>CAWUFW010002113.1:237500-1437500 GCA_963921515.1 Calotriton arnoldi
TTGCAGTGGAAGACAGCCTATGCACCAAAATGTGATCCAAACAAATATTGCTAAATTGCTGTGTTGGTCATCTAACAATAATCCTAATTTCATTTCATGCCTTTTGTAAATTTAAAAGGAATTTAAAAAGAGGAATTCATATATTCATGTTTATTTTTTTTGTCCAAGTCCGAGTAACATGAAGTCAAATGGTATAATATCTCTCCTCAACAATCCCACTTTGATTTTTTAATACTTGGCAAGTGCCCGATTTCTTTCTTTTGATTTACAGTGTATCAATGGGCATTCTGCTATTTCATACCTAGTGGGACAAAACTAACTCTCCGTTTCATATGTACATTATAATTTGACATTTGCATATTTGGAATACTCGTAGATATTTCAATATTAAAAACTTTAAAACATATATTAACATCATATATATTAAAAAAGTTTAAAACATTTAAAACACTAAGGAGGCCTTTCCAATATATCAATTTGAATAAAGTGCAAGTACATTGTAAACAAAGATAGTTTTCTTGGTGTTCATTAGGATAAATGATGATATGACGAAAAATGGCTCATCGATCAATACTCTAAATATGATAAAGTGCAAGTGCTTTTTTCTCCCCTACACGATACCTTATATAAAGTGTCTAGTGCAGGTATATAATCTATACAGTACATGAAACAAGTGCTAGTACCCTGTCCCTATTTCAATTGATCGATTTTTATATCCTGTCAAGGACAATCTATAAAGTGCTAGTGCATTTTTCATTTACCTAGATAGACAACTTCACAACAACCTCCTTTATATTCTTCAATTGATACCTCCATTGAAAAGATTTATATATATAAATAGATAAAAATTATAAATTCATTTACAGTAATCCTCTGGATAATTCATACCTTGACTTCAATTGTTAAAACCTTGTGATCGCTTCTGGACAATATATGTTACACCTCCAACACTTTTGACAATCCTTTTCCCAATTGGTAGCTTGTGATTTAAAATAAGCCATCTAATCTGGACACTACTAATGACCTAAATGTACGTGTAGGTCCTCGTCTGTATTCAATCCAGACGGAATTCTAGTGTTAAACAGCATGATGTATTTTGATTCTAACTGCCGCAATTTTCTCTCTCTATTTCCCCCTCTTCTCATTTTAGATACTTGGTCCACCGCAAAGAAAGTTAAGTCTTCCAACCTGCCCTTATGAAACTCATTAATATGGCGGGCCACAGGATAGGTCTTGTCATTATTTGTAACCGCCCGCATGTGTTGGAGTATGCGGACATGGACCATGTGAATAGTGCTTCCTACATATACCTTTGGGCAGGAGCACTGCAGGATGTACACAACATGGTCACTACGACAATTCAAGAAGTGTCTGATTTTCCATGGTTTTGTCATCAATGGGGACATAACTGTCCTGGTGTTTTTTCCAATTGTACAGGCTTTACATTTAAGACATTTATAAAAGCCTGGATTTGACCTCAGCCAATTCTCAGATTTGGATATTTCCGGACTGCTGTCTACAAGTTCTTGCCTCATTGATTTAGCCCTCTTGAAGGTTACCTGTGGTCTGCGCTTTACAATTGTGCTCAACATAGGATTGCTTCTAATCAGGTGCCAGTGCCTACTCACACAGTCTCTCACCCTTGTGTGGTAGGCACTGTACCCTGTGATTAGTCTTATTGTCTCACTTTCTTGCTTCTTCTGTTCTTCCTTTCTCTCTTTGGGTTTCAAAAGTTCATCTCTCCCAATGCCTCTGACCTTTTGCAATGCTTGTTCTAGAACATGATTTTTGTAGCCCCTTGCCTCAAATGTCCTGGTTAGGTTAATTTGAGCATCCTCCAATGCTTGCCCCTCACTACAATTCCGTTTCATCCGGAGATGCTCAGCATAAGGGATGCTCATTTTGAGTTTTGTCGGATGGTGGCTATTCGCATGCAAAATTGAATTGCCTGCAGTAATTTTTCTGAAAGTTCGTGTGTGTACTGCTGTGTTCTTCACATATACCTCGAGGTCTAGAAATGTAACTTGGGACCTACTGATTGTGTCTGTGAATTTTAAATTTAATTTGTTATTATTGAGTTGCCTTACAAAACATTCAGCAGACTCAATTGATCCTTCCCAGACCACAAAAAGGTCATCTATAAACCTCTTCCACAACACCACATTTTCTTTCCACTCCTTTGCGTACACCACCCTGAGCACCTGCACCTCCCACCAGCCCATATTCAAATTAGCATAGCTGGGGGCGAAGCAGGTGCCCATGGCTGTGCCTCGGACCTGTCTATAAGTTTCATTCCCATACATGAAACAGTTATTCTCTAGACATAGTCTACCCATTTCAAGTAACATTCTAGAGTGCTGGTGCAACGAAATGTGTAGTGTGTCCAAGAAGTGGTGCATAGCATTCAGTCCTGCCTCATGCTCTATGCTCGTATATAACAATGCTACATCGAGCGTAATTAGCAAAAAACTTTCTTTCCAAACTAGATTTTCTATTTTGCTTAAAAAGTCTCGGGTGTCTTGGATGTATGCAGGGAGTTCTGTGACAAACTCCTACAGGAAATAATCCAAATATCTTGAAGCCCTTTCAAAAAGACTCCCTATGGCGGAAATTATAGGCCTCCCAGGTGGTTTTTCCTTATTTTTGTGAATTTTGGGGATCAGATATAAAATCGGTGTTACAGGTTTGTCAACTTTTAAATATAAGTACTCGTCTTGGGACAGTAAACCAAGCCCCCTCCAGCGTGCAAGGTCCTTGTGGAATTTATTTTTCACCTCTATGAGGTTACTAGGTGGGACCTTCACATAACATTCCTTATCTCTGAGTTGTGTTTTTGCTTCCAGGTCATACATTACTAGTGGCCAGAGGACCACATTACCTCCTTTGTCCGATTCACGGACTACTATACCCTTGTTCATTTTGATTTTTTCCATTACCTGATTGTACTTTCTATCCTGAAAGCTATTTCCTTTTTCAAAATCATTGCTAGATGTCAACGCTAAATCTTTAAAATCTTTAATCACAGCCTCAGAAAAATAATCAACCAAATCCTTTAGTGCATTCGGTACAAAAGTGGACATTGGTTTGAAATTTGTCTTTACACCTTTGTATATATCAAGTCCCATGACTCCTGCTGTATTTCTTTGAGTCCCAATCGGCTGTAGTCCTTCACACTCTCTTTGCAATTCATTAAGCTCATGCAAGGTGTTTAAGTCCCCTACCTGCAGATGACTAGTTTCTTCTGGAATGTCCTCCAGGTTTCCTATTTGGCATCTTTGAAAAAAATATTTCTTTAATTTTAACTTATGTATAAACTTGAAAAAGTCCACACGAGTCTGGCTGTAGTCAAAATTAGTCCTCTTACAATATGACAAACCTAATGCTAACACATTATTTTCTTCTTCCGATAGCTCTATGGTTGTCAAATTGATTACTGTGGCTGAATCATGTGTCATTTCCATCTGTATCCTTCCTTGGTCTTTGTTCCAGATCGGAGTTCCATTCCCACCCCGTCTGGCTTTGCGTTTCCTTGCTTGTTTTTTCTTTGTTGGTATTGCGGCTTTTTTCTGTTGTTCTGAGTCCGGTCTATACCTAAAAAAAGAAACTCTTCCACTACAGTCGGAGTGATTTCAGCATTCTTAGAAGAGCTGCCACCTTCTTCTTCAGAGCCCGTCTCCACATCAGAGCTCATTTGTGAGCTTCTTTCAGACACACTGTCGCTCTCTACATTCCGGGCTCCTTGTTTTTTTCCTGTCATTCCACTTCCTGAGAGTTTTTGCCTTCTAATGCTGTCAAATCTTCAGGCAAAGGTATATATTTGCCCCCGTTGGTAATCTAGCCTGTCCCTCTGGAATTTGGTGGCCTTTCTTTCCCTTATAGTTTGTTCATGTTTCTTCAGTCTTGTTTGTAGTTCCGTTTCAAATTTCGCCAAGTTATCTGCTTTCATTTTTTGGGACATTTCGGTTTCCACATTTTTAATCTCTTCCAGAATTTTTTCTCTGTCCTTACGAGCATACTTAATAAGTATCCTCATCATGCTGCCGGAGGATTCCGCTATGTTGGCAGCCCACTCTTTTAGCATCTCCGGATCCGGGTCCTCAAACGAGGGAGCCACAAGGATTCTCAGCCCCCGCGGGACTCTCCCCACTTCTATGTATCTTTCAAGAGATTTTACCTCCCACCATTTGGAGATCTCGCCTCGCTTTAATTTTTACAATTTGCGCATCAGCTGTTGCACATTTGCTCCATTGGCAACAGCCTGTGATTCCTCATTGCGGCTTTCAGATGTGGTTTTATTATCATCGAACATGGAGTTCGCTGCCTCTTCACGTTCTTGTAGCCACGTGTCCATAATGGCTATTCAGTCTCACCTCTAACGCTTATTTCACAGATAATCACTTTTTTTTAGTAAGTAAATATTCTTTTATAGATTTCCGAGTCCCACCGGGTAACCTTCCAGGCTACCTCTCCCTGTCTATAGTAATGAGGGATAACCGCACACAGAGATACAGAACTCACCCGACCGCAGGCGTCCTCCGACCCACTGCTACCGGCTCGTACGTTCCTCGCGGTAATTTCTCCCGATTATTCCAATGTTGCGGGGGGGCTTCCAGTTATGCACCGCATAACAGCTCCTTTCGCCAGACTCCAGGAAGCACCTGATCGAGGGCGTGTCAGCTACTGCCGCTTTCCAGAAATGCAACTCTTACACGAACACAAACTCTGGTTTCCTTCCAAACTTGGACGCTGACACAGGGACTCAGACTCAAATTAAAAGACTTTCAGACTTTTATTCCTGCGGTACCGCGTTTCGCCTGCTTCCGCAGGCTTGATCACACAAACAAACGTTATTGCATTGTCGACATTTTTAAAATGCAAGCTCCCGATCACATGGTTCGCTTCTACCATTGCAGTGGAAGACAGACTATGCACCAAAATGTGATCCAAACAAATATTGCCAAATTGCTGTGTTGGTCATCTAACAATAATCCTAATTTCATTTCATGCCTTTTGCAAATTTAAAAGGAATTTAAAAAGAAGAATTCATATATTCATGTTTATCTTTTTTGTCCAAGTCCGAGTAACATGAAGTCAAACGGTATAATATCTCTCCTCAACAATCCCACTTTGATTTTTTATACTTGGCAAGTGCCCGATTTCTTTCTTTTTTGATTTACAGTGTATCAATGGGCATTCTGCTATTTCATATCTAGTGGGACAAAACTAACTCTCCGTTTCATATGTACATTATAATTTGACATGTGCATATTTGGAATACTCGTAGATATTTCAATATAAAAAGCTTTAAAACATATATTAACATCATATATATTAAAAAAGTTTAAAACATTTAAAACACTAAGGAGGCCTTTCCAATATATCAATTTGAATAAAGTGCAAGTATATTGTAAACAAAGATAGTTTTCTTGGTGTTCATTAGGATAAATGATGATATGACGAAAAATGGCTCATCGATCAATACTCTAAATATGATAAAGTGCAAGTGCTTTTTTCTCCCCCTACACCATACCTTATATAAAGTGTCTAGTGCAGGTATATAATCTATACAGTACATGAAACAAGTGCTAGTACCCTGTCCCTATTTCAATTGATCGATTTTTATAGCCTGTCAAGGACAATCTATAAATATATATATATATATATCAATCAATCAATCAATCTTTATTCCGATCAATTAAGATCATAAAAGACAATTTACATAAAAAGCACTCATCCCCACCATAAAATTGTTTACAAACATAAAAAAGAGCGAGTTGGTGCAATCAATATTCAGGCATCCTATGAATTATAAAGATTTTAAAAAACAGTATATTTTTCTTTTTTTTTTAAATTACTAAAACTTTAAAAAACTCATTAATAACAAGAATGAATAAAAAAACAGGCTTTGACACAATCGGTATTTCTAAACATAAAACTAAAACTAGCGTTGGGATCCAAAACCATAGGACGGACAAGGGGTCAAATGCCTGGTTTGCCCAATGTACCATAATACTAAGGCTAAAATATGGATGATGGGCAACGTTCCACCTTTTGACCATACGGCCGTCTAATTCGAGCATGTAGTCTTGAATATTCTATGCTACCTGGGTCGTTATTCTTTCTCTAATTGCCCACGCCCAACTCAAAAATTTGGTGACTGCTATTACACATGGTACATTAGTGTCCGTCAACAGTATTCTCATAGCAGTAACACCACTCCTCACACCAATGTTCTTACAAAATGGGCGCAGCCATTTTTTCCGTGGAGCCTGATAAGCCGGGCAGACAAAAAAAATATGCGAATATGTTTCCTCATACTCAGGGCACGACTTGCACATACTATCATTTCCATTATGCCATTTATGTGTGAATGCATTAATTGGTAGGGATCCAACTCGAAGTTGGAAAAAAAGACGTCTGTCCCTGGGTTTTGTAATAACGTCCCAGTAATGTTCATATTTTGGACAGGACTTGAACTCCATAAATTTACCCGTCAACGTAGTTGGCGCTATGGTCAGTATGTTATTATTTGCCACCATAGACCAGTAGAGCCTTTTCAGCTCTTATTTTGGGGGGAATTGCTGCCTCTCGGGCTCCTCCCACAAGTGGCGCAAGCCCATACTAACCAATATGATTTTTACATTTTGCAACCACTTAATCTTACAAGAGGTATCCTTGCCCCATACGTCTTTTAGAGCAGCTGCATACTGTTCCAACTCGGGAGTGGTTCACAGTCTTCGCCAGTACGCAATAGGGCGGAATCTGGCCAACTCATCCAATCTATTAAGACCTAGGTCAAGATAGACTGGCTTTAATGGGGTGCTCTGTGGTAAGCCTACGATGCTTCTGACAAACTTATTCTGCGCTAAGGTCAGTGATTTTAAATCACAGAAACCCCATAATTCTGCACCATATATTACCGATGGTATAACTTTCGTGTTATAGATTTTAAGCAGGGGGTACATGGGTTGGGTATGTGAGGTCTTGAACTCCTTCAGTAGAGCACCACCTAGATGGCTATGCTTTAGGGCCAAAGTGTCTATCTGGGCGGACCAATTCAGTTTGTTACCCAACGTGATCCCCAGATAGCTAAAAACATCTGTTTGGCCCAGAAGTTCGCCATTCAGGGATACCCTACCCTTGATTACTCTATGTTTATGGAGGACCATAAATTTCGTTTTGTCTGCATTAATCACCAACCCTCAATCGTAACAAAACCCCTCAAATCTCGTTAGTGCCCTCTGCAGTCCACCTTGTGTCATAGAAATAATTAAGGTGTCATCCGCAAACATGAGTAGGGGGATTTTGACACCTGTAAGGGACGGAGCGTCGGTCGGGAAATTTGAAAAATAATCTATAACCCCATTGATAAACAATGAAAATAGTGTTGGTGCCAGAACACACCCTTGGCGCACCCCTCTAGTTACTGGAAATGGGTTAGTTTTGTGACCCTGGGTGTCCCAACGCACCTGGGCGTAGTTTCCAGCATGCAGGCACTCCACCACAGATAACAATTCTGCAGGCATACCCAAATCCTTACACACCCTCCACAATTTACTACGGCAAACCAGGTCAAAGGCGGATTTCAAGTCTACAAAGGCTGCGTAGATGGTACCACCAGCCAGCACAACAACACGCCAGTAAATCAAAACAAACCGAAAAACCTGGTCTATCGTGCTCACATTTGTACGGAAACCCGCTTGTAAAGGGGTTAATATATCCTGGTCAACGGTCCACTCTAGTATCCTATTTAATACCATTCTGCCCATAATCTTTTGAATGGCATCTATGAGGCTAATGGGCTTATATAAAGTGCCTAGTGCAGGTATATAATCTATACAGTACATGAAACAAGTGCTAGTACCCTGTCCCTATTTCAATTGATCGATTTTTATATCCTGTCAAGGACAATCTATAAATAAATATATATATATATATATATATATATATACACGATTCAGGCGCTCCTCCTGGGAGCTCCGCCCGTGGTTCGGTGGCCTTTCATGATAGTGACCCCCGATGCTTAAAATATTTTGTAATTGAGGCTATTCCAGCATCAAAGAGAGGTGGGGACAGAGAGGCCAGGTTGAGACGCCTGGAAACCAGCTTTATTCTAGAACTTGATACGAAGTATCCAGGTGGTCTTAACGTCACTGAAGATCTACATATGTTTCTTTAACTTGGACTTTTAACTTATGCCCTTCCTTATTAATGCAGTGTCGAGCTTCCTTTTATGAGGTTTTTATGAGGTTTTAAGGTATTTATTTTAGTATTTATATATTTATATATGATTTTGCATTAAATGGTTATTTGCATTGAACTTGAAACCTGGCTGCCTTAGGTTCAAATCATTTATATATGGTTCTTATGTAGATGTGTATATGGAAATGTGTAAATGAAGAGCCTTGGACCTTAATATCAACCTCATATTATAACAAGGACAGTAGTAACATTGTTGCACTAGAAACTTTCCTCAGTATGTATAGTTTTATCTCCCCCGCCTTTATGTTCCTAGCCTTTCCCCTAAATACTCCGCATTAAGCACTTTATAAGTAGTTGATCTGATTTTCAGGTACTGTAGCACATAGTCACTTTATAGGTCTATTATGGTGAGGGAGGATAATTGCACAGTCTGTGTTTTAGACTGGCAGGTAGTACAAGGCCAATTTATCGACTCTGATAGCTTTTAACTCAGCCAGACCAATTAAAGGATTTTCCAGATGAATTAATTTCTGATGCGGGACCTGGCTACAGGGTTTTAATTTTAGCACATAAGTTAATTTCCAGGTTGCACTTTTACATTTTTTCTCAATGGATGGACAAAGTACTGAATCACAAATTATGCATTCATGCAGAAATAGGTTTACAGACATTATATAAAAGTGTATTGTGAGTTATTTTAAAACCAAGATGATTTGTATTGCGTGGCATTCATGCACAATATATATTAGGATTTTGTCTATGTCAATGAGACTTGTTGAGCACTTGCACTTTAAAAGATGGGGGCTTCACTTAGGCTGTGTCATGTGATCAAGGCCGCGCAGACGGCAGAAACGCGTCATGGCAGACACCGGTGATGGTGAAATAAAGTAAAGACTGCTGCACTTATCTGGGTCCACGCTCGTTTTTCTCAAGAAACGGAAACGGAGGCGAGGTGTTGGATATATATATATATATTCACTGAAAAAACCATAGGTTTCAGATATGTTATAGTTACAAATTAGCATTTAAAAAACCTTTGAAATTCACTGAAAAAACCATAGGTTTTAGGGACAGTTATAGTTAGTTGGACATTTCACTCGTACAAAACCCGTGAAATTCCCCCGTTATAGTTAGTTCAGCTAACTATAACTCGCGCCCGCAATGCACTGCTGATGACGTCACATATTACATCACTCATGACATGGTCAGTGACATCACTGATGACATCACTGATGACATCTCAAATGACATCACTGATGACATCATCCAGTGACTGTGTGTTTCTGTAAAGTTTAAATATTTTTAATATATAGGAAAAGACGTATTGAAGAATGAGTGGGTGTGTAAGTGTCTGTATGGATGATTTAGTAGGTGCGTGACTGACTCTATAAGTGAGTGATTTAACATATCTTACTGAATGCATGGGTTAGTGACTAAACTGGGTGAATGTCTGTATCCGTCTGTCTGTTGCTGTGTAAGTGGCTGCATGGGTTTGTGAATAGCTACATGAGTGTCTATATGAGTTATTGATTGGTTGTCTGAGTATCTGTATGGGTGCCTGAGTGTTTGTGTGGGTGGGGTGTGTGCGACTCTGTGCATAGATGTGTGAGTGGGTGATTCACTGGGTGGATGGTTTCAAGAGTGCATCTGTGATAGACTGTATGGGTGGGTAAGTGTGTGTAAGAGTGTGTTAGTGAGTGAATGTATGTCCCAGTGGTACATGTGTGAGTAACTACATATGTGAAAGCCAGTATATATGTGTGTTGGAGTATATAAATAGCTATAAGCGAGAGTGAGTGATTGTGATAGTGGCTGTATGGATGAGTGTGTGCTTGTATCAGTGATTGTATAAGAGCGTAACAATGTGCTAGTATTTGTATGATTAAGTGAGCTGGTGTGTGTATAACTGTATAGGTGAGTAAATGGCAGTGTGTTTAATTATTTGCATGACTGACTAGGTGTGTGAGTACCTCTTTGGATGAGTGGCGGTGTTTGAGTGTCTATATAGGAGTAAGAGTGCATATGATAGTCCTGTACTGAGTGACCATAAGTATGAGTGACTGTACGGGTGAGTGAGTGGATGTGTGTGTGTAGACCTAAGAATCAGTGAGTGGGTATGTAGTTATTGGTGTTGGAGTGTCTATAGTTTTGCGAATGGCAGTCTGTAATTTAGATTGGGTGTATCAAAGGTTATATTAGGGTGTGAGGAGCTGCATCAGATTATCACGTGGATGATGTCATCAGTGATGTCATTTGAGATGTCATCAGTGATGTCATCAGTGATGTCACTGACCATGTCATGAGTGATGTAATATGTGACGTCATCAGCAGTGCATTATGGGGCGCGAGTTATAGTTAGCTGAACTAACTATAACGGGGGAATTTCACGGGTTTTGTACGAGTGAAATGTCCAACTAACTATAACTGTCCCTAAAACCTATGGTTTTTTCAGTGAATTTCAAAGGTTTTTTAAATGCTAATTTGTAACTATAACATATCTGAAACCTATGGTTTTTTCAGTGAATTTCAAAGGTTTTTTAAATGCTAATTTGTAACTATAACTGTCCCTAAAACCTATGGTTTTTTCAGTGAATTTCAAAGGTTTTTTAAATGCTAATTTCTAACTATAACGTGTCTGAAACCTATGGTTTTTTCAGTGAATTTCAAAGGTTTTTTAAATGCTAATTTGTAACTATAACGTGCCTGAAACCTACGGTTTTTTCAGTGAATTTCAAAGGTTTTTTAAATGTATTAATTTTTATATTATTTTTTTTCATACTGATTTACTACATTTTTAGAAACAATTTCTTTTACATATTTTATTTTTTAAATTACATTGTAATTACATTATACATTACATTACAAAAAATACTTTCTCAGAATGAATTACTTTAGTTTAAATACTTAGCACATAGGCAATAGACTTTTAAGTACAGTAGTTACAGTTGTTGCAATGGGCAACACATTTTCAAACACAATGCAACATTCAGCTCAATGTGAATTTCTAGTTAAATGCAATTAGTTACTTTATGGATTACTTTTCTAACCACAGGACTGGATCCTAGATTCAGTCCTGGGACATCTACTGTAAACAGTTGAGTAAAAGCGTTTTGGTTACAGTCGTGATTTTTAAGGAATATTATTGTATTTTAAAAGTTGACACTTAGAAACTTTTCCTCATAGAATCACCAATGTTATCCTATGGAAGGAAATTCACTTAGCAGGTAAAAACTGTTATCGTTACTTTTTCTTACTCAGTGTTGGATCCTGGATCCAGCACTGGTGCATCTCCTGTAAACAGTTGAAAAAATGCGTTTAAGTCATACAGGCGATTTTTAAGGAATATTTGTAGTTTGTGAAAATCGACACTTTGAAACTTTTCTGCTGAAAACCAGACAATGGATTCCTATGGAAGAAAAGATAAGTTACTGGTAAGTACGGTTAAAATTACTTTTCAGGGTCAGTGCTGGGCTAAAAGATGCAGCACTGGGTTCTCTCCTGATAACAGGTGAGTAAATCGGAATTCGTATTTCGGCTGATTTTAGAGGAATATTTGTATGTTTCAAAAATCAACACTTAGAAACTTTTTCAGCAAAAAGCAGGCAATGATATCCTATGGAAGGAAATTCAAGTTACTGGTAAGTACGGTTAAAATTACTTTTGAGGATCAGTACTGGGCTGAAAGATGCAGCACTGAGGTCTCTCCTGATAACAGGTGAGTAAATCGGAATTCGTATTTCGGCTGATTTTAGAGGAATATTTTAAAGTTCCAAAACTCCAGACTTAGAAGAATTTCCAAGTGAAACCAGTCAATGTTAGCCTCTGGAAGGAAATTCAAGTTACTGGTAAGTACGGTTAAAATTACTTTTCAGGACCAGTACTGGGCTGAAAGATACAGCACTGAGGTCTCTCCTTATAACAGGTGAGTAAATCGGAATTCGTATTTCGGCTGATTTTAGAGGAATATTTGTATGTTTCAAAAATCAACACTTAGAAACTTTTTCAGCAAAAAGCAGGCAATTATATACTATGGAAGGAAATTCAAGTTACTGGTAAGTACGGTTAAAATTACTTTTGAGGATCAGTACTGGGCTGAAAGATGCAGCACTGAGGTCTCTCCTGATAACAGGTGAGTAAATCGGAATTCGTATTTCGGCTGATTTTAGAGGAATATTTTAAAGTTCCAAAACTCCAGACTTAGAAGAATTTCCAAGTGAAACCAGTCAATGTTAGCCTATGGAAGGAAATTCAAGTTACTGGTAAGTACGGTTAATATTACTTTTCAGGACCAGTACTGGGCTGAAAGATACAGCACTGAGGTCTCTCCTGATAACAGGTGAGCAAATCGGAATTCGTATTTCGGCTGATTTTAGAGGAATATTTTAAAGTTCCAAAACTCCACACTTAGAAGAATTTCCAAGTGAAACCAGTCAATGTTAGCCTATGGAAGGAAATTCAAGTTACTGGTAAGTACGGTTAAAATTACTTTTCAGGATTAGTACTGGGCTGAAAGATGCAGCACTGAGGTCTCTCCTGATAACAGGTGAGTAAATCAGAATTCGTATTTCGGCTGATTTTAGAGGAATATTTGCACAATGGTGAAGGGAGGGGCGGGGCCTGAGGTGACATCTGTGCAAACGCGCCCGTGGCGCGTTTTAAGTAGGGGGATTAAGTCCCCTTGAATCATGAGGGTCCCTACGGGCCAACTAGCCCACCAGGAACCTCCAGTATGCGCCAGGGGCTGCGTTGCAGAGACATGTACAGAGGCCACACCCCTTTTACACCTCTCTGCAACGCAGCTCTGTGGCGCTTTCTGGACGTACCTGTTGGGCTAGTTGGCCCCCAGGGACCCTCAGGATTGAAGGGGATTTAATTCCCCATCTTAAAACGCGCCCACGGGGCCTGTTTGCACACATGTCACCTGAAGCCCCGCCCCTCCCTTCACCACTGTGCAAACGCGCCCGTGGCGCGTTTTAAGTCGGGGATTAACTCCCTTGAATCCTGAGGGTCCCTGGGGTGCAACTAGCCCACCATATACCTCCAAAAAGCGCCACAGAGCTGCGTTGCAGAGAGGTGTAAAAGGGGCGTGGCCTCTGTACACCTCTCTGCAAGGCAGCCCCCTGGCGCATACTGGAGGTTCCTGGTGGGCTAGTTGGCCCCCAGGGACCCCCAGTATTCAAGGGGAATTCGGTCCCCCTCTGCAAACGTGCCAGGGGGTGCGTTTTCAGAGTGGTGAAGGAAGGGGGCGGGGCCTGCGGGGCCGATCGTTTTTTTTTTTTTTTTTTTTTTCCCTGAAGGGGGGCTGTGTGGCCCACCTTCCTTTTTCCTATTTTTAGGTCCTGGGGACCCCATCCCCCAGGGCCTTACCCCTTTTTTTTTTATTAACATTTTTTTTTAAAAAGGGAAGGGGGCCGCGTGGCCCCTCTTCCCTGGGCCTGTATTGGCCCCGGGGACCCCATCCCCCGGGGCATGGCCTCTTTTTTTTTTATTTGGAGGGGGGCTGCGTGGCCCCCCTCCTCAGGCCATTTAAGGCCCCGGGGACCCCATCCCCCGGGGCCGGCCTAGCACTTTTTTTTTTTTTACTTTTTTTTTCCTTTGGGGAGGGGGGCTGCGTGGCCCCCTCCGTGGCCACTTATGGCCCCGGGGACCCCATCCCCCGGGGCCTGGCCTCTCGTTAGGGACTGTGGGGGTCCCCAAACCCCCACAGTCCCGCCGGCTCCCCGTGTCCTACGGGAGCCGGCATGCTATTACACATGGGGAGCAGCTAACATGCTGCTCCCCATGTGGAAAGCAATCAGCTTTGGATATTGGAAGAGAGAGCAGGTTTCCTGCTCTCTCTTCCAATATCCAAAGCAGTTTGCAATGACAGGACGGGAGCCGCGAGGCTCCCGTCCTGTCATTGCAAACAGCAGTGTCCCGGGGGTAGGCACCCCGGGACACTGCAGGAGCCGGCCCTGGGGGTGGCGGTCCCCAGGGCCACCACAGGCTCCAGGAGGGGGGCCGCGCGGCCCCCTCCTTACATTTTGAAAGCCCCGGGGAGGTGGTGGTCCTCGGGGCTTGGGGGTCCAAAACGGACCCCCATTGTAATTTTTCTTAGTGCCCCGGGAGGTGGTGGTCTCGGGCGTGTGGGGCTGGAGCCCCCACACAGGTTACTCAAAAATAAAAAGAAGCCCCGGGAGGTGGCGGTCTCCGGGCTGCGGGAGGGCTCAGAGCCCTCCCGCACCATTACACATAAAGCCCCGGGGGTGGTGGTCCCCGGGCTTGGGGGGCCCTTAGAGGCCCCCACACATAAAATTAACCCCCCAGCAAGCCCCCGGGACTTGGCCCACCCGGGGCCACTACATCGAGCGCGGAGACCGCGCTTCGATTTATGTTCTTCGGCAGGATTCGCGCACCCTGAGCGCATCCTGCCGATTTTTAAAAAAAAAATATATATTTTTTGCCCAGGGGATCCTTGTGGGACCCCCTGAGCAAACCTAGGGGGTCAGGGTGTTTCTACCCTGCTCCCTTTGTGCGCTTTGCGCACTTGTTTCTGTCCCTCGGTTCTACCGAGGGATAAAATGGCTGCCAACATTTCCTGAATCGGAATGTTGACAGCCAGCTGACAGCCAATTAACATGCAGCTCGTGATCGGGACGGTGCACGCAGGGTGCGCTGAGGGTACGCGGACCCTACTCGGCCATAGATATCACTATCTTTTTACTTTTGATTTTCTCAGCAACTACTGAACGGATTTACACCATTTAACAAAAAGGGTTCTTTCTGAACCAAGAACTACCTCTTTGCCAAATTTGGTGTAATTCCGTCTCAGCAGTTCGGGCTGTAGCCGTGTCTAAAGTTTCCTATGGAAAATTGCATGGGGAAAACGCGTTTTGGGACCCCCCTTTTTCTCGGCCCCCGCTTGACGAATCCCCCCGAGATTTTCAGGGTAGGAGCGGACCGGAGCGCCCCACAAAGTTTGAAAATTTTGCGAAGATACGTCAACCGGCAAGAGAGTTATTTCAAATAGAATGTCGCGGATTTCCTATGGATAATAGGTTGTAACTATAACTATCTACTGGCGACCGCCAGTAGATAATATATATATATATATATATATATATATATATATATACACGATCCAGGCGCTCCTCCTGGGAGCTCCGCCCGTGGTTCGGTGGCGCGATGGTAGCCGATAGAGCAAGTCGGCGTTTTAATCCTCAATCCACTTCAATAATACGCGCTCTCAGAGTCCCGTGTCAGGAAGATTTATTCAAGGTAACGCGTTTCGGAAGTGAACTTCCTTGATCACACAAGGAACCAAGTGAAAACATAGTGATTACATAGTCTCGGTACTGGTCATAAAGAGAGGACAACAAAAAGCTGTGCATTTGCATTGAGAAAGTGGCGGCCATCTTAGAGTTCCCAAAATAAAAACATAATGTTATTATACATTTTACACAATTGTATCTCGGATTCCAGTGATATTGTATTATTAACTTCATAATACAAGGGCATAAATGAACATGGTAAAACAAGTTAATCACGACAATACTCGCCCAGTGGTAATAATCGCTCAGAAAAGGGCTCTGTGTACCATGCACTATTACACTATTAGCTAGTAGGGCAGCCAATTTTACTGTAGTGGGAGACCTCAATCTTCATTTAGAAGAAGCTGGCAAATCGGGCATCTCCAATTTTTTGGCCGATTTGGAAGCATGTCAACTGACCCAGCGAGTCCGGTCTAGCACACATGCTGCTGGCCACTTATTAGATCCTATATTCACTAACTTAGGCTCCCTGATTGTCTCATCTCCTATTCCTATGGCCTGGTCTGATCATTTCCTTGTCCCCTTCTCCATTCATTGGATGGGGAAGCCGGCTCAAACAGATCTCCCGCCTATATTAAAACGACCCTGGCATAAGTTAGACATCAGCAAATTTTCCGATCTACTTTTAAGGCGCAAACCTCAGTTCCCGCCTAATATAGAATCCGCTGTAACTCTCTCTTGCGAGTGGATATCTTCATCTTTGGATCAATGCATCCCGGCTAAACCCTATATGAGGAAGAAAAAAGAGCTTTCCAACCCCTGGTTTAATGAATCTCTGAGTAAGGAAAAAACCAAATGTAAACAACTAGAACGAGTCTGGAGGCGTTCTTATGATGAGGAATCCAAAACCAAATATCGTAATTCCATCAAGATATACCATAAATTAGCTCGGAAAGCCAGAGCTGAGTACATTGCCAATGAAATTTTAGACAGCAAGAATCCTTCAAAAACGATTTTTTCGCTTCTCAAGGTGATGAAAGGCTCTATGTTGAAGGCCGACTCTCCCGTCTCCTCTAATGCACAATGGGATGAGCTGGCTAATTACTTTGTGGACAAAGTGGATAAAATGTATGATAGTTTTACCCCTAGTTTTACTCCTAGTCCTGTCTTAGATGAGGTAGAACACTGTGCCGTTAAAAGACCCTCTGTGGGCAATAATTCCCTGTGCACCTTTCTGGTACTATCTCTGGCTGAGACCGAATCTGTATGTGGAAAGATCAAATCCGGCTCTGCAGATGACCCCTTGAGACCAGCCCAATTTCGCCAACTGCATAATGCTCTCCTCCCTATGGCACGGGACTTGATTAATCTATCCTTGTCTTCAGCATCCCTACCTGTGGCTTGGAAGCATGCAAAAGTCATCCCCCTTCTGAAGAAACCTTCTCTTGCACCTTCTGACCCAGGCAATTATTGCCCCATTTCCCAGCTCCCTTTTTTAGCCAAAGCCACCGAATTTTATGTTAACTCACTTCTTACTGAGTTCGTAGAGTGTAACGACATTTTGGATGCCTCCCAAAATGGCTTCAGGTCCCGTCACAGCACCGAGACTGCGCTGATGGCAGTGACCGAAGAGATCCGCGGCAGTCTTGATGAAGGTAGTTCAGCGGCTCTGATTCTCCTTGACCTAAGCGCCGCGTTTGATACGGTGTCTCATGCGATACTCTTGCACAGGCTGGAGGAAATTGGGATTGGGGGTCTGGCTCTGACCTGGTTCCGCTCCTTTTTGGAGGATAGAACTTTCCAGGTCACGGTGCCACCTTTTCAATCCCAGGTGCACGTCATCAAACACGGGGTACCGCAAGGCTTGATCCTGAGCCCCCTGCTGTTTAACATTTACGTTCAACCTCTGGCAGTGGTGGCCAGGAGCAGAGGGCTGTATTGGTGTCCTACGCGGATGATACCCAACTAGTGATTGCCTTCTCTAAGAAGTTCAATCTCAATCTTGTGAAATTTAAGGACGATATGCAGGCTGTTGCTAACTGGATGACAGTCAACTGCCTGCAGCTTAACGCCAGCAAGTCCGAAATTCTTCTGTTGGGTAAAGACAGGGATCTGTGGTCCGAGCAGTGGTGGCCGGAGGATCTCAAACCAGCCCTGATAGCAAAGGAGGTGGTCAAGAATTTGGGTTTTTTGTTTGACAGTAGCCTGTCCTTTGACCCACAAGCTAACTCCGTGGCAGGGTCCTGCTTTGGTTTTTTGAGAGGTCTTAAACCCTTGCTGGGTTTTTTCAACCCCTCTGTCCGCCAGACCATCTTGCAGGCCACGATCCTGTCAAGATTGGACTATGGAAATGCCCTGTATTTGGGGGTCAATAAATCTTGTATCCGGCGACTTCAAAGAGTACAAAATGCAGCCGCTCGTACCTTGCTGGCACTTCCGAGATCCTGCTCAGTGTCTAGCTCTTTGTCCAGGCTTCACTGGCTGTCAGTGAATAGAAGGATTCAGTTTAAGACCTTATGTGTGGCCCATAACATTTTGAACCATCGAGCCCCGAAGGTCCTTGCGAATCTGCTAGTGCCGTATATTCCAACTCGATCTCTCCGCTCCACAGATAAAAGGCTAGTTTGTATCCCCCGAGTTTTTAGAGCCAGAGCCGGGGGCCGTTCGTTTAAGGTGTTAGCAGATAGGCTTTGGAACTCCCTTCCCTTTGGGATTAGAGAACTGCAGAACTATCTAGAGTTCAGGAAAGCCATAAAGACCTGGCTTTTTCCGGGCTAGCTCTCTTTTTGACATCTTCCTTCCGTCCCCTGTCTGTGTTCTTGGGTAGCGCTGGGACGCCCCGTCGCTGGGGCAGCTATGCGCTGTACAAAATTAGTAAATAATGCAAAGAAGTGTATTTCTCAATAGAGACAATGGCGGCCATCTTACAGTTTTAAAGGTAAAACCATAATGTTATGTCTGCACATTTCCACAGTTACCGAGTGTCATGAACATAATAAGACCCGGTAGGGCAATTGCGAATAGAGGCTAAGAGTCAAATATTATAATGACAGTGCAGTTCAAGCAGACATGTTGCTGCATATAGTGTCGCTTAAAAGTGAGACAAATATGTCAAGGAATAGCTACCTTATATGAAGGCCTTTCTATGCCTCTGTGTAAAGCCCATGAATAAGAGGCGTTGGCCTCAAAATGCGTCGGGCATGGTTATATTTTATGGACTGAGGGAATGCGTGCTGCATCGAGGCCATCACTGTGAGAGCATTGTCGAGTGCATTCCTGAGCGCAAGGGCGTTTGGATGAATACAATTATACGCGGCTGCCCGAGCCGTGGAAACAGGAGGTGCACCATTTTACAATTGGGTGAAAGGCTGTGGAGGACAATGATTCCTTTCCATGAGGCACAATGTTCTGTTGCAAAAGGAAGCGCGCGATGCCAGAAGTCCTTACCTACTAAAGGATATTAAAAACTGTTAATCTACACAGAGGCATGGAGCCTACTAAAGGATGTACACTGCACTTACCTGTTGGACTGCATTAACCAGCTTGCAATGTGGCGTTTACTGTAAGCCACGCCCACTAAAGGCGGTTTCTCGTAATAAATTTGAGTAACAAACAGGTGAGCCTTTCTATGCCTCTTTGTAAAGCCCATGACTAAGAGGCGTTGGCCTCGAAACGCGTCGGGCATGGTTATATTTTATGGACTGAGGGAATGCGTGCTGCATCGAGGCCATCACTGTGAGAGCATTGTCGAGTGAATTCCTGAGCGCAAGGGCGTTTGGATGAATACAATTATACGCGGCTGCCCGAGCCGCGGAAACAGGAGGTGCACCATTTTACAATTGGGTGAAAGGCTGTGGAGGACAATGATTCCTTTCCATGAGGCACAATGTTCTGTTGCAAAAGGAAGCGCGCGATGCCAGAAGTCCTTACCTACTAAAGGATATTAAAAACTGTTAATCTACACAGAGGCATGGAGCCTACTAAAGGATGTACACTGCACTTACCTGTTGGACTGCATTAACCAGCTTGCAATGTGGCGTTTACTGTAAGCCACGCCCACTAAAGGCGGTTTCTCGGAATAAATTTGAGTAACAAACAGGTGAGCCTTTCTATGCCTCTGTGTAAAGCCCATGACTAAGAGGCGTTGGCCTCGAAACGCGTCGGGCATGGTTATATTTTATGGACTGAGGGAATGCGTGCTGCATCGAGGCCATCACTGTGAGAGCATTGTCGAGTGCATTCCTGAGTGCAAGGGCGTTTGGATGAATACAATTATACGCGGCTGCCCGAGCCGCGGAAACAGGAGGTGCACCATTTTACAATTGGGTGAAAGGCTGTGGAGGACAATGATTCCTTTCCATGAGGCACAATGTTCTGTTGCAAAAGGAAGCGCGCGATGCCAGAAGTCCTTACCTACTAAAGGATATTAAAAACTGTTAATCTACACAGAGGCATGGAGCCTACTAAAGGATGTACACTGCACTTACCAGTTGGACTGCATTAACCAGCTTGCAATGTGGCGTTTACTGTAAGCCACGCCCACTATAGGCGGTTTCTCGTAATAAATTTGAGTAACAAACAGGTGAGCCTTTCTATGCCTCTGTGTAAAGCCCATGACTAAGAGGCGTTGGCCTCGAAACGCGTCGGGCATGGTTATATTTTATGGACTGAGGGAATGCGTGCTGCATCGAGGCCATCACTGTGAGAGCATTGTCGAGTGCATTCCTGAGCGCAAGGGCGTTTGGATGAATATATATATATATATATATATATATATATATATATATATACACGATCCAGGCGCTCCTCCTGGGAGCTCCGCCCGTGGTTCGGTGGCGCGATGGTAGTCGATAGAGCAAGTCGGCGTTTTAATCCTCAATCCACTTCAATAATACGCGCCCTCAGAGTCCCGTGTCAGGAAGATTTATTCAAGGTTCAAGGTAACGCGTTTCGGAAGCGAACTTCCTTGATCACACAAGGAACCAAGTGAAAACATAGTGATTACATAGTCTCGGTACTGGTCATAAAGAGAGGACAACAAAAAGCTGTGCATTTGCATTGAGAAAGTGGCGGCCATCTTAGAGTGCCCAAAATAAAAACATAATGTTATTATACATTTTACACAATTGTATCTCGGATTCCAGTGATATTGTATTATTAACTTCATAATACAAGGGCATAAATGAACATGGTAAAACAAGTTAATCACGACAATACTCGCCCAGTGGTAATAATCGCTCAGAAAAGCGCTCTGTGTACCATGCAAAGAAGTGTATTTCTCAATAGAGACAATGGCGGCCATCTTAGAATTTTAAAGGTAAAACCATAATGTTATGTCTGCACATTTCCACAGTTACCGAGTGTCATGAACATAATAAGACCCGGTAGGGCAATTGCGAATAGAGGCTAAGAGTCAAATATTATAATGACAGTGCAGTTCAAGCAGACATGTTGCTGCATATAGTGTCGCTTAAAAGTGAGACAAATATGTCAAGGAATAGCTACCTATAGTGGTTAAATAAGGTGTCTGTATACCCCCATCAGCCAGGCACGTATCAGAGTACTGCTAAATACGGAGTAATCACGACAATGCTTTCGCCCAGTGGCGGTACCTACTCTTGGAAGAGAGGGACTCAACGTGCCGTACATAGAAATGCGTACTCAATACTAGCGCCTAGTGGCTCTGTCACATTGCTCCCCAGTACTGTCAGGAGACAAATAACAATAACAGTGACTATATGTGAATAACTAAAGTTAAAAGAAAAGAAACAAGCATTTGCAATGCAATAGGTCTCGCATTTGCAAGAGTTTGAGATATTGGCATTGTAAATGACAATGCCTTTTATATATGTGTTTTAAAAACCTGCAAGCGGTGCAAGCTTTCAGGTTTTTAAAACACAAATAAAAGGCTTTGTTATTTACAATGCAAATAGCTGTCTAAAAAACTCAAATAACTTACATGCGCACAGTCTCGAAACAACCAACCCTACCAGGATTTGGTGCATTACGATTCATACACAGCCGCGTTAAAAATGAAATAAGTCCAGATGCCTTCTGGATACTGGCAATGTAACATGCATTCGCTTAGCTGACCAGAGCTCTTCCAAATGTGACTCGTTTTATAACCAGCAATCACTAGAAAAACAGAATTTTACTTGTCATCCTACAGTATGTACCCACCCATGGGTCTGCCCATATAAATCAGTCTCAAAGAGATCACCAGGGGAGGCTCTGAAGCATGGCAATCTACAACCGCATCATGTACCGTGTATGAAAACCCTCAAGAGAACTGAAGTGACAACATTAACCATGCATATCAAAAGACGTTATACTGCACAAATAAAAAGACTGCTAACCATTCCAATTACAGTTTACATGGGTGGTCTTTGTTGCAAATGCGTGACTTTTTTCAGTTAATTATTTCATTTTTTTCAATCATTTTCAAACTGCCTAAACTGAAACTGTACTTTGAGATGTTTTAATTAAGAAACTAGATATAATAAAATGTCTGCTTGACTTTGTTATGCTGCTAATACTTAGCCTAAGGAAGCAGCTTTCCGATACAATGTTAGACGTGTTTTGCTATATTATGAATAATCACGATCATTCAGCATATTTTTTTTATTTTTATAAAGGCCTTCAAATAGAGACATACCACAATCTGCTGCTTAATGAGCTTTCGTAAAAGAACAATTGCGTAAAGGTCAGAGACAAGCCAGATGGTGGGTTTATATTAGGTAATAACGAATTACTAAATCAGAGAGGAATAGGTTTGACAATATCTATTCCGTAGTGCTCGGGCCTGCATTAAATGAAGGAGTGGTCGGCTCAAATACATTTCCGTATGTGATTAATAAAATGATACTGACAGAACAGACAATGAGAACTGTAGTGTTTGAAGAAACTATTCCGGCTCTCAGCAGGCGCAGACAGTGAGTGCAATTAGTTTTCAGTGAACAAATATTCAGTATGACATGGTCGGTGGCAGGCCCCTTGTTGTGCGAAATAATGCCGAAATAACCAGCGCAACTTAATTGAAATGGCCGCAACATTGCATGCAATAAGCAAATGCCAATATCTAAAATGTAAATACGGATTGTTTTTAAAGGGCTGGGATTAAACCACTTATTTATTTGCTTTTGTTAAAGAAAACTCGGCCCAAACTCTCTTTAGTGAAACCGCAGGGAGTGAAAAAATAAATAATTTCAGCTCTTACTAAGCAAAAACAATAAATAAATAAAAAAAGAAACAAACAGCATGGGGTTAATCCAATACTTTACTGCACGGAGTTCCTGCCGGACACAACTCTTTCTGGTGTTGTGGGCAGCTGCAGGGGAGGAGGGGAGGTGGGCAGGTCTGAGGCAGGCTCAGCGGCTGATCACCGTGGCTCTTGCAGCTGAAGAGGTGAGCCCGGCTGAAGACAAAGGGGCAGTCGCCTTAACCCGGCAGCGGCGAGAGGGGTGAGGGAGGTGCGTTAACTAGGCAGCCTGTTTTAAGTGGTGGAAGGGAGGGCACCTTACGGAGAAATGCAGCGTCCAAGCTGCAAGCAAAACATAGCTGAAGAGGCTGAACCCGGCTGCTGATGAACTCCTTAACCTGGCAGCAGGGGTGGGAGGAGAGTGTTTGGTGGTGGGAGGAAGGGCACCCTACGGAGAGATGGAGCTTTAAAGTTGAAAGCACGGCGCTCGTGAAATGGGCGCCGCGCTGAATAGTGTGAAGTTAATTAAAACAAGACCTTTGCATTGCAAATGCTTTTTTTTTTAGTGTACACACACATAGGGGCATATTTACAAGCCCCTTGCGCCACTTTTGCGCCGCCGTTGCGTCACGCATGTGACGCAGCGGCGACGCAAACCATGCGCCGCGTTGCGCTATATTTACAACGTGACGCATCTAGGGAGATGCGTCACGTAGTAAACCCCTGCGCCACATGAAACCTGCGTCAGGTTTCATGTGGGCGTACCGGTGCAGGGGGCGTTCCGGCGCAGGAACGCCTCGGAAAGTGACGTAGTGAAATCTACAAGATTTCACGCAGTCACTTTTCGGACGCTGGTGCGTCAAATCCTTACGCCTGCTTCAAGCAGGCGTAAGGATTGACGCACCATGTTAGGGATAGGAAGGTTGGAACAGTGCTGGAGCTGCGTCGCGCTTGCGACACAACTTCAGCACTGCGCCAACCTTCCGCCGGCAGATGCGTCACGCATCTGCTTATCCTTGCGCCACGATGCGCCGCATTGTAAATGCGGCGCATTGGACGTGGCGCAAGGGTAAACTTGCGTGACGCATTTTCCCTGGCGCATCCCTGCTGATATGCAGGGATGCGCCAGGGAACGTAAATATGCCCCATAGTACCCAACTGCCTCGAATAGTGCTGTGTATTTGTGTATATTTTGTAGTCCTAAATATAATCTGAGCATCTATCCCGCACATCTCTTTCTCCATCATTCTGCTTGGCGTTGCATCCTAAGACAAGCGCACATCTCAGGTCACTCACAAATGACATGGGATCACAACAATTACAACACTCTGTCAGCCATGCCCCCCCCTTCCGTGCTGAATGCTACCTGTCAGAATGTGTGCTTTTGTGCCCCACAGAGACTTATGAGTCTCTATATACATGCTACAAGACAAAATTCATTGAATTACAGCTCACGCTGATTCAATCATAGCAGCCTCAATGTCCTGCCCAATTTCCATCCCACACAGTAGTGACCGAACACACACTGAGCATGACAGGCAAAAAAGGCGAATGTGTGTCTGGCAGAGTTGGACCATTCTTAGTAAACGTATTCAATAGCTCCTTATATTCAAGCTCGGCTTCCTGGTATTTAAAGGACAAACTGTCCTGTCAAAGCATAAGCATCATGTGCACAATACAGATGAAAAGCAGCCACACTTCACTGTGGGTAATTCCTCATAGCAAGCTTCCACACAGCAACCACAAGGAATTGTAATTCTATTTTGAAACCACATTCACTTGTCAGGAATGTGTAGTATTTCGCCAAGGCTGGCTCTTGCAGCTCCTAAAAAACGTTGTTTGACTTGGCAACAACAAGCACGTCACCCCAAATTGTTGAAAACGTGACTGAACAAAGACACTTAACGATAGACTGTCAAACCTTAGAAACATGAAAGGGTCCCAAAACATACTAAACAGGAAGGAATTATGCAAACGCAGTAAACAACTGCATTAGTAGCAAGACACAGCCAGAGCATGCCGATAAACAAAGCAATAAAATGAAACGCGCCTGAAAAGTAAAGAATAGGCAATGCTTAGCAAGAGTAAGCGGCGATACTCAAAATAGTGATCGATTCTCCAGCACACTGTAGTGGACTAGCAGTGTTAGACAAACGTCCATACCAACAAGGAATGTTATGTGGAATGATGAATTCATCGAGAAAGACCAAATCCAAATAGGAGCGTCAAAGCATGCACACGTGAAATACACTTTTTGGAAATCAGAAGAGACTTTATCATATTTTACATGGTTTGCTGTGTGATTTACATAACCCATTTTCAGGCATCAGCTCATACACGGGATCTAAGATTTGTGCCAGACCGTTAGTTAGCTCTGCTCTCCGTTCATTTGTTTGCTCGCTCACCTCTACAACATAGGTCGTCTCTTCACTGTAGTGCCAAATCCTCAACATGGAGACTCGGAGCAGCTGAACTCTTGAATAGACAGATTTTCCAGAACCGTTCTATTGAGCAGCTAGTGCTTGCGTGTGGAGAGGTGTCACTGCAACCTTTAACCTCTTTATGGTTGTTTGTATATTTCAGTTGCGTTGTTGAAAATAAAGGGGCTAAACAAATACATTGTATTTTCTCGCTTTACCGAGAGCTAAATTGCTGCAGGGAATTGCAAATAAAAGAAGTTTCCAATCCCGACTTTAGAAGCCGCATTAGAAAGATGTTTCTGGAATAAAATGACAAAGACAATGTGAAGGAAATAAACCCAACTATTCAATGGCCCGCATTTCTGCCCTCGTAAATGGTTGTATTTTCAAATGATCAAAACCACGGAAACGAGGTTTCCTCTGTGGTCCACCCTTTTTAAGGCGCTGCAGAAGAGAGCTCCGGTTCAACGAGGGGTTTTCAAGCCAAGTTCAGACTCTGCCTTTTGGGGTTCATGGGGTTGCAGAGCCACACTCACCCCGGCGCACAGCTTAATGAGCTGTTTGGCTAACACTGTAATTTGCAACCTGAAGCTAGGTCAAGAATTGGCTATTTTAAGTCAATTCAAACATGCGACCAGAAGGTGCACACGCATATTCCCGTCAAATGAATTAAAAAATACCCCGTGGGCCGACTCATTCACTCTGGCCTTCGTGACTGCACCCCCAGCCCCCTCTGCTGGCACCCCAATTCGTGGGTTCGTAGAACAAATGTTTTCCATTTCCAGCACCGATGGAAACAGATGACCGTTTTGTGTCTGCCCGTGTGGCCAGCAGACTCCAGAGAGTCGAGCCCACCTGAGATACAGGTAGCGTCGGGGAGGAGAGAGGGTGGTACTCGTAGCTGATAACCTGGGGTTGAAGAGAAGCCCGTCTAATGGCAGATAATAGGGCGGATGGGGAGATAATGTGTCTGCAGATGTCCACTCTGGGCTCCGCACTGGGCTGTAAACCTCTCACTGGGCACTAACTGCAGCCCGCCCTCGACAGCGGGACACAACTGGACAGGGCTGGAAACCCATCAGCTGCCTCCAGATAAAGGAACAATGGCAGCGTCTCTGCAGCCGCCCGACGCCCACACACCTCACTGCGCACTGTGCACCATGCACGAATAAATACTGTTTACAGCGTTTGTTTCTATGTCTTTTGCTGATCTGCTGAAACCTGCTTCACGCATTAACTTGTCCATGAAAAGTAGCTTTTAATTTTGTTTCTGAACACCTAACGCCTGCGCCCAAATCTAATGGTTTTGTGAGCTCTGGTGTTGCGGTTAAACTCCAGCTAAAAAAGAAAAGCATTTGCAATGCAATAGGTCTACTGTTCGAATTACTAAACTATTTGTCAGACGTCGCATATTATTTCTCGTCCTGTCCTCCATGACTTCACCAGCTCCGTTACGACCAACCCCGTATTCCTTCACTGGGCCCCTAGTCCGCTTCTACCCCAGCCCCCGCGGCCCCACCCCCACTACAGCCAGCAATCTTTATACTTCTCCCAGTCCATCCCTCCACCTGAGTTCCAAGTCCGACTCAAGTGAAACAAGCGGCAGTGAAAGCGATCGCAAAAGCGATCGCTATTGTAAAAAAAAAAAAAAAAAACACGCCCGCGAGTGCTGCGCGCGCGCCACAGCGAAACATGTGGTTTCAATTATCGCGCCCGTGTCTGGGCACGATAATTGAAACCACATGGCCTATTGGTGTCTATTAGGCGCACCAAGCACGTAGTAGACACCAATAGGCCATGGGCGGAGCAAAGCGCCCGCCTTTGGCCAATTGCGTGCAGTCTTTTAGACAAAGACGCATGAAACGGCCTATGGGTAGCACATAAGGAATCGCACACGCACGAGCGCGTGCGATTCCTAGGTCAGTGCTGAATCCCCATTTTCACCTACTAAATGTCTCGCGCTGCGCGAGCACTGTTGCGCAGTGCACCGCTAGGCGCGAGACCTAAAAAGAGGTCTTATCTATAAGTCGGTGGTGCACTCTTCTTAGAGGTGAAGAAAAGGGTCGGTGGCCCGTGAAGTGCCCGCAAGTGTTCGGTGGGCCCCTTCCTTTCCTCCTGTGAAAAGAAATAAGAAAGAAAATGTTAGATTAAAAGTAAAACTGTAACCAACTCTATTTGTAATGTATCTATATGAAGAATTCACTGTAAGCATAAACATTAAAGCAGTTACATATATTCATCAAACATCATGGAAATGCTAAAACCTTAAAAAAGAAGAAGAAGAAGAGAGAAATTACAGACATGTCTACACAATGGTAATCCGTTATTCTTCAATAAGATGTGTGGCTAATTCCTCATCCAAATTATGTCCATTGGGGTATCGTGTCTCGAGTTCTAGGATCCATTTGGATTCCTTTTTCCTGAGTCTGAGCTCCCTGTTCCCCCCTCTTGGACTTCCTAGTACCTGTTCAATAACAAAGTAACTAAGAAGCGAGCTATTGGAGAGATGATACTCGGCAAAATGTCTTGCAACTGGGTAATGAGGGTCCTTGTTGTTAATGGCCCTAAGATGTTCAAGGACCCTTTTCTTGGCTATATCCTGTCAAGGACAATCTATAAATAAATATATATATATATATATATATCAACGCTCCAAGTGCATCAGAAACGAATCACTCTCGGACGGGTGCTCTCAAGCGGCGATGCGTTCCGCTCCTATATTAGCTCCAAATTCCCAAGTATGGGGAAAATAAGCACTCACGGGTGGCGTTTTCAAGGATCTTTATTCTGTGAACAAACGCGTTTCGGCGGTCTGCCTTCTTCGGTGTTACCAACACACCGCGGGCAGCCGTCTTTTAATCACTTACTACAAAAAGGGTAAACATCAACAATGGACACAATGGACCCAACAGATAGCGTTCAAAATATCGCGCCATCTTTTAACACATAGCATATACCTATGGTTCTTACAAAAGCTAATACCTTGCAAAGTAAAACGTGTACACAACTGCACTTTCACAGTCCAAAATATCATTAAACATTTATGATATACACAGTGAGATTATTCACGTGGTACTGTTAATGCATTTAGGCGTTTCTAAATTCTATCGCCTCTTCTCAATTCAATAATATTATTAAATGCGCTTCTCGTGCAAAGTTAATTTAAATAGTATACATCATCCTTTGTTTAAAATCATCAAGCCGTGAATATATATTCACTGAAAAAACCATAGGTTTCAGGCACGTTATAGTTAGAAATTAGCATTTAAAAAACCTTACAAATTCACTGGAAAAAACCATAGGTTTTAGGGACAGTTAGTTGGACATTGCACTCGTACAAAACCCGTGAAATTCCCCCGTTATAGTTAGTTCAGCTAACTATAACTCGCGCCCCCGCAATGCACTGCTGATGTCGTCACATATTACATCACTCATGACATGGTCAGTGACATCACTGATGACATCACTGATGACATGTCAAATGACATCACTGATGACATCATCCACGTGATAATCTGATGCACCTCCTCACACCCTAATATAACCTTTGATACACCCACTCTAAATTACAGACTGCCATTCGCAAAACCATAGACATTCCAACACCAATAACTACATACCCACTCACTGATTCTTAGGTCTACACACACATCCACTCACTCACACGTACAGTCACTCATACTTACGGTCACTCAGTACAGGACTATCATATGCACTCATACTCCTATATAGACACTCAAACACCGCCACTCATCCATAGAGGTACTCTATGCACTGGTGCATCTCCTGTAAACAGTTGAAAGAATGCGTTTAAGTCATACAGGTGATTTTTAAGGAATATTTGTAGTTTGTGAAAATCGACACTTTGAAACTTTTCTGCTGAAAACCAGACAATGGATTCCTATGGAAGGAAATACAAGTTACTGGTAAGTACGGTTAGAATTACTTTTCAGGGTCAGTGCTGGGCTAAAAGATGCAGCACTGGGTTCTCTCCTGATAACAGGTGAGTAAATCGGAATTCGTAGTTCGGCTGATTTTAGAGGAATATTATAAAGTTCCAAAACTCCACACTTAGAAGAATTTCCAAGTGAAACCAGTCAATGTTAGGCTATGGAAGGAAATTCAAGTTACTGGTAAGTACGGTTAGAATTACTTTTTAGGATCTGTACTGGGCTCAAAGATGCAGCACTGAGGTCTCTCCTGATAACAGGTGAGTAAATTGGAATTCGTAGTTCAGCTGATTTTAGAGGAATATTATTAAGTTCCAAAACTCCACACTTAGAAGAATTTCCAAGTGAAACCAGTCAATGTTAGGCTATGGAAGGAAATTCAAGTTACTGGTAAGTACGGTTAGAATTACTTTTCAGGATCTGTACTGGGCTCAAAGATGCAGCACTGAGGTCTCTCCTGATAACAGGTGAGTAAATTGGAATTCGTAGTTCAGCTGATTTTAGAGGAATATTATAAAGTTCCAAAACTCCACACTTAGAAGAATTTCCAAGTGAAACCAGTCAATGTTAGCCTATGGAAGGAAATTCAAGTTACTGGTAAGTACGGTTAGAATTACTTTTCAGGATCTGTACTGGGCTCAAAGATGCAGCACTGAGGTCTCTCCTGATAACAGGTGAGTAAATTGGAATTCGTAGTTCTGCTGATTTTAGAGGAATATTTGTATGTTTCAAAAATCGAGACTTAGAAACTTTTTCAGCAAAAAGCAGGCAATGATATCCTATGGAAGGAAATTCAAGTTACTGGTAAGTACGGTTAAAATTACTTTTCAGGATCAGTACTGGGCTCAAAGATGCAGCACTGAGTTCTCTCCTGATAACAGGTGAGTAAATCGGAATTCGTAGTTTGGCTGATTTTAGAGGAATATTATAAAGTTCCAAAACTCCACACTTGTAAGAATTTCCAAGTGAAACCAGTCAATGTTAGCCTATGGAAGGAAATTCAAGTTACTGGTAAGTATGGTTAGAATTACTTTTCAGGATCAGTACTGGGCTCAAAGATGCAGCACTGAGGTCTCTCCTGATAACAGGTGAGTAAATCGGAATTCATAGTTTGGCTGATTTTAGAGGAATATTTGCACAATGGTGAAGGAAGGGGTGGGGCCTGAGGTGACATGACATGTCTGCAAACACGCCCTGTGGCGTGTTTTAAGTTGATGAATTAATTCCTCCTCAATCCCGAGGGTCCCTAGGGGCCAACTAGCCCACCAGATACCTCCAGTATGCGCCAGAGAGCTGTGTTGCAGAGAGGTGTTCAGAGGCCACGCCCCTTTTTACAACACTCTGCAACGCAGCTCCGTGGCGCTTACTGGAGGTACCTGGTGGGCTAGTTGGCCCCCAGGGACCCTCAGGATTGAAGGGGATTTAATTCCCCATCTTAAAACGCGCCACGGGGCCTGTTTGCACACATGTCACCTGAAGCCCCGCCCCCTCCCTTCACCACTGTGCAAACGAGCCCCGTGGCGTGTTTTAAGTTGGGGGATTAAGTCCCCTTGAATCCTGAGGGTCCCTGGAGTCCAACTAGCCCACCATGTACCTCCAAAAAGCGCCACAGAGCTGCGTTGCAGAGAGGTGTAAAAAGGGGCGTGGCCTCTGTACACCTCTCTGCAACGCAGCCCCCTGGCGCATACTGGAGATTCCTGGTGGGCTAGTTGGCCCCCAGGGACCCCCAGTATTCAAGGGGAATTACTTCCCCTTCTTACAACGCGCCAGGGGGCGCATTTGCAGACTGCTGCAGGGAGGGGGCGGGGCCTCCGGCACGATGCCTGTCTTTTTTTTTTGTATGGGAGGGGGCTGCGTGGCCCCCTTCCCTCGGCCACTTTTGGCCCCGGGGACCCCATCCCCCTGGGCCTGAGGATTTTCTTTTTTTTTAAATAAAAAAACGGGAAGGGGGCCGCGTGGCCCCCTTCCTGGGCCTCTATTGGCCCCGGGACCCCATCCCCGGGGCATGCCCTCTTTTTTAAAAATTAAAATCTTTGGAGGGGGGCTGCGTGGCCCCCTCCTCAGGCCATTTAAGGCCCCGGGGGACCCCATCCCCCGGGGCTGGCCTTGCCCTTTTTTTTTTTATATATTTTTTTATTTTTGGGGAGGGGGGCTGCATGGCCCCCCTCCCGGGCCACTAATGGCCCCGGGGACCCCATCCCCCGGGGCCTTGCCACTCGTTGGGGACCGTGGGGGGGTCCCCAATCCCCCCACGGTCCCGCCGGCTCCCCGCGTCCTTCGGGAGCTGGCATTGCTTTTCCACTGCTAAGATGCAGCTCCCCGTGTGGAAAAGCAACCTGCTTTGGTTTTTGGAAGAGAGAGCAGGTTTCCTGCTCTCTGTTCCAAAAACCAAAGCAGTTTGCTATGACAGGACGGGAGCCGCGTGGTGGTCCCCAGGGCCATCAAGGGCTCCAGGAGGGGGCCGCGCGGCCCCCCTCCCTCCATTGGCAAAGCCCCAGGGAGGTGGTGGTCCTCGGGGCTCGGGGTCCGTAACGGACCCCCATATTGAAATATTTAGTGCCCCGGGAGGTGGCAATCCTCGGGCATGTGGGGGGCTCGAGCCCCCACACAGGTCATTTTTTTTTTTTTTTTTAAAGAAGCCCCGGGGGGTGACGGTCCCCGGGGCTGTCTTAGAGGCCCCCCGTAAAATCTAAACCCACCCCCGCATGCCCCCGGGACTTGGGCCACCCGGGGGCAAATTAGCATCGAAGCGCGGGAGACTGCGCTTCGATTTTTTTTTTTATCGGCGGCCTATCCCGCCGATTTAAAAAAAAAAAATGCTTTTTTCTGCCCAGGGGGTCCTTGTGGGACCCCCTGAGCAGACCTAGGGGGTCAGGGTGTTTCTACCCTGCCCCCTTTGTGCGTTTTGCGCACTTGTTTCTTGTGTTTTTTTTTTAATCAGCGGGATCCGCGCACCCTAAGCGCATCCCGCCAATTTTTTTTAAAAAAAAATGCTTTTTTCTGCCCAGGTGGTCCTTGTGGGACCCCCTGAGCAGACCTAGGGGGTCAGGGTGTTTCTACCCTGCCCCCTTTGTGCGTTTTGCGCACTTGTTCTTGTGCCTCGGTTCTAACGAGGGACAAAATGGCTGCCAACACTTCCTGATTTGGAGTGTTGACAGTCACTTGACAGCCAATTAGCATGCAGCTCGTGATCGGGAGGGTACGCGGATCCGACGCGGCCATAGATATATATGTGATTTTACGTGTGATTTTCTCAGGAACTACTGAACGGATTTACACCATTTAAGCAAAAGGCACGAGTCTGAACCAAGGGCTACCTCTTTGCCAAATTTGGTGTAATTCCGTTCAGCAGTTCGGGCTGTAGCCGCGATGAACGGTTCCTATGGAAAAATGAATGGGGAAAACATGTTTTGGGACCCCCCTTTTTTCTCGGCCCCCGCATGACGAATCACCCCGAGACTTTCAGGATAGGAGCGGACCGGAGCGCCACAAAAAGTTGGAAAATTTTGCGAAGATTTGTCAACCGGCGCCAACGTTATTTCAAATAGAATGTTGCGGATTTCCTATGGAAAATAGGTCCTAACTATAACTATCTACTGGCGACCGCCAGTAGATAATATATATATATATATATACCGTGAGCAAGGCAAAAGCCAGAATGCGTTGGTACAGAGGCTGTGCTCAATAAATATGATTTGAGCTTTCCTGAGTGTCCTGGCAGTTTCTAAACAGAAGGATTCGTTGTTGCTGTCATATATATATATAATATAATGTGTTTAGTAGTATTTACTTACGTGTTATTGCTAAGCAGCTTAATTTGCATTAACATACCTTTTTTCAGTGAACAAACTTTAGAAAAGCGTTTGGTAAGCACATAAAACACTTGTGTAAATATATACCCGGAGATGTGTCCTTGAGGTTAGTTTACAATACATTTACACAAATAGTGAACAAATCAATAAATAACTTTTCTCAGTGACTTACCTATGAGATTGTCCCAGAAACACTCATAAGCGTTTTTATCTTAGCTTCTCGAATGGCTTTTAATGGTAAAAGTGGCGGAGCTGGTGGCTGCAGCATATATTCAGCTTCTTGAAATATAGACTCTGGAAGTGTAATTACAGGCATTCTTGAGATCTTTGTTTGTTTTGTTATGAATAAATTATTGTTTTTACTATGAATTTGTGAATAAGAATTCCATTTTACTCTTTTGTTTGAATGTAATAATCTTCTTTATAGCATATAGCTTTGATGGATCCTGTTGCCTCTGCTATTGGGGTGATTCGTCAAGCGGGGTCCGAGAAAAAAGGGGGTCCCAAAACATGTTTACTGCATGTTAATTTCCATAGGAAACTTTAGACAAAGCTACAGCCCAAACTGCTGAACGGAATTACACCAAATTTGGCAAAAGGGTAGCTCTTGGTTCAGAAAGCGTTCTTTTTTTTTAAATGGTGTAAATCCGTTCAGTAGTTCCTGAAATATTCATACTTAAGAATCTTCATATATCTGGTGACCGCGGTGGATCGTTGAACCCTCCAGAGCATGAGCTTGGCTGCCAACACTCCAAACCAAAAAGTGTTGGCAGCCATCTTGTGACTCGGTTCAACCGAGTCACAATAAAAAAGTTCATAAAACAATAAAAGGGGGCAGGGTAGAAACACCCTGACCCCTTAGGCCTGGTCAGAGGGTCCTGCAGGAACCCCGAGTGCCCAAAAAAGCATTTCTTTTTCAAATAAATTGTTTTTAAAAACCAAGCGCAGTCTCACACGCTTCGTTTTCTAGAAGCCCCCGGGTGGGACAGGTCCCGGGGGCAATGCTTAATTATTATGTGGGGCCCACTCAGCCCCGGGGATCGCTACCTCCCCGGGGCATGATTAATAATATGCGGGGGGCACGCGGCCCCTCCGCAGCCCCGGGGACTGCCACCTCCCCGGGGTTTTAAAAAAACTGCATTGCGGGGCTCCTGCCCCCCCCACGCTGCCCGTGGACTGCCACCTCCCCAGGGCATTAGTTTAATATGGTTGGCAGGGCTTCAAGGGCCCCCCCAAGCCCCGGGGACTGCCAGCTCCCCGGGGCATTTTAAAATTATGGGTGGGGGGCCTCACGGGCCCCCCTAAGCCCTGGGACCACCACCTCCCCGGGGCTACCTTTTAAAATTATGGGTGCGGGGGTTCTAGCCCCCCCACACTGCCCCTGGAACCACCACCTCCCCGGGGTACTCTTTATTCTAATACGGGGGTCCGTTGCGGACCCCCGGGGACCACCACCTCCCCGTGGCTATGTACAAGTTGGGAGGGGGGCCGCACGGACCCCCTACTGGAGCACTCCTTGGCCCTGGGGACCGCCACCCCCCAGGGCCAGCTCCAGCAATGTCCCAGGATGCCCACCCCGGCACATTGCAGTTTGCAATGGCAGGGCAGGAGCACTTCTCCTGCCCTGCCATTGCAAACTTCTGCTTCGCTTCATGGACTCGAGAGCCGGAAACCTGCTCTTGCTTCCATGAAGAGAAGCAGAATTGCTTTTGGGCAAAGGGAGCTGCATGTTAGCAGCTCCCTTTGTACAAAAGCAATGCCGGCTCCCGCAGGAGGCGGGGAGCCAGCAGGGACCGCGGGGGCATTGGGGCTCCCCCACGGTCCCTAATGTGAAGGCATGCCCCGGGGGATGGGGTCCCTGGGGCGGGCACAGAGTGATGGAAGTGGGGTGTTGTTTTTCTCTCGATTTTGGAGTCGCAGCCGCATCGCGGCACTCAGCGCAGCCCCGCCGTGCAACGTCGCGGTGGATTCGTGGATCCACCTCAAATAAATAATTTAATAGTATATAATTTAGAAGGTAGTGTTGCATGTGCTGAACCGGATGACCGCATGGAGACGGGTGTGATTTTCACCGATACACCGTTATCGACGAGCCTTGAGTTGACATAATATGTTTGTGGTGACAAACGCATTTTCAAATCGATTGGTCTAACTTACTGACAAAAGCTATATGAATGAGCACATTTTACATTCTAAGCCCTGAAGAAGTCCGATTGAGGACGAAACGCGTTGGCGGTGGCAAATTTTATAAAAAGAAAAAAGAATATGAATAAAGAATGAATTTCATCAATATATGATTATATCGCTTTCTTTCTTTTTTTTTCTCTTGTTTTGGGAAAACAACAGTTTGTCGCAAATCTATACTATTGTATGTACAATACATTTAATATTTGAAAGTGTGCTGGGTTTTTCTGACAGTGTTGCATTTGTGAGCTTGTTTTATAGAGTTAGTGTGATTGAAGTTAATAATAGGATTACATTTGATAGAGTTAGTAAAAATATATAAAATTTAAAATTAAAAGTTAAACCTGAAAAGTGTACTGTGTTGTAGCACATTGAATTCGTGCTTTTGCAAATTTGCGACAGGTTCGCAAATCCACAAAAAATTTAAAAGAGTATGTATGTTTAAAAAAAAATAAGATTCACTATTGGGTTATAGGATGGCTCTAAAAAGAGCCCTTGTTTTCATTATGACTTTGTTGGAGCTACATGTAAGTGCGGACGCACAGCTTAAGGTTGTTGAGAAATACTCTATTTCCTTCATCTGTGAAGTGAACTCCATCACTTTTGTAGATGTCATCCATATCAAAATGTAGATTGTTGTTATAGATGGAGCCCATCCTATGGTCTCTGAGGTAAGCAGAAACAGCTTTATTGACATTCTTCCTAGCTTTCTCAAACTGTGTACAGAATTGATTTGAGGCAAAAGCAACATCAATTGTGCAAAGGTATCCTTCATTAGCATTTCCAGACCTACCACAGTCAATGTGCCTAGGTCATTCGCACCACAATGCACAATCATGAGGTCAGGGGGTTGGAGATGCAAAAAGGTTTTAACCAAAGGCATCAATTGGTGGCACTTTAATCCTCTCTGTGCAATCCATTTAATATCCACACCTAGGTCTTTGTCATCGCATCCACCAACTACACCCTGCTGGGAGACCTCAACTTCCACCTCGACAACCAACTGGACCCCAACACCACATCCCTCCTGGACAACCTCCACAACATTGGACTCCGCCAGATTGTGACCGAGCCCACGCACTCAGCAGGACACACCCTCGACCCCCTCTTCACTACAGGAAACTCCATCACCTTCAGCCACACCACCGAACTCCCATGGACCGACCATTGTTGCGTCCACTTCACCTTCAGAACACCCACCATCCAGAAACACCAGCACCTGCTTCCAAGAAGAAACTGGACCAAAATCACCGATGACCAGCTCACCTCCTCACTCAACAACTCCACCCCAACCATCGCGGAAAACGACGACCCCAACACCGCAGCCCGAACCCTGAATAGATGGATCTCGGACAGCACCAACACCATAGCCCCCTCAAGAAAAACAACAATACCCGCGCCAAGAAAGCCAGATGGTTTACCACCGAACTTCGAGAGTCCAGACGCACATGCCGCCGCCTCGAAAAGGCCTGGAGGAACACCAAATCCACAGAAGCCCACAACAACTTCAGAGCCGCCACCAACGCCCACCATCAACTCATCAGAGAAACAAGGAAAAAAGCGATTGAAGACAGAATCTCCACACACGCGCACAACAGCAAGGAACTCTTCAGCATCATCAAGGAGTTCGCCCAACCCACCAGCGAGTCTACCGACATCCCTCCCTCACAAGACCTCTGCGACAAACTCAGCACCTTTTTCCACCACAAAATCAAGAGCATCTACGACAACTTCGACGAAGACAACCAACACACTGAACCCTCACCAACCACCCCCGACACCCGGAAACCAGCGATTGATGACTGGACAGCCCTCACCACCGAAGACACACTGAAGACAATGAAGTCAATCCACTCAGGGGCCCCCACGGACCCATGCCCCCACCACATCTTCAACAGAGCCGCCGACACCATCGCACCCATGCTCCGCCACACCATCAACCGCTCCCTGGCGACCGCCTGCGTTCCCCGACGACTGGAAACACGCCGAGGTCAACCCCTCCTAAAGAAACCCTCAGCGGACCCCACCGACCTCAAAAACTACAGACCCATCTCCCTGCTCCCGTTCCCAGCGAAAGTCATCGAGAAAGCCATCAACAGCCAACTCGCCACATTCATTGAAGAACACAACATCCTCGACTCCTCCCAATCCGGCTTCAGAAAAAACCACAGTACGGAAACCGCCCTCCTCGCCGCAACAGATGACCTCCGCACCCTACTGGACAAAGGAGAAACAGTAGCCCTCATCCTCCTTGACCTATCAGCGGCGTTCGACACAGTCTCCCACCGCACCCTAATACGCAGACTCTACGACGCAGGAATCCAGGACAAGGCCCTCAACTGGATCCGCTCCTTCCTCTCCGGCAGGACGCAGCGGGTCAGACTCCCCCCTTTCCTCTCGGACCCCACACCTACCACCGGCGGAGTCCCCCAGGGCTCCTCCCTCAGCCGACGCTCTTCAACGTCTACATGACTCCACTTGCCCCCATCGTCAGAACCTACGGACTCAACATCGTGTCATACGCAGACGACACCCAGCTCATCCTCTCCCTATCCAACGAGCCCAACACCGCCAGACGCAACTTTCGAGAAGGCATGGAAGCCGTCGCCAAATGGATAAAAAACAGCTGCCTACAACTAAACAGCAACAAAACAGAAGTACTCATCATGGGCCCAAACCCCGACGCCTGGAGCGATACCTGGTGGCCCCTCACCCTCGGAAACCCACCAACCCCCACAGACCACGCACGCAACCTGGGAATCATCATGGACTCCGAGCTCAAAATGGACCGCCAGATCAACTCTGTCTCGTCTTCCTGCTTCCACACCCTCCGCCTCCTTCGTAAGACCTTCAAATGGATCCCCCTCGAACACCGAAAGACCGTCACTCATGCCCTGGTCACCAGCAGACTCGACTACGGCAACGCACTCTATGCCGGAATAAACAAAAACCTCACCCGCAAGCTACAGAACATCCAGAACGCCGCCGCAAGACTGGTCCTCAACCTGCCAAAACACTGCCACATCTCCCAGCACCTGCGCACACTCCACTGGCTCCCCGTCGAGGCGAGAATCACCTTCAAGATGCTCACCCACGCACACAAGGCCCTCCACGGCACCGGACCAGCATACCTGAACAGCCGACTCAATTTCCACGCACCCCAAAGGACCCTACGATCAGCCCAGCTCTCCTACGCTGTGGTCCCCCGCACCAGAAAGACCAGATCGGGAGGCCGCTCCATCTCCTTCCTCGCGGCCAAAGCATGGAACGCCCTTCCGCTCCACCTCAGACAGACAACATCGCTCCCCATCTTCGCAAGAAACCTCAAAACCTGGTTCTTCGACAGACCCCCTCCTTGATGGAATGGAACCTGCACCCCCCCAACCCTAGTGCCTTGAGACCCTTACGGGTGAGTAGTCGCGCTTTAACAAACCCCTGATTGATTGAATACCTCTGTGTTCAGCATACCTTTTGCACCAGAAAAATAGCTGTGCCCTACAAGCCATACTGTAAGCATCTTGAAGGGTAAACAGCCATTACATTGAGTTTTTTACTTCGCGATACCATTACAACGCATGCATTACCACGCATGCGTTGTACATTGCGAAGTAAAAAACTACGCATTTTTTTAGAACGCATGGTCATTTACCACGCATGCCTTTACAACGAATTTCGTTGTAAAGGCATGTATAGTAAATGACCATGCGTTCTAAAAAAATTTAGCTGAACCACGTCGTTGTAAGGAAACAGAAGCTGTTCCGTTTCCTCATAACGACGTGCACCGCCCCTCAGAGACGACGTGAAGCAGGAACCAGGAGGAGAGAGGAACCACGAGGAGAGAGAGGTAAGGGGGATTGGGCATGGGGTGGGGGTTACTTTTTTAGGGTTTAGGGGGGTCAGGGGCGTCGTGCTGGGGTAGTGTTTTAGGGTTTAGGGTAGTGTTGTGGTGTTTGTGTAGTGTAGGGTAGTGTTTTAGGGTAGTGTCGGGGGTCATGCAGGGTAGTGTTTCAGTGTAGGGACCGGACTGGGGGTCAGAGGGGGTCGTGCTGGGGGTAGTGTTTTAGAGTTTAGGGTAGTGTTGTGGTGTTTGTGTAGTATAGGGGTCGTGCTGGGGGTAGTGTTTTAGGGTTTAGGGTAGTGTTGTGGTGTTTGTGTAGTGTAGGGGGTCGTGCTGGGGGTAGTGTTTTAGGGTTTAGGTAGTGTTGTGGTATATGTGTAGTGTAGGGTAGTGTTTTAGGTTTAGGGTAGTGTCGTGGGGTCGTGCAGGGTAGTGTTTGAGGTAGGGACCGGACTGGGGGTCGGGGGGTCGTGCTGGGGGTAGTGTTTTAGGGTTTAGGGTAGTGTTGTGGTGTTTGTGTAGTGTAGGGTAGTGTTTTAGGGTTTAGGGTAGTGTTGTGGTGTTTGTGTAGTGTAGGGGTCGTGCTGGGGGTAGTGTTTTAGGTTTAGGGTAGTGTTGTGTATGTGTAGTGTAGGGTAGTGTTTTAGGGTTTAGGTAGTGTCGGGGGTCGTGCTGGGCAGTGTAAATGTAGTGAGAGGACTGTCACTTACTTTAGAAACTTTTACCACAACTATACCTTTACCACGCATGTTTTTGCGTTGTAATGGAATGCGTGGTAAAGGTATAGTCGTTGTAAAAGTTTGCGTTGTAATGGTATCTTGTTGTAATTGACAACGCGTACTAATACACGCGTTGTATTGGTACGCGTTGTAACGAGTGCTATTCAAAATGGTGGAGAAAATGCTGTTTTTGAAAAAGTCGATAAGTGATTGGCTGTTCATTAACATTGTGCACTCAAAAATAGGATGCATGTTACTTTCCTGAAAAAGGATATTTCTTATTGGTTATTAAAAAATGTTTGAAAGGTACAGTAGATAGAATAAGGTAATATTTTGCATAAGTCAACCACACCTGCTATTTGCATTTGTAGGCTACTGTGCTAACTTGAAAATATGGTGAACTTGTGACCTGCCAGTACATTTCAAAGTTGCAGAAACTGTTACTATGGAAACTGGGATTAAGCAGAATAGGGGAAGGGTTGAAAGTTAATTGTGGATTTAAAATGTGAAATGGTAAATTATATATAAGTGATATGTTACTAAATTTAGTTTTTCTAAATCAGTACTATGTGTAGAAATACTCTGTTTTTTTAAAAAGAAACTAGTATTATTAGAAGTGGGTTTTTAAATTCCTGTATGGATTCGCGGCTCCATCGCGATGCTACACTGCGGCACCGCGGTGGAGTCGCCACTCCAGAAAATTTCAGAACCAGTTTGGGCACATTTAGAAGACAGTTACAAAGGGTTAACATGTCTAACCAATAGAAATGTTTTTCACAATTTGAAATAATGTAGAAAGCAATTTGATTTGTCACTTACATTTATTTGTGTGCAGAAAGAGAGGGAGAGTTTGCCATTACTGGTTTTACCTTGTTGAGAGTGGTGCATTACATTTATTGCGTACAAAAGAAAATCTTTTATGAGTTTCTGATATTTCATATTCTGCAATACTATTTGAAAGGTTAGTTACAAATTTGGGAGGTGTGTTATGTATTATGTAGTGATATTTTTAGATTTGAAGAGCATTATTTTCAAAGTTTTGAAATTATTACAGAAGTCTGATGTTTGAAATATGTTACGAAATCTACAGATGTGTATTGTACTTTGTTTTATTGTATTGAAATGATGATTGAAATAGTTTGTGTATAGTAATATGTGTACATTGGTAGATGGATTACTGATTATGGTACTTTGTATGAGTCTGTGGAGAGGTACAGTTGAAGTATGCAGCATAATTTTAGGTGTCTCTTTCAAATTGGAAGTGCAGTCTCTGAAGTTTTAAGGTCTGCATGGTCTTGTGACTGAGGTATGTCTCTATTTACACATGTATTCTGACATGTGATATCCATCTGAAGATGCTAGACGTGTAAAACACAGGTATACATCTATTTGTATGTTTCTTTTAAATATGGTGTCACTATGAAAAGGTACAGACACATGCAATGCATGCTTTCAGGAATATGGTGAGACTTACAACAGACAGAAGTATGAGATGCACTCCTATTTTCTTCTCAATTTTATCCGTTTTCTTCCTAGTCCTCCGTAGGTGCGTGCTCACTGGAATAAGTGCCTTGCCCTGGTGACACCTTGATAATAACAACTTAATGTGGGGCGAAGTTCACCCCACCTCCAGTCGCACTGCCAACATGTTTGCGCCCTTTCTGCGCTTGCTAATTCTTAACAATTTGCTCAATTTTTTTCTTTATGTACTCCATTGTTCAACATACTGCTATCATGATCAATTCCAATTCAATCCACACGAAGGTATATTGTGCCATTTTCATAGTTTCTCATGTTAATGTTGTGTCCCTCCGGACCTCTTACAAAAACACGTACTAGTGCAATGTTCGTCCAAGGCAGTGTTTATTAAAAGACCCAATGCATTTCGGGCATACCAAAGCCCTTCTTCAGGGGTAACTAGAATGGACAATAAAAACATTAAGCATTAACTCATGATTCAGTGTTGTCATTATACATCTAACATATTCAATTCATATTATCATAGTGCTATCAACTGACTCTATCACAGCGATACTGTATTATATTCAACCTATCTCGATATATTCATTCCTCCTCTACGTATGTCTCCGCTCGTACCCCAATCCTAAACACCACGAGCGGAGACATACGTAGAGGAGGAATGAATATATCGAGATAGGTTGAATATAATACAGTATCGCTGTGATAGAGTCAGTAGCAAAAGGTACAGACACATGCATGCATGCTTTCAGGAATATGGTGAGACTTACAACAGAGACATGTGAAGGGTTGCTGCTTTGTATTTGGCTAGGGCCAACACCCTGAGTAGTAATAGAATGGTGAAGCAGCAGCACAAAAGTGAGTTTTAAGACAGGTTGGCAGAGGGATTAGTGATTACGTAACTTTGTATGAGTGTTTGGAAAGCTACACTTGAAATACACCGCATATTTTTCAGAGTCTCTTACAAATTGGAAGTGCAGTCTGTCAAGTTTTAAGGTCTGCCTGCGTTTGTGACTGAGGTATGTGTCTTCTTGCACATGTATTCTTATACGTGTTGTGCATATGAAGATGCTAGACGTGTAAAACACAGGTATACATCTATTTGTATGTTTCTTTTAAATAAGGTGTCACTATGAAAAGGTACAGACACATGCAATGCATGCTTTCAGGAATATGGTGAGACTTACAACAGAGACATGTGATCGGTTGTTGCTTTGTATTTGGCTAGGGCCAACACCCTGAGTAGTAGTAGAATGGTGAAGCAGCAGAAAAGTGAGGTTTAAGATATGTTGGTAGAGGGATTGGGGATTACGCTACTTTGTATGAGTCTGTGGAAAGGTACACTTCAAATACAGCACATATTTTTGGTGTCTGCTTGAAATGGGAAGTGGAGTGTCTGAAGTTTTAAGGTCGGCATGGTCTTGTGACTGAGGTGTGTCTCTACTTACACATGTATTCTGATACCTGTTATCCATCTGAAGATGCTAGACGTGTAAAACACAGGTATACATCTATTTGTATGTTTATTTTATAAATGGTGTCATAGCAAAAGGTACAGACACATGCATGCATGCTTTCAGGAATATGGTGAGACTTACAACAGAGACATGTGAAGGGTTGCTGCTTTGTATTTGGCTAGGCCCAACACCCTGAGTAGTAGTAGAATGGTGAAGCAGCAGCACAAAAGTGAGGTTTAAGATATGTTGGTAGAGGGATTAGTGATTAGACTACTGTGTATGAGTCAGAAGAAAGGTACACTTCAAATACACCGCATAATTTTCAGTGTGTGCTTGAAATGGGAAGTGCAGTCTCTGAAGTTTTAAGGTCTGCATGGTCTTGTGACTGAGGTATGTCTCTATTTACACATGTATTCTGATATGTGTTATCCATCTGAAGATGCTAGACGTGTAAAACACAGGTATACATCTATTTGTATGTTTCTTTTATATATGGTGTCACTAGCAAAAGGTACAGACTCATGCATGCATACCTTCAGGTATATGGTGAGACTTACAACATAGACATGTGAAGGGGTGCTGCTTTATATTTGGCTAGGCCCAACACCCTGAGTAGTAGTAGAAGTGTGAAGCAGTAGCACAAAAGTGAGGTTTAAGGTATGTTGGTAGAGGGATTAGTGACTAGGCTACTTTGTATGAGTCAGAAGAAAGGTACACTTCAAATACACCAAATAATTTTCAGTGTCTGCTTGAAATGGGAAGTGCAATCTCTGAAGATTTAAAGTCGGCATGGTCTTGTGACTGAGGTATGTCTCTACTTACACATGTATTCTGATACCGGTTATCCATCTGAAGATGCTAGATGTTTAAAACACAGGTATACATCTATTTGTATGTTTCTTTTATATATGGTGTCACTAGCAAAAGGTACAGACACATGCATGCATGCTTTCAGGAATATGGTGAGACTTACAACAGAGACATGTGAAGGGTTGCTGCTTTGTATTTGGGTAGGCCCAATTCCCTGAGTGGTAGTAGAATGGTGAAGCAGCTGAAAAGTGAGGTTTAAGATATGTTGGTTGAGGGATTAGGGATTAGGCTACTTTGTATGAGTCTGTGGAAAGGTACACTTCAAATACAGCACATATTTTTCGGTGTCTGCTTGAAATGGGAAGTGAGATCTCTGAAGTTTTAAGATCGGCATAGTCTTGTGACTGAGATATGTCTCTACTTACACATGTATTCTGATACGTCTTAGCCATGTGAAGATGCTAGATGTGTAAAACACAGGTATACATCTATTTGTATGTTTCTTTTATATATGGTGTCACTAGCAAAAGGTACAGACACATGCATGCATGCTTTCAGAAATATGGTGAGACTTACAACAGAGACATGTGAAGGGATGCTGCTTTGTATTTGGCTAGGGCCAACTCCCTGAGTAGTAGCAGAAGTGTGAAGCAGTAGCTCAAAAGTGAGGTTTAAGGTATGTTGGTAGAGGGATTAGTGATTAGGCTACTTTGTATGAGTCTAGAAGAAAGGCACACTTCAAATACACCGCATACATTTTCGTGTCTGCTTGAAATGGGAAGTGCAGTCTCTGACGTTTTAAGGTCGGCATGGTCTTGTGACTGAGGTATGTCTCTACTTAAACATGTATTCTGATATGTGTTATCTATCTGAAGATGCTAGACGTGGAAAACACAGGTATACATCTATTTGCATGTTTCTTTTATATATGGTGTCACTAGTAAAAGGTACAGACACATGCATGCATGCTTTCAGGAATATGGTGAGACTTACAACAGAGACATGTGAAGAGTTACAACTTTGTATTTGGCTAGGCCCAATACCCTGAGTAGTAATAGAATGGTTAAGCAGCAGCACAAAAGTGAGTTTTAAGACATGTTGGCAGAGGGATTAGTGATTACGTTACTTTGTATGAGTGTTTGGAAAGCTACACTTGAAATACACCGCATATTTTTCAGTGTCTCTTACAAATTGGAAGTGCAGTCTGTCAAGTTTTAAGGTCTGCCTGGGTTTGTGACTGAGGTATGTGTCTTCTTGCACATGTATTCTTATACGTGTTGTGCATATGAAGATGCTAGACGTGTAAAACACAGGTATACATCTATTTGTATGTTCTTTTATATGATGGCACTAGCAAAAGGTACAGACACATGCATGCATGCTTTCAGGAATATGGTGAAACTTACAACAGAGACATGTGAAGGGTTGCTGCTTTGTATTTGGCTAGGCCCAACACCCTGAGTGGTAGTGGAATGGTGAAGCAGCAGCACAAAAGTGAGGTTTAAGATATGTTGGTAGAGGGATTAGTGATTAGGCTACTTTGTATGAGTCTGTGGAAAGGTACACTTCAAATACACAGCATAATTTTCAGTGTCTGCTTGAAATGGGAAGTGCAGTCTCTGAAGTTTTCAGGTCTGCATGGTCTTGTGACTGAGGTATGTCTCTATTTACACATGTATTCTGATATGTGTTATCCATCTGAAGATGCTAGACGTGTAAAACACAGGTATACATCTATTTGTATGTTTCTTTTATATATGGTGTCACTAGCAAAAGGTACAGACACATGTATGCATCCTTTCAGGAATATGGTGAGACTTACAACAGAGACATGTGAAGGGTTGCTGGCTTGTATTTGGCTAGGCCCAATTCCCTGAGTAGTAGTAGAATGGTGAAGCAGCAGCACAAAAGTGAGGTTTAAGGTATGTTGGTAGAGGGATTAGTGACTAGGCTACTTTGTATGAGTCAGAAGAAAGGTACACTTCAAATACACCGCATAATTTTCAGTGTGTGCTTGAAATGGGAAGTGCAGTCTCTGAAGTTTTAAGGTCTGCATGGTCTTGTGACTGAGGTATGTCTCTATTTACACATGTATTCTGATATGTGTTATCCATCTGAAGATGCTAGACGTGTAAAACACAGGTATACATCTATTTGTATGTTTCTTTTATAAATGGTGTCACTAGCAAAAGGTACAGACTCATGCATGCATACCTTCAGGTATATGGTGAGACTTACAACAGAGACATGTGAAGGGTTGCTGCTTTATATTTGGCTAGGCCCAACACCCTGAGTAGTAGTAGAAGTGTGAAGCAGTAGCACAAAAGTGAGGTTTAAGGTATGTTGGTAGAGGGATTAGTGACTAGGCTACTTTGTATGAGTCAGAAGAAAGGTACACTTCAAATACACCAAATAATTTTCAGTGTCTGCTTGAAATGGGAAGTGCAATCTCTGAAGTTTTAAAGTCGGCATGGTCTTGTGACTGAGATATGTCTCTACTTACACATGTATTCTGATACGTGTTATCCATCTGAAGATGCTAGACGTGGAAAACACAGGTATACATCTATTTGCATGTTTCTTTTATATATGGTGTCACTAGTAAAAGGTACAGACACATGCATGCATGCTTTCAGGAATATGGTGAGACTTACAACAGAGACATGTGAAGAGTTACAACTTTGTATTTGGCTAGGCCCAATACCCTGAGTAGTAATAGAATGGTTAAGCAGCAGCACAAAAGTGAGTTTTAAGACATGTTGGCAGAGGGATTAGTGATTACGTTACTTTGTATGAGTGTTTGGAAAGCTACACTTGAAATACACCGCATATTTTTCAGTGTCTCTTACAAATTGGAAGTGCAGTCTGTCAAGTTTTAAGGTCTGCCTGGGTTTGTGACTGAGGTATGTGTCTTCTTGCACATGTATTCTTATACGTGTTGTGCATATGAAGATGCTAGACGTGTAAAACACAGGTATACATCTATTTGTATGTTCTTTTATATGATGGCACTAGCAAAAGGTACAGACACATGCATGCATGCTTTCAGGAATATGGTGAGACTTACAACAGAGACATGTGAAGGGTTGCTGCTTTGTATTTGGCTAGGCCCAACACCCTGAGTGGTAGTGGAATGGTGAAGCAGCAGCACAAAAGTGAGGTTTAAGATATGTTGGTAGAGGGATTAGTGATTAGGCTACTTTGTATGAGTCTGTGGAAAGGTACACTTCAAATACACAGCATAATTTTCAGTGTCTGCTTGAAATGGGAAGTGCAGTCTCTGAAGTTTTCAGGTCTGCATGGTCTTGTGACTGAGGTATGTCTCTATTTACACATGTATTCTGATATGTGTTATCCATCTGAAGATGCTAGATGTGTAAAACACAGGTATACATCTATTTGTATGTTTCTTTTAAATATGGTGTCACTATGAAAAGGTACAGACACATGCAATGCATGCTTTCAGGAATATGGTGAGACTTACAACAGAGACATGTGATCGGTTGTTGCTTTGTATTTGGCTAGGCCCAATACCCTGAGTAGTAGTAGAACGGTGAAGCAGCAGAAAAGTGAGGTTTAAGATATGTTGGTAGAGGGATTAGGGATTAGGCTACTTTGTATGAGTCTGTGGAAAGGTACACTTCAAATACAGCACATATTTTTCGGTGTCTGCTTGAAATGGGAAGTGCAATCTCTGAAGTTTTAAGATCGGCATAGTCTTGTGACTGAGATATGTCTCTACTTACACATGTATTCTGATACGTGTTATCCATCTGAAGATGCTAGACGTGTAAAACACAGGTATACATATATTTGTATGTTTCTTTTATATATGGTGTCACTAGCAAAAAGTACAGACACATGCATGCATGCATGCTTTCAGGAATATGGTGAGACAACAGAGACATGTGAAAGGTTGCTGCTTTGTATTTGGTTAAGCCCAACACCGTGAGTAGTAGTAGAATGGTGAAGCAGCAGCACAAAAGTGAGTTTTAAGACATGTTGGCAGAGGGATTAGTGACTACGTTACTTTGTATGAGTGTGTGGAAAGCTACACTTGAAAAACACTGCATAATTTACTGTGTCTCTTTCAAATTGGAAGTGCAGTCTGTCAAGTTTTAAGGTCTGCATGGGCTTGTGACTGAGGTATGTGTCTTCTTGCACATGTATTCTTATACGTGTTGTGCATCTGAAGATGCTAGACATGTAAAACACACGTATACATCTATTTGTATGTTTCTTTTATATATGGTGTCACTAGCAAAAGGTACAGACACATGTATGCATCCTTTCAGGAATATGGTGAGACTTACAACAGAGACATGTGAAGGGTTGTTGGCTTGTATTTGGCTAGGCCCAATTCCCTGAGTAGTAGTAGAATGGTGAAGCAGCAGCACAAAAGTGAGGTTCAAGATATGTTGGTAGAGGGATTAGTGATTAGACTACTGTGTATGAGTCAGAACAAAGGTACACTTCAAATACACCGCATAATTTTTGGTGTCTGCTTGAAATGGGAAGTGGAGTGTCTGAAGTTTTAAGGTCGGCATGGTCTTGTGACTGAGGTATGTCTCTTCTTACACATGTATTTTGATATGTGTTATCCATCCAAAGATGCTAGACGTGGAAAACACAGGTATATATCTATTTGAATGTTTCTTTTATGTATGGTGTCAATAGCAAAAGGTACAGACTCATGCATGCATACTTTCAGGAATATGGTGAGACTTACAACAGAGACATGTGAAGGGTTGCTGCTTTATATTTGGCCAAGCCCAACACCCTGAGTAGTAGTAGAAGTTTGAAGCAGTAGCACAAAAGTGAGGTTTAAGGTATGTTAGTAGAGGAATTATTGATTAGGCTACTTTGTATGAATCAGAAGAAAGGTACACTTCAAAAACACCGAATAATTTTCGGTGTCTGCTTGAAATGGGAAGTGCAATCTCTGAAGTTTTAAAGTCGGCATGGTCTTGTGACTGAAGTATGTCTCTACTTACACATGTATTCTGATACCTGTTATCCATCTGAAGATGCTAGACGTGTAAAACACAGGTATACATCTATTTGTATGTTTATTTTATAAATGGTGTCATAGCAAAAGGTACAGACACATGCATGCATGCTTTCAGGAATATGGTGAGACTTACAACAGAGACATGTGAAGGGTTGCTGCTTTGTATTTGGCTAGGCCCAACACCCTGAGTAGTAGTAGAAGTGTGAAGCAGTAGCACAAAAGTGAGGTTTAAGGTATGTTAGTAGAGGAATTATTGATTAGGCTACTTTGTATGAATCAGAAGAAAGGTACACTTCAAAAACACCGAATAATTTTCGGTGTCTGCTTGAAATGGGAAGTGCAATCTCTGAAGTTTTAAAGTCGGCATGGTCTTGTGACTGAGGTATGTCTCTACTTAGACATGCATTCTGATACCGGTTATCCATCTGAAGATGCTAGACGTGTAAAACACAGGTATACATCTATTTGTATGTTTATTTTATATATGGTGTCACTTGCTAAAGGTACAGACACATGCATGCCTGCTTTCAAGAATATGGTGAGACTTACAACAGAGACATGTGAAGGGTTGCTGCTTTGTATTTGGCTAGGCCCAATTCCCTGAGTGGTAGCGGAATGGTGAAGCAGCTGAAAAGTGAGGTTTAAGATATGTTGGTAGAGGGATTAGTGATTAGGCTACTTTGTATGAGTCTGTGGAAAGGTACACTTCAAATACAGCACATATTTTTCGGTGTCTGCTTGAAATGGGAAGTGAGATCTCTGAAGTTTTAAGATCGGCATAGTCTTGTGACTGAGTTATGTCTCTACTTACACATGTATTCTGATACGTGTTATCCATCTGAAGATGCTAGACGTGTAAAACACAGGTATACATCTATTTGTATGTTCTTTTATATATGATGGAACTAGCAAAAGGTACAGACACATGCATGCATGCTTTCAGAAATATGGTGAGACTTACAACAGAGACATGTGAAGGGATGCTGCTTTGTATTTGGCTAGGGCCAACTCCCTGAGTAGTAGCAGAAGTGTGAAGCAGTAGCTCAAAAGTGAGGTTTAAGGTATGTTGGTATAGGGATTAGTGATTAGGCTACTTTGTGTGAGTCAGAAGAAAGGCACACTTCAAATACACAGCATACATTTTCGTGTCTGCTTGAAATGGGAAGTGCAGTCTATGACGTTTTAAGGTCGGCATGGTCTTGTGACTGAGGTATGTCTCTACTTAAACATGTATTCTGATATGTGTTATCCATCTGAAGATGCTAGACGTGGAAAACACAGGTATACATCTATTTGTATGTTTCTTTTATATATGGTGTCACTAGCAAAAGGTACAGACACATGCATGCATGCTTTCAGGAATATGGTGAGACTTACAACAGAGACATGTGAAGGGTTGCTGCTTTGTATTTGGCTAGGGCCAACACCCTGAGTAGTAATAGAATGGTGAAGCAGCAGCACAAAAGTGAGTTTTAAGACAGGTTGGCAGAGTGATTAGTGATTACGTAACTTTGTATGAGTGTTTGGAAAGCTACACTTGAAATACACCGCATATTTTTCAGAGTCTCTTACAAATTGGAAGTGCAGTCTGTCAAGTTTTAAGGTCTGCCTGCGTTTGTGACTGAGGTATGTGTCTTCTTGCACATGTATTCTTATACGTGTTGTGCATATGAAGATGCTAGACGTGTAAAACACAGGTATACATCTATTTGTATGTTTCTTTTAAATATGGTGTCACTATGAAAAGGTACAGACACATGCAATGCATGCTTTCAGGAATATGGTGAGACTTACAACAGAGACATGTGATCGGTTGTTGCTTTGTATTTGGCTAGGGCCAACACCCTGAGTAGTAGTAGAATGGTGAAGCAGCAGAAAAGTGAGGTTTAAGATATGTTGGTAGAGGGATTGGGGATTACGCTACTTTGTATGAGTCTGTGGAAAGGTACACTTCAAATACAGCACATATTTTTGGTGTCTGCTTGAAATGGGAAGTGGAGTGTCTGAAGTTTTAAGGTCGGCATGGTCTTGTGACTGAGGTATGTCTCTTCTTACACATGTATTCTGATATGTGTTATCCATCTGAAGATGCTAGACGTGGAAAACACAGGTATACATCTATTTGTATGTTTCTTTTATGTATGGTGTCAATAGCAAAAGGTACAGACTCATGCATGCATACTTTCAGGTATATGGTGAGACTTACAACAGAGACATTTGAAGGGTTGCTGCTTTATATTTGGCCAAGCCCAACACCCTGAGTAGTAATAGAAGTGTGAAGCAGTAGCACAAAAGTGAGGTTTAAGGTATGTTAGTAGAGGAATTAGTGATTAGGCTACTTTGTATGAGTCAGAGGAAAGGTACACTTCAAATACACCGAATAATTTTCGGTGTCTGCTTGAAATGGGAAGTGCAATCTCTGAAGTTTTAAAGTCGGCATGGTCTTGTGACTGAAGTATGTCTCTACTTACACATGTATTCTGATACCTGTTATCCATCTGAAGATGCTAGACGTGTAAAACACAGGTATACATCTATTTGTATGTTTATTTTATAAATGGTGTCATAGCAAAAGGTACAGACACATGCATGCATGCTTTCAGGAATATGGTGAGACTTACAACAGAGGCATGTGAAGGGTTGCTGCTTTGTATTTGGCTAGGCCCAACTCCCTGAGTAGTAGTAGAATGGTGAAGCAGCAGCACAAAAGTGAGGTTTAAGATATGTTGGTAGAGGGATTAGTGATTAGACTACTGTGCATGAGTCAGAAGAAAGGTACACTTCAAATACACCGCATAATTTTCAGTGTGTGCTTGAAATGGGAAGTGCAGTCTCTGAAGTTTTAAGGTCTGCATGGTCTTGTGACTGAGGTATGTCTCTATTTACACATGTATTCTGATATGTGTTATCCATCTGAAGATGCTAGACATGTAAAACACAGGTATACATCTATTTGTATGTTTCTTTTATATATGGTGTCACTAGCAAAAGGTACAGACTCATGCATGCATACCTTCAGGTATATGGTGAGACTTACAACAGAGACATGTGAAGGGGTGCTGCTTTATATTTGGCTAGGCCCAACACCCTGAGTAGTAGTAGAAGTGTGAAGCAGTAGCACAAAAGTGAGGTTTAAGGTATGTTGGTAGAGGGATTAGTGACTAGGCTACTTTGTATGAGTCAGAAGAAAGGTACACTTCAAATACACCAAATAATTTTCAGTGTCTGCTTGAAATGGGAAGTGCAATCTCTGAAGATTTAAAGTCGGCATGGTCTTGTGACTGAGGTATGTCTCTACTTACACATGTATTCTGATACCGGTTATCCATCTGAAGATGCTAGACGTTTAAAACACAGGTATACATCTATTTGTATATTTCTTTTATATATGGTGTCACTAGCAAAAGGTACAGACACATGCATGCATGCTTTCAGGAATATGGTGAGACTTACAACAGAGACATGTGAAGGGTTGCTGCTTTGTATTTGGGTAGGCCCAATTCCCTGAGTGGTAGTAGAATGGTGAAGCAGCTGAAAAGTGAGGTTTAAGATATGTTGGTTGAGGGATTAGGGATTAGGCTACTTTGTATGAGTCTGTGGAAAGGTACACTTCAAATACAGCACATATTTTTCGGTGTCTGCTTGAAATGGGAAGTGAGATCTCTGAAGTTTTAAGATCGGCATAGTCTTGTGAATGAGATATGTCTCTACTTACACATGTATTCTGATACGTGTTATCCATCTGAAGATGCTAGACGTGTAAAACACAGGTATACATCTATTTGTATGTTTCTTTTATATATGGTGTCACTAGCAAAAGGTACAGACACATGCATGCATGCTTTCAGAAATATGGTGAGACTTACAACAGAGACATGTGAAGGGATGCTGCTTTGTATTTGGCTAGGGCCAACTCCCTGAGTAGTAGCAGAAGTGGGAAGCAGTAGCTCAAAAGTGAGGTTTAAGGTATGTTGGTAGAGGGATTAGTGATTAGGCTACTTTGTATGAGTCAGAAGAAAGGCACACTTCAAATACACCGCATACATTTTCGTGTCTGCTTGAAATGGGAAGTGCAGTCTCTGACGTTTTAAGGTCGGCATGGTCTTGTGACTGAGGTATGTCTCTACTTAAACATGTATTCTGATATGTGTTATCTATCTGAAGATGCTAGACGTGGAAAACACAGGTATACATCTATTTGCATGTTTCTTTTATATATGGTGTCACTAGTAAAAGGTACAGACACATGCATGCATGCTTTCAGGAATATGGTGAGACTTACAACAGAGACATGTGAAGAGTTACAACTTTGTATTTGGCTAGGCCCAATACCCTGAGTAGTAATAGAATGGTTAAGCAGCAGCACAAAAGTGAGTTTTAAGACATGTTGGCAGAGGGATTAGTGATTACGTTACTTTGTATGAGTGTTTGGAAAGCTACACTTGAAATACACCGCATATTTTTCAGTGTCTCTTACAAATTGGAAGTGCAGTCTGTCAAGTTTTAAGGTCTGCCTGGGTTTGTGACTGAGGTATGTGTCTTCTTGCACATGTATTCTTATACGTGTTGTGCATATGAAGATGCTAGACGTGTAAAACACAGGTATACATCTATTTGTATGTTCTTTTATATGATGGCACTAGCAAAGGTACAGACACATGCATGCATGCTTTCAGGAATATGGTGAGACTTACAACAGAGACATGTGAAGGGTTGCTGCTTTGTATTTGGCTAGGCCCAACACCCTGAGTGGTAGTGGAATGGTGAAGCAGCAGCACAAAAGTGAGGTTTAAGATATGTTGGTAGAGGGATTAGTGATTAGGCTACTTTGTATGAGTCTGTGGAAAGGTACACTTCAAATACACAGCATAATTTTCAGTGTCTGCTTGAAATGGGAAGTGCAGTCTCTGAAGTTTTCAGGTCTGCATGGTCTTGTGACTGAGGTATGTCTCTATTTACACATGTATTCTGATATGTGTTATCCATCTGAAGATGCTAGACGTGTAAAACACAGGTATACATCTATTTGTATGTTTCTTTTAAATATGGTGTCACTATGAAAAGGTACAGACACATGCAATGCATGCTTTCAGGAATATGGTGAGACTTACAACAGAGACATGTGAAGGGTTGCTGCTTTGTATTTGGCTAGGCCCAATACCGTGAGTAGTAGTAGAACGGTGAAGCAGCAGAAAAGTGAGGTTTAAGATATGTTGGTAGAGGGATTAGGGATTAGGCTACTTCGTATGAGTCTGTGGAAAGGTACACTTCAAATACAGCACATATTTTTCGGTGTCTGCTTGAAATGGGAAGTGCAATCTCTGAAGTTTTAAGATTGGCATAGTCTTGTGACTGAGATATGTCTCTACTTACACATGTATTCTGATACGTGTTATCCATCTGAAGATGCTAGACGTGTAAAACACAGGTATACATATATTTGTATGTTTCTTTTATATATGGTGTCACTAGCAAAAGTACAGACACATGCATGCATGCATGCTTTCAGGAATATGGTGAGACAACAGAGACATGTGAAAGGTTGCTGCTTTGTATTTGGGTAAGCCCAACACCGTGAGTAGTAGTAGAATGGTGAAGCAGCAGCACAAAAGTGAGTTTTAAGACATGTTGGCAGAGGGATTAGTGACTACGTTACTTTGTATGAGTGTGTGGAAAGCTACACTTGAAAAACACTGCATAATTTACTGTGTCTCTTTCAAATTGGAAGTGCAGTCTGTCAAGTTTTAAGGTCTGCATGGGCTTGTGACTGAGGTATGTGTCTTCTTCCACATGTATTCTTATACGTGTTGTGCATCTGAAGATGCTAGACATGTAAAACACATGTATACATCTATTTGTATGTTTCTTTTATATATGGTGTCACTAGCAAAAGGTACAGACACATGTATGCATCCTTTCAGGAATATGGTGAGACTTACAACAGAGACATGTGAAGGGTTGCTGGCTTGTATTTGGCTAGGCCCAATTCCCTGAGTAGTAGTAGAATGGTGAAGCAGCAGCACAAAAGTGAGGTTTAAGGTATGTTGGTAGAGGGATTAGTGATTAGACTACTGTGTATGAGTCAGAACAAAGGTACACTTCAAATACACCGCATAATTTTTGGTGTCTGCTTGAAATGGGAAGTGGAGTGTCTGAAGTTTTAAGGTCGGCATGGTCTTGTGACTGAAGTATGTCTCTACTTACACATGTATTCTGATACCTGTTATCCATCTGAAGATGCTAGACGTGTAAAACACAGGTATACATCTATTTGTATGTTTATTTTATAAATGGTGTCATAGCAAAAGGTACAGACACATGCATGCATGCTTTCAGGAATATGGTGAGACTTACAACAGAGACATGTGAAGGGTTGCTGCTTTGTATTTGGCTAGGCCCAACACCCTGAGTAGTAGTAGAAGTGTGAAGCAGTTGCACAAAAGTGAGGTTTAAGGTATGTTAGTAGAGGAATTATTGATTAGGCTACTTTGTATGAATCAGAAGAAAGGTACACTTCAAAAACACCGAATAATTTTCGGTGTCTGCTTGAAATGGGAAGTGCAATCTCTGAAGTTTTAAAGTCGGCATGGTCTTGTGACTGAGGTATGTCTCTACTTAGACATGTATTCTGATACCGGTTATCCATCTGAAGATGCTAGACGTGTAAAACACAGGTATACATCTATTTGTATGTTTATTTTATATATGGTGTCACTAGCTAAAGGTACAGACACATGCATGCCTGCTTTCAAGAATATGGTGAGACTTACAACAGAGACATGTGAAGGGTTGCTGCTTTGTATTTGGCTAGGACCAACACCCTGAGTAGTAGTAGAACGGTGAAGCAGCAGCACAAAAGTGAGGTTTAAGATATGTTGGTAGAGGGATTAGTGATTAGGCTACTTTGTGTGAGTCAGAAGAAAGGTACACTTCAAATACAACGCATAATTTTCAGTGCCTGCTTGAAATGGGAAGTGCAGTCTCTGAAGTTTTAAGGTCTGCATGGTCTTGTGACTGAGGTATGTCTCTATTTACACATGTATTCTGATATGTGTTATCCATCTGAAGATGCTAGACGTGTAAAACACAGGTATACATCTATTTGTATGTTTCTTTTATATATGGTGTCACTAGCAAAAGGTACAGACACATGCATGCATGCTTTCAGGAATATGGTGAGACTTACAACAGAGACATGTGAAGGGTTGCTGCTTTGTATTTGGCTAGGGCCAACACCCTGAGTAGTAATAGAATGGTGAAGCAGCAGCACAAAAGTGAGTTTTAAGACAGGTTGGCAGAGGGATTAGTGATTACGTAACTTTGTATGAGTGTTTGGAAAGCTACACTTGAAATACACCGCATATTTTTCAGTGTTGCTTACAAATTGGAAGTGCAGTCTGTCAAGTTTTACGGTCTGCCTGGGTTTGTGACTGAGGTATGTGTCTTCTTGCACATGTATTCGTATACGTGTTGTGCATATGAAGATGCTAGATGTGTAAAACACAGGTATACATCTATTTGTATGTTCTTTTATATATGATGGCATTAGCAAAAGGTACAGACACATGCATGCATGCTTTCAGGAATATGGTGAAACTTACAACAGAGACATGTGAAGGGTTGCTGCTTTGCATTTGGCTAGGGCCAACACCCTGAGTAGTAATAGAATGGTGAAGCAGCAGCACAAAAGTGAGTTTTAAGATATGTTGGTAGAGGGATTAGTGATTAGGCTACTTCGTATGAGTCTGTGGAAAGGTACACTTCAAATACACCGCATAATTTTCAGTGTCTGCTTGAAATGGGAAGTGCAGTCTCTGAAGTTTTAAGGTCTGCATGGTCTTGTGACTGAGGTATGTCTCTATTTACACATGTATTCTGATATGTGTTATCCATCTGAAGATGCTAGACGTGTAAAACACAGGTATACATCTATTTGTATGTTTCTTTTAAATATGGTGTCACTATGAAAAGGTACAGACACATGCAATGCATGCTTTCAGGAATATGGTGAGACTTACCACAGAGACATGTGATCGGTTGTTGCTTTGTATTTGGCTAGGCCCAATACCCTGAGTAGTAGTAGAATGGTGAAGCAGCAGAAAAGTGAGGTTTAAGATATGTTGGTAGAGGGATTGGGGATTAGGCTACTTTGTATGAGTCTGTGGAAAGGTACACTTCAAATACAGCACATATTTTTGGTGTCTGCTTGAAATGGGAAGTGGAGTGTCTGAAGTTTTTAGGTCTGGCATGGTCTTGTAACTGAGGTATGTCTCTTCTTACACATGTATTCTGATATGTGATATCCATGCAAAGATGCTAGACGTGTAAAACACAGGTATACATCTATTTGTATGTTTCTTTTATGTATGGTGTCAATAGCAAAAGGTACAGACTCATGCATGCATACTTTCAGGAATATGTTGAGACTTACAACAGAGACATGTGAAGGGTTGCTGCTTTATATTTGGCCAAGCCCAACACCCTGAGTAGTAATAGAAGTGTGAAGCAGTAGCACAAAAGTGAGGTTTAAGGTATGTTAGTAGAGGAATTAGTGATTAGGCTACTTTGTATCAGTCAGAAGAAAGGTACACTTCAAATACACCGAATAATTTTCGGTGTCTGCTTGAAATGGGAAGTGCAATCTCTGAAGTTTTAAGGTCGGCATGGTCTTGTGACTGAGGTATGTGTCTTCTTGCACATGTATTCTTATACGTGTTGTGCATATGAAGATGCTAGACGTGTAAAACACAGGTATACATCTATTTGTATGTTTCTTTTATATATGGTGTCACTAGCAAAAGGTACAGACACATGCATGCATGCTTTCAGGAATATGGTGAGACTTACAACAGAGACATGTGAAGGGTTGCTGCTTTGTATTTGGCTAGGCCCAACACCCTGAGTAGTAGTAGAAGTGTGAAGCAGTAGCACAAAAGTGAGGTTTAAGATATGTTGGTAGAGGGATTAGTGATTAGGCTACTTCGTATGAGTCTGTGGAAAGGTACACTTCAAATACACCGCATAATTTTCAGTGTGTGCTTGAAATGGGAAGTGCAGTCTTTGAAGTTTTAAGGTCTGCATGGTCTTGTGACTGACGTATGTCTCTATTTACACATGTATTCTGATATGTGTTATCCATCTGAAGATGCTAGACGTGTGAAACACAGGTATACATCTATTTGTATGTTTCTTTTATATATGGTGTCACTAGCAAAAGGTACAGACACATGCATGCCTGCTTTCAGGAATATGGTGAGACAACAGAGACATGTGAAGGGTTGCTGCTTTGTATTTGGCTAGGACCAACACCCTTAGTAGTAATAGAATGGTGAAGCAGCAGCACAAATGTGAGTTTTAAGACATGTTGGCAGAGGAATTAGTGATTACGTTACTTTGTATGAGTGTGTGGAAAGCTACACTTGAAATACACCGCATATTTTTCAGTGTCTCTTTCAAATTGGAAGTGCAGTCTGTCAAGTTTTAAGGTCTGCCTGGGCTTGTGACTGAGGTATGTATCTTCTTGCACATGTATTCTTATATGTGTTGTGCATCTGAAGATGCTAGACATGTAAAACACAGGTATACATCTATTTGTATGTTTGTTTTATATATGGTGTCACTAGCAAAAGGTACAGACACATGCATGCATGCTTTCAGGAATATGGTGAGACTTACAACAGAGACATGTGAAGGGTTGCTGCTTTGTATTTGGCTAGTCCCAACACCCTGAGTAGTAGTACAATGGTGAAGCAGTAGCACAAAAGTGAGGTTTAAGATATTTTGGTAGAGGGATTAGTGATTAGGCTACTTTGTATGAATCTGTGGAAAGGTACACTTCAAATACACTGCATAATTTTCGGGGTCTGCTTGAAATGGGAAGTGCAGTCTCTGAAGTTTTAAGGTCGGCATGTTCTTGTGATTGAGGTATGTCTCTATTTACACATGTATTCTGATACGTGTTATCCATCTGAAGATGCTAGACGTGTAAAATACAAGTATACAACTATTTTTGTGTTTCTTTTATATATGGTGTCACTAGCAAAAGCTACAGATACATGCATGCATGCTGTGTATATGGGTAAGCCCAACACTTCAGGTTCTTATCATAGGTTTGGTAATATGTAAAGTATAATATTTTAAATGTTTATGTGTTATGGAGTCATTTGCAATGCAATTGAAAGTATTTGTTTATTTATAGATGAGATTATTTGTATATAATTATTTTAATAATATAAAATTATTTTTATAAACTATTTAAACATTTCTTTTTTTCAGATATTTACAATTATTAGTAAAAAAGATTGAGTATTGCAAGAAAAGATCAAAAGAGAAAGCAAGAAATAAACAGTACTATTTAATGGAATGAGAAAAGCAGAAATTAGATGAAGTGCAAAATGTTACATTGAAGAAAAAGACTTCTGGCAATAGAACTAAAGAGTTTGTTAAAAGACTTTTAAAGAATGTAAAGAATTTTCAAAATGTGGAATAGAGAAAGGAATGTTCTACAACCAATCGGAAGGAAACGAAAAAAGGACATATTAGTAGAAAGTCATTTTGTGGGAAAGCAATCCATGTTGAAAGAAGGCTGCAAGTATATAAAGACATAAGGAGGAGAATGTATAGAAGTAGAGTACTACAAAATGTATTGAAAGATTGTAAAAAATTTAAAAAGAGATCAGTAGTTCATAAGAAAAAGCAACACATGGGAGGCAAGATGGCGTCCGCAAGCTCGGACGTGTAGGCTGACCGCTCGCCGATGCTGGAGCCCGTAAAACGGTAGTTTGATAAAAGTGGCGAAAAGCGGCGATTATGCCTTGATTGAAGCCAGGACCAGAGCGGGACTGTGCAGATCGGAAAAACGCCGAGTCGTGGCTCACCTGGTCAACGATGTTGTGGGATGCTGACCGTTTTTGCGGTGGCCGCGGCGAGGCTTGGTAGTTTTCGGCGGAGCTGCTGGGCGGTCCCGCTGTATCGACATCGGTGCTGGGCTGTTTGTTTGTGCTTGAGGCGATACGGAGGCTCGAGAGGGGAGTATTCCTTGTCAGTTGCAATGCCTCCCAAAGGTGCGCGGGGGAGAACGCGGCTACAGGAAGATCCACTTGGTGAAGGGATTGCTGGTGGTGGAGTGAATGCGCCAGGTAACCCCCCGGTTGCTGCAAAAAATGCTAAAGATGACATAAATATTAAGGGGCCGAAAATTGACAGTTTATCTAAAAGAACTATCCCGGAACTTTTTATTGTTGGCAAGGGCAAAAAAAAGGGCAAGAACGTGGGCTCCTTACAAGTGGAGGAGGTGGATGGAATGGGGGAGCAAGCTGGGAACGATAAAAATATGAGGCTAATGAGGCTGCAATGACTGAAAAAAATGGAGCCCCTATATCTTCGGCTGTAGTTTCCTTAACTTCCCCTAATATTGATGGCATTTCTGATAATCAGAGAAGTAAGGAGCAACACTCTTTGATAGAAGATTTGGGCTTTCTCTCTGCATCCATTGCTACAGGGGAGGTTCCTATTGTGGATATGGCTACATGTATTACCCCTGATTTAAACTCTGGTGTTAAGTCGTCAATAGCAATTACTGCAGGGGGTTCTGATATTGGAGTAACTTTAGATAAAAGTGGTAATATCCAAGTACAGGACGCTGAGTCTGGTGATTTCTTTTCATTATCTGATCAGTCCACATCATCCTGTGAGGATTTAGCAGCAATTTTCAAAGCCCAGGCAAACGGGGTCGGTGGCAGCGACCATAGTAGTGCGTACTTGGAAGACTCTGGTGAGTTCTTGGAAGGTAGTCCCCATACTGTTCGTAAGAGATTGGACCATAAAATTACTAATACTGAGTCTGGAAAGGAACAGCTTGGTGGGCTACAGAAAGACACAGATGCAATTCATCCTCCAAGTGATATATCTTTAGCCTTAATTTATCAATCAATAATGTCCCATCGGGAGGAAACAAGATTGGAAAGTCAGAGAGTGCAGAACCTTTGTCGGAAACTTCAAAACTCAGTACGCCGCATCGCTAAAACCTGCTCGGGTTTTACTTCAAGATTTAATGAAGCAGAAGCACGCATCTCAAATCTTGAAGATGAGCTTGTGGCTCAGAAGGCCTTGACTGAATCTTTGCGTACTATGAAAGAGGACACACAGTGGAAGTTGGCCGATTTAGAGAATCGTTCACGTAGAAAAAATCTTAGAGTGCTACAGATGCCGGACGGGCGGGAAGGGCAAGACCCCCGCAAGTTTATTGTTGATTTGTTTACAGATGCATTTCCTGAGCTAACTAGATGGGATTGGAATAGAGAGATAGAAAGAGCACATTGTTTCCCGTTTAGTATTCGCTCGAAAGTGGGCCAAACATCTGATAGGCCCAGAGCATTTTTGATCTCTTTCAATAGTTTTTTAGCTAGGGAAGATGTTTTTCAGCTAGCCCGTCCAGATAAAAAAAGGGCAGGGAAGGATTTTTAGTTTTTTGTAAGGCCAGATTTTTGCCATTTCACTGTGGAGAATCGCTGGCAGCTACGTCAGCTTATCCCGTTGTTTCAAGCTAAAGGGGCGCAAGTATTTTTATTGAATCCAGCCAAACTTAAGGTCATTTTTCAGGATCGCACCCGATTTTTTTCTACAGAGGTTTCTGCAAAAGAGTTCCTAAAATCCTTGTAGGATTTCTTATAGTGGTTGTATAGCCGGTGGGTTGGGATAACACCATCTAATAGGAGGATGTTGTATTTCTTCTTTTTGTCCTTTTTTGGTAGAATCTGGTAGATCTTCCAAGTTAGAATGATGTGTCCCGTCCCCTATGTTACGCCGCTTTTTCCCTTTTTTCTCGTTTTTTTTTGTTCTTTGTTTTTCTCCCAGCCATGCGAAGGGAAGGAAAATTCTTGTTTATCTTTTTGGTTTCATGGCCATTAAAAGGATGTTAAGCATTGGTGAAGTATATGCAATATAGATGGTGGCCTACGGGTGGACCTTTTTTCTTTCTCCACATGGCTGGGATGGGTTTTGCGGGCAACAGCATTGGGTGACTGGAAGCTTGTCATCATAAGGACCACGGGTCCTAAAGCCTCGTTGAGGGGGGGTAGGTTTTGCTGGGTGGGTTGGGGGCGGTCTGTGGGGAATTGGGTAGGTAGGCACTATGGATGGGAGGGTCTTGGGGGTCTAGAGGGTGTTAGGTGGGGTAAAATCAGAAAAATTATCCACAGTATCAGTATGGAAAAAGCCTTTGAAAGCCGAAGATTTGTTGCATTGTTTAAAACTGCAGTAATGGTTTGTTTATTTTTTTCTCTTCTTTTTTTCCAATGGCTAGTAGGGGGTTAGAATATGTTCTTTAAATGTATGTGGCCTCAATAATTATAATAAGAGGCAAAGGGTTGCCGCTGAACTGCGTATGATCCAACCGGATTTGCTTTGCATTCAAGAGACGCATATTCCTTGGGGGAAACGTAAAATGTTGACAGATTTAGGGTTTGTACTCCTGGTTGCTTCACAACAAGCGTCAATGACACGGGGCGTAGCGATACTTGCTAAACCTGCCATCCAAGCCACGGGTCATTTTTTAGCAGATAAATTGGGGCGGTGGGCAATCGTGGAATGTGGCTTGGGAAGTACTAAATTTACATTATGCACCATTTATGGGTCTAATCTCGATGAATCGTTAGTCTTGGAAGAATTAAATATGGAACTTGCATCGTAGCCGGTGCCTTTGGTATTATGCGGAGACTTTAATATAAATTTGGTTAAGAAAGAATTACAGGGTGGGATACAAGGATATACGGGTCGGAAACCCAGGGTGTTTAAAGCACTATACAATCTGTTAAAGGATCATGGATTACTTGATGCATGGGATTTTCTTCAAGCACCAGTGCCTGGGTACACGTTTTATTCTTTTCCTCACCAGAAACTAGTACGACTCGATTATTTTTTTATATCTTCTGCATTACTTACGGGGGCACAGATGCATATATTTCCTAGGGTCACCTCTGATCACGCACCAATAGTTTTAGCAATCCCTGCTCTTTCTGTAGGATGTACTCCAAGAACTTTTTCATTTGTTAGGAAATTGTTGCTTGATAGTAGTTTTAGAGAGCATATGCAGATATGGATTAAAGATTTTTTTGATAATAATAGACAATCTGTTCATGTAGCGGTTCTTTGGGATACTTTTAAAGCCTGTTTTAGAGGTGAAGTATTGAGCTTCGGGATACATTATCAAGAGAAAGCTAAATTAGAATTACAGGAACTATATTCTAAATTGAGATTGGCCGAGGAAAAACTTACACAAGGAATCTCGCAAAGTAAGGATATTGCAGATCTTGAAACTAATGCGGCAAGATGTCGGGCAAATATTAATATTCTTTGGAATAAGGAAAATGCTTGGAAATATTTAATTTATAAAAAGGAGTGTCATGAGTATGGTGAGGCGGTAGGTCGTTGTTTAGCGCTACGACTACGGGTGAAGGAAGCCTCCCAGAGAATTGCGGGTCTTAGAGATAATTCAGGAGTTATGATTCATGAACCTCGAGGGATACTTGCAATTTTTCATCAGTTCTATACAGATTTATATACTCAGCAGAAGCCACAGGACTCCACAAGTAATTCAGCTATTTTAAGGGGTTTGATGCAGGTAGATCGGGAGGAGGCAGAGGTGTTAGACAGTCCTATCACAATGGAGGAGTTAGAGATAGCTATTAACAATTTGGCATCTGGTAAAGCTGCCGGCCCAGACAAGCTCCCAGGGGAGGTCTATAGTGGTTTTTTTCAGGATATTAAGTATGAGATGTTGGCAGTCATTCGAGCTGCACAAAATGGGCATGCACCAAAGTCTTGGGATGAGGCCACTATTGTGGTATTCAAGAAGAAGGGGAAACCGTCAGAATTTCCGGGGTCTTACCGACCGATTTCATTGGAAAAATCTATGCCAAAATTTTGGCAAATCGGTTGGCAAAGGTTATTCTACCGTTAGTCTCCCTGCATCAGCATGGCTTCATTCCTGGTCGAGGGACGGTGTCACATGTTAATAAAGTGGTGACTCTATTTGATATTGCTCAGGCGAAAGGGAGGGATCTGGGGTTAATATTGCTTGACGCTGAGAAAGCGTTTGACCGTGTTGCCTGGGATTACTTATGGGACATCTTGTATCGGTCGGGATTTGGACAAGGGTTTATTCAGGCTATACAAGTACTATATAAGTCACCGGTAGCTAGGGTATGTTCAATGGGTATGGTATCGGAACCGGTTAAAATAACTAGAGGGACGCGTCAGGGGTGCCCCTGCTCCCCCCTGCTATTTGCTCTGTATATCAACCCTTTTGTTGATATGTTGGAGAAAAGTACTTTGGTTAAACCGTTTATTGTTCAGGAGATTCAATATTCTGTCTTTGCTTATGCGGATGATATAGCCATTACTACTGTAGATCCGGCCACTGCTATATTGGAGGTGGAACGTTTAGCGCAAGAATTTGGTCAGATATCAGGTTATAAGCTGAACATAACAAAAACCCAAATATTATGTACAAACAATAGTATGCCTGATGACTTAAGGGTAGTCAGGAAGTGACTTATCTAGGGATTAAAATCCGAGTATCTATGAAAGAGTTGGTGGAAGCTAATTGGGTAGCTATAATGACCAGTGTTAAAGAATCCTTAGAAAGGTGGGGGCGTCTTCATTTTACATTGGTGGGTAGAGGTAACATCTTAAAAATGAACATAGTCCCTAGGGTTTAATATTTTTTTAGATCTGTTCCTTTAGAAGTGACGCGGGCTCAACTGCAACATCTACAGGCACTATGTGCTAAATTTCTTTGGGCTCCGGGTAAACCTAGACGAGCCGTACGGTTCATGACTCTCCCAAGAGAAAGGGGTGGCTGGTCGATACCTGATTTTACATTTTATTACTATGCATGTTTTTTGTCTAATATGCAGATATTATTGACCGGAGAAGAGGTCAGTAATATGGCAGAAGCTCCGTCAATCTATCATATGCTTGGAGGAGAGAGGGTTAAAAATTGCCTGTTTAAAGAAGTGGACGGTAGCTACTACAAGAGAACACACTTTAAGGTTATAGATGCTGTCTTTAAGGTGTGGAAGGTTATTCGGAAAAAATGTTCTTTGGAGGGGATAACATATTACACACCTACAAATGCTTTAAAGATACTCCCACCAATTTTTGGGGACTATGTAGCTAGAATTTAGAGCAGTAAGGGTATTTCTCAAATTGGTGATTTTTATGATGTTGGAAGGCTTTATCCTACTTTTCTGGATTTTGCAAGGAAATTTAACTTACCTAGGACGCAGTTTTTTAAGTTTCTCCAAATTCAGGATTTTTTGGGTAGGAAAAACCTAGCGCCAGTACCGCACAAACTTATTGAAGCTATTAGGCGTCAGGAGAAAATAGGAGTTTTTGTATAAAATCCTTTTAACTTCTAGGGCGGACGATTTGGAGAAGCACAATGTGAAATGGGCTAATGTTCTAGGAGAACATGAACTTTCCTTAGAGAAAGCTATTGCAATGTCTAGGGAAACCCTTTTGTCTGCAAATCTTAAAGCTCAATTTTTTTAAACTGTTTTCAATTTATATTACACGCCTGCAAAACTGTTGAAATGGGGGGGGAGGCAGGATGGTAAATGTTTTCATTGTGGGAGTGACAATGCTGATAGTTTGCATATTTTTTACTCTTGTAGCAAACTGGCTCTTTATATTAGTCATATCGAAAAGTTTTTATCAGGTATTACTGGTGTACCTATTAAAATTACTGCAGCTATGATGTTATTAGGAATTGGTCAGGATTTAGAGTCTGGAAAACCTATGTTTAAGCATCGTTATTTATTGTTTATGGCTATGGCTGTAGCTCGTCTCTGTGTTGCTGCCTTTTGGCTGCAGTCTGAGGCTCCCGCTTTTGAAATGTGGCGAGCCAGGATGCATAATATATTTAATTTAGAATTTAGTTTATACTCAGCAAAAGGCTCAAGGAAACGAAAGACTGGCATCTATATTTGGGGGGCATTCCATGAATATATGAATGGTTGAAGTATGATGTAATTTTGTGATACTGTGGATTAATAAAATATTTAAAAAAAAAAAAGCAACACATTGAAAGTGTAGTAGAAAAAGCTTTTAAAATAAAAAATTAAATTATTTATATTGATATTGAAGAGAATGAAAACATTGGATAAAACAATGCTGTTTATGAAAGAGAAAAGCATAAGAAAAAGACTGGTTAATAGAAGTACATTTTGTAAAATTTTCACTGGTGAATGGAAGCATACTTGTAGTACTGAGCCTTTCTTTAATGAAGAAAGCTATTTTCAACAAAACACATTAGTTCATGCAGTTGATACTAGTGGTCGATGCCATGAGTTGAAAGATGGTTGTCCCATTCCAAAAGAAAATATGGTTCCTAGGAATATGGAAGAAGTAATAGCTGAAGAAGTTCAAGGGAGGCGTGCACAAGCTCCGGTGTATAAGTGGGATTGTAGCAGTATTTGTAGTATTCGACAGGAATCTATTGACATATTACGAATTTTTATACGAGGATATGTCCAAAAAAGTCTTAAACAGAAGATTAAGATGTTACCAGGACTAGATCCATGTAAAGTAAGAAAATATACTAACTTGCAGGGTCATTCTCTAGCTTGTCTTTCAAGAAAAGTATGTCAAAGTACTTTCCATCATTTAAGAATGTTAGCAGTACACAACGCATAAATGCAGAAGTTATTAAGGAGTCTCTACTATGTAAAATGTCCTGCATTATCTTTAAGTGAAATGAACACAGCTCTTTTGCATAGTTCAGTATCAGATGTAAAAAAAAGTTTGAGATGATATACAGTTTCGTTTCGTTGGTTCACAAGAGGAGTGTAGAGAAAGTGAGAGGTCGATAAGTGTAGGTGTTGAAGAACAGGTGGAAGATATTAGTACTGACAAGTTTGCAGAAGAAATTACAGAGTTTAAGATAGTTTCATCTGAAAAACCAAACTATGGGGCAGATTTACAAGCCCCTTGCGTCATTTTGCGTTGCCGTTGCGTCACTTTTTGTGACGCAGCAGCAGCATAAAAAAGCGGCCCATTTACAAAGTGACGCATCTAGGGAGATGCGTCACGTTGTAAAGGCCTGCATCACATTATACCTGCGTCAGGTATAATGTATGCAGGGTGGGCGTTCCAACGCAAAAAGGCCTCGTAGAAGTGACGCAGTGAAATCTACAAGATTTCACTGCGCCACTTCTAGGATGCCACTGCGTCAAATTCTTACGCCTGCTTGAAGCAGGCGTAAGGAGTGACGCAGCACAATGAGGATAGCCCTCCCCCTGCATTTCTGGAGTTGCGTCGTGCTTGCGACATGACTCCAGCAATGTGTGACTTTTGCATCAATAGATGCGTCAGAATTTCTGACGCATCTGTCAATCCTTGGGCCATGGTGCGCCGTATTGTAAATACGGCGAATCCATAGGGGCGCAAGGGTTTCTTGGGGTGGCGCAGGGAAAGTGACGCATCTTTACAGATGCGTCACTTTCTTGTAAATCTGCCCCTATGTTTGTATTTGTTGTCGACATACTTACTATAGAAGTCAAACTAGGAATGTTGATCTATATTTAAAAAGTGAAAAGGAAACAATGATAAGAGGGAACAATTTTGTGTTTATTTGTTTTTAGAAGGTCGTTTTGAGTTGGCTACTGATCGACGTATTTGTAAATATTGTTACAACAAATTAGAAGAGAACAAAATGCCAGCTAGAGCTGTACATAACAACTTAGAGTTGGTAGGTATTCCTCCGGAACTGGCAGATTTAAATGCATATGAGTCCATTCGTATTCAATCTGTGCACCCGTTTCAGGCTATAGTTCGTATGGAGCCTAAAACAGGCAAAGCTGCCTCCAACAGATTTACAAAGATGTCTGAAAGGAAGAGTTGTGTACTTACCTTTAAATTTTAAGGAAAATATTGAAACTGTTAATATAGACAGGGAGGAAAGTGAGCCTGTAGCTATTCTAGTTAATGGTGTACCAACAAAGGGCCCGATTCTGATGCAGGTTGGAAAAGCTTCCCGACCGAGGGCCTGATTCTGATGCGGTTAGGAAGGCCTCCTAACGGCATTTGCTCCTTCCAAATCGGATCGGGAACGTGTCTTCCCGACCGAGGGCCCAATTCTGATGCGGTTAGGAACAAATGTTCCCATTGAAGTCAATGGGAGTTCAACCAAATCGTATCTGGAAGCATCCGGATGCATCCTACTCCGACGGTCGGACTTTCCCGATCCGAGTGGGTCGGACACCATTTCCCAACCGATTCGGTCGGGAAGCTTTTCCAACCCGCATCAGAATCGGCCCCAAAGAGTCGAAAAATATGGCAAGAGTTTGTAGACGTTAACAAACTTCAAAAGGTTACAATGTATCTGGTGCAGAATAATATTTATTATAAGAATGTAAGCGTTGATGAACAGGAAATATGTTTAGAAGATGAAACAGGAACTTCAAGTGGCCAAATAGAAAAAGTGGACTAGTCTAGGAGTGAAGAGATTTATGAACATTACAGTATACATCCTTTACATTCAAAAGATGAGATAGGAAACAATATTGAATTATTTCAAATGAAGAAAGCAAAGGTAACTCCCATGAGCGTATGGGAAAAAAGTTTAGAAGCAAGTTGTTTTCCACAGCTGTTCCCCACTGGAGAAGGTGGACGATATGATGAACGAGCAGTACAGATTCCAGCTTCAGAATACCGCTTGACAAGATTGTACTCAGAAGATCCAAGATTTCGACAGTGTATTCCATATATATTTCATCTTCTGTTTGAAAGTGATTTGTCTGCACTTTCATATACAGTGAACCATATATTAAAAACAGGAGTTCATCTTCCACATGTTTCTGCAAAGGAATTTATGGACAAAGTTCAACAAAGAGATGAACAGTTAGAATCTCAGTTAATAAATATGATGGCGTGTCAACGTGGTACCAATAAGTATTGGTATCGTTGTCATGGAGAACTGAAATGTAGGTTATGAAACTTAGGTACCCCTACATGGTTTGCAACACTTAGCTGTGCTGAATATGCGTGGGACGATTTACTTGAATTTCTACGAGAAGCAAATTCAAATGTAAAAATTATTGAATTGAAGACACCTGGAGAACTATGGGCCATATGTATCAAAGTTAGGTTTTGCGATTCTCAAATAGCGAATTTTTGAGAATCGCTATTTGAGAATCGTAAAACGAGATGTATGTAGGATTTGCAAAAAAATTTGCGAATCCTACATATTCCTTAATTGCGAATCGCAAATTGCGATTCGCAATTAAGGAAACCCTTCCCATTCATTCCTATGGGCCTAGCTGCCCATAGGAATGAATGGGAAGACATTCTCAATTTGCGATTAGCAATTAGAGAATCGCAAATTGAGAATGCAATTTCAAGGTTGCAAGGGTGTCAAAAGGACACCCTGTTGCACCCCTGAAATAAGCATGGGTGCACATGTGGCGCACATACATGCCCTAAGGGCATGCATGTGTGCCACATTACACTTTGAAAAATGCAAAAAGTGAATTTTTCTAAGAAATCGCATACTACCACCAACTTGAAGTTGGTGGTAATTTGCGATTCCTTAAGGCCAAATTGCACTTTTTGGTGCTTCTTACATTGCATTTAAGGAATCGCAATTTGCAATTCCTTAAATGCATTAGCAAAATAGCGAATCGCAAATTTTGCGATTCCTTATTTTGCGAGGCAGTTTTTCCTTCATACATACCACTAAGCCAAATTGCGATCGCAAAAGCTGAAATTCTGCGAATTTCAGCGTTTGCAATCGGAATTTTGTTTGATACATATGGCCCTATGTTCCTTGGATCCTGTAAATATCTGCAGATATTTTAACCAAAGGTTTCAAAGTATGATGTCATTTAGCTGCAATAAAAATATTCCTCCTCTTGGAGAAGTAACTGATTTCTTTTGGCGAAAAGAGTACCAAGCCAGAGGTGCTCCTCATATACACATGCTATTATGGATCAAGAATGCTCCAAAATTTGGAACTGATACTGATGAAAGTGTTTTGTCTTTCATTGAACAGTATGTTACCTGTGCCATTCCAAGAGAAGGAGGAGAAAACACCTTGAGACAACAAGGTTTACGGTTTCAAAGTCATCGATGTGGCAAATACTGTCGACGAAAATATAAGTCTAAGGGAAAATGTCATACAAAGTGTTGTTTTGGATTCCCACGTCCAATAATTTCAAAAGGAAGTGTAAATAGTTTTATGTCAGCAGTAAGGCATACAATAACTCGGAAATCTCTGAAGAATACATACAACTTAAAAAGAACCAAAGATTCAAAGTATATTAATGTCTACAATCCAGTGATTTTGACAATGTGGAATGCAAACATGGATATTGAATATGTTGCAGATAATTCAATTGCTGTTGATCGCTATGTTACATCATATATAACTAAATCTGAAAAGACAGAGATGAAAGAAATGTGGGAAGAAATTTCACAGGAAAAGAGTCTTAGCAAGAAAATGTACAGCCTAAGCTTGAAAATGCTTCCCCACCGAGAGATTGGATCCTATGAATGTTCGGATCGGTTGAGCTCTGCCAGTTTATATTCAAAGTCAAGAGGAATCATTTGGGTAAGTTTAGGTCTTGCTTGCACACGAAATAGAGTATTGAAAACATTACAAGAAATCGAATACTTAGCACTGAATGAACCAGAAAGTACAGATATTGTTAAAACTAATATGTTGGATACATACTATCCCAAAAGGAGTCCATATCTGGAAAACATATGTCTTTATGAAATACTTCAAAATTACAGCTTTAAAAGAAATGTTACAGGAAATATAAATGAAGAAAAATATGCAGTAATTGGATGTGACGGATGTTTGGTAAAACATGTCAAAGGAAATCTTATTAACCACAGAAAACTCAGTTGCGAAAGTCCAGATAAGAGGGAATTTTTCTATTTAGCACTTCTGCAACTGTTCAAGCCTTAGCGTAGTGAAGCGGAATCACTTGGAGATTGTGACTGCTATGAAGATTCTTTTAATGCATGTAAAGATAACATTCAATGCACAATCTTCCCAACTTATCTACAAATGTTAAATGATGAGATTGAACAAGAAACTACTATTGCAGCTGAAATAGCTAGAGACAGTTCTCAAGATAGTCAACGTTCGGGTCCACTAAGTCAAGATCCATTAGGACAACCAATTATTGAAAATGAAGCAGCGATAGCCATAATGAAGTAGAAACTGCAATGCAACAAGCACAACAGGATATTATCCCTTGGAAAAGTTAGAACAACTAAACATTGAACAAAAAGAACTATATCAACAAGTGACACAACAGATACAACATGGTTTGCAACATGAAAAAAAAGAATGCCAATGCTTATCATTTAAACCTATTCTAATGTACATCAGTGGTCAAGCTGGAACAGGAAAAAGTTTCTTAATTAAAGTTTTGACCAGTTATCTATACAAAACTACTGAATCACATTTATCTTGTGTTGTAACAGCTCCAACTGGATTAGCAGCACACAACATTAAAGGGATTACTTTACATCGATTACTTATGCTACCAGTTGAACATGAAAATAAATTGTAATATCACAAGCTATCTGGAGAAGCTTGTTATGAAGTCGCAAGAGTACTGAAGAAAATGAAACTTCTAATCATTGATGAGGTGAGCATGGTCTCAAACTTAATGCTTGCCTTTGTACAATTGAGAATGCAACAGATTTTAAAAACAGACTACGATATTCTGTTGGAGGAAAACATGTAATTGTATTCAGCGATCTACTACAACTTACTCCTGTAAAAGGGCAACCTGTTTTTAAAACACTTGTCCATGAAGATACTAGAAAATCTTTGGGAAGTATTGGAAATGTGAACATTTGGTCACATTTTGAATATAAAGAACTTATTAAGAATATGCGACAAGCAAGTGATGAACATTATGGAAATATTCTTCAAGATATAAGAATTGGGGTATTGACGAAACATGGTAAACAAGCTTTAGAAAGTCAGCTAATAAGGAACTTGTTTACAACTGGAAATACAGCGGCTGAAATAATGTACAATAACCTTGAAGAAAATAAATCTATAGTTTGCCTAATGCCTACACTGCAAGAGTGTTCTACATTTAATCAAGAACTTTTAAAACTGGAAAAACAACAAATAGTGGAAATTGAAGCTATTGATAAAATTGAACACCAAGAAGTGACTATTCTTCTCACAGAGAAACTACAGTCAAAATTGGATTCTTTGGAAAAGTCTGTATCTAAGACTGCAGGCTTAGAAAAGACTTTACATGTATGTATAAACTGTCAGGTCATCTTACGGTGTAATTTGAATATGGAAGAAGGTTTAGTAAATGGAGCAATGGGAAAAGTTGTTGATTTTGTAAATTTTCAGAACAGAGATGGAATAGAATTTTTGAAGACAAAATTTGATCAGATTAAAGAGGTAAGACAGATTGGGCGTTGCGTTGTACGTTTTTTGCTTGTAAAAGAAAACAGTTTCCTTTGTCTTTAGCATATGCAGTAACTATTCATAAATCTCAAGGTTTAAGTATAGACAGTGCTTTGGTAAATATTGGAAGTACAGTGTTCAAAGAGGGAATGGCATACGTTGCATTGTCTCGAGTAAGAACATTATATGGTTTGTATTTGATTGATTTTGATGAGAAAAAGGTTTGAGCTGATGCAAATTGTGTAAGAGAGTACAATTGTTTAAGAAGACTTTATACTCCTGCTTTAGGTGAATATCCCATATATGAGAAACGTGTAGTTTGTCCAAAACGGAAATATGTCAAACATTCACCTGAGGTTCAAAAAAAGAAAACAATTGAAGAGAATCATGAAGCTCTAAAGAAAATGAAAATGGAAACTGTTGATGACACTGTAGGATACCAGTTGGAAAATAGTTCAGGTATCAACTGCTATGCTAATGTGATTCTGAATGTTGTGTTTTATCTAGAAGAGCTTTGTAGTGAAATCATGGAAAATCATGAAAAAGAGTTTGTTCTTTATTACATCATGTATTTCAACAGTTGGCAACTGACAGAAGTAAAATCCATACTGCTTCTGGTGTATGTACTGGTTCTTTGACATTTACTCTTAATGTACAACAAGATGCACGAGAATTTCTAATGCTTATGCTTGGAGTATTAGAATATGAAGGAATACAGATTGAAAACTTATTTGGAGTAAGTTACAGATGGGATCATAAATGTGAAGAGTGTTCATTTACTTCCAGCACTGAAATAGACACAGAACGATTCATATACTTGATGATACCAGATTGCAAATCAGTACCTTTTAACAAATTGGTAAAAACAGCCAATCAGGATATGAAATGTTTGCATTGTAAATCAGAGATGTTGTCTACATTATATATAGAAAGATCTGGAAAATATCTCATTTTAATGTGAGAACGTTGTAGAGCAAATGGAAGAAAATCGGAAACCAAAATAATGTTTTGGGTTGCAAGTCAAATATCTATTTCAGGAAGAACTTTCATAGCAGTGGCTATTATTTTCCATGAAGGACCTACTACAACATCTGGACACTATACTGTGTATTTAAAGTGTAATAAAGGATGGACACATTGCAATGATGCCCACTTGGAATTCAAATCTAGGTCGCTTTGCGAATTACCAAATTTATATTGGATTTTTTCGAAGCAAAAGTTTTGAAGACATTATTCGGCCTATTGGGAAGATGTGAAATGAAAGTAGACAACATTGAAACAATTACTATTTATAATTAGTGTTTGGATTATTATTTGTGTTAATTGATATTGCATTTGGAAAATTGTGTTTAAAAGCAAATAGTTTATATATGTGTTGTCTATATTGTACCAGAAGTAAATGAGAGTGTACATTTTAGCAAATGTACTTGAGAGAAATAAAAGATTTAATGTACAAGCTGGATGTAATGCTTTGCGCTAATTTGGTTTTATTTTTACAATTTCTTTGATTGACTTTTTCCCCTCTGTTCAATTATGATACTGCGTTTAAATCACTGTGTATGGTGAAGTTCAGTAGAATCTGAGAACAGCAAAAAAGGGAAACTGAAAATGTTATGTAATTCTAAAATTATGATGTGTTCTTAAAAGTATAATATTATAATATCTGTAATAGATTGCATTACATAACAGTTTTTCTTCTTCTTCTTTACAGTAGGTAATGGTGAAGTTTATAAGAGTTTTAATTCAGTTTGCAATAATACTACTCTAAAATAGTTCCACAGAGTTATGTATCTAAATTACTAAAAAAGGTAATAACACATAACATAATATGCATGATAATGTGAAACAATGTTTAAAGTTCATTTAAATGCTATTTATTTCTAATAAAAATAATGTTGATCCTTTACACTATTTAAAAACTTTCAGATATCATCAGCCAGGTATTCATCCTTTCACACAAACACTATCCATGCTGTAATCTTATCTCTGTAGCACAACGTTTGCACTAATAGGATAACCCAAGCATTATCTTTGCATTTTTCCTTTCACAGAGGCAAAACCCATACACTCATACAATAACCCAGACACTACCCCTGCACTTATGCAATCACCAACGCACTAGCCATGTACTCATACAATCACCCAGGCACTACTCATACACTTATCCATTCACTCAGGCACTACCCATGCATTCATCCATTCCCTCCAACACTACCGATGTACTCATCCAAGCACTCTGGTACTACCCATGCACTCCTCCAATCACCCAGGCAGTGCCACTGCACTCATGCAATCACCCAGGCAGTACCCCTGCATTTATGTAATCACTCAGGCACTGTCCATGCACTCATGAAATCACTTACACAGTACTCTTGCACCACTCAACCATTCACTCACTTACTATCCATGCACTCATACAATTATCCAGACATTACTCTTGCACTCATTCATTTACTCAGTTACTACCCATACACTCATCCAATCATCCAGGCTTTACTCTTGCACTAATACTTTTGCTCAGTTACTTCCTATATACTCATCCAATCATCCAAGCACTATCCCTGCACTGATGAAATCACTAACACACTACCCATGTACTTATCCATGCACTCTGGTACTACCCATGCACTACTCCATTCACCCAGGCAGTACCCCTGCACTCATCCAATCACTCAGACACTACTGTTGCACTCATCCATTCCCTCAACAACTACCCATGCACTCATCCATACATTCAGGCACTACCCATGCACTCCTCCAATCACCCAGGCACTACCACTGCACTCATGCAATGAGCCAGGCATTACCCATGCACTCATGCAATCACTCAGACACTACTGTTGAACTCATCCATTCGCTCAGACACTATCCATGCACTCATGCAATGACTCAGGCATTACTGTTACACTCATCCATTCACTCAGGCACTATCCATGCACTCCTCCAATCACCCAGAAAGTACCCCTGTTCTCATGCAATCACCCAGGCACTACCCATGCACTCATCCATGCATTCAGGGACTACCCATTCACTCCTCCAATCACCCAGGCAATACCCCTGCACTTATGCAATCAGTCAAGAACTACCCATGCACTCATGCAATCACTCAGGCACTACTGTTGCACTCATCTATTCCCTCAAACACTACCTATGCACTCATCCATGCACTCTGGCACTACCCATGCACTCCTCCAATCACCCAGGCAGTATCCCTGTACTCATGCAATCACCCAGGCACTACCTATGCACTCATACCATCACTCAGGCACTACTGTTGCACTCGTCCATTCCCTCAAACACTACCCATGCACTCATCCATGCACTCAGGCACTACCCATGCACTCCTCCAATCACCCAAGCACTACCCCTGTACTCATGCAATCAGCCAAGCACTACCCATGCACTCATGCAATCACTCAGGCACTACTGTTGCACTCATCCATTCCCTCAAACACTACCCATGCACTCATCCATGCACTCTGGCATTACCCATGCACTCCTCCAATCACCTAGGCAGTACCCCTGCACTCATGCAATCACCCAGGCACTACCTATGCACGCATCCAATCACTCAGGCACTACTGTTGCACTCATCCATTCCCTCAAACACTACCCATGCACTCATTAATGCACTACCCATGCACTCCTCCAATCACCCAGGTACTACCCTTGCACTCATGCAGTGAGTCAAGCACTACCCATGCACGCATGCAATCACTCAGACACTACAGTTGCACTCACCCATTCTCTCAGACACTATCCATGCACTCATCCAATGAATCAGGCTTAACTGTTGCACTCATCTATTCCCTCAAACACTACCCATGCACTCATCCATGTATTCTGGCACTACCCATGCATTCCTCCAATCACCCAGGCCGTACCCCTGTACTCATGCAATCACCCAGGCACTACCCATGCACTCATCCATGTACTCAGGGACTACCCATGCACGCCTACAATCACACAGGTGCTCCCCTGCACTCATGCAATCAACCAGGCACTACCCATGCACTAATGCAATAACTCAGACACCACTGTTGTACTCATCCATTCCCTCAAACACTACTCATGCACTCATCCATACACTCAGGCACTACCCATGCACTGCTCCAATCACCCAGGCACTACCCCTGTACTCATGCAATCAGCCAGGAACTACCCATGCACTGATGCAATCACTCAGGCACTACTGTTGCACTCATCCATTCTCTCAAACACTACCCATGCACTTATCCATGCACTCAGGCACTAGTTATGCACTGCTCCAATCACCCATGCAGTACCCCTGCACTCATGCAATCAGCCAGGCACTATCCATGCACTCATGCAATCACTCAGGCACTACTGTTGCACTCATCCATTCCCTCAAATACTGCCCATGCACTCATCCATGCACTCAGGCACTAGCCATGCACTCCTCCAGTCACACAGGCAGTACCCCTGTACTCATGCAACAAGCCAGGCACTATCCATGCACTCATGCAATCACTCAGACACTACTGTTGCACTCATCCATTCTCTCAGACACTATCCATGCACTCATCCAATGACTCAGGCATTACTGTTGCACTTATCCATTCACTCAGGCACTACCCATGCAGTCCTCCAATCACCCAGGCAGTACCCCTGTACTCACACAGTCACCCAGGCACTACCCATGTACTCATCCATTCACTCAGGGACTACCCATGCACTCCTCCAATCACCCAGGCACTACCCCTGCACTCATGCAATCAACCAGGTACTACCCATGCACTGATGCATTCACTCAGACACTACTGTTGCACTCCTTCATTCCCTCAAACACTACCCATGCACTCATCCATGTACTCAGGAACTACCCATGCACTCCTCCAATCACCCAGGCACTACCCCTGCACTCATGCAATCAGCCAGGCACTACCCATGCACTAATGCAATCACTCAGACACTACTGTTGCACTCATTTATTCCCTCAAACACTACCCATGCACCCATCCATACACTCAGGCACTACCCATGCAGTGCTCCATTCACCCAGGCACTACCCCTGCACTCATGCAATGAGCCTGGCACTATCCATGCACTCATGCAATCGCTTAGGCACTACTGTTGCACTCATCCATTCACTCAGGCACTACCCATGCACTAATCCATGCCCTCAGGCACTAACCATGCACTTCTCCAATGACTCAGGCATTACTGTTACACTCATCCATTCACTCAGGCATACCCATGCACTCCTCCAATCACCCAGAAAGTACCCCTGTACTCATGCAATCACCCAGGCACTACCCATGCACTCATCCTTGCACTCTGGCACTAGCCATGCACTCCTCCAGTCACCCAGGCAGTAACCCTGTACTCATGCGATCACCCAGGCACTACCTATGCACTGATCCAATCACTCAGGCACTACTGTTGCACTCTATTCCCTCAAACACTACCTATGCCCTCATCCATGTACTCAGGCACTACCCATGCACTCAGGCATTACCCACACACTCCTCCAATCACCCAGGCACTACCCCTGCACTCATGCAACGAGCCAGGCACTACCCATGCACTCATGCAATCACTCAGAGACTACTGTTGCACTCATCCATTCTCTCAGACACTATCCATGCACTCATCCAATGACTCAGGCATTACTGTTGCACTTATCGATTCACTCAGGCACTACCCATGCACTCCTCCAATCATCCAGGCAGTACCCCTGTACTCACACAGTCACCCAGGCACTACCCATGCACTCATCCATTCACTCAGGGACTACCCATGCACTCCTCCAATCACCCAGGCACTACCCCTGCACGCATGCAATCAACCAGGTACTACCCATGCACTGATGCATTCACTCAGACACTACTGTTGTACTCCTTCATTCCCTCAAACACTACCCATGCACTCATCCATGTACTCAGGCACTACCCATGCACTCCTCCAATCTCCCAGACACTACCCCTGCACTCATGCAATCAGCCAGGCACTACCCATGCACTAATGCAATCACTCAGACACTACTGTTGCACTCATTTATTCCCTCAAACACTACCCATGCACCCATCCATGCACTCAGGCACTACCCATGCAGTGCTCCATTCACCCAGGCACTACCCCTGCACTCATGCAATGAGCCAGACACTATCCATGCACTCATGCAATCGCTTAGGCACTACTGTTGCACTCATCCATTCACTCAGGCACTACCCATGCACTAATCCATGCCCTCAGGCACTAACCATGCACTTCTCCAATGACTCAAACATTACTGTTACACTCATCCATTCACTCAGGAATACTCATGCTCTGCTCCAATCACCCAAAAGTACCCCTGTACTCATGCAATCACCCAGGCACTACCCATGCACTCATCCATGCACTCTGGCACTAGCCATGCACTCCTACAGTCACCCAGGCAGTACCCCTGTACTCATGCAATCACCCAGGCACTACCTATGCACTCATCCAATCACTCAGGCACTACTGTTGCACTCATCTATTCCCTCAAACACTACCCATGCCCTCATCCATGTACTCAGGCACTACCCATGCACTCCTCCAATCACCCAGGCACTACCCCTGCACTCATGCAATCAGTCAGGCACTACCCATGCACTCATGCAATCACCCAGGCACTACTTTTGCACTCATCCATTCCCTCAAACACTACCCATGCACTCCTCCAATCATCGAGGCAGTACCCCTGCACTCATGCAGTTACCCAGGCACTACCTATGCACTCATCCAATCACTCAGGCACTACTGTTGCACTCATCCATTCTCTCAGACAATACCCATGCACTCATCCAATGACTCAGGCATTACTGTTGCACTCATCTATTCTCTCAGGCACTACCCATGCACTCCTCCAATCACCCAGGCAATACCCCTGTACTCATGCAATCACGCAGGCACTATCCATGCACTCTTCCATGCAATCAGGGACTACCCATGCACTCCTACAATCACACACGCACTTCCCCTGCACTCATGGACTCAAACAGGCACTACCCATGCACTGATTCCATCACTCAGATACTACTGTTGCACTCATCCATTCTCTCAAACACTACCCATGCACTGATCCATGCACTCAGGGACTACCCATGCACTCCTCAAACCACCCAGGCACTACCTCTGCACTCATGCAATCAGTCAGGCACTACCAATGCACTCATGCAATCACTCAGACACAACTGTTGCACTCATCCATTCCCTCAAACACTACTCATGCATCCATCCATGCACTCAGGTACTACCCATGCACTTCTCCAAGCACCCAGGCACTACCCCTGCACTCATGCACTCAGCCAGGAACTACCCATGCACTGATGCAATCACTCAGGCACTACTGTTGCACTCATCCATTCCCTCAAACACTCATCCATGCACTCAGGCACTAACCATTTTCTGCTTCAATCACCCAGGTAGTACCCCTGCACTCATGCAATCAGTCAGGCACTACCCATGTACTCATGCAATCACTCAGGCACTACTGCTGCACTCATCCATTCCCTCAAACACTACCCATGCACTCATCCATGCACTCAGGCACTAGCCATGCACTCCTCCAGTCACAAAGGCAGTACTCCTGTACTCATGCAATCAACCAGGTACTACCTATGCACTCATCCAATCAGGCAGGCACTACTGTTGCACTCATCAATTCCCTCAAACACTACCCATGCACTCATCCATGCGCTCAGGCATTACCCATGCAATCCTCCAATCACACAGGCACTACCCCTGTACTCATGCAATGAGCCAGGCACTACCCATGCACTCATGCAATCACTCAGACACTACTGTTGCACTCATCCATTCTCTCAGACACTATCCATGCACTCATCCAATGACTCAGGCATTACTGTTGCACTCATCCATTCACTCAGGGACTACCCATGCACTCCTCCAATCACCCAGGCAGTACCCCTGTACTCACGCAATCACCCAGGCACTACCCATGCACTCATCCATGCACTCAGGGACTACCCATGCACTCCTCCAATAACCCAGGCACTACCCGGGCACTTATGCAATCAACCAGGGACTGCCCATGCACTGATGCAATCACTCAGACACTACTGTTGCACTCATTCATTCCCTCAAACACTAACCATGCACTCATCCATGTACTTAGGCACTACCCATGCAGTCCTCCAATCACCCAGACACTACCCTTGCACTCATGCAATCAGCCAGGCACTACCATGCACTCATGCAATCACTCAGGCACTACTGTTGCACTCACCCATTCCCTCAAACACTACCCATGCACTCATCCATGCACTCAGGCACTACCCATGCACTGCTCCAATCACCCAGGCACTACCCCTGCACTCATGCAATGAGCCAGGCACTACCCATGCACTCATGAAATCACTTAGGCACTACTGTTGCACTCATCCATTCACTCAGGCACTACCCATGCACTCACCCATGCACTCAGGCACTAGCCATGCACTCCTCCAATATCCCAGGCAGTACCCCCTGCACTCATGCACTCAGCCAAGCACTACCCATGCACTCATGCAATCACTCAGGCACTACTGTTGCACTCATCCATTCCATCAAACAATACCCATGTACTCATCCATGCACTCTGGCACTAGCCATGTACTCCTCCAATCACCCACGCAGTACCTCTGTACTCATGCAATCACCCAGGCACTACCTATGCACTCAGGCACTACTGTTGCACTCATCCATTCCCTCAAACCCTACCCATGCACTCATCCATGCACTCAGGTACTACCCATGCACTCCTCCAATCACCCAGGCACTATACCTGCACTCATGCAATCAGTTAGGTACTACCCATGCACTCATGCAATCACTCAGGCACTACTGTTGCACTCATCCATTCCCTCAAACACTACCCATGCACTCATCCATGTACTCAGGCACTACCCATGCATTCCTCCAATCATCCAGGCAGTACCCCTGCACTCATGCAATTACCCAGGCACTACCTATGCACTCATCCAATCATTCAGGCACTACTGTTGCACTCATCCATTCTCTCAGACAATATCCATGCACTCATCCAATGACTCAGGCATTACTGTTGCACTCATCTATTCACTCAGGCACTACCCATGCACTCCTCCAATCACCCAGGCAATACCCCTGTACTCATGCAATCACCCAGACACTACCCATGCACTCTTCCATGCAATCAGGGACTACACATGCACTCCTACAATCACACAGGTACTTCCCCTGCACTCATGCAATCAACCAGGCACTACCCATGCACTGATGCAATAACTCAGACACTACTGTTGCACTCATCCATTCCCTCAAACACTACTCATGCACTCATGCATACACTCAGGCCCTACCCATGCACTGCTCCAATCACCCAGGCACTAGCCCTGCACTCATGCAAGCAGCCAGGAACTACCCATGCACTGATGCAGTCACTCAGGCACTACTGTTGCACTCATCCATTCCCTCAATCACTACCCATTTACTCATCCATGCACTCAGGCACTAGCCATGCACTGCTCCAATCACCCAGGCAGTGCCCCTGCACTCATCCAATCAGCCAGGCACTACCTATACACTCATGCAATCACTCAGGCACTACTGTTGCACTCATCCATTCCCTAAAACACTACCCATGCAATCATCCATGGACTCAGGCACTAGCCATGCACTCCTCCAATCACCCAGGCAGTACCCCTGTACTCATGCAATCACCCAGGCACTACCTATGCACTCATCCAATCACTCAGGCACCACTGTTGCACTCATCCATTCCCTCAAACACTACCCATGCACTCATCCATGCACTCAGGCACTACCCATGCACTCCTCCAAACACCCAGGCACTATCTCTGCACTTATGCAATGAGCCAGGCACTACCCATGCACTGATTCTAATCCGGATGTGTAGCGTACTTGGTCGGGTCAGTTTCCTCCGCACGAGGCACTTTACATCCGCAGCTGCTTGCCAGACACTGCCCTGCCCCATCCTTAGAACCGGGAGCAGGGAGCGTGGTGTCCATTAGGGGTCAGCAGGCTAGTTGTTTTAGCCGCTGCCCCATAAAGACGTAAGCTGACGCGACCGCGCAGCGCCGTCTTTCTGTTTTTACTGGTTGTGTCAATACCCGCAGGACCGCTTTTAGCATTTCTGCTTTGATTGCTTTTTAACTGCACATATTTGCACTGATGATTTTAACTGTTTTAATCCGAAATATTGAATTTGAATATTTGTTAAACCTACCTGATTCTAATCCAGATGTGTAGCGTACTTGGTCGGGTCAGTTTCCTTCGCACAAGGCACTTTACATCCGCAGCTGCTTGCCAGACACTGCCCTGCCCCATCCTTAGAACCGGGAGCAGGGAGCCCGGCGGCCATTAGGGGTCAGAAGGCTAGTTGTTTTAGCCGCTGCCCCATAAAGACGTAAGCTGACGCGACCGCGCAGCTCCGTCTTTCTGGTTTTACGTGTTGTGTTCGATACCCGCAGGGCCGCTTTTAGCATTTCTGCTTTGATTGCTTTTTAACTGCACATATTTGCACTGATGATTTTAACTGTTTTAATCCGAAATATTGAATTTGAATATTTGTTAAACCTACCTGATTCTAATCCGGATGTGTAGCGTACATGGTCTGGTCAGTTTCCTCCGCACGAGGCACTTTACATCCGCAGCTGCTTGCCAGACATTGCCCTGCCCCATCCTTAGAACCGGGAGCAGGGAGCGCGGCAGCCATTAGGGGTCAGCAGGCTAGTTGTTTTAGCCGCTGCCCCATAAAGACGTAAGCTGACGCGACCGTGCAGCGGGTGCGCCACTGGCGCGACGAAGGCACGCCTAAGGCAAGCCCGTCTGCGCTCGTCCGTGCTCGGACCGGGCTCAGGGCCAGCCCCCCTGGCCCTTTCAGGTCTGGCTTATGGTCTTACCCCAGCGATACACTCATGAAACTTGATCCGGAGGGAGGGAAGGCGAGTTGCCCAAGGTTTTCGCCTGGTATCCATCCTGAAGATCATGCAGCCTCATGTACAAAATGTCTTCTGCCCCTCCCCCACATCATGGCTCTTCCCATTAACCACTCGCTTAAATGGACAGGAAGCAATTCCAGGCAAAGCGGCTTGGTTCCTATTAACTGTCTTCTTCTTAACGCCAGGTCTTTGATCAAACATAGCATGGAATGTGCACTCTTTATTGAGGAACATAATATTAAGATGGCATTTATAACCGAGTCCTGGACTGATGACTCCTCAGGACCTGACATTGTGAAAGCATCTCCCCCTGATTTCCTCTGCCACATGCTCAATAGACCACTAAGGAGGGGCGGAGGGCTTGCAGTCATCTATCATAATAGTTTAGAGCCCACCTTTACCACAGCCTCCAACTCAGCCTGTGAAGCGCTGTCACTTAGTGTAAGGATTTCCCCCCAGGACACATTTAAAGCTATTCTCATCTACCGCCCCCCCGGTCACAGGGGTGCGTTTTTAGATTCCATCAACACTCTCCTGGAGGAGGGGTTGTGTGCCACCTCTTTCACAATAATGGGGGATTTCAACTTTCATTTGGAGGATCCTTCGGACCCGGATAATCTGAGGTTGAAGGAAATTATGAACGGAGGGGACCTTGAGCAGCGGGTAGATGGCCCCACACATGTAGCGGGACATACCTTAGATGGAAATTTTTCTAATTATTCCAGCCTTTCCATCACTGAGGTACTACCTCTCCCCTGGACAGATCATGCCGCCATCATTTTTACTTTATCAAAGACCCCTCATTTCCAACATAAACTAAAACCTAAGGATAAGATAGCTACACGGGCTTGGAAAAATGTGGATAGCCTTGAACTAGCGAAGCTTTTGGAAGCAACAGCCCTGACTCTCCCAGCCAAAGTGGAGGAGGCTATGGCCGCATACTCGGGTTGGATTGAGGCTGCATGCAACAAACTAGCACCGGTTAAATTGCAAACCCCTAAGCGAGCCCGTCCCTCTGCCCCCTGGTTTTCGGATAACCTACAAAAACAAAAAACGGACTGCAAAAGGCTGGAACGGGTATGGAGAAATGGGTATAACACTAATAACAAGGAGGGGTACAAAGCAAGCCTCGCAAACTATAAAAAACTACTCATTGAAACCAAAAATCATACTTTGCGGAGCAGATTAATGAGGCCAAATCCTCCTCAAGAGAACTGTTTAAAACTATCACCAAGCTGACGAACCCTGATAGACCCCAAACACACAGCAGCCCTGTACTTTGTGAATCATTAGCTTCCTTCTTTAGGAACAAGGTGGAAGTCATCTTCTCCTCCTTTACCCACCAGAAAAGAGGGGGCGGAAGTCTTAGTTAGGCCATCGCCCAGTGCCATAAAATCTGCACAACTACCAGAGGGTTTTACACTATTTGAGACACAAGATTTAATCAATCTTTTAATGGCATCCCGATCCGGATCTCCCCTTGACCCCTGTCCAGTGTCTGTGATCAAAGGCGTCCCTGAGGCCATTGCCTCCATCCTTACTCCTCTGTTTAATATCATCTTTAACTCTGGCCTGTTTCCCAAATCCTGGAAACCAGCCTCAATACTTCCGCTGATAAAAAAGCCAAATTTGGATCCCCTGGATCCCAACAATTATAGACCTATCTCACGCCTCCCACTGCCGGCCAAAATGATCGAGAGGGCTATGAACGCGCAACTTAGCACGTTCATTCAGATCAACAACGTGCTATATCCTACGCAATTCGGCCTTCGTGCTGAACACAGTACAGAGCTAGCCTTGATCAAAGCTACGGAGGAGGTTCAAGAGGCGGTGGATCAGGGCGGCGCAGCAATCCTGATTATGCTGGATCTGTCGGCAGCCTTCGATACGGTCCATCACGAAGTTCTGATGGACCGGTTATCGGCTGCAGGGGTTCAGGGCAAAGCCTGGAATCTTTTGAAATCTTTCCTGGCTGACAGAATTCAGACGGTGGACTTGGGTAGGAATAGGTCAAAGCCGTTTTCCCTTCCTTGCGGGGTCCCGCAGGGGTCTTCCCTTAGTCCCAAGCTTTTTAATATCTATGTGGGCCCGCTGGCAGCCCTGATAAGATCGTTTGGGCTCCAGTTAACATCCTACGTGGACGACACACAAATTGTGTTGTCCCTACAGCGAGGCAAAGAAGTGGAAACTGGCCTAAGATGCCGTGACTGCATGAAAGCTATTGCCGGCTGGATGTCCTCAAATTGCCTGAAATTGAACACAGGTAAAATGGAGGTCATTGTATTCGGCAATAATCCTAACCTCTGGATGCCTGACTGGTGGCCTGAAGAAAGGGGAATGCCCCCAGCCCCTACTAGGAAGGCTAAGAATTTGGGGGTGATCCTGGACAATAAACTTACTTTTGGTGATCAGGTTAGTGGAGTTGTCTCGACAAGCTTCTATCTCCTCAGAGTTTTGAGGAAAATAAAATTCTTTCTACCTGAGGATAGCTTTAGGACGGCAGTCACAGCACTCATTTTGTCTCGGCTGGACTATTGCAACAGTCTGTATCTGAATATTCACAAGAAACATCTGAACAGACTCTAGCTGGTGCAAAATGCGGCAGCCAGGTTGTTAACTGGCATACCTAGGTTTGTCTCAGTTAGGAAGGAACTTCGGCATCTCCACTGGCTCCCAGTAAAACAGCGTGCACAATTCAAAGCGCTTTGCACGGTCTTTAAGTCTTTGACGGGCAGTGGCCCTGAATATCTGAGAAAACGCCTTCAATGGTATGTCCCCGGAAGAACGCTGCGATCCGCGGAGGCAAAGCAAGTGACCATCCCCGAGTGAAAAAAGCCAATTGGGGTGGCAGAAGTTTCATCGCTTGTGCTGCTAAAGCTTGGAACAACTTATCAATTAATCATGGCATTTATAAAGCGCACTACTCACCCGTGAGGGTCTCAAGGCGCTGGGGGGTGGGGAATGCTGCTACTGCTCGAAAAGCCAGGTCTTGAGGAGTTTTCTGAAGGTCAGCAGGTCTTGGGTCTGCCGTAGGTGGATGGGGAGGGTGTTCCAGGTCTTGGCGGCGAGGTGGGAGAATGATCTGCCGCCGGAGGTCGCTCTTCGGATGCGGGGGACTGTGGCGAGGGCGAGGTCGGCAGAGCGGAGCTGGCGGGTGGGGGCGTAGAAGCTGAGTCGTCTGTTGAGGTACGCTGGTCCGGTGTTGTGGAGTGCCTTGTGTGCATGGGTGAGGAGCTTGAAGGTTATCCTCTTGTTGACGGGGAGCCAGTGCAGGTCTCTTAGGTGGGGTGTGATGTGGCTGTGGCGAGGGATGTCGAGGATCAGGCGTGCAGAGGCGTTCTGGATGCGTTGCAGCCGTTTCAGGAGTTTGGCCGAGGCTCCTGGGTAGAGGGCGTTTCCATAGTCCAATATGCTGCTGACGAGGGCCTGGGTGACCGTTCTTCTCGTTTCGGTGGGGATCCACTTGTAGATCTTGCGGAGCATGCGGAGGGTGTTGAAGCAGGAGAAAGAGACGGCGTTGACCTGCTTAGTCATGGAGAGGGTGGAGTCGAGGATGATCCCTAGGTTGCGTGCGTGATCGGTGGGTGTTGGAGCTGTTCCCAGTGCGGTCGGCCACCAGGAGTCGTCCCAGGCTGAGGGGGTGGATCCGAGGATGAGGACCTCCGTCTTGTCTGAGTTCAGCTTCAGCCGGCTGTTCCTCATCGATTCGGCGACGGCCTTCATTCCTTCGTGGAGGTTGGTTTTGGCGGTGTGGGGGTCCTTGGTGAGGGAGAGGATCAGCTGGGTGTCATCGGCGTAGGAGATGATGTTGAGGTCGTGTAGTCAAGCGACGTGGGCGAGTGGTGCCATGTAGACGTTAAACAGCATAGGGCTGAGGGATGAGCCCTGTGGAACGCCGCAGATGATCTCGGTGGCTTCGGAGCGGAAGGGGGGGAGGCGGACGCGCTGTGTTCTGCCGGAGAGGAAGGAGGTGGTCCAGTCCAGGGCCTTCTCTTGGATCCCGGCGTCGTGGAGGCGTGTGCGTAGTGTGCGGTGGCAGACCGTGTCAAAGGCGGCTGACAGGTCCAGGAGGATGAGGGCCGCGGTTTCTCTGTTGTCTAGCAGGGTCCTGATGTCATCGGTGGCGGCGATGAGGGCGGTTTCGGTGCTGTGGTTGCTGCGGAACCCGGACTGGGACGGGTCCAGGATGCTGTTTTCCTCTAGGTAGCGGGTCAGTTGTTTGTTGATGATCTTCTCGATGACCTTTGCCGGGAACGGGAGCAGGAAGATGGGCCGGAAGTTCTTGAGATCATTGGGGTCCGCCTTGGGCTTCTTGAGTAGGGCGTTGATCTCGGCGTGCTTCCAGCTCTCCGGGAAGGTTGCTGTCTCGAAGGAAATGTTGATGGCTTTCCGGAGATGGGGTGCGATGGTGGTGCTGGCTTTGTTGAAGATGTGGTGCGGGCACGGTTCTGACGGAGAACCAGAGTGGACGGTGTTCATGATCTTCATGGTGTCCTCATCGTTTATGTTGGTCCAGGAGATCAGGCGGTTGGTGCGGATGGTGGTCATGGGGGCGGAGGTCTCCGTGGTTGTTGGGGTGGTCGTGACGTTGAAGCTGTCGTGAATGTCTGCGATCTTGCGATGGAAGAAGGTGGCCAGCGAGTCGCACAGGTCCTGCGAAGGTGGGATGTTGTTGCAGTTGGAGCTGGGGTTGGTGAGTTCCTTCACGATGTTGAAGAGCTCTTTGCTGTTGTGTGCGTTGTTGTCAAGGCAGTCTTTGAAGGAGGCACTTTTGGCAGATCTGATGAGGTGATGGTGTCTGCGGGTGGCGTCCTTGTGGGCTGCGTAGCGGTCTGGTGTTCGTTCACGGTGCCAGTTCTTCTCTAGTTTGCGGCAGCTTTGCTTGGAGGCCTGGAGGTCTTCAGTGAACCAGCTGGATTTCTTGCTGGTGTGGCTGTTGGAGGGTTTCTTGAGTGGGGCGAGGGTGTTGGCGCAGTCGTCGATCCACTGTCTGAGGTTGCGGGCGGCGGAGTCAGGGTCGCTGGGGTCGGCGGGTGGGTTCTGGGTGAGGGTGGCGGTTAGCTGGTCTACGGTGACTTTGCTCCAGCAGCGGCGAGGCATCTGTTGGGTGCGGTGGTTTATGGTGGGTTTCCGAAAGGTGAAGTGGATGCAGCGGTGGCCGGTCCAGTGGAGTTCGGTGGTGTGGTTGAGGGCGACGTGGGGGCTTGTGGAGAAGATGGGGTCGAGCGTGTGGCCGGCGGAGTGGGTGGGTGTTGTGACGAGTTGTCTGAGTCTGAGGTTGGCGAGGTTGTCGATCAGGGTGGTGGAGTTGGTGTCGTTGTTGTTCTCGAGGTGGAAGTTCAGGTCCCCGAGGAGGATGTAGTCTGTGGAGGCAAGGGCGTGTGTGCTGACGAAGTCAGCGATGGAGTCACTGAACTGTGGTCGGGGTCCGGGGGGTCTGTAGACTAGGGTTCCTCTGAGGGTGGTGTTGGGGTCGGTGTGGATCTGGAAGTGCAGGTGTTCGGCGGTGCTGAGGGTGTCGTCGGTGTTGGTCGAGACTCTGAGAGTGTTCCTGTGGATGATGGCGATTCCTCCTCCTACTCCGTTGGTACGGTCCCTGCGGGTGATCTTGTAGCCTTCCGGGATGGCTATGGCGATGTCGGGTGCCGAGGAGGGGTTCAGCCAGGTCTCCGTCAGGAAGGCGACGTCTGGGGAGGTTGAGTCGAGAAGGTCCCAGAGTTCAACGGCATGTTTGCGGGCGGAGCGGGTGTTGAGAAGAATGCAGCTGAGGTAGTTGGGTTCTTCCATCTCAGGAATGCAACCGGCTCCTCTCCTTTAGGAGGGGGCTGAAAACATGGCTGTTTTCTGAATAGCCATCTTCATTTCTGGTAACCAGTTAGGCACGGCTTAGCGCCAGGACACCTTTGGGTAGAAGTGCGCTTTAAAAGCTTATTAACATAACATAACATAACACTCATGCAATCTCTCAGACACTACTGTTGCACTCATCCATTCTCTCAGACCCTATCCATGCACTCAACCAATGACTCAGGCATTACTGTTGCACTCATCCATTCACTCATGCACTACCCATGCACTCATCCAATCACCGAGGCAGTACCCCTGTACTCACGCAATCACCCAGGCACTACCCATGCACTCATCCATGCACTCAGGGACTACCCATGCACTCCTCCAATCACCCAGGCACTACCCCTGCATTCATGCAATCAACCAGGCACTACCCATGCACTGATGCAATCACTCAGATGCTACTGTTGCACTCATTCATTCCCTCAAGACTACCCATGCACTCATCCATGTACTCAGGCACTACCCATACACTCCTCCAATCACCCAGGCATTACCCCTGCACTCATGCAATCAGCCAGGCACTACCCATGCACTCATGCAATCACTCAGGTACTACTGTTGCAATCATCTATTCCCTCAAACACTGCCCATGCACCCATCCATGCACTCAGGCACTACCCATGAACTGCTCCAATCACCCAGGCACTACCCCTGCACTCATGCAATGAGCCAGGCACTATCCATGCACTCATGCAATCACGTAGGCACTAGTGCTGCACTCATCCATTCACTCAGGCACTACCCATGCACTAATCCATGCCCTCAGGCACTAACCATGCACTTCTCCAATGACTCAGGCATTACTGTTACACTCATCCATTCACTCAGGCACTACCCATGCACTCCTCCAATCACCCAGAAAGTACCCCTGTACTCATGCAATCACCCAGGCACTACCCATGCACTCATCCGTGCACTCTGGCACTAGCCATGCACTCCTCCAGTCACCCAGGCAGTACCCCTGTACTCCTGCAATCACCCAGGCACTACCTATGCACTCATCAATCACTCAGGCACTACTGTTGCACTCATCCATTCCCTCAAACACTACCCGTGCACTCATCTATGCACTCAGGCACTACCCATGCACTCCTCCAATCACCCAGGCACTACCCCTGCACTCATGCAATGGGCCAGGCACTACCCATGCACTCATGCAGTCACTCAGGCACTACTGTTGCACTCATCCATTCTCTCAGACACTATCCATGCACTCATCCAACGACCCAGGCATTACTGTTGCAGTCATTCATTCACTCAGGCAGTACTCATGCACTCATACAATGACTCAGACATTAATTACCCTTGCAGTAATTCATACAACACATACAAGTTTGTCTAGTTGTAACCAAATAGACGGTTCTAAAAAGAACCATTTGTTTCTTCTTTTTTTGTTTTTAATTTTTTTGTGGTTTTTTAACTCTTTTGTTTTTTTTTGTGTTTTTTTAAAGAAATGAACTATAAAAACTTTTCAAAATACTTTGCAATTAGAAAGTCATTGCAAAACAACAAAAAATTAACATTGATGGTTCTTTTCAGCAACAACAACAGCTGCAACAGATTGCTCGCCTGCACAAAGAAGTTTCTTGCACTTTATGCAGTGCTGTTCCAGTCCTGCAAACTCTGGAACAATTAGCGAAGTTTGTATGAATGCAGTGGATCCTGCAGAAGTACTAGGTCTTGCGACCTCATCATCTTGTTGTGTATCTTGCATTTGGCGACAATGTTGTTCTGGTGCAAGACGGTTTGGGTGAATGGTCTGAAGATGCTTCATCATGGATGAAGTCCCGCAAGAATACTTTTTCTCAGATCCCCGAGATACAACTTTGTCACACACAGTGCAGGTGTCCTTGCGCGCATTTACCTTCTTCTGTCCTGGTGGTATTGAGAAGAAAGCCCACACAATACCTTCTTTTCTTTTCTTAATGGGTTCTTCCAGCTCCTCTTCATCTTCAGGAATATCCTGTGGTAGAGCTTGAGATGCCATTTCCTCAGTTGAAAAAAAAAACACCAAAAAATCAAATAAAGAGGCACAGAAAACACAAGAAGTGTTTCTTGTAAAGATGCTCCTGGAAGAATGAAAAAATTGGGTGGGGTCCTGCAAGTCCTAGAATAGAAAGCTTCTTAACCAATGAAATGCTTTCTTTTGAAGTCACATGGGATTCGCGTACACCAAACGCGAATCTCAAAAATATATTTAACAATAATATATCTTTATTCCAGTTACAAATATAGTAAATTTACAAATTTGAATGTAAATCTCTTGGTATAAGATATATCATAAAGTTATATGTATATACTTTTAAAACTAACTCATTTTTGCTGAATTTGCATACCTATCGCGTACCCGGAAATACGTGCATGATGGTACGCAGGACCGTCGCGGCTCCCGTAACTTCATTATAAGAATTCAAATATTCAAATTATTTATGCTAATATCATTTTTATAACTCTTTCAATAAAGCCTATACGATTGATTTCAAAAATATATAGTATATAACATGTATTTAAATTGTTTAAAAATGAAAAATGGGAACCCCGTACCCATCGCGCACTGTACGCACATCCTGCAGGGCTTAACAAATATGCGGCAGGATGCTTGGATTCGCGCACCCACCGTGACTGATACGCGATCGGTACGCAAATCTCACAGTTTAAAAAAAAGGATAACAAATTACATTACCTTTATGAATGCAAAAATTTTTAGAACAAGCGTATATAATACGTAATGTAACTTGTACACACTGCAATTCTTCAGAAATTGTTGAACATATAGTGCCATTACTGTTCCACTGTAAAAATTTCAGAACAAGTTACAAAACCTTAGATTGTTACTGAAAAAAACACAGGTTTTAGGGACGTTATACTTAGGAATTAGCATTTAAAAAACCTTTGAAATTCACTGAAAAAACCACAGGTTTTATGCACGTTATAGTTAGGAATTAGCATTTAAAAAACCTTAGAAATTCACCGAAAAAAACACAGGTTTTAGGGACGGTATAGTTAGACTGACATTTCACTAGTACAAAACCAGAGAAATTCGGCTGTTATAGTTAGCTGAGCTAACTATAACTCGCGTCCTGCAATGCCCTGCTGATGACGTCCCATATTACATCACTCATGACATGGTCAGTGACATCACTCATGACATCACTGATGACATCTCAAATGACATCACTGGTGACATCATCCACGTAATATCTGATGTACCTCTTCACACCCTAATGTAACCTTTGATACACCCACTCTAAAATACAGGCTACCATTCTCGAAACCATAGACACACCAATACCAGTTAGTACATACCCACTCACTGATTCATAGATGTATACACATCCACTCACTCACCATACAGTCACTCATTCACGCAGTCACTCATCTATACAGCCACTGATATATACAATCATATACCCATACAGACACTCACACACTGCCACTCACCCATAGAGTTACTCACACACCTAGTCAGTCACCCAAAGAATCAATCACACTGCCATTTACTCACCTAAACAGTTATACACACACCACCTCATTTATTCATACAGATACTAACACATACTTACTCTCTTATACAATCACTGACACAAGCACACAGTCATCCATACAGTCACTCTCACAATCCTCACTCTTACATATAATCACTTATATACTCCAACACTTTCTTTCACATATGTAGTTACTCACACATATACCACTGAGATATGCACTCACTCACCAACACAGCCATACACACACTCACTCACCCATACAGCCCCTTCCACACGCACTCATGAACCAATACACCCACTGAATCACCCACTCCCACATCCATGCAGGGAGTCACACACCCCCCCACCCACCTACACAGACACTCAGGCACCCATACAGGTACTCAGACAATGAATAATTAACCCATGTAAACACTCATGTAGCTATTCACCAACCCATGCAGTCACTTACGCACCAACTGACAGACTGATACAGGCATTCGCGCAGATTAGTCATTCACCCATGCATTCAGTAAGACACGTTCAATCACTCACTTATACAGTCAGTCACGCACCTACTAAATCATCCATTCAGACACTCATACACCCAGTCATTCTTGAATACACCTTGGCATATATATATGTAAAATAATTCTTAAACATTTTAAGAACACTCAGTCACTGGATGATGTCATCAGTGATGTCATTTGAGATGTCATTAGTGATGTCATCAGTGATGTCACTGACCATGTCATGAGTGATGTAATATGTAACGTCATCAGCAGTGCATTGCGGGGGCGCGAGTTATAGTTAGCTCAGCTAAATATAACGGCCAAATTTCGCTGGTTTTGTACGAGTGAAATGTCAGCCCAACCACAACGTCCCTAAAACTTGTGTTTTTTTCAGTGAATTTCTAAGGTTTTTTAAATGCTAATTCCTAACTATAACGTATAACGTACATAAAACCTGTGGTTGTTTCAGTGAATATATATATATATATATTCATATATATACATATATATATATATATATATATATATATATATATATATGCAAAAATGAAGCAGAGAACTCTGGGTAGGTCCCAGCGACACTCTAAATTTGCTCACCTCAAATGCCTGCTTTTCTATCAAAGTCTTTAAGCATAGGATTAGCACAGTGATCCACGCCAAGATAGAAAGGGACAAAGTCTTTTGCCATTTCTACAGCAAAGTCTTTAAGCATAGGATTAGCACAGTGCTATCCATGCCGAGCTGTAAACTGACAAAAGCCAATTTAGCACTCCAGGCACAGTATTACAGCTTTGGATTGGTAAAATACCACCCAAGCCAACCTGAAATGAATAAAAGCAACCCCTGACATGTGTTTCGCTGTCATTACAGCTCTTCAAAGAGGTTTAGCTTTGTCCAGACACAAGGGAGGACCCAGTGTAAGTCAAAACAATACCCTTGCAGGCATAGAGTGATGCATAAATTATGCAAAAAAGAAGCAGAGAACTCTGGGTAGTTCCGAAGTATAGGTGGAAGGCAGCTCCTGTACAGAGCACCCTCAACACCAGTGACTCTCTAAATTTGCTCACCTCAAATGTCTGCTTTTCTATCAAAGTCTTTAAGCATAGGATTAGCACAGTGCTATCCAAGCCGAGATAGAAAGGGACAAATTTATATATATATGCAAAATGAGATATATAAAAGAGAGGCTGATAGAAAGCAAGTATTAAAGAGAGAGAAATATAGAGGGAGATGTGATAGAGTGATGATAGAGATGTTTTTGTTGAGAATTATGTGTTAGTTTGAAGAGAGAAATGTAAGTTAGGGATAGAGAGAGTGAGATAGCAAAAGAGAGAGAGAGAGATAGTGTTAGAAAGAGAAAGTGTTAGAGATAGTTAATGTATGGAGATATTTTGAGTTTAATCTAAAGAATTTAAAGAGGGAGAGCGATAGAGAGAGTGTAAGAGAATGAATTAAGATTGTTTGAGGTATATGTTGTTATGCATTTTTTGAGTTGTTAACCAAGGTATAGATATAAATGAGAGAGACTGAGAGAGTGATAATGAGAGTGAAAATAAATGAGAAAGAGTGCTAATATTTGATATATAGAAATAAGTATAGTTATTTTGAGATTTAATTGAGAGGTAGTGTGAAGAGAGAGTTAAATGCAAAAGAGATATAGAGAGAATGATATAGCTAATTTTAGAAAAAATGTAGAGGTAGAGAGAGAGATGAATGTTGTATAGGGAGTTTTTACTAAGATGGAGTAATAAATGTGAGTAAGATTGAGGCAAGATAATTAGGGTATAGATGTAGAGACAGTAAGCGATCATTATTATTTTTGAGTGAGTAATTGAGGGAGTGATGGGATATATATGTGTGTGATATTTAGTGTTATAAAGTAGTAGTATTAGAGTAAATTAAGTTTGCTATTGAGAGGGTGTTAGTGAAAAAGATATATAGGGTGATGTGATAATATATTTTTGGTGATATGTTGATAGAAAAGTAATTTGTTTTTTTAATTGAAAAATAGAAAGGTGATAGTAAGAGATAATGAATGCCCTATAGAGTAAGTGAGTATAGTAATTTTGTTAATATAGTGTGAAGAGAAATGTTTAAATGTGCACGAGAGAGAGAGTAAATTAGATATTTTGGGATAAAGAGAGAGCTCGAAGAAAGTTGGAGAAAGAGAGAGAGAGAGAGATGGTTGGTGTTTTGAGATAGGTATATAAATATGGAGTTATAATGTGTGTTAGATTTAGGTGAGATAATAAGGTTATATATATAGAGAGAGTAAGAAATAATGTTTTATTTTTAGCAAGTAATTGAGGGAGTGATTGTATATATATAAATGTGTGATTATTTGTGATGTAAGTGAGTGGCTCGATGAGTAGAGTAATATAAGTGTGCGATTGAGAGAGTGTTAGTGAGAAAGAGAATTTGTGTGATGTTATATAGTAATGTTTGTGATATGTAGATAACTACGTTTTTTAAGTGAAAAATATAAGGGTATGAGTTAAATAATGATGTAGACAGTGAGTGATAGTTAGATTAAGGTGTGTATATATTGTGTGAGATAGATACAGAGAGTTATGTTTGTTTATTTTTGATTTTGTAAGTTTGAGCGATAATTGAGATGTAGATGTAGATAGAGAGAGAGAGAGAGAGAGATAGATAGATAGATAGATAGATAGGGAGAGTGTGATAGATAGAGAGAGATAGTTGTTGTATAGATTTAGTTTGAGTTGTAAGGTGATATTTTTATTAGTATCCAATATTTAGAGATTTAAGGTATTGTATATATAGAGAGAGTAAGTAAGTAAGCATAAGAAAAAAGATAGATATAGTTTATTTGGAATTTAATGATAGTTTGTTAGTTTAGTGATAGGTATAGTGAATAGAGAAAACACATTTTTATATTGAGATGTATGTAAGTGTTAAAAGAAAAGCTTTAATAAAAATCTGTGCTGGATGTATCCAGTGTTAGTAAATAATGTGTTCTACATGTTATTTATAAAGTAACTTGCACAGCAGTTTTACCTTATGAAGGTTGGTAATTGAAGTGCTGGTTTTTGAAAAAGTGGCTGATGAGGGCTTAGATGTTGTCTGTAGTTGTTATTGTATACGAAGGCAAGGTGTTGACCCTAAAAAGATAAAAGCATAACATTAGAATTGTGTGTTGCTGTTATAGCTGCAAACCAATAATAAATTCAAACTGTATTGCATTATTATGGTTTATATATTTTAGTACATTATAAATATATATTTTTTTCTGAAACATGTTTAGCAGTTATTAATTGGCCTATAAATAATGCATAATACAAGTATTTTCCAGTAATGGGTGGAGAAAGCATTGCATTTATTTTTGTAATCATCTGTTTAAATGATTCATTTTGCTAAGTTATTGTATGTAACGTAAAGTATGGGTGGTGTGAGCTACGCTGGATTAGTTACATGTGCGTGGGTGTATAGAGTTCCCAGAGTAATAGTATATTAATTAATGGATGTTAGCACTGTGTAAGTGTTTGGGTTTTAGTAGCATAGTACAGTGTCTTTGCTATTAGTGCAGTACTGTAAATCTAAATGGGAAAGTAATTTATTGTGTGTCAAACAGAAGTGTTAAGAAGTATTTATAGTGCATGCCAGATGTAATGGTAATGTAAATAAAAGTGTTAATGTGTGATAGTGTGTAAAGTGAGAGTGTATGCGATGACGTCTTTAGAGGTTGTGGCTGACGACAAGTGAACATAAATTAAAACTGCAATGGCATAATTTTGTGGATGAGGCAAAAGGATTTTGAAGTCAAGCATCTGGCAGTGCATGCAACAGTGTGTTATGGTGTAGTTAGAGTGTGCGTTTTAATGCTAACGCAAAATATTGTGAGTTAGTCGAAATGTAAATTACATTTTTTTATAGTTGGAGAAGTATGAGAGCGTGTGAGTGTAGTGTAAGGTCTAGTGTGTTAATTAAAGCTAGTAGAAATATAAAATAATGGGTATGAAAGTTGTGTGAGAGGGAGTGTGTGTTAGGGCGTATGTAGCATGTGGGTTGTGTACATTTTGTCCTGTGTATAAAATATTGAAGACAGTAAATTAATGTTAAATGTAATAAGTCATATATTTGTGTAAGATTGACTATTGATGTATATGAAAAATTATTTTTGTTGTTATATAGTGTTAATTGCTGATTTGAACCCTAAATAAAATGGAGTGTTGCACATTAACCTTGTGATTGTTTGTGCTTTTTAAACCTAGTGTGTAATGTGCAGTAAATAAAGGTGTTAAAGATTCTGAGGCAAATAAAAATATGTGAAACATCTGCAAACACTTGTAAGTATAAAGCTTGGGAAGGACAGTGATGTAATTGTGTAGTTTTTCGCTGTCAGAACGAAAATTTGATGGAAACCCCAACAAGTATGTGAGCTATTTGTGTACTTGAAAATTCAGTAGGTTGTTAGGGATGGTATAAATGAAAGTTTATCAAACTTTTGACTCAGCACAGTTGATTTTTATCTATACTAATAATTAGTCAAACAGTCCAAAGAAACATCTTAATATATCAAATATTGTACAGACTCCGTCTTCTTTATTTGTGTAAATGACTTCTTTATTGATTTTTTTAAATTTAAAATCATCTTCTTGTGTCCGGTCGTAGCCAACATGTTTCATCCATACGGACTTCTATAGGGCTTTATAATCTATTTCTAAAGGTACAAGTTAAATGCGAAGTCATCCAAAGTCCTGTCAGAGATGTCACACCTTTAGGTCTTCCTTTTAGCAGGACCAAGATATTGTCAGCTTAAAAGTTTATTTCTCTCGGTCCTCACAAGTTAGCAGGTTTCTGTACATGGATCAAAGTATCAGGCATTGGGTCATGTCCATTCGCAGGGGCAGATTTACAAGCCCCCTGCGCCACCAGAACGTCACTTTTCGTGACGTACTGGTGGCGCAGGAAGCTCTCTATATTTACAAGGAGAGGAAAAGCCACCCTGCGTGACTTTTCCTCTCCTTGTAAATACGGTCCTTTCACACGCAGCACTTTGCGGTGAAGGGGCGTTCCATGGAGTGTTGCTGTGGGTGTTCCCACGCAACACTCATGGGACAGGATTCAACTCCAGAATTACGTGAAATCGTAACTCTGGAGATGCGTCAGTATGCTACGCCACCCTAGAGGTGGCGTAGCGAGGCATAACGAGGAGAAATGTTTTCATTTCTCCTCGTTTTTCTCTTTCAATGCGTGCTGCATTCTACAGCACGCATTGGAAGAAGAAAATGCCTGTAGTGATTGTTTTTGTGCAGGAAGGTGCCCTTCCTGCACAAAAACAATCTCCCACGATGCAGGCATCCTTGCACCATGGTGCAAGGGTGCCCTGCGCCGGCACTATGGCAGCAGTTTGTGCGCCAGCGCAGGAGAAGCACAGAGATGCGACATATTCTTGTAAATATGTCGCATCCCTGTGCTTTCCAGACTAACGCAGCACGGCGCAGCAAAATGACTTGCTGCACCTTGCTGCGTTAGTTTAACGTAAATCTGCCCCTAAATGTTAAACAATCAGTTCCACGTATGGTCAAATCAATCATTTCAATCTTCAGTTTCACCTTACACCAGACAGAATTCTGATCTGGGGAGCATGGTGACTCTCAAAAACCTTTCCCCGCTAGATTCTCTACCCGGTTGGAGGAAATTGCTATCCTGGAGCAGGTTGAACCCGTCCCATCTGCAGTTGTAAATTTTTGTGCAGCTACATTGCAAACATTTTTATACAGTATTCTAAAGTTACACAATGTGTTGCATGTTAAATCTTTCCTAAATGTGTTGCCCCAAAAATGTATCTTATAGTAATGTTTTGTTAAAATACAGATAACATCAGTTGATTTAATGCTTCACTGTTTTAAACTCCGTTAGATATTGTACGGTATTCAAAATTAGTTTGCTGTTGTATGGTGTGTTATGTTACAGGTAGACTATAGGTAACGCAATTTTTTGTGATTATTGTTAAATGGAGACTTGGAATTGCTACACAGGTGTATTTTGTCTAAAAGAAATGCGTTATTTTTCACCTTATTTCTTTTTTAATGAAATGAAAACTTATTTTTTTGTGTACTTACCAAAGTCAGTTGCAACTGAAGAAGATAGTGTCCACAATTGTAGTTACTGCAGCAGTTTTGACAAACTGTCCGTAACACCTGTTTCGAGGAAGTGTTTGTGAGTGTGGGTTCTTGACTGTTTAAGTAAACCGAAAGGTAATAAAACAAAGGAAATTAGAACTTGAATAATAAAGGAGCATACCCTCCTTATCTCTTAGAAATGCGTAGACAGGATGGAGATGTGTGTTGATGTTGAGCTGCATGTAAAGTAGGTCAGGTAGGTGTGAAAAGTAAGTTGTGGTTGCTTGTAACAATTGTTTATTTGGTGTGTTTGCTGTAGAGTGGTCAAAGATGGCAAAATACATAGGGCTGAATCTTTTTCCCTGGAGACAGCAATATTGATAACAGTTATTAGAAAGGTTTGAAGTAGTTAAACCATCCAATTGTGTAATGTCACATTTTGACTATGTAGCCGATCCACACGTAATATGAAAACAATCATAATAGCATAAAGTGTTATGAAGTGCTGAAAAAAAAGAAAATGCACAGCAAAGTGAATGTAACATTTTTAACTTTTGTAACCGCACGTCACACTGCACTGGAAGGCAGGATGTGATTAAAAGGGCACTAAAACAGATTTGTTGAAACTGTAGTGCATGCTAAAGTTATTAGAAAGAAGACATTACTAACCCAAAAATGTACTATAACACGAAATGTTCCCAGGAACACAATAACAAAAAACAAATTGTATTCAGAAAACTATATTAGTGTGGCACGGTGAACTGAAAGCCATGTTTGTTTGAAATGTAAGTGCGTGTCGGGAGGGTTTGTAAATTATGATATGCCTAAAAAATAGTAATTTGCAGCAGGAACAGCTTAAACACATTTTATGGTGTACTTGAATCCATTATTTAATGGAAACATAACACTAAGAAAATATAAGCATTATAATGTTTTAATACCCGATAAACATAAGCAGTTGTGCGTCTAGATACTTAACTCACACACCCCAATTAATACAATGAATGTAAAAATCCTGGAAATATTAATAGCACAGTGAATGTAATATTTTTATTCCTGGAACCGCACGTTACCCTACACTAAAAAGCAGGATGTGATGAAAAGGGCACGAACACTAATTTGCATGCACAGTCATTCGGAAGAAGATATTGTTTCCTCTAAAAGCAGGATTACATCAAAAAATCACCAGCAGTGAAAAACGAAATTAAACATGGAAGTCGTAAAACCTGATTTGCATGGCACGATGAGCGTAAAGCTGTGTCTATTAGAAATGTAAGTAAATAACTTATATGTTAGTAGGTGAATGTAATAAAATAATATAAAAAGGACCGCTTTAAATAATTATTCCTCCAACTCTGACATTATGGTGGTTTGAGGAAGTAAGACAATGTGTGGTGTTTGCTGGGACAGCAACTATAAACATGTTATTACTCACACCTATAAATTAAAGGTACCTATTACTTTTGCAGAATTTCTTTTGTCTAAAAGTAACGGTAACCATAAATGAAATGTAATTAGCGTGTGTGCATTACGGGGCAGTATATCATTTTGTGCATACAATTGCTTAAATTAAAATAACCCCGCTATGTTAGGAGTATATGCTTTTTGCTGTGATTTCCAGTTTTCTTTTACAAAATAAAATGACATTTATTGAATAATAAAACTACGATGTATTGCAGTATGTGTCCCAGCAACATTTATTTGAAAAACGTACAGTAAAATGCATTTCCTTTGGCAAAGAAGGATTGAAATGTGTTCAGCAGCAACTGAATTTTCACCTTTGGCTGGGATTTAGCAAGGCACTGTGAACTAGAACAGTATGTGGTTAAACACATGTTATATTTACTGACTGGGTGCTAATTCCAAGTCTCCAAAAGATGGCGATGCTGATAATATTCAAAGGCCTTCTGAAGCAAGTGTCAAACAGGATGATTAAGGGACTGTTTACTAACACACAAAAATAATGGCATCTGTCTGTTCTCACCTTGTTTTCCTTACTGAAGAGCTATGTATACGTACATGATTGAATTGGTAAAGCAGCATCAGAACACATGCTGCACTTAAAGGGAAAATATTAATGAAAAGCCCAACAAAACACAAATGTAAGTAAGAAATGTTTTACTTGTTACAATGAATACAAACGACAACATAAGTTAAATAAACCGATAGGATGTTCTAAAACCTGCACATAAACTGCACCATTTTTTTATTTAGCCGGAAAAGACGACGTTTGTGTTATGATGCACTTACTGTGCAACTTGTGTGATGATGAGCTGTATGTGAAGTTGATCAACTACATGTGAAAAGTACGTTGTGGTTGCTTGTAAAACTGGTTTTTTTGTGTTTGCTGTACAGTGGCTAAAGATGGCAACATACATAGGGCCAAAACTTTATTCCTGGAGATAGCAGCATTGTTAGCAATTATTAGAAATTTTTGTAGTAGTAAAACCGTCCAATGACGTAAAGGGGCATTTTCACTACGTAGCCAATGAGAACGTAACATAAAGACAATTGTAAAAGCAGAAAGTGTTAGGAAGTGATTAAAAAAATGAAACATAACCATTTCTGCATGTAAATACGTTTCGCAAACACTTGAACAAATGTAATTAATAGAAAATGCACGGCAAAGGGAATGTAACACTTTGTACAGTTGCAACCGCACATCACGCTGCACTGAAAGGCATGATGTGATGAAAAGGGCACTGAAACAGATTTGAGGAAGCTGTAGTGGGTGCTACAGTTATTAGGAAGTAAACATTATTAACCCTAAAACGTAGGATTCTATGAAATGTTCCCCAAAGAACAAATAGAAACAAAACTGTGTATTCGGAAAACATTATTAGCGTGGCACGGTGAACTGAAAATCATGTTTATTTAAAATGTAACTGCGTGCCGGGGCAGGTTGTCAATTATGATCAACTGAAAAAATTGTGTTTTGCAGTAGGAACAGCTTAAGCTTGTTTTATAGTGTACTTGGATCCTTTATTTAATGGAAATGTATCACAAATACAATATAAGCATTATAATGTTTTTGAACTGTAAAATACCCTATAAACATAAGCAGTTGAGTGGGTAAATACTTAACGCACAAACCCAAAAACATACAACGAATGTAAAAATGTACGAAAACTTTATAGCAAAGTGAATGTAATATTTGCTGTTGTTGGAACCGCACGTTACGTTTCAGTGAAAGCAGTGGCGGCTCCTCGAGGGAGTGCTGCGGGGCGGGGGAGGGGAGGGGCAGGGTGGGGGGTAGTAAACTCCGGCATTCGGCCGAATGGAGTTAAGTAAATAAATAAATAAATAAAACTAATTACATTGCGCGCGCTGCATCGCCATTTGGCGATGCAGCGCGCGCACTGTCATTTGTTTTATTTATTTATTTAGTTAACTTCGTTCGGCCGTATGCCGGAGTTTACTGCCCCCAACCCGCCCCGCCCCTCCGCACTCCCTCGAGGAGCCGCCACTGAGTGAAAGGCAGGATGTGATGAAAAGGGCATGAAAACTGATTTTGTAAAACTGTAGTGCGGGCTACAGTCGTTCGTAAGAAAACAATATATACCCAAAAAAGCACAATTACATGCAAAATTCCATGGCACAGAAATACTAGAAGAAAAATGGGAGTCGACAAAACTAATTTGCGTGGCACGGTGAACGTAACATAAGCTGTGTCTGTTAGAAATGTAAGTCAGTCAGTCAGTCAAAGAAACTTTATTCGACTATGCAAGTCATAAAAGCATTACAGATACAAAGTTAAAAAACAGTACAAAAGTTAAATTCTAGGTTGAAACATTTGTGCAAAAATGGCAAAAAAATCAATCAGAGCTATCACTATATGATACATTACATGACAAGATTAAAAGCATAAAATACAGACATTCTCATAAGCCTTTGCAATCGTGTTGGGCCCCACAAATCACATTATGCCCACTTACACCTACGTGATGTTAAAAGATTTTATCATTTTCATTTTCCAACCATAATTTGCTTGGAACGAATGTGCCACATCCACCTCAAACATTTTGCCACCGGGATTGCGTACCTGGGTGATGAATCAGAGCAAAGGATTCACAGGGCTATGCTGTGTGATCTTATACCCATGTTCTCACAAAGATGCGCCAGCCAGACTTTACGCGGGCCGGCGTAAGAAATGTAAGTAAAAAATGTATATTATAGTAGGTGAATATAGTAAAATAATATAAAAAGGACCACTTTAAAAAATGTTAACTGTTCTGCAGTGTTATAATACACTGCAACATTATGTTAGTTTGCGGAAGAGGGACAATGTGTGATGCTGGCTGGGACAGCATGTATAAAGATGGTATTCTCCTAAAGATGGCGACGCAGATAAACTTCAAAGGCCTTCCGATGCAAGTAATAATAATAATAATAATGATAATCTTTATTCGGTGTTCAGTACAGCCATAAAAAGAGACAATTTATAAAAATTAAAATAAAATCAGCACATCAAGTCCACTTGTTAGCTACGCAATAGCCATATATGCAAATATAGATAATGTCCAACAGACTGCGAGAACAATAAAACAAAAGCTGCGGAGCCGCGAGCAGAAATTGACAAACTCAGGGTAACGCAAAAATGACCACATTAAGCAGCACTGATGGATTACATTTGTAGCAGCATAACTGTGCAAATACGCAAATGAGAAGCGCCAAACAGGAAGCTTAAGGAACTGTTTAGCAACACAAAACAAATATTAGCATGTGTCTGTTCTGACCTGGTTTCCCTTACTAAAGGGCTATGTATTCGTACATGATTTATTATAAAAGCAGCGTCAAAACACACGCTGCATTTAAATGGAAATATATTGATAAAAAGGCCACCAAACAACAAATATAGGTAAGAATTTCATGCCTGCTACAAAAATTATTTGTTTGTAAATGCTAATAACCAGGAAAATAAATAATTGCAGCAGGAACAGATTTAACGCGTCTTATGGTGTCTTTGGGCTCATTAGCAAATCAAACATAGCACCAGGACAATATAAAATTATAACATTTTAGTAATGTAGAAACAGCGTGTCACACTGCACTAAAATGCATGATACAATACAACGTGCACAAAAACACAATTGTAACACCTGCTGTGCCCACTGCAGTAATGGCCCACAATACATAACTTAACCAAAAAGCAAGTACCCACTTAAAGAACACCAGGAACAAATTTGCTGTTAAAAATTAAAGGCTTAAACCTTCTAAAATGCATTTTAGTTTATGAAGTGAATAAACAAATAATCAAGCATACATTTTTAGTAATAAGGGTTTGTGCGTGCCAGGGCATCACGATTCAAAAAATCTATTTGAGTTGTTCTACTTCAAAGCACCATTTCATAACATTATAACTATATATCACGGTCAGTAAAAGGTGACCTTACCCCCTGTGGTTAAAAAAAATATCATGCAAACACAAATTCATATGCGCCTTACTTGTTAAAGTAAATAAAAATGTCACTGAAACACACTATAAAAAAACTTGTAAGGGGAAAGCTAATTAGCATGGCACCGTGAACTGAAAGCCGTGTCCATTCAAAATCTAAGGAAAGAAAGTACATTGTACTCGGTGAATTTTAAAAAATAATACAAAAAGGACCTCATAGGTGTTCTGCAGCGTAAAAAAGCAGTCCGACCTTATGGTGGTGTGAGGAAGTAAAAGTACGAAAAAACATTTTCACAGTGTAGTAACATTGTAACAGCATATGACAGTGCTGTTCAAATTGCCCTTAAAAGCATGTGGTTTAACAACATATCATGGTGCAGTAAAAGGTGACCTTACCCCGATGGTTAAAAATAATATGATGCAAACACAAATTCATATGCGTTGTACTTGTTAAAGTAAAATAAAATGTCAACGAAACACACTATAAAAAAAAAGTTGCAAAAGCTAATTATTGTAGCACGGTAAACTAAAAGCTGTGTCCGTTCCAAATCTAAGGAAAGAAAGTACATTGTACTCGGTGAATTTGATAAAATAATGTAATAAGGTCCTTTTAGCTGCTCTGCAGTGTTTAAAAGCAGTCTGATCATATGGTGGTAAAAGTACAAAGAAACATTTTAACAGCGTGTCACAGTGCCGTAAATGTTGCCCTTAAAAGCATGTGGCCAATAAAAACAAGATGCGAGCCCTATTTGGAATGCATTTCACTGTATTTATGTTATATTAGCGTGTCACACTGCCGCAAGAGTTGCCCTTAAACCCCATGGCTGAAAAAAACATTACTGTAATACAAATACGCATGAAATTAAAAAAGAATCCCAAAAAAGCAGATTTAAAAAATATGACCTACTCTGCAGAGTGACATATTGCAGAAACAAACAAAAAGAATTGCACCTCCTACAGCAAGTACAAACGAGGAAGGGTTGCAGAAACCGGACATGTCGTGCCTGCTTCAGCGACTACAAACAACACATTAATTAACTAAATAGTCCTCAGTAAATTTTCATGAAAGCTACAGAGTAAGGACACATGTAAAAGGGACTGTCCTCATGGGAGGAAACTATAGAAGAGAGGGAGGTACTAAATAGGAACAAGGAGAGACTACTACAAAATTAAACCAATAACATAGAAAGAATTCCTAAAGACACTGAAAGGAGCCAATAAAGAACATGGGTGGAACATAGGCGGTGCGTAAAGCCCATATCCTGAATACAGCATGGTTCGAAGAGACAGTGCAAGTGCTTCCTAGGCAAGACTTAAAAATGAATATATTACTTATGAGTAATCTTCATCACTCCGCATTAGGAGCGCCTCGTCCCAATCCTGATTGATTGTAGCTTATGCTTCGTGTAGTGCCCTCACAAGCACACTCCCATTACTAGGCTTTCCTTTGTTTAACCTACCCATAAAGCCCCTACCTGTCCTCCAGCACTTCCTGCCTTAACAGGAATGATTATTGGTAGTAAGCTGAGAGGCCAGTAAGGCGTCTTGGACTGGAACAAGGAGTTCCTGATTTGGAGTAATGAAGGTTACCAGTAAGTAATGACTTTTACCTCCTGGTACCAGTCCTAATTGATTGAGGATATAAACAGGCCTCTCATACACCGATTAAACTTCTTTATTAATCACAAACATATCTGGTCCAAGCAACTCCAGACTTTACCACAATTACTTAATTGCAGCATTAAATTTGTTTTGCAAAATGTAAGGAGTCATTCACCGAAAGTACTAGACGAGGATTAAGTGACTGAGCTACATATCTCCTGTAGTGATTCATCCACTCACTCTGGGCCCGATTCACAGAACTAACTTAAGACAAAATCCTAAACTTACTACCATTTTGGTATTCACAGAAGGCACTTACTCATTTTGGTATTCACAGAAGGCACTTACTCATTGATGAGTAAGTGCCTTCTGTGAATACCAAAATGAGTAACTTACTCATTTTGAGTAACTTACTCATTTGAGTATTCACGAAGGCACTTACTCATTTTGGTATTCACAGAAGGCACTTACTCATTGATGAGTAAGTGCCTTCTGTGAATACCAAAATGAGTAAGTGCCTTCTGGAATACCAAAATGAGTAAGTGCCTTCTGTGAATACCAAAATGGTAGTAAGTTTTCTTAAGTTAGTTCTGTGAATCGGGCCCGAAGTGCAGGACGTAGAGAGAGACTACCCTCGTAGACCTACGGTGTAAACCTTCTGGGTCGACAGACCCTGCAGAAATATATGCTTGAGTGACTGCCTGTTTCACCCACCTCCTCAATGTTGCAGAAGCAACCTTCATTTCCTTCTTTGCTGCCCCATGGGCTACAAATAGAGCATTTGAAGAACAAAACTCCTTTGATCTGACCAGATAGATGACTCAGGGAGCCCTGAGCCCACCACCCCAGGTGCCACTGGTAGGACAACTTTCTGCAAAACGTGAATGTGAATAAACCTTTGGTCTGAACTCAGGGTCAGATCTCAGCACTATTCTATCCGACAAAGTCCAGCTCCCGCAACCTCTTAACTGATATTATTACTAACAAAAAGGCCACCTAAGCTGAAACTCAGGGCATGTCACCTAATTTTAATGGTTCAGATGGCTTCTCATGTATACGTTTAAGAACCACAGACCAATCCAAGTAAGCAAGGCTGTAGGCACATAGCTCACTGGTCTTTTCAATTAGAAAAATTTCAAAGGTTTAAAAACTAAAGGAATAATTTTCCCAGGGCTAAAAGCTGGTTCTCTCCAACTTCTAATTGCTGCCCATTGAGCTGACAGTGTGGAAGGGGACCATCTTAAAGCACAACTCTCGTTAAAACTTTGCCTTCCCCCCTTTTTTTACCTCAACTCTTAATTCTCACAGTGCCTTACTTACAACACAAACTAAAGGCTTCTTACAGGCTTGTATGTAAATAGCTACCTCTTTTGACTACTCTAAGCCCTGCAGGGCTTCCCATTGAACTTCCATGCCATGAGACATAAAGTCCTCAACTGTGCATCTGACCCTAACTTAGACTGAAGAGGAAAGAGTTGGAGAGGGAGATATTTCCCCTCTGCCAAATGATTCAGTAACTGAAACCAAGGCTGCTTAGGCTAAAACACCACCCTAGGGTCACCTGCATCTGTTGTATCTGCATCTTCTGCAATACCCTTGGAAAGAGAGGAATCTGGAGAAATGCAAACACTATCCCTGTCTGCCAATGAAATGGCATTGCATCTACTACCAACACACAAGTGCCATGTCTGAGCAAAAAAGGGGTAGAAGTGCATTGTTTGAGGCAAAGAGGTCCAACCTTGGCCTCTCACACTTTTTCACTATCAACTGAAAGGTATTCCCTCTCAGATGACATGAGACAGATGTTGGCAGACTGCGATTCAGCCTGTCTGCCAATGCATTCTCCACCCCTGGAATATAGATCGCTCTCAGCTCAGAGCCCTGCCTATGTGAAAATTACAATGTTAACCCTTGCCAGCTCTATTTCTCAAGCCCCCCCGATCCCCCCCCCGGTTAGATGTGCTTTTACTACTCGGTTGTCGGTCCTCACCAAGACCAAGGCATTCTGCATATGAGGTGCAAACTGTTGCAGGGCTCACTGTGCTGCTATCAACTCCTTCCAATTTGAAGGATTCACTCTTTCCTTTGACCACTCTCCCTTTACCTCAACACTTCAAGATTACCCCCTAACTCCACACACTTGCATCTGATGTTATTGCTTGGGTAACAGAAGTACACCCCCTTCCTTGGGGGTGTGTGAGAAGTTGGCCTGGTATATGCTGTTCACTAATTAAAGTGGACACCTTGCACCAGGGCAAATCGACTCTTATGGTAGATAGGTTTAAGACAACCTTTTAAAGAAAGCTATCCTAGTGGTAGCTGTGGAGAGCAGCCTTCAGGCTAAGTCTCGGAGGAATGTAAAGCAGCTTGTTTTACCATATAATCTCTTGAATCACCAAATGAAAAGACACCACACAGGTATATATATCAAATATATATGTATTTATTTCTAAATAACTCTCTACTAATCTCTTTATGAGATTAGAAGACAAACATATGCACAAATCAACGTTTCACAATAAGTTAAGCACAAAATATGGCTGGGGCCCTAGGGGCGTACCAGACCATATACTAAGTAAGAGACTTAGAGACAACGACTTGCAGGGAGACAAGGCCTAGGGCCTTCAGAAGTGCAGGGGCCTCACGAAACCACCCAAGGCAGGTAAGTAAAGGACCCACGGGGGACGCGTGCAGTGTGGATACACAGGCGCGGATCGCCGTTAACTTCAATGGGGCAAGTCGCGGTTGGAAATAAAGAGTTTTAGGATACTTCGGGAGAACCTACAAGCAAGTCACTTACAGGGTAAGTAGTTCTAGGGCCCACACCCACAGGAGCACCGTAGTGCTGGAGTTACCTCACCCAGGGAAGCCGGGTGCATAGGTGTCCTTTGGTGTCGGGTCGCGGCGTCGTTTTCAATGGCGAACAAAGAAGACTTGCTGCTTGCGGGAGCTGAAGAAGTGTCCGGTGGAATCCAAGCCTGGATTCTGAAGAAGGATGACCTGAAAGCAGAGGGGACAGTGTTCAAAGTCACTTGGCAGTGACCCGGGGCAAGGAAGATGGATGCCCACCGTCGTCGGTTGATTCAGGTCGGTTGCGGGTGCCTTGACTCTTCAGCCACGTGGTCCAGGAGGTGTCGACGACAACCAGGAGCTGGATTCGGTGGGTCCCTCGACGTCTGCAGCTGACTGCGGTGTCGGCAACTCGATTGGAGCCAACAAGCCTTGGCAGCAGCAAGTCTCGGGGAGATGAAGAAAAGTCGATGGCGCAGACCAGCAAGGTCTGAGGAACTCACCCAGCGAGGGTAAGTCAGGGCAGGCCTGGAGCAACCAGGGGAGCCCTTTGGTTTCTTTAAGAAGTCTTCTGGGGACCCACAAGCCGGCGGGCAAGGGATCGCGAAGACACCTCGGGCGGAATCACTCAACAGGGGCCCACGGTCACTCGGGACGGTGTAGGCCTCTGATCTTCGGAGGGATTCCTGCTGGAGGTCGGGACCACACGTGGTCCAAAGCACAGGTTCGTAGAACGTTGTGAAGGGGTTGCACTCGACAATAGTGCACGGTACCCAGGGGTCGCGGTTCCTCGTTACTCGTGGGGTCCACTTGCCTCAGCTTCGCTGGGGACTCACGATGGCCTGGGAGAGGTCAGGAAATCCACTTCTTGGGCTGCAGGGACTTCGGACTCCGGCGGGAGCGGCGTAGTTTGCGACCGTCGTTGTCGTTTTTGGTGCCTGCCAAGCAGGGGAGTCACTCCTTGACTCCAAGGGAGATTCTTCTGTCTTCCAAAGGTAGTGGAACGTCGAAGGGCCAGGATTCTTCTGTAGAGCGTCGTCCAGGGGTTATCTGCTTTGCAATGGCAAGGTTCCCCCTCTTATACTAAAAAGAGGGGATGGACTAGCTCTATGACCCCACCTATGGGAGGGTCAAGGGAGGGGGTGGCTACACCCACTTCCCTTTGTCCAGTTTCGCGCCAGAGCAGGGGCAGGTAGCCCCTGAGCTGGTTTGAACTGGCATATGCACAGAGGAGCCTTCTGCTCCCCCAGTGCAGGACTTCAAAGCACTCTAAGAGTGCACCCACCCAGCCCCAATACACTAAACCCTGTCTGGGAGGTGGTTACACCTCCCTGTGACAGGATGCCTATTGTTGGGCTTCCTCCACTGCGAGTTTCGGTCATCAGCAGGAGGGCAGCCCAGTGTCTGTGACTGGTGGCATCCATTTTGTGATGCCAGGGCTCTTTAGGATTCTACCGCGTTTCCACAGCAGGTACATGTCTTATCCCTCTAGAAGGGTGGAATGCTACCCCCGCCGCCAAGATTGGCGGGGGGTAGTATTCCAAGATGTTTGACACCAAACACGACATGTTTTGATGCAGCCATTCCAAAGTTAGCATTTACCGCGAGGATATAATGCACTTAAGTAGTATATGGTTTAACCGCATCCACAAACAGCACCAGAGAATAGACTCTGAGAGCTGCAGAGGGGCCCTGCTCAGGCAGAGGCACCCCCTCACATAGAAGCCAAGCACCCTGCCCTCAGGATTGATAGGGCCTGCCTTAGGGGTGACTGATAGGTTTATATGTGTGTGCAGGAGAGATATAGGAAACCTATATCTCAGTGAGGGAGTGCTAGCACCACCTCACCCAGGCTGCAGTAGCAGGCCTGTGGTGTCAGATTTAGACTGCTTCCCAGGGGTGGCATAACACATGCTGCAGCCCCTGGTAGGCCTGTGAAGTACCTATGCCCTTGGCACCTAAGGTACCATATACTAGGGACTCATAAGGCACCACAGTATCCAATCACTAGTGCACCTAGAGTGCACTCCATGTCGTTTAGAGAGAACAGAGAGGCTGGGGCCCTGATTGGCAGGGACCCAGCCAGACTATAGCCAGAAACCAGTGCTAACATCAGAAAAAAGTGGGGGCAACATAAGAGGCAGATCCTACTCTCCTACACAACCCCCCAAACGTAGGGACACTAAACTAACCTTGACCAGTTGAGTCTTCGTGTTCAAAGTGGAAATACCTTGAGAGTCCATCTGCATTGGCATGTTGGGTCCCAGGCCTATGTTCCACTGTATAGTCCATCCCCTGTAGGGAAATGGACCACCTCAAAAGTTTTGGGTTTTCACCTTTCATCTGCTTTAGCCATAGGAGGGGCTTGTGGTCAGTCTGAACTATGAAGTGAGTACCAAACAAGTATGGCCTCAGCTTCTTCAGGGCCCATACCACAGCAAAGGCCTCCCTCTCTATAGCTGACCAACGTTTCTCTCTAGGGGTCAGCCTTCTGCTAATAAAAGCTACTGGCTGGTCTTGACCTTCATCATTCAGTTGAGACAGTACAGCTCCCACACCCAGCTCAGAAGCATCTGTTTGGACAATGAACTTTTTGGTGTAGTCTGGACTCTGTAAGATGGGGGCAGTGCACATGGCCTGCTTTAGGTCTTCAAATGCCTTTTGACAGCTAGCTGTCCACTGAACCTTTTTGGCATTTTCTTAGAGGTAAGATCATTCAAGGGGTCACTATAGATCCATATCCCTTGACAAACCTCCTATAGTACCCAGTCAGGCCTAAGAAGGCTCTCACCTGTGTCTGGGTGGTTGGAGCAACCCATTCCATTATGGTTTGGATTTTGCTCTGTAAAGGCTGAACCTGGCCTCCACCTACAAGGTGGCCCAGGTACACAACCTGACTCTGCCCTATCTGGCACTTGGTGGCCTTGATAGTGAGGCCTGCTTTCTGCAGGGCCTCCAAAACATTTCTGAGGTGGACCAGGTGATCCTGCCAGGAGGAACTAAAGACAGCAATATCATCTAGATAAGCTGAGCAATAAGTTTCCATCCCTGCCAGAACTTTATTCACCAACCTCTGAAAAGTGGCAGGTGCATTTTTCAATCCAAAGGGCATCACCACAAAGTGGTAGTGCCCACCAGGAGTCGAAAATGCTGTTTTGGCTTTTGCATCATCAGCTAATCTGATTTGCCAGTAGCCAGCTGTTAGGTCAAATGTGCTTAGATACTTGGCTGAGGCCAAAGTATCAATCAGCTCATCTGCCCTTGGTATGGGATAGGCATCAGTCCTAGTGACTGCATTGAGGCCTCTGTAGTCTACACAAAACCTCATTTCTTTCTTACCACCCTGGGTATGAGGCTTGGGTACCAGGACTACTGGGCTAGCCCAAGGGCTATCTGAAGGCTCAATCACGCCTAACTCCAACATTTTCTGGACTTCAGTCCTGATACAGTCCCTGACATGGTCAGGTTGCCTGTAGATTTTATTCTTGACAGGCAGACTGTCCCCAGTGTCCACCTCATGGGTGCACCAGGTAGTCTGACTAGGGGTCAGGCTAAACATATGTCTAAACTGTTGCAGAACTTGTCTGCACTCAGTTTGCTGATGGTCAGTGAGGCTGCTTGCCAAAGCAACACCATCTACTGACCCATCATCAGGGTTCTGAGAGAGCAGGTCAGGGAGAGGGTCACTCTCCTCCTCCTGGTCCTCATCAGTTGCCATGAGCAAGCCCATGTCAGCCCTGTCAACATATGGCTTTAATCTGTTGACATGAAGCACCCTTAGGGGGCTCCTGGGAGTTCCAAGATTCACCAGATAGGTGACTTCTCCCTTCTGTTCAACTATTGTATGGGGGCCACTCCACTTGTCCTGGAGGGCTGCTGGGGCCACAGGCTCCAACACCCACACTTTCTGTCCTGGCTGGTATACAGTCAGCACAGCCTTTGGTCATGCCAAGCTTTTTGCAATTCTTGGCTGGCCTCCAGGTTTTGGTTGCCTTTTTCATGTACTCTGCCATCCGGGAGCGGAGACCAAGTACATAGTCCATCACATCTTGTTTGGGGGGCTTGAGAGGTAACTCCCAGCCCTCTTTTACCAAACATAGTGGACCTCTCACAGGATGCCCAAACAGAAGCTCAAATGGGCTGTAACCAACCCCCTTCTGTGGAACCTCTCTGTAGGCAAACAACAGGCAAGGAAGAAGAAGGTCCCATTTCCGCCTAAGCTTCTCTGGGAGTCCTTTAATCATTCCTTTCAAGGTTTTGTTGAAGCGTTCAACTAAACCATTGCATTGTGGGTGATAGGGGTGGTGAACTTATAAGTTACACCACACTCCTTCCACATTGCTTTCAGATATCCTGACATGAAGTTGGTACCTCTGTCAGAAATGACCTCCTTTGGAAAACCCACTCTGGAGAAAACTCCAATGAGGGCTCTTGCCACCACAGGTGCTGTGGTGGTCCTCAGAGGAATTGCCTCTGGGTACCTGGTGGCATGATCCACTACCACCAGGATAAATCTGTGCCCAGATGCAGTCTGAGGGTCAAGGGGACCAACAATGTCAATCCCTACCCTTTCAAAGGGTACCCCCACCACAGGTAGTGGTATCAGGGGGCCTTTGTTGTGCCACCTGCCTTACCACTGGCTTGGCAAGTGACACAGGAGCGACAAAACTCCTTTGTGTCCTCTGACATATGTGGCCAATGAAAATGTGGAACAAGCCTGTCCCAGGTCTTGTTTTGGCCCAAGTGACCTGCTAAAGGGATATCATGTGCTAAGGTCAAGAGGAACCCCCTAAACTTCTGAGGTATTACCAACCTCCTGGTGGCTCCAGGGGCTGGGTCTCTACCCTCAGAATATAGGAGTCCCTCATCCCAATAAACTTTATGGGACCCACTAGCACTCCCAGCAGCCTCAGCAGCAGCCTGCTGTCTGAGGGGTTCAAGAGAGGGGCAGCACTGTTGCTCCTTACTCAGATCTTCCCTAGAAGGGCCCCCTGCCCCCAAGAACTCAACCTGGTCAGGTTCAAGTCCCTCTGGGGCAGTTCCTTCTTCAGGTTCTGCTTCACCTCCCTCTGGAAGTGAATCCTTGATCTGAGACAGAGGGGAAGGCACTGCCTTAACCCTACTGCTCCTCCTCTTGGGAAGCATCTGGTCCATTGTTCCAGGATCCAGAGCTGGTTCAGTGTCATGCATTCTTGCTTGTGACCTGGTCACAGCAAATACCTCTGCAGGGATGCCCAACATCTCAGCATGAGTCCATAACTCTACTTCAGACCAGGCTGAAGTCTCTAGATCATTGCCCAATAGACATTCTACAGGGAGGTCTGCACTGACTACAACCTTCTTGAGGCCAGTTACCCCTCCCCAGGAGAAATTCACAACTGCCAGACTATGGTTGGTCTGGACATTGCTTGCATTGGTCACCTGGTACATTTCACCCAGGATGATCTGTCCAGGGTCCACTAGGTCCTCTGCCACCATGGTGACACTAGCACCTGTGTCCCTAAATGCCAAAGCCTGTTTGCCATTTATCAAAGGCTGCTGTTTGTACTTGCCCAGATTACTGGGGCTTACTAGGAAGGACATATCAATGTTTCCCTCACAAATCAGCATTGCCTGAGTGGTCACTCTGACTAGGTCAGAATCCACTTCAGAACCCAGGGTCAACCCTACTACACCCTTATTCTGCGTACCACCTCCACCAGTAGCTGAGCTAGGGGGCACAGTTGCCTTAGGGGCAGGAGTGGTGGTGGTTTGGTCTTTGGACTTGGTACAATCAGAAGTCCAGTGCCCTTTCTGTTTACAGAATTTGCACCAGGGCTTCTTTTGGCCTTTTCCCTTGTTGGACTGTGACTCCCCACCAGATGCAGATTTTTGGGGCCCTTGTGAAGACTTCTGGTCTTTTGACTTATCCCCACCTTTCTCAGAGCCTTTAGGATCTTGCTTCTTAGTGTCACCCCCTTGGTTCTGGGTTTTCTGCCTCACCCTGGTTCTGACCCATTTGTCTGCCTTCTTTCCCAATTCTTGGGGAGAGGTCAGATCAGAGTCCACCAGGTACTGATGCAACAACTGGTTCTGGCAATTATTTAGGATCTGTTCTCTCATCATCAGATTATACAATCCCTTGAAATCAGTAACCCTACTGCCAACCAGCCAACCCTCTAGAGCCTTGGTTGCACAATCAACAAAGTCAGTCCAGTCCTGAGTCTGTGCCTTCTGGGTATCTCTGAACTTCAACCTGTACTGCTCAGTGGTTAAGCCAAACCCATCTATCAGTGCACTCTTCAGGACCTCATAATCATCAGCATCCTCCTCTCTAACAGTGAGGAGCTTGTCTCTTCCTTTATCTGAAAAGGAGAGCCACAAGATTGCTGCCCACTGCTTTTGGGGGACCTGCTGTACTCTACAGGCCCTCTCCATAGCAGTTATCCACTTGTGGATATCATCCCCACTCTGGTAGGGAGGAACAACCTTGCTCAGGTTCCTATGGTCAGGAATATATTCTCTGCCTCTAGGGACACTGTTGCTGCCACCAGGGGGTTCTAACCCCTCTTTTCTAGAAGCTCTCTGGATCTCCAGGGCTTCCCTATCCAGTGCCAGCTGCTTGGTTCTGAGGGCCACTCTGGCTTCCTCATACTGGAGCAGTTTGCACCTTCTCTCAGAGGAGGTCTCTCTTAAGGAAAAGTATGAGCTCCTCTGCTGGACAAATTCTCTGCCAGAGTGATAAGAGTGGTCAGATTCCCTGGAAGGGGATCTGTGCCTCTCCTCCTCTCTGTCAGTTCTCTTAGGGAGAATTCCTCTGTCCTTTTCAGGCCCCTTGAAGCCTGGCCCTTCAATCACAGAGTCTTGGTCATTCTGATTTTCATCATCTGACCCAGATACTATGACTGACCCACCCACTGATTCAAACCCTTTAGCTCCTAGAGCCAATCTAAGGTCATCTGCTGTCAGCAGATCTATCAGGTGCAGGGTTGAGGGACTCTGTCCTAGCCTCAGGTGTCTGTCAACACACATGGCTCTCAAGTCAGAGAAAGCCATGTCCTTATACTGAGGCTGAGTGGATCCACTGGGTCCACCCTTTAAGGACATTCTAGTGTTGTGCAGTGTTGTACTACCTACACTAGTTTGTGGCCTACTGATCCTAGCTTGAGCTGTGGAAAGGGTGTGCTATCCCTTGGCACACAGCTCTAAGTTCAGTAGAACTTATTGATACTAAGCTTGACTTTATATGTACCTTGAGTACCTATAATGGTTTTCAGTTAGTAATTCAAATAGAGATTTTCTGGTAAAACAATGGCAAGCTGGAATCCCACACGCTGCCCACCAATGTGAGAAGTTGGCCTGGTATATGCTGTTCACTAATTAAAGTGGACACCTTGCACCAGGGCAAATCGACTCTTATGGTAGATAGGTTTAAGACAACCTTTTAAAGAAAGCTATCCTAGTGGTAGCTGTGGAGAGCAGCCTTCAGGCTAAGTCTCGGAGGAATGTAAAGCAGCTTGTTTTACCATATAATCTCTTGAATCACCAAATGAAAAGACACCACACAGGTATATATATCAAATATATATGTATTTATTTCTAAATAACTCTCTACTAATCTCTTTATGAGATTAGAAGACAAACATATGCACAAATCAACGTTTCACAATAAGTTAAGCACAAAATATGGCTGGGGCCCTAGGGGCGTACCAGACCATATACTAAGTAAGAGACTTAGGGACAACGACTTGCAGGGAGACAAGGCCTAGGGCCTTCAGAAGTGCAGGGGCCTCACGAAACCACCCAAGGCAGGTAAGTAAAGGACCCACGGGGGACGCGTGCAGTGTGGATACACAGGCGCGGATCGCCGTTAACTTCAATGGGGCAAGTCGCGGTTGGAAATAAAGAGTTTTAGGATACTTCGGGAGAACCTACAAGCAAGTCACTTACAGGGTAAGTAGTTCTAGGGCCCACACCCACAGGAGCACCGTAGTGCTGGAGTTACCTCACCCAGGGAAGCCGGGTGCATAGGTGTCCTTTGGTGTCGGGTCGCGGCGTCGTTTTCAATGGCGAACAAAGAAGACTTGCTGCTTGCGGGAGCTGAAGAAGTGTCCGGTGGAATCCAAGCCTGGATTCTGAAGAAGGATGACCTGAAAGCAGAGGGGACAGTGTTCAAAGTCACTTGGCAGTGACCCGGGGCAAGGAAGATGGATGCCCACCGTCGTCGGTTGATTCAGGTCAGTTGCGGGTGCCTTGACTCTTCAGCCACGTGGTCCAGGAGGTGTCGACGACAACCAGGAGCTGGATTCGGTGGGTTCCTCGACGTCTGCAGCTGACTGCGGTGTCGGCAACTCAATTGGAGCCAACAAGCCTTGGCAGCAGCAAGTCTCGGGGAGATGAAGAAAAGTCGATGGCACAGACCAGCAAGGTCTGAGGGACTCACCCAGCGAGGGTAAGTCAGGGCAGGCCTGGAGCAACCAGGGGAGCCCTTTGGTTTCTTTAAGAAGTCTTCTGGGGACCCACGAGCTGGCTGGCAAGGGATCGCAAAGACACCTCGGGCGGAATCACTCAACAGGGGCCCACGGTCACTCGGGACGGTGTAGGCCTCTGATCTTCGGAGGATTCCTGCTGGAGGTCGGGACCACACGTGGTCCAAAGCACAAGTTCGTAGAACGTTGTGAAGGGGTTGCACTCGACAATAGTGCACAGTACCCAGGGGTCGCGGTTCCTCGTTACTCGTGGGGTCCACTTGCCTCAGCTTCGCTGGGGACTCACGATGGCCTGGGAGAGGTCAGGAAATCCACTTCTTGGGCTGCAGGGACTTCGGACTCCGGCGGGAGCGGCGTAGTTTGCGACCGTCGTTGTCGTTTTTGGTGCCTGCCAAGCAGGGAGTCACTCCTTGACTCCAAGGGAGATTCTTCTGTCTTCCAAAGGTAGTGGAACGTCGAAGGGCCAGGATTCTTCTGTAGAGCGTCGTCCAGGGGTTATCTGCTTTGCAATGGCAAGGTTCCCCTCTTATACTAAAAGAGGGGATGGACTAGCTCTATGACCCCACCTATGGGAGGGTCAAGGGAGGGGTGGCTACACCCACTTCCCTTTGTCCAGTTTCGCGCCAGAGCAGGGGCAGGTAGCCCCTGAGCTGGTTTGAACTGGCATATGCACAGAGGAGCCTTCTGCTCCCCCAGTGCAGGACTTCAAAGCACTCTAAGAGTGCACCCACCCAGCCCCAATACACTAAACCCTGTCTGGGAGGTGGTTACACCTCCCTGTGACAGGATGCCTATTGTTGGGCTTCCTCCACTGCGAGTTTCGGTCATCAGCAGGAGGGCAGCCCAGTGTCTGTGACTGGTGGCATCCATTTTGTGATGCCAGGGCTCTTTAGGATTCTACCGCGTTTCCACAGCAGGTACATGTCTTATCCCTCTAGAAGGGTGGAATGCTACCCCCGCCGCCAAGATTGGCGGGGGGTAGTATTCCAAGATGTTTGACACCAAACACGACATGTTTTGATGCAGCCATTCCAAAGTTAGCATTTACCGCGAGGATATAATGCACTTAAGAGTATATGGTTTAACCGCATCCACAAACAGCACCAGAGAATAGACTCTGAGAGCTGCAGAGGGGCCCTGCTCAGGCAGAGGCACCCCCTCACATAGAAGCCAAGCACCCTGCCCTCAGGATTGATAGGGCCTGCCTTAGGGGTGACTGATAGGTTTATATGTGTGTGCAGGAGAGATATAGGAAACCTATATCTCAGTGAGAGGTGCTAGCACCACCTCACCCAGGCTGCAGTAGCAGGCCTGTGGTGTCAGATTTAGACTGCTTCCCAGGGGTGGCATAACACATGCTGCAGCCCCTGGTAGGCCTGTGAAGTACCTATGCCCTTGGCACCTAAGGTACCATATACTAGGGACTCATAAGGCACCACAGTATCCAATCACTAGTGCACCTAGAGTGCACTCCATGTCGTTTAGAGAGAACAGAGAGGCTGGGGCCCTGATTGGCAGGGACCCAGCCAGACTATAGCCAGAAACCAGTGCTAACATCAGAAAAAAAGTGGGGGCAACATAAGAGGCAGATCCTACCCTCCTACAACGAAGATCACGGCTGCGATGAAACGCGTTACCTGTGTAGGAAATAAACCGTCTTTTGAAAGTGAGCCCGAGCGTCCTGGTGCTTGTTCTAAATACTGTGAGAGCTCACCTGAGTTTACTGCAGGGACGGCATGGACGAACACGAGGCTAGCCCCCAACTTCCCTCACCCACCCCCTTCGCCCAACTAAGTCAAAGCAAAAGAGGGAAGGTGGGGAAAAAAGGGAAACAAAACAAGGGAAGGAAGAAGGGGTAGACGTCCACTGGATCTTCTGAGAGAGTCTTCTATAATCCTACAGGAGAAAGCACAAGGTGAGTACTAAGTATAAATACAAGCAAGCTAGTTATATACCCCACCTATTCCTAGGGGATACCTTGGATGGACGAATCTGACTTGTACAAAGAAACAGTTCCCAGGGATGACAGAATACCCCACAACCTAGAAGGACAGACAAAGGTCAATAAGTGATAGGACTGCAATAGTTAGCATATGAAACCAGAAAGATAGAATACTAACCTAGGTTAGAATCACCATAGGTATGGAGGACCCCATAAGCAAAACAAAAATATATCAATACTCGCATACACAGGGAAAAACCCAAAAAACTCATTTCCCTTCGTAAGAGGCGGTACGGGGCAAAAGGAAAAAATAACTAGGCATCTAATATTATGCAAATAACTTTGATAAAGATTTGGACTAACTTTCTAATGCCAATATCTCTTTTTTATAGCAACTGGAATACAAAAGAATCGCCCGGATGGCTCAAAGAAACACAAGACCATCAGATAAGTACTGTTCCTATATTCTGCAATAAAGTTTCGTACTTCAAAACCAAAACAAAGATACTGTGATACTTTAAATCCCTTTGCTTGATTCTATGCCTCACAAAACAGGTTGCCAAGGGTTAACACTACTGTAGCCTTCTAGCAACAATGTATCGCAACCTGAGAAGAGCAACAAACAACTAGCCCCGGAAGAACACCCGAGGACGTAGGAAGCGGAAGAGCCCTTCAGGGACCAAACAGCAAACAAGCAACCAACGTGGAAACCGGAGATCCAGGACTGAAGCAGGTAAGGAGAGTAAGGAAATGCAGCAAGCGGTGGGAGGCCAAGCGAGATCCAAACTGGAACGCGAAGCGCGTTACCAGCGTGGATCTCGCCCTTACATACCCCTAAGCGCCACCCCCCCCTGCTGACAGGGAATGGCAGGCAGGGCTCTCTGCTCCGTGTGCAAGCGCGGGTGCCGTTAAAGGCAAAGCGCGCCACGGAGCCTGACAGTACACCCCACCCCAAGACCCCACCCCCAAAATGCTTGGGTTTGTGAGGATATCGGCGATGGAACAAACGAACCAAACGAGGAGCATGCACACTAGAAGCTGGTTCCCACGACCATTCATCAGTCCCGTAGCCCTTCCAGTGAATCAGGTATTGCAACCGCCGACGCACTCTACGGGAGTCCACAATGTACGCTACCTCATACTCGGGACCATCATCGAGCAAAACAGGGGGAGGCTGTACAGGAACAACAGTACCAGGGGTGACAGGCTTCACTAAAGTTGCATGAAAAACAGGATGCAACCGCAAGGAGGCAGGCAATTCAAGCTTCAGAGCAACAGGGTTCACTACTTGGGTAACAACATAAGGGCCAATAAAGCGAGGCTTGAATTTGGTCATGCCCTTCAGCTGGATGTTTCGAGTGGACAACCATACCCTGTCTCCCATAGCATAAACAGGAAATTGTCGGCAATGCCGGTCTGCTCCCATCTTATATTTGTTTTTAGCCTTATCGAAAGATTTCTTAGCAGACGCATGTATATTCTGGAGGCGAGATACCATTTCTTGAGCAGCTGGAGAAGTAGAAGGTGTTAAGGGCGAGACTAGACCACAACGAGGGTGAAACCCATAGGTACAAAAAAAAGGGGAAACCCCAATAGATACATGCTCACTGTTGTTATATGCAAACTCTGCAGTCCATAAGACCGAGTCCCAATCCTTCTCTCCCTGTAGGAGGTGACACCACAAATATTGCTCCAAACACTGGTTGACCCTCTCCGTCTGGCCATCGGTCTGAGGATGATGAGCCGTAGAGAGATGTACATCTATCCCCATCATGCTATTCAACCCTTTCCAGAAACGGGACACGAATTGAGGGCCCCTGTCTGAGACAATGACGGAGGGTAAGCCATGAAGACGCACTATCTGTTGGAGAAACACACAAGCCAGTTCTTTGGAAGTAGGTAGTTTCTTTAGGGGTATAAAGTGAGACATCTTAGATAGCATATCGACAACGACAAATATGACAGTGTGCCCTAGTTTAGTAGAAGGCAGTTCCACAATAAAATCCATAGAAATGGAGTGCCATGGTGTAGGGGGTGTAGGTAGAGGAGTTAAGAGACCGACTGGTACTTGATGATTACTTTTGCCTTGAGCACAGATATAGCATTCTTGTACATACAAACGGACGTCTTGATTCATGGATGGCCACCAAAAATACCTTTTGAGCAGGGCAAGGGTTTTCTTGTATCCAGGGTGGCCTACTAGAGGATGCATATGACACAAACCCAGTGCTTGTGCCTGAAGTGACTGAGTAGGGAGAACCAAGCCACCTTGAACAAAGACCAAGTTGTTCTTCCTGACCCCGTTGTGCTTAGTTTCAATGTTTCTTAGTTCATCTGTTTCGTGTGCAAGGGCCACCTCTTTCATAAAAGGTTCTTCCAAGAAGGTACCCCCTAATACACGATCAGGATTCAAGATGAATGGTGGTTCTTGTGCACTCAGCTCGTCAGGAAGGTCATAGCCAAAACGGGATAGGGCATCTGCCTTGCCGTGTTTGGTGCCAGCCTGGAACCGGATGACGTAATCGAAATCGCTAAAAAAATGGGTCCATCTCAACTGTCTCATAGATAAGGCCTTGGCGGCCTTCAAGAACTGCAGATTTCTGTGATCGGTGACGATGGTTACCGTGTGCAGAGCCCCAAGCAGATACTGATGCCATTCTTCGAAGGCTCTTTTTAGGGCCAATAACTCCCTATCCCCTACCGAGTAGTTTACTTCAGCAGGAGTCAGCTTATGGTAATAATACGCTATGGGATGTAGATGTCCTGTCTGTCTATCTCTTTGAGACAGCACTCCCCCTATAGCCACTTGGGATGCGTCTGTTTCCAATAGAAACGGCTGCGAAGTGTCAGGGGCGGTAACAAAGACTTCTTTTAAACAGGAAAAAGCCTTTTCAGCATCAGGTGTCCAACTGAATGGCATCCCTTTCTTCAGGAGTCTAGTGATGGGAGTTGTGAGTGCGGCAAATCCTTGTATGAATCGCCTATAAAAATTGGCGAAGCCCAGAAAGCTCTGCACTTCCTTTACGGAACGAGGAGAGGGCCACTTAGTGATGGCAGCAACCTTTTGGGGATCCATAGTCACCCCTTGTGCTGATAACACAAAGCCTAAGAAGATGACCTCAGGGACATGAAACTCGCATTTGTCTAGTTTAATGTATAGGTGGTTATCTCTGAGACGGGTTAGAACGCTTTTGACATGTCGGACATGTTCCTCCACAGAGGAGGAGTAGATCAGGATGTCATCGATGTACGCAATAGTGTTTAAGTCAAAAGTCTCTGTTAATACGTCATCGATAAAGAATTGAAAGGCCGCGGGGGCGTTGAAAAGCCCAAAAGGCATCACTAAATACTCATACAGCCCAAATTTGGTTCGAAAGGCCGTCTTCCATTCATCTCCTGCTCTTACTCGATCCAAGTGATACGCACCCCTCAAATCCAACTTAGTGAATATAGAGGCTGTTTTAACCTGGTCGAGCAGTGTTTGTATCAGAGGCAATGGATATCGGTTTTTAATAGTTATGCCATTAAGGGCTCTATAGTCGATGCAACATCTAAGACCCCCTTCCCGCTTTAGTATAAAGAAAAGAGGGGAGGATGCGGCAGATCAAGAAGGGCGAATGAAACCTTTTTGCAACATGCCGTCCAAGTACTCCCTCAAATAGATGTTCTCTTTTTCAGTCAGGGCATATATCCGACTACACAGGATTTTGGCACCGGGCACCAGGTCTAAGTGCAGTCATACGACCGATGGGGTGGCAGGGCGGATGCTTTCTCTTGGTCGAACACGTCTTTGAATTCGTCATAACAGTCCGGTAACACAGGTACCGTACAATCTGTACTACTAGCCACCTGTTGCACTGTTATGGGAGGCTCCAGACAATGGTTCTTACAGTGTTCTGAAGCAAACTCTATGGTATGGTTTTCCCAGTTGATGTTGGGGTTATGTTTCATCAACCAAGGGAGACCAATGATGGCTTGGAACTGTGGTGAGGAGATGATATCAAAATGAATAGTCTCATGGTGTTGATTTACAAGTAGCAAATGTAACTGTGTGGTGGTGTGTGTTATAGGCCCCGACTTCATATGACTACCGTCAATGGTTTTCACAATGTCCACAGTACCTTTTGATTCTGTAGGGATACACATGTTCTCTACCCAGGCTGAATCTATAAAGTTCCCTGTGGCACCCGAATCTAGCATAAGTTGAATGTCAATGCTTTGATCACCCCAACTGAGTTGAGCAGAGAGAAAAAAGTGTTGTAGAGGATACGATGTGGGCCCTAACCCTACCACGTGGGAGACCGGTAAGCCTGTCCCACCTGAGCGATTCGTCTCCACCATGCTCAGGTGAATCAGTTTCCCGACTCCATACGTTTCAGGAGTTTAACTCGGAAATCCCTCAAGAAGTGCCCTGATTTGCCACAGTAAAGACACAAATTGTTGGCTCGTCGTCTCTGCCTCTCTTCTTGACTCAGGGGCCCTTTAATGCTGCCTATTTTCATGGGTTCTGCATCCTCAATGGGTTTCTCCATTTCTGGTTTCCTTTCTCTCACAGCAAGAAACTTGGAGTCAGTGAGTCCTTTCTCCCTTTTTCTCTCATATAGGCGGTGATCTAACTTTACGACCAAGTCAATTAATGCATCACAGGATTCGGGAGGGTCAACCGCCTGTGCTAACATGTCTTTTAATTCGTCTGTCAACACCTTGTAAAAGAAAGCACTACGTTTGGCTTCCGGCCAACCAGCTTTGGTCACCAACCTGTTAAAACAGGAAACATAAGACATAAGATCCTTAGATCCTTAAGGTTTAACAACTCTGTATCCACAGACTGCATAAAAGAATGTATGTCAAATAGACGCCTTAACTCCTCTTTAAAAGCTTGGTAATTGTATAACAGGGGATCGTTTCTGTCCACTAAGGGAATAGACCAAGTGGCGGCCGTCCCACCCAAGTATGACAAAACAAACGCCACTTTGGATTGCTCTGTGGGAAAGTAGGAAGCCTTGCACATAAAGTGCAGCTGGCACTGATTGAGAAAAGTGGCAAACTTAGCTGGATCACCCATAAACCTTTCGGGAGTGCTAAAGGGATAGAAGAAGGTGTCGTGATGTGATACACTGGAGGAGTAGTTCTTGAAGATGGAGGAGAGGAGGTAAACGTGGAAGCATAAGGGCATGTAGGTTGATCAGAGGGGTGCCCATTCAGAGAGGCTTGCTGTAGGGAATCGACTCTAAGAGACAAGGCCTGGGTTTCCTTCTGTAGGTTCCCTATCATACTTGCCACATCTGCTAATGTTATCGGATGTTCCTCCATGATGCCCGGGCAGCAAGATAAACGTGGGCTTCGCATTCTGTGAGAGCTCACCTGAGTTTACTGCAGGGACGGCATGGACGAACACGAGGCTAGCCCCCAATTTCCCTCACCCACCTCCTTCGCCCAACTAAGCCAAAGCAAAAGAGGGAAGGTGGGGAAACAAAACAAGGGAAACAAATAAAGGGAAGGAAGAAGGGGTAGACGTCCACTGGATCGTCTGAGAGAGTCTTCTATAATCCTACAGGAGAAAGCACAAGGTGAATACTAAGTATAAATACAAGCAAGCTAGTTATATACCCCACCTATTCCTAGGGGATACCTTGGATGGACGAATCTGACTTGTACGAAGAAACAGCTCCCAGGGATGACAGAACACCCCACAACCTAGAAGGACGGACAAAGGTCAATAAGTGATAGGACTGCAATAGTTAGCATATGAAACCAGAAAGATAGAATACTAACCTAGGTTAGAATCACCATAGGTATGGAGGACCCCATAAGCAAAACAAAAATATATCCGTACTCCTATACACAGGGAAAACCCAAAAAACTAATTTCCCTTCGTAAGAGGAGGTACGGGGCAAAAGGAAAAAATACCTAGGGGTCTAATATTATGCAAATAACTTTGATAAAGATTTAGACTAACTTTCTAATGCCAATATCTCTTTTTTATAGCAACTGGAATACAAAACAATCGCCCGGATGGCTCAAAGAAACACAAGACCATCAGATAAGTACTGTTCCTATATTCTGCAATAAAGTTTAGTACTTCAAAACCAAAACAAAGATACTGTGATACTTTAAATCCCTTTGCTTGATTCTATGCCTCACAAAACAGGATGCCAAGGGTTAACACTACTGCAGCCTTCTAGCAACAATGTATCGCAACCTGAGAAGAGCAACAAACAACTAGCTCCGGAAGAACACCCGAGGACCTAGGAAGCGGAAGAGCCCTTCAGGGACCAAACAGCAAACAAGCAACCAACGTGGAAACCGGAGATCCAGGACTGAAGCAGGTAAGGAGAGTAAGGAAATGCAGCGAGCGGTGGGAGGCCAGGTGAGATCCGAACTGGAACACGAAGCGCGTTACCAGCGTGGATCTCGCCCTTACATACCCCTAAGCGCCACCCCTCCTGCTGACAGGGAACGGCAGGCAGGGCTCTCTGCTTCGTGTGCAAGCATGGGTGCCGTTAAAGGCAACGCATGCCACGGAGCCTGACAAATACGGTCAGGCGTGTTGAGGATATATATATATATGTATATATATATATATATTCACTGAAAAAACCATAGGTTTCAGGGACGTTATAGTTAGAAAAAAGCATTAAAAAAACCTTAGAAATTCACTGAAAAAACCACAGGTTTCAGGGACGTTATAGTTAGTTGGACATTTCACTCGTAGAAAACCAGAGAAATTCAGACGTTATAGTTAGTTGAGCTAACTATAACTCGCACCCCGCAATGTACTGCTCATGACGTCACATATTACATCATTCATGACATGGTCAGTGACATCACTGATGACATCTCAAATGACATCACTGATGACATCACCGATGACATCATCCAGTGACTGTGTGTTTCTATAAAGTTTAAATAGGTTTTATATATATATAGGCCAAGGTGTATTGAACAATGAGTGGGTGTATAACTGTCTGAATGGATGATTTAGTAGGTGCATGACTGACTGTATAAGTGAGTGATTAAACTTGTCGTACTGAATGCATGGGTTAGTGACTAAACTGTGTGAATGACTGTATCAGTCTGTCAGTTGGTGTGTAAGCGTCTGCATGGGTTGGTGAGTAGCTACATGAGTGTCTATATGGGTTATTGATTGGTTGTCTGACTATCTGTATGTGTGCCTGAGTGTCTGGGTGGGTGGGTGGGTGGGTGGGAGGGTGTGACTCTGTGCATAGGTATGTGAGTGGGTGATTCACTGGGTGTATGGGTTCATGAGTGTATCTGTGAAGGGCTGTATGGGTGGGTGAGTGTGTGTATGGGTGTGTTGGTGAGTGAATGGATGTCTCACTGGTACATGTGTGAGTAACTACATATGTGAAAGGCAGTATATATGAGTGTTGGAGTATATAAATGACTATATGTGAGAGTGAGTGATTGTGAGAGTGGCTGTATGGATGATTGTGTACTTGTATCAGTGATTGTATAAGACAGTAAGTATGTGCTAGTATCTGTATGAATAAGTGAGGTGGTGTGTGTATAACTGTATAGGTGAGTAAATGGGAGTGTGATTGATTCTTTGCATGACTGACTAGGTGTGTGAGTAACTCTATGGATTAGTGGCGATGTGTGAGTGTCTGTATAGGTGTATGAGTGCATATGATAGTGCTGTATTGATGAGTGACTGCATGTATGAGTGAGTGTATGGGTGAATGAGTGGATGTGTTTGAAGACCTAGGAATCAGTGAGTGGGTATGTAGTAACTGGTATTCATGTGTCTATGGTTTTGAAAATGGTAGTCTGTATTTTAGAGTGGGTGTATCAAAGGTTATATTAGGGTGTGAGGAGGTGCATCAGATTATCACATGGACGATGTCATCAGTGATGTCATTTGAGATGTCATCAGTGATGTCATCAGTGATGTCACTGACCATGTCATGAATGATGCAATATGTGACGTCATGAGCAGTGCATTGCGGGCGCGAGTTATAGTTAGCTCAACTAACTATAACTTCCGAATTTCTCTGGTTTTCTACGAGTGAAATGTCCAACTAACTATAAAGTCCCTGAAACCTGTGGTTTTTTCAGTGAATTTCTAATGTTTTTTAAATGCTTATGTCTAACTATAACGTCCCTGAAACCTATGGTTTTTTCAGTGAATTTCTATGGTTTTTAAATGCTAATTTCTAATTATAACGTCCCTGAAACCAATGGTTTTTCAGTGAATTTCTATGGTTTTTAAATGCTAATTTCTAACTATAACATTCCTGAAACCTATGGTTTTTCAGTGAATTTCAAAGATTTTTAAAATGTACATTTCTAACTATAACGTCCCTGAAACCTATGGTTTTTTTCAGTGAATTTCAAAGGTTTTTAAAATGTAAATTTCTAACTATAACGTCCCTGAAACCTAAGGTTTTTTCAGTGAATTTCAAAGGTTTTTTAAATGCTAATTTCTAAGTATAATGTTCTAAAAATATATATATATTTTTTTTTATTGTTACAAAATAATATAATGCTTTCTCTTTTCTCTTTTCTAAAATATATATATATATTTAAATAAAAAAGTGGATTCGCGTACCGATCGTGTACCTGTCTCGATGGGTGCGCGAATCCAAGTATTTCGCCGCCATATTGGTTAAGTCGTGTACGATGCGCGTTTCATAAGCGACGGGTGCGTGGATCTCGGCCCCGCGTAACGTCACGTACGTAGTTCCGGGGGTCGCGCCAGGTGCGCGAATCCATCGCAAATCTTTCAGTTTTAAAAGTATATGTATATAACTTTATTATATATATTATACCAAGACATTATTTAATATAATTGTAAATATCATGTATCTGTAACTGGAATAAAGATATGTTACTGTCAAATGTTTTTTTCGGAAATCGCGTCGGGTGCGTGCTTGTGGCACGCACGGTGCGCAAATCCCATGTGACTTCAAAAGAAAGACTTTCATTGGTTTAGAGGCTTTTGATTCTAGAACTTGAAGGACCCCACCCACTTTTTTTCATTCTTTCAAGACCATCAGAGAAGAGACACCTGTTCTTTTTTGGATCTCTTCTTTAGATCTTTTTGGTGGTTTTTTTGTACCATCAAAAAATGGCAGCTGTAGATCCAACACAGCAGCTTCCACCAGAAGGCGAAGAAGATTTGGAAGAACCGATCAAAGTGAGGTATGAGAGCATTGTGTGGGCTTTTTTCAGTATTCCACCTGGTGAAAAAAAGTTGAATGCCATCAAGGTGACATGCACCAAAAGCATTGTCACGAGGGTCAGAGAAGAAATATCCTTGCGGGACATCTTCTATGCTCAAGCATTTACAGACAATGCACCCTCGACGTCTAGCAATGGGACACTGCGTCGTCAACAGGAAAAAGAAGCAACTGATGAGCAGTGTTTATTTCACTTAAAGATAATGCAGGACTTTTTACATAGTACAATCTTCTTACTAACTTACGCATTTCTGAGTGATATACTGCTAACATTCTCAAATGATGAAAAGTACTTTGACACACTTTTCTAGAAAGACAAGCCATGGAATGACCCTGCAAGCCAGTATTTTTTCTCACTTTACAAGGATCTAGTCCTTTCAACATCTTAATTTTCTGTTTCACACTTTTTTTTACTATACTCTCGTTAGAAATTTCGTAGAATATCAATAGATTCCTGTCGTATACTACTACAATCCCACCTATACACTGGAGCTTGTGAACGTCTCCCTTCAACTTCTTCAGCTATTACTTCTTCCACATCTCTAACAACCATCTTTTCTTTTTCAAATGGACAACCTTTTTTAACTTCATAAGAACGACCACTGGTATCAACTGCATGAACTAATGTATTTTGTTGAAAATTGCTTTCTTCATTAAAAAAAGGTTCTGAACTAGAAGTGTGCTTCCATTCACCCAAAAAGAATTTGCAAAAGTTAGTTCTATTAACAAGTCTTTTTCTTTTACTTTTCTCCTTCATAAAATGCATTGTTTTATTCAATGTTTTCATTCTCTTTAATACTAATATAAACAATCTTCTTTTCAATTCAAAAGCGTTTTCAACTACACTTTCAATGTGTTGTTTTTTCTTGTAAAATGCGGATGTTTTTTATATTTTTTGCAATCTTTCAATAAATTTTGTAGTACTCTACTTTTATACATTCTCTTTCTAATGTCTTTATATTCTTTCATCCTTCTTTCAACATAGATTGTTTTCCCATAACTTGATTTTCTATTAATATGTCCTTTTTCGTTTCCTTCTGAATGGTTGTACTACTTTTCTTTTTCTTTTCTCCATCTTGAAAATTCGTTATCTTCTTTAAAACTCTTTTAACAAATTCTTTAGTTCTCTTACCAGAAGCCTTTTTCTTCAATGTCACATGTTGTACTTTATCTAATTTCTCCTTTTCTCTTTCCTTTAAATAGTACTGTTTTTTCTTTTTTTTTCTTTTGATGTTTTCTTGCCATACTCAATCTTTATTACTAATAATGGTGAGTATCTGAAATAAAAGAAAAGTTTAAATACTTTAGTTAAATCATTTAATATTAATAAAATAATTATATACAAATATTCTCATATATAAACAAAAAAATATTTTTAATTGCATTGCAAAGGTATGTCAGACACTGCAATTAGAAGACATCACAACCTATACAACAGAACCACAGAGCACAACTAAAAGATTTCTCTTCTGCTATCCAAATCAAATTTGAAGTGTACTCTGTAGTGCCTGGGTGATTGCATGAGAACAAAGGTACTGCCTGGATGATTGGAGGAGTACTAGGGTACTGCCTGGGTGATTGCATAAGTGCATAGGTAGTGGTTCAGTGATTTTATAACTGCATGAGTACTGTAAAGTGATTGGAGGAATGCATAGATCCCGACACAGTCATTGCAGGAGTGCATGGGTAGTGCTTGGGTGATTGAACTACTGTATAGCTAATGCATTGGTGATTCCATGAGTGCAGAGATAATATCTAGATGATTAGAGAACTACATACGTAATGTCTGGATGATTGCATAAGTTGAGGGGTAATATCTGAGGGATTACAAGAACACATAGGAACTGCCTGGGTGATTTTATAAGTGCATAGGTACTACCTAAGTGATTGGAGGAGTGTATAGATTCTGGCAGGGTGATTGGAGGAGTGCAAGGATAGTGCCTGGGTGATTCAATCAGTGTATAGCTAAAGCATTAGTGATTGCACAAATGCACGGATAACGTCTGGGGGATTACAAAAGTACATAGGAAGTGCCTGGGTGATTTTATAACTGCGTGGGTACTGCCTGGGTGATAGGAGTAGTACTATGGCAGGGTCTGAGTGATAGATCCTGTCATATGGTGAGACTTACACCTGAGACATGTTATAGGCTTTTTTTATATTTGCCTAGGCCCAACAATCTCAGCATTACTAGAATGGTAAAGCACCAGGACAAAAGTGACGTTTAAGGCATGTAAGGAAATGGACTGCAACAGAGGTGCAGAAAGAAGCAAGAACAGTGCAGTAAGAAACAACAGAGATATAGAAGAAGGAAAGAGATGTGCCTGGGTGATTGCATGACTGCAGGGGTAATATCTGGGGGATTACTGGAATACATAGGAAGTGAGTGGGTGATTTTGTAAGTCCATGAGTACTGCCTGGGTGATTACAGAAGTACTAAGGTACTACCTGAGTGATTACAGGAGTGCAAAGGTAGTGCCTTGGTAAATTTATAAGTGCATGAGTACTGGCTGAGTGATAACATAAGTACAAGAGTAGTGCCTGCGTGATTGAAAGAGTGTAAAGATAGTGGCTGGCTGAAAGAAGCACGGTATACCTAATGCATTGGAGATTGCATGACTACAGGGGTAACGTACGGGGGATTAAAGGAGTACATAGATAATGCCTGGGTGATTGCATGACTACAGGGGTAATATCTGGGGATTTACATAACTACATAGGAAGTGACTGGGTAATTTTATAGCTGCATGGGTACTTCTTGGGTGATTGCAGGACTACCGAGGTAGTGCCTGAGTGAATAAAGGAGTGCAAAGGTAGTGCCTGGGTGATTTCTTAACAGCATGATTACTGGCTGAGTCATTATATAAGTACAAGGGTAGCGCCTCCGTGATTGAAGTAGTGCAACGGTAGTGCCTGGGTGATTATATAAGTGCATGAGTAGTGGCTACATGATTGAAAGAATGCATGGGTAATACCTTGGTGATTGTATAAGTGCATAGGTAGTGCCTGGGTGATTGCATGAGTGTAGCAGTAATGCCTGAGTGATTACAGCAGTGCATATGTAGTGCCTGGATCATTGGAAGACTGCATGGGTAATACTTGGGTATTTTTATAACTGCATGAGTGTTGGGCCTAGCGAAATATAAAGCAGCAGACTATTACATGACTCAACTACAAGTCTCTCCATATTGTTAGAAGCATGCATACATATGTCTGTACGTTTTCAAACCAACATCATATCTAAAAGAAATATGTATACAATATTTTATAAGTCCCTGAGTACTGCCTTGGTGATTACAGAAGTACTAAGTTACTTCCTGAGTGATTACAGGAGTGCAAATGTAGTACCTGGGTGATTTTATATGGGCATGAGTACTGGCTGAGTGATTACAGAAGTACAAGAGTAGTGCCTGCGTGATTGAAAGAGTGGAAAGATAGTGCCTGGCTAAATGAAGCACTGTATACCTAATGCATTGGTAATTGCATGAGTACAGGGGTAACGTCTGGGGGATTAAAGGAGTACATAGGTAACGCCTGGGTGATTGCATGACTACAGGGGTAATATCTGGGGATTTACATGACTACATAGGAAGTGACTGGGTGATTTTATAAGTGCATTGATACTTCTTGGGTGTTGCAGGACTACTGAGGTAGTGCCTGAGTGAATAAAGGAGTGCAAAGGTAGTGCCTGGGTGATTTCTTAATAGCATGACTACTGGCTGAGTGATTACATAAGTAGAAGGGTAGTGCCTCCGTAATTGAAGTAGTGCAACGTTAGTGCCTGAGTGATTATATAAGTGCATGAGTAGTGGCTACATGATTGAAAGAGTGCATGGGTAATACCTTGGTGATTGCATGAGTGCATAGGTAGTGCCTGGGTGATTGCATGAGTGTAGCAGTAATGCCTGAGTGATTACAGCAGTGCATATGTAGTGCCTGGATCATTGGAAGACTGCATGAGTAGTACTTGAGTGTTTGTATAACTGCATGAGTGTTGGGCCTAGCAGAATATAAAGCAGCAGACTATTACATGACTCAACTACAAGTCTCTCCATATTGTTAGAAGCATGCATACATATGTCTGTACGTTTTCAAACTAACATAATATCTAAAAGAAATATGTATACAATATTTTATAAGTCCCTGAGCACTGCCTTGGTGATTACAGAAGTACTAAGGTACTACCTGAGTGATTACAGGAGTGCAATGGTAGTACCTGGGTGATTTTATAAGGGCATGAGTACTGGCTGAGTGATTACATAAGTACAAGAGTAGTGCCTGCGTGATTGAAAGAGTGCAAAGATAGTGGCTGGCTGAATGAAGCACTGTATACCTAATGCATTGGTGATTGCATGAGTACAGGGGTAACGTCTGGGGGATTAAAGGAGTACATAGGTAATGCCTGGGTGATTGCATGACTACAGGGGTAATATCTGGGGATTTACATGACTCCATAGGAAGTGACTGGGTGATTTTATAAGTGCATGGGTACTTCTTGGGTGATTGCAGGACTACTGAGGTAGTGCCTGAGTGAATAAAGGAGTGCAAAGGTAGTGCCTGTGTGATTTCTTAACAGCATAGGTACAGCCTGCATGATTGCATGACTGCAGGGGTAGTACATAACTAGTGCCTGGGTGATTGCATGACTGCAGGGGTAATATCTGGGGGATTACTGGAATACATAGGAAGTGAGTGGGTGATTTTATAAGTCCATGAGTACTGCCTGGGTGATTACAGAAGTACTAAGGTACTACCTGAGTGATTACAGGAGTGCAAAGGTAGTACCTGGGTGATTTTATAAGTGCATGAGTACTGGCTGAGTGATTACATAAGTACAAGAGTAGTGCCTGCATGATTGAAAGAGTGCAAAGATAGTGGCTGGCTGAATGAAGCACTGTATACCTAATGCATTGGTGATTGCATGAGTATAGGGGTAACGTCTGGGGGATTAAAGGAGTACATAGGTAATGCCTGGGTGATTGCATGACTACAGGGGTAATATCTGGGGATTTACATGACTACATAGGAAGTGACTGGGTGATTTTATAAGTGCATGGGTACTTCTTGGGTGATTGCAGGACTACTGAGGTAGTGCCTGAGTGAATAAAGGAGTGCAAAGGTAGTGCCTGTGTGATTTCTTAACAGCATAGGTACAGCCTGCATGATTGCATGACTGTAGGGGTAGTACATAACTAGTGCCTGGGTGATTGCATGACTGCAGGGGTAATATCTGGGGGATTACTGGAATACATAGGAAGTGAGTGGGTGATTTTATAAGTCCATGAGTACTGCCTGGGTGATTACAGAAGTACTAAGGTACTACCTGAGTGATTACAGGAGTGCAAAGGTAGTACCTGGGTGATTTTATAAGTGGATGAGTACTGGCTGAGTGATTACATAAGTACAAGAGTAGTGCCTGCATGATTGAAAGAGTGCAAAGATAGTGGCTGGCTGAATGAAGCACTGTATACCTAATGCATTGGTGATTGCATGAGTACAGGGGTAACATCTGGGGGATTAAAGGAGTACATAGGAAAGGTCTGGGTGATTGCATGACTACAGGGGTAATATCTGGGGATTTACATGACTACATAGGAAGTGACTGGGTGATTTTATAAGTGCATGGGTACTTCTTGGGTGATTGCAGGACTACTGAGTTAGTGCCTGAGTGAATAAAGGAGTGCAAAGGTAGTGCCTGGGTGATTTCTTAACAGCATATGTACAGCCTGCATGATTGCATGCCTGCAGGGGTAGTACATAACTAGTGCCTGGGTGATTACATGACTGCAAGGGTAATATCTGGGGGATTACTGGAATACATAGGAAGTGAGTGGGTGGTTTTATAAGTCCATGAGTACTGCCTGGGTGATTACAGAAGTACTGAGGTACTACCTGAGTGATTACAGGAGTGAAAAGGTAGTGCCTGGGTGATTTTATAAGTGAATGAGTACTGACTGAGTGATTACATAAGTACAAGAGTAGTGCCTGCGTGATTGAAAGAGTGGAAAGATAGTGCCTGGCTGAATGAAGCACTGTATACCAAATGCATTGGTAATTGCATGAGTACAGGGGTAACGTCTGGGGGATTAAAGGAGTACATAGGTAACGCCTGGGTGATTGCATGACTACAGGGGTAATATCTGGGGATTTACATGACTACATAGGAAGTGACTGGGTGATTTTATAAGTGCATTGATACTTCTTGGGTGATTGCAGGACTACTGAGGTAGTGCCTGAGTGAATAAAGGAGTGCAAAGGTAGTGCCTGGGTGATTTCTTAATAGCATGACTACTGGCTGAGTGATTACATAAGTAGAAGGGTAGTGCCTCCGTAATTGAAGTAGTGCAACGTTAGTGCCTGAGTGATTATATAAGTGCATGAGTAGTGGCTACATGATTGAAAGAGTGCATGGGTAATACCTTGGTGATTGCATGAGTGCATAGGTAGTGCCTGGGTGATTGCATGAGTGTAGCAGTAATGCCTGAGTGATTACAGCAGTGCATATGTAGTGCCTGGATCATTGGAAGACTGTATGAGTAGCACTTGAGTGTTTTTATAACTGCATGAGTGTTGGGCCTAGCGAAAAGAAAGCAGCAGACTATTACATGACTCAACTACAAGTCTCTCCATATTGTTAGAAGCATGCATACATATGTCTGTACGTTTTCAAACCAACATAATATCTAAAAGAAATATGTATACAATATTTTATAAGTCCCTGAGCACTGCCTTGGTGATTACAGAAGTACTAAGGTACTACCTGAGTGATTACAGGAGTGCAAAGGTAGTACCTGGGTGATTTTATATGGGCATGAGTACTGGCTGAGTGATTACATAAGTACAAGAGTAGTGCCTGCGTGATTGAAAGAGTGCAAAGATAGTGGCTGCCTGAATGAAGCACTGTATACCTAATGCATTGGTGATTGCATGAGTACAGGGGTAACGTCTGGGGGATTAAAGGAGTACATAGGTAATGCCTGGGTGATTGCATGACTACAGGGGTAATATCTGGGGATTTACATGACTACATAGGAAGTGACTGGGTGATTTTATAAGTGCATGGGGACTTCTTGGGTGATTGCAGGACTACTGAGGTAGTGCCTGAGTGAACAAAGGAGTGCAAAGGTAGTGCCTGTGTGATTTCTTAACAGCATAGGTACAGCCTGCATGATTGCATGACTGCAGGGGTAGTACATAACTAGTGCCTGGGTGGTTGCATGACTGCAGGGGTAATATCTAGGGGATTACTGGAATACATAGGAAGTGAGTGGGTGATTTTATAAGTCCATGAGTACTGCCTGGGTGATTACAGAAGTACTAAGGTACTATCTGAGTGATTACAGGAGTGCAAAGGTAGTACCTGAGTGATTTTATAAGTGCATGAGTACTGGCTGAGTGATTACATAAGTACAAGAGTAGTGCCTGCATGATTGAAAGAGTGCAAAGATAGTGGCTGGCTGAATGAAGCACTGTATTCCTAATGCATTGGTAATTGCATGAGTACAGGGGTAACGTCTGGGGGATTAAAGGAGTACATAGGTACCGCCTGGGTGATTGCATGACTACAGGGGTAATATCTGGGGATTTACATGACTACATAGGAAGTGACTGGGTGATTTTATAAGTGCATTGATACTTCTTGGGTGATTGCAGGACTACTGAGGTAGTGCCTGAGTGAATAAAGGAGTGCAAAGGTAGTGCCTTGGTGATTTCTTAATAGCATGACTACTGGCTGAGTGATTACATAAGTAGAAGGGTAGTGCCTCCGTAATTGAAGTAGTGCAACATTAGTGCCTGAGTGATTATATAAGTGCATGAGTAGTGGCTACATGATTGAAAGAGTGCATGGGTAATACCTTGGTGATTGCATGAGTGCATAGGTAGTGCCTGGGTGATTGCATGAGTGTAGCAGTAATGCCTGAGTGATTACAGCAGTGCATATGTAGTGCCTGGATCATTGGAAGACTGCATGAGTAGTACTTGAGTGTTTTTATAACTGCACAGGTCACAGTGTCATTTTTAATGAATCATTAGGAGACACCCTAAGTCATTTTCTTCTGAGATATGCTAATTTTACCCTATTAGGGGATTTTAATCTGCACCTTGAGGACAAGGAAGAGCCAGGAGTAGATAACTTTCTTCAAATAATAGAATTACTAGGACTGACCCAGATGGTGGATACTCCTACGCACCAAGCTGGTCACACATTGGATGGGGTCTGCTCTAACTTTACCCTCCTTTCAATAGACCCATCCACTCCACAAATATGGTCTGACCACAACTTTGTCCCTCTCACACTTAATATTCCGATGAAAAGTCATCTAAATAAACAAGCAAAGGTGCATCAGAGCAGACGGAACTGGAATCAATTAGCCCGCCATCCTAAGTTGGCATCCACTGCTCAGGCACAGATACCCACCCTCACGGGGAACACTGCTGCGGATTCACGCCTCTTCCATAATTGGATGACTGCAATAGGCAATGAACTTATCCCACAAGATAAATCCAATATAAATAGAAAGAAAGAATCCAGAAGAGCCCCTTGGTTCACACCTACACTTAGAGCAGCACATGGCCAGTGTAAACTACAAGAGCGTAAATGGAGGAAATGTTATGATATCCAAGAGAAGCAAGCATTTAAAATAAGCAGAATGCTTTATCATAAACAGATTAAATTAGCCAAAAAAGATTACTACTCGAGTAAAATAAAAGAGGCTAAATTAGACCAAAAAACCATTTTCTCCGTTGTAAAGTCTTTTACAAATCCTAAAGCTTTACAAAAAGAACTTCCCCGTCACAAAGGCTATGTGACCAAATTTCGTGTTTCTTTGAAGACAGAATCATGAATATCCAAAAAGACTTTAACACGGACTCTAGCTCTTTGACGTATGTCAATTTAGAGCACGAATATAGCACCACCCAATATTCTATCTGCTCATTTGAACCAGTTTCATTGGATCAAACCCGCGAAGCTATCGCAACATGCAAATCTGGATCCCCCTTAGATGCCTGTCCCCCTTCAGTCCTCCACCAGATTATTGGCACAGTCAACCCAATTATAAATCAAATTGTCAACTCCTCTTTAAGTTCAGGGACAGTGCCAGATGATTGGAAGTTAGCCATAGTGAAACCCTTGAAAAAGAAGCCAAATATTGATCCTTTGGTCCTCTCCAATCTACGCCCCATTTCACTCCTTCCCCTATTAGGAAAAATTACCCAAAAATGTGTGCATAAGGAGCTTACTAAATTCATAGAGGCAGCTAATATCCTCCACCCTCAACAATCCGGTTTTTGCCCTAAACATTCCACTGAGTCTGCACTCCTGGAAATTACAGACTCTCTTAAAATGATTGCTGACAGAGGCAAGAAGACAGTGCTGATCCTACTCGACCTATCGGCCGCATTTGATACCATATCACATAGCATTCTCCTTTCCAGGCTCAAATCATGCGGGATCTCACAGATAGCCTTGGAATGGCTAAAATCTTTTCTTTCCAGGCGTAGGCAAGCTGTGTCTCTAGGAACGTTCTTATCGGTGGAGCACACCATTTCAACAGGAGTACCACAGGGCTCTTCATTAAGTCCTCTGTTATTCAATGTGTACATGACTCCACTTATCTCACTAATAACATCCTTTGGGATCGAAGTTACGTCCTATGCAGACGATACCCAAATGATTTTATCTCTAGATCGGAATTCTAAGGAGGTCGAACTCAACTTTAAAAGATGCTTCTCCAAGGTCCTTCAGTGGATGAAGGATAACCATCTCAGATGCAACTCAGAAAAAACTGAGATATTACCAATAGGTAAAGAAGTCTCTTTCTCGCCAGAAGAGTGGTGGCCAGAGGGTACGACACCCCCACCTGATATGGTAACGGTGGCAAGAAACCTAGGAGTGCAGTTTGACTCCTCCCTCAGCTTCAAACCACATGCATTGAAGGTTGCTGGGACCTGCTTCAACCTCATAAAATCTCTGAAGAAATTCTTCGATCTACTTCCACTAGCAGCAAGGAAATCAGTAGCGGTCGCCTTGATACTGGCCCGACTGGACTACTGCAATAGCCTTCTGGCAGGAGCCAACAAGCAAACATTAAAAAGACTCCAGGTGGTCCAACATGCAGCAGCACGGCTGGTGTTAAAACTTCCACGAAGATCCTCCGCCTCAACAGCTCTAAAAACCCTTCACTGGCTCCCATTACACAAGAGAATACTCTTTAAGGTTCTCCTTATCACCTTTAGAGACTCACTCAAACTGGGTCCTCAATATCTTGCATCAAGATTCACCCCCTACAGTACAACTAGAACCCTCAGGTCATCATCAGCCAATTTACTTAAACCTCCCAGCTTCAGATGCAAAACGAGGGGAGAAAAAACAATTACAGCATTAGGGACCAAAGCCTGGAATTTACTACCTTCACATCTGAGAATGCATAAATCTGAAATACAATATAGGAAATAACTAAAGACTTGGATTTTTGGAGCCCCAGATGAACTTTGCCTCTCTCTCATCTAAGAACTTCTGAGCAGCCGCTCACCTTCCTTACCAGCGCCAGGATGCTCCTTTCTGAGTGGCAGTTAGCGCTTTACAAATACCAATTTTCATTTTCATTTTCATGAGTGTTGGGCCTAGCGAAATATAAAGCAGCAGACTATTACATGACTCAACTACAAGTCTCTCCATATTGTTAGAAGCATGCATACATATGTCTCTACGTTTTCAAATCATCATCATATCTAAAAGAAATATGTATACAATATTTTATAAGTCCCTGAGCACTGCTTTGGTGATTTCAGAAGTACTAAGGTACTACCTGAGTGATTACAGGAGTGCAATGGTAGTACCTGGGTGATTTTATAAGGGCATGAGTACTGGCTGAGTGATTACATAAGTACAAGAGTAGTGCCTGCGTGATTGAAAGAGTGCAAAGATAGTGGCTGGCTGAATGAAGCACTGTATACCTAATGCATTGGTGATTGCATGAGTACAGGGGTAACGTCTGGGGGATTAAAGGAGTACATAGGTAATGCCTGGGTGATTGCATGACTACATAGGAAGTGACTGGGTGATTTTATAAGTGCATGGGTACTTCTTGGGTGATTGCAGGACTACTGAGGTAGTGCCTGAGTGAATAAAGGAGTGCAAAGGTAGTGCCTGTGTGATTTCTTAACAGCATAGGTACAGCCTGCATGATTGCATGACTGCAGGGGTAGTACATAACTAGTGCCTGGGTGATTGCATGACTGCAGGGGTAATATCTGGGGGATTACTGGAATACATAGGAAGTGAGTGGGTGATTTTATAAGTCCATGAGTACTGCCTGGGTGATTACAGAAGTACTAAGGTACTACATGAGTGATTACAGGAGTGCAAAGGTAGTGCCTGGGTGATTTTATAAGTGCATAAGTACTGGCTGAGTGATTACATAAGTACAAGAGTAGTGCCTGCGTGATTGAAAGAGTGGAAAGATAGTGCCTGGCTGAATGAAGCACTGTACACCAAATGCATTGGTAATTGCATGAGTACAGGGGTAACGTCTGGGGGATTAAAGGAGTACATAGGTAACGCCTGGGTGATTGCATGACTACAGGGGTAATATCTGGGGATTTACATGACTACATAGGAAGTGACTGGGTGACTTATAAGTGCATTAATACTTCTTGGGTGATTGCAGGACTACTGATAGAGAAGCACAGGTAGCGCCGGGAAGCTGGATACGCTGACGGCCCTTGCACTTGGGGGATCTCTTGGAATCCTCATTCTGAATGAACCTGCATAATTTTAAACTCATTTTTTAAATTTGTTGCATGTTGTTCTATTGTGTTTTTAAACGTTTAGGGGCATAACGAATTGATTTTCTACTCACTTGCCGCATGCCGATCACCTCTCCCCGGTCCACCGCAGCTATAGAGTGCTGATTGAGTGGAGGGAGCACGGGTAGACGGTTACGGCCTCATTGGAATTACTCACTTCCGACAGCACATTTCACGCCGCCATTTTTAGACGCGCTCTAGTCTTTTTTACTGACTCGCCCACCGCAGCTTCAAAACCAGCTGATGGGGCCGAAGCGCAGTACAGAGAAGCACAGGTAGCGCCGGGAAGCTGGATACGCTGACGGCCCTTGCGCTTGGGGGATCTCTTAGAATCCTCATTCTGAATGAACCTGCATAATTTTAAAATCATTTTTTAAATTTGTTGCATGTTGTTCTATTGTGTTTTTAAATGTTTGGGTGCATAACGAATTGATTTTCTACTCACTTGCCGCATGCCGATCACCTCTCCCCGGTCCACCGCAGCTATAGAGTGCTGATTGAGTGGAGGGAGCACGGGTAGACGGTTACGGCCTCATTGGAATTACTCACTTCCGACAGCACATTTCACGCCGCCATTTTTAGACGCGCTCTAGTCTTTTTTACTGACTCGCCCACCGCAGCTTCAAAACCAGCTGATGGGGCCGACGCGCAGCGGACGCGTGCAGCAAGCGTGCCGGCCAAAGGCAAGCCGGTCTGCGCCCGTCCGCGCCCAGCCGGGACCAGGGGCTAGAACCCCTGCCCCCCGCTGATTTATACTGCGGAATTGCTACGGACCCTTGCTACGAGTAAGTACATCTTAGAGGGTAATGTTCAGGCGACGCTGCTGGCTGAAAACTTACTGAGGACTAATAGCGCTGAGGTCATGCCCAGGGCATCTCGTTTGATGATTCAGGAAAATGTCTGTGCCCCTACAGCATGGGGTTTAAAGGTAGCTGTTTTAAATACACGCTCTTTACAAAAGCACCATCGTGAGGTTTTCTCTTTGTTACAAGATGGTGATATAGACATTTTGGCACTTACGGAAATTGGTTAGGGGATATGTCAGCCCCAGACATCATTGCAGCACTCCCAATAGATTTTGATGCCTTCTGGCAAAACAGACCAGGGGACACTAGAGGAGGGGGGGTGGCGTTCCTTTTTAAAAAGAGCCTAATGGTCACAAAAATAATAGCAGAAAATTGTGATAATGCAGATATCTTGGGGGTAAAAATCTCCTTCAAATCATCCTGCATTGTACTCATGGTAGTTTATCGGCCTCCGAGGACCTCCCCTAGCTTTAATGAGCTTTTTCTGGAACTTATTACTGATTTATGTTCAGATATAAATGTCTTCTAGTAGTGGGGGATTATAACTACCATTGGGACAAGACACAGAGAGAGTCAGCAGCGGGTCTATTTGAGACCGCTATGCTCTCAATGGACCTTCAGCAATTGGTCAACAGTCCTACCCATGTAAAGGTCCACACTCTTGACCTTATCTGGACCTCACAGCCTTGGGCAGAGATAACAGATATTAGCCCCTGTGCTTGGTCTGATCACTCGCTGCTTAGATGCTGGGTCCCGAGCGATAGCCAATTATCACAGCCCCCACCCCTATGGAGAAAGGTAAGAATTTGGAAAAATATTGAGGCAGATCACTTAATAGCTACCCTGCTCTCCATTCCGCCCCCTAGGACGAAAATAGCCAACTTGGACCAGGAAAGCGAAGCCTTACTGATCCATCTACAGCAAGCTATAGATATAGTGGCACCAGAACGGAAAGAAAAAGTCAGAGATAAAGGAAAGGGGGCCCCATGGTTCAATGAACCATTGAGGGAAAAAAAAAAACATCTCCGCCAAGCTGAAAGGCGGTGGCGAAAAAGCTATGAGCCAGCAGAGCTAAATGCCTATAAAGCCCTTTTTTCCGTCTACAAATCAGCCATCCTAGCAAGGAAAGCGGAGTATTATGAGGGAAGGATCGTTCAGGCAGAGAACAAACAGAAAGAGACTTTCGCTATTCTTGAAAGAATTGAGTCAAAAAGCCGAGAAGAAATCCACAATCGCATCATTAGACTGTGATGCCTTCCAGGATTTCTTCCTTCAGAAAGTTAAGGACATCATCTCGGAAATTGCTAGAACCCCCACCGATCCCAGCTCCCTCCTTCAGACCTACCCCTCCCCCTGCCTCAGTAGTCAGCTTTCTAATTTCCCTAAAATTGACTCAGTCACTTTAGCATCATTAGCAAATCACACCAAATCAGGGTCTCGGGTAGACCCTTGCCCTCCAAGGATCTTTCAAATGGCCCTGCCAGGGCTGGAGAAGCAGATCCTGGAACTACTAAATAATTCTTTGGTTATGGGCTATTTACCGACAAATTTCAAAGAAGCCAGGGTCACCCCCCTGTTGAAAAAACCTGGTGCAGATATCCTGACTCTAAAGAACTATAGACCCATCTCTCAGCTCCCCTTTCTAGCCAAGATGTTGGAACAGCACGTATTAAAGATACTTTCGAAGTATTTGGAGGACCACCAGCTACTCCAAGCTAGACAGGCGGGCTTCAGAGCTCATCATAGTACAGAGCTAGTGATGTTGGCTGTTCTGGATGAGCTCAGAGTTATGGCCGACGATAAACAGCCGAGTGCCCTGATTTTACTAGATCTGTCAGCGGCATTCGATACGGTCAGCCATAACATACTGCTGAACCGTCTCACCAATCTGGGCATCAGCGGGCAAGCATACCAATGGCTAAAGTCATTTCTGTCTGACCGTACTCAGAGAGTTCAGCTGGGTGAGCAGATATCGGATCTGGGCCCTCTGGCATGTGGAGTACCCCAGGGCTCTGCACTATCTCCACTTCTTTTTAATATCTATCTGCAACCCCTTGTGGAGACTCTGACTCACATGGACTGTCAGGTCTTTAATTACGCCGATGATACTCAACTTCTTATCCGGCTTAACAACTCCCGGCAGGCCCAGGAGTCGGCCAAAAAGTTGCTCAGGTTCACTGTGAATTGGATGACGGCCAATTCATTGAAAATAAATCTGGATAAGACCGAATTGCTTGTCATTCCAACAAGTAATAGCCCCTGGTGTGATCTCTTCTGGCCTCCGGAACTAGGTGTAGTCCCGGTACCAGTCCCGGTTGTAAAAGCCTGGGGCTGAAAATTGACTCTGAATTATCTATGTCTTGCCAGGTCACCACGGTAGTAGGAACCTGTACTGGCTTACTCAGGCAGCTACGGAAACTTGCTCCTCTCTTGTCAACATCTTCACTATAGTCAATTGTCTCTGCCACTGTCATCTCCAGGCTGGATTACGGGAATGCCCTTTACATTGGCCTCCCCCATAAGCTTATTGGGAGATTGCAGGTGGTGCAGAACGATGCGGCCAGGCTTATTTTTAGACTTCCTAGAAAAACACGCGCTACCCCTCTGTTACATAAACTACATTGGCTCCCTATTAAACAGAGAGCGCAGTTCAAGGGTCTATGTATTGCCCACAAGGCAATCTACGGTCAGGCACCCAAGTTTATAAAAGATCGCTTGGAGAAATATGTTCCTGGCCGGACTCTGCGATCTTCTGAGGCCTGCAGGTTGGCTCCCCCAGGTACATCTCTAAATCTAAAGGGGGTAGAGCGTTCTCTGTTTTTCTCCCGCAGATCTGGAATGATCTGCCGGAGTACTTACGCAGGGAACCGGCTCTGCTCATCTTTAGGAAGCGTTTATAAACTTTCCTATTTAGAGAGGCGTTAACAACCGCCAAATCTTCTGCCACCGCTGCTGCTATTTTATTTCTGCCCCAGTGACTGCAGGACTACTGAGGTAGTGCCTGAGTGAATAAAGGAGTGCATGAAGCACTGTATTCCTAATGCATTGGTGATTGCATGAGTACAGGGGTAACGTCTGGGGGATTAAAGGAGTACATAGGTAATGTCTGGGGGATTGCATGACTACAGGGGTAATATCTGGGGATTTACATGACTACATAGGAAGTGACTGGGTGATTTTATAAGTGCATGGGTACTTCTTGGGTGATTGCAGGACTACTGAGGTAGTGCCTGAGTGAATAAAGGAGTGCAAAGGTAGTGCCTGGGTGATTTCTTAACAGCATAGGTACAGCCTGCATGATTGCATGACTGCAGGGGTAGTACATAACTAGTGCCTGGGTGATTGCATGACTGCAGGGGTAATATCTGGGGGATTACTGGAATACATAGGAAGTGAGTGGGTGGTTTTATAAGTCCATGAGTACTGCCTGGGTGATTACAGAAGTACTGAGGTACTACCTGAGTGATTACAGGAGTGAAAAGGTAGTGCCTGGGTGATTTTATAAGTGCATGATTACTGACTGAGTGATTACATAAGTACAAGAGTAGTGCCTGCATGATTGAAAGAGTGCAAAGATAGTGGCTGGCTGAATGAAGCACTGTATACCTAATGCATTGGTGATTCCATGAGTACAGGGGTAACGTATGGGGGACTAAAGGAGTACATAGGCAACGCCTGGGAGATTGCATGACTACAGGGGTAATATCTGGGGATTTACATGACTACATAGGAAGTGACTGGGTGAATTTATAAGTGCATGGGTACTTCTTGGGTGATTGCAGGACTACTGAGGTAGTGCCTGAGTGAATAAAGGAGTGCAAAGGTAGTGCCTGTGTGATTTCTTTACAGCATAGGTACAGCCTCCATGATTGCATGACTGCAGGGGTAGTACATAACTAGTGCCTGGGTGATTACATGACTGCAGGGGTAATATCTGGGGGATTACTGGAATACATAGGAAGTGAGTGGGTGATTTTATAAGTCCATGAGTACTGCCTGGGTGATTACAGAAGTACTAAGGTACTACCTGAGTGATTACAGGAGTGCAAAGGTAGTGCCTGGGTGATTTTATAAGTGCATGAGTACTGGCTGAGTGATTACATAAGTACAAGAGTAGTGCCTGCGTGATTGAAAGAGTGCAAAGATAGTGGCTGGCTGAATGAAGCACTGTATACCAAATGCATTGGTAATTGCATGAGTACAGGGGTAACGTCTGGGGGATTAAAGGAGTACATAGGTAACGCCTGGGTGATTGCATGACTATATGGGTAATATCTGGGGATTTACATGACTACATAGGAAGTGACTGGGTGATTTTATAACTGCATGGGTACTTCTTGGGTGATTGCAGGACTACTGAGGTAGTGCCTGAGTGATTAAAGGAGAGCAAAGGTAGTGCCTGGGTGATTTCTTAACAGCATGACTACTGGCTGAGTGATTACATAAGTACAAGGGTAGTGCCTCCGTGATTGAAGTAGTGCAACAGTAGTGCCTGGGTGATTATATAAGTGCATGAGTAGTGGCTACATGATTGAAAGAGTGCATGGGTAATACCTTGGTGATTGCATGAGTGCATAGGTAGTGCCTGGGTGATTGCATGAGTGCAGCAGTAATGCCTGAGTGATTACAGCAGTGCATATGTAGTTCCTGGATCATTGGAAGACTGCATGGGTAGTACTTGGGTGTTTTTATAACTGCATGAGTGTTGGGCCTGGCAAAATATAAAGCAGCAGACTATTACATGACTCAACTACAAGTCTCTCCATATTGTTAGAAGCATGCATACATATGTCTCTACGTTTTCAAATCATCATCATATCTAAAAGAAATATGTATACAATATTTCTGGAATATAGTGAAACCTACAAACTGAGACATGTAATAGATCTGGGTGACTGCATGACAACAGGGCTAATGTCTGGGGATTTACATGACTACATAGGAAGTGACTGGGTGATTTTATAAGTGCATTGATACTTCTTGGGTGATTGCAGGACTACTGAGGTAGTGCCTGAGTGAATAAAGGAGTGCAAAGGTAGTGCCTGGGTGATTTCTTAAGAGTATGACTACTGGCTGAGTGATTACATAAGTACAAGGGTAGTGCCTCCATGATTGAAGTAGTGCAACTGTAGTGCCTGGGTGATTATATAAGTGCATGAGTAGTGGCTACATGATTGAAAGAGTGCATGAGTAATACGTTGGTGATTACAGCAGTGCATATGTAGAGCCTGGATCATTGGAAGACTGCATGGGTAGTACTTGGGTATTTTTATAACTGCATGAGTGTTGGGCCTAGCAAAATATAAAGCAGCAGACTATTACATGACTCAACTACAAGTCTCTCCATATTGTTAGAAGCATGCATACATATATCTCTATGTTTTCAAATCATCATCATATCTAAAAGAAATATGTATACAATATTTCTGGAATACAGTGAAACCTAGAAACTGAGACATGTAATAGATCTGCCTGAGTGATTGCATAACTCAAAGGGTAGTGCTTGGGTGATTGTATGAGTGCAAGGGTAGTCACTGGGTAATTGCAGGAGATGATGGATAGTGACTGGCTAATTGCATGAGTGCACACATAAATATTGAGTGCATGGATAAGTGTAAAAATAGCACCTGAAGGCATAGATGAGTCATGGAGCAGTACCTACGTGAATAGATGAGTGCAACAGTAGGGCCTGGGTGATTCCATGACTGCAAGGGTAGTGTGTGGGTTATTACTTGACTGCATAGGTACAGCCTGCATGATTGCATGACTGCAGGGGTAGTACATAACTAGTGCCTGCGTGATTGCATGACTACATGGGTAATATCTGGGGGATTACTGGAATACATAGGAAGTGAGTGGGTGATTTTGTAAGTCCATGAGTACTGCCTGGGTGATTCCAGAAGTACTAAGGTACTACCTGAGTGATTACAGGAGTGCAAAGGTAGTGCCTGGGTGAATTTATAAGTGCATGAGTACTGGCTGATTGATTACATAAGTAGAAAAGTAGTGCCTGCGTGATTGAAAGAGTGCAAAGATAGTGCCTGGGTGATTGAAGCACTGTATACCTAATGCATTGGTGATTGCATGAGTACAGGGGTAACGTCTGGGGGATTAAAGGAGTACATAGGTAACACCTGGATGATTGCATGACTACAGGGGTAATATCTGGGGATTTACATGACTACATAGGAAGTGACTGGGTGATTTTATAAGTGCATGGGTACTTCTTGGGTGATTGCAGGACTACTGAGGTAGTGCCTGAGTGAATAAAGGAGTGCAAAGGTAGTGTCTGGCTGATTTCATAACAGCATGACTACTGGCTGAGTGATTACATAAGTAGACTATTATAAAGTACCATAAAAAATTATTCCTCTCCCAACATATCTTAAACATCACTTTTCCAATACTACTGCTTCATTATTCTAGCAGTAAACAGGTATAGAGAATAGATAACAGCAAAGCAACACTTCACTTATCTTTCATAAAAGTCTCCCCGTATTTCTAAATCCATGTATGCATAAGTCTATACCTTTTCCTACCAGCATCATATATAAAAGTAAAAAACAGATAAATATATACGTGTGTTTTATACATCTATCATCTTCAGACACATAACACATACCATAATATATGAGCAAGTAGACACATATCTCAGTCACAACACCAGGCACAGCTCAAAACTTCACAGAGTCCACTTCAATTTTCAGACACTGAAAATTATGCGGTATATATGAAATATAACTTTCCTCACATCATACAAATTACTCTAGTAAATAACATCTCTGCAAACATCTCAACCCTCACTTTGAGGCTGCTGCTTAACCATTTTACAACTACTTATAATATTACACCTACCCAAATACAAAGTAGGAACCCTTCACATATCTTTAGTAAAAGTCTCACCATATTACTAAAAGCATACATGAATATGTCTGTACCATAACACTATCCAAACCTTAAAAATTCACAGAACAAACTTTCAATTTCAAGCAAATATAAAAAATTATGCGGCATATTTCAACTGTACCTCTTTAGAAACTTAAAAAAAGAAGCCTAATCAATAACACCTTATGTCAGCATCTTTTAAACCACACTTTTGTGCTGCATCTTCACCATTCTACTAGTACTCACAGTCTTGAGCCTACCACATAAAAACCAACAACATCTCTTTGTTATACATCATGCACCTTCAAATGTATAAGACATAGGAAAATACATATACAAGTAGAAACATACTTGAGACAGAAGTCCATGCACACCTTAAAACATGACAGACTCCACCTCCAAATTTAAACCAAAGTTAAAATTATGCTGTATACTACAAATGTACATATCCACACACTAAAACAAACTACCATAATCACTAATCCATCTTCCCATATACACATATTACTATACAGAATCTATTGCAAACAACATTTAACTACAATAAAACAAACTACAATACACATCTCTACATTTAATAATATATTTCAAACAGCACAGTTTTTGAATTATTGTTAAAGTTTAAAATAAACCTAATACATAATACACCTCACAAATTTATAACTCACCTTCCAAATAGATTTGTACCATTTAAAATATCACAAACTCATAAATGATTTTCTTATGCACACAATCAATGTAATGCACCACTCTCAGCAAGGTAAAACCAGTAATTGCAAAGTTTCCCTCTCTTTCTAAACACAAATACATGTAAGTAACAAATCACATACCTTCCTACATTATTTCAAATTATAAAACACATTTCTATTGGTTAGACATATTAACCCTTACCAACTGACTTCTAAAAGTGCCCAAACTGATTCTGGAATTTTTGGGAGTCGCGACTCCACCCTGCACCAACGCGATGGAGCCACAAATCCATACGGGAGTTCAAAAATATATTACAAATAAAAATACCACTATTTTTTAAGAACACACCACTTCTAAAGATACTACTGACTTGGGAAATCTTACTTTAATAAGATTTCACTTATATTTAAATTACAATTTCACATTTTAAGTCCACAGTTAAGTTTCAACCCTTCCCCCATTCTGCTTAATGCCAGTTTCCATAGTAACAGTTCATGGAACATTCAACTAAACTCACAGGTCACAAGTTCACCATATTTTCAAGTTCACCACACAATGTTACAAATGCAAACAGCAGGTGTGGTTGACATTTCCAAAATATGACCTTATCCTATCTACTGTACCTTTCAAACATTTTTTACTAACCAATAAGAAACATGCTTTTTAAAGAAAGTAAAATGCACCGTATTTTTGAATGTACAATGTTCTTAAACAGCCAATCAATTCTCTACTTTTTAAAAAACAGCATCTTGTCCACCATTTTACATACCTCTCATTCTACCAACTGACTACCTCAGCTACAAACATCTTTTCATTACTTCCAGACATCCCTTCAAGATGCTTACAGTGTGGATTGTTGGACACAGCTATGTTTTCTGGTGAAAAGGGTATGCTGAACGCAGAGGTATTGACAAAGACCTAGGTTTGCAAAATGTGGACATTAAATGGATTGCACAGAGAGGATTAAAGTGGCACCAATTGATGCTTTTGGTTAAAACCTTTTTGCATCTCCAACCCCCTGACCTCATGATTGTGCACTGTGGTGGCAATGACCTAGGCACATCGACTGGGGTAGGTCTGGAAATGCTAATGAAGGACACCTTTGCACAATTGATGTTGCTTTTACATCAAACTGTCTTTGTATACTCTAACATATGCCAAAGACAGAAATGGAAGTGCTCAAATCAATTCTGTCCACAGATTGAGAAAGCTAGAAAGAATGTCAATTAAGCTGTTTCTGCTTACCTCAGAGACCATAGGATGGGCTCCATATATAACAACAATCTACGTTTTGATATGGATGACATCTACAGAAGTGATGGAGTACATTTCACAGATCAAAGAAACAGAGTCTTTCTCAACAACCTAAAGCTCTGCATCCGCACTTACATGTAGCTACAACAAACTCACAATGAAAACAAGGGCTCTTTTTAGAGCCACCCTATAACATAATACTGATTATAAATTTTTTTTACACATACACATTTTTTAACATTTTTGGGGGGATTCGCGAACCCGTCGCGAATTCACAAAACAAAAGCACAAATTCAATGTACTACAACACAACACACTTTTCAAGTTTAACATTCATTTTTAATTTTATATATTTTTAACAACTCTATCAATTGTAATCTTGTCATTAACTTCAATCACAGTACCTCTTTAAAACAACTTCACAAATACAACAGTACCTTCTACATTATGGACTACTTAATTATTTATTTAAGGTGTATTCGAGAATCCAACGTGACGTTACACGGGGGGGTCGCGCTGAGAGCCGCGTTGGAGTCGCGACTCCAAACTCGAAAAAAACAAAACAATCCACTGCCATTATTTGATATTCGCCCCGGGGACCCCATCCCCCAGGGCCTGCCACCATTTAAAAAAAAAAATAAAATAAGGAGGAGGACCGCGTGGCCCCCCTCCTCAGGCCAAGAATGGCCCCGGGGACCCCATCCCCCGGAGCATGGCCAGCCTGGATTTTTTTTTAAGCTGGGGGGCCGTGTGGCCCCCCTCACGGGCCACTCCTGGCCCCGGGGACCCCATCCCCTTGGGCCTGGCCTCTTTGATGGGCACCCTGGGGGGAGCCCCAATGCCCTCACGGTCCCTGCTGGCTCCCCGCATCCTGCGGGAGCTGGCATTGCTTTTGGACAAGGGGAGCTGCTAACATGCTGCTCCCCTTGCACAAAAGCAATACTGCTCTGCTTCTTGGAAGCGAGAGCAGGTTTCCTGCTCTCGCTTCCAAGAAGCAAAGCAGTGTTTGCAATGACAGGGCGGGAGCCACAGGGCTCCCGCCCTGTTTATTGCAAACAGCAATGTCCCGGGGGTGGGCACCCCGGGACATTGCAGGAGCCGGCCCTGGGGGGTGGCGGTCCCCAGGGCCATCGAGGGCTCCAGGAGGTAGGCCGGGCGGCCCCCCTCCCAACATTTAACATAACCCCGGGGAGGTGGTGGTCCCCGGGGCTTGGGGGGGCCCGCGAGGCACCCCCTCATTAATGAATGAAGCCCCGGGGAGGTGGTGGTCCCCGGGGCTTGGGGGGCCTGCGAGGCCCCCCTCATTAATGAAAGAAGCCCCGGGGAGGTGGTGGTCCCTGGGGCTGGGGGGGCCCGCAAGGCCACTCCTCATTAATCAAGGAAGCCCCGGGAGGTGGTGGTCCCCGGGGCTTGCGGGGGCCCGTGAGGCCCCCTGCTTCCATTATATTAAAGCCCCGGGGATGTGGCGGTCCCTGGGGTAGCGTGGGGGGTTGGGACCCCCCATTCATTTATTTTTCAAGCTCCGGGGAGGTGGCGGTCCCTGGGGTTGCGGGGGGGCCGCGTGCCCCCCGCATACAATTAAATAAGCCCTGGGGAGGTGGCGGTCCCCGGGGCTGCGGGGGCCCCCGTGGGCCCCCGCAAATTAATTAGGCATTGCCCCCGGGACCTGGCCCACCCGGGGGCTTAAGTGCAACGAAGCGCGGAAGCCCGCGTTTTTATTTTTTTATTTTCTCAGCCGGATTCACGCACCCAGCACGAATTCAGCCGTTTTTTAATTAAAAAAAGAATGCTTTTTTTGGGCCTGGGGGTCCTTGTGGGACCCCCTGAGCAGGCCTAGGGGGTCAGGGTGTTTCTACCCTGCCCCCTTTTCTTGTTTTCTACCTTTGTTTTACCTTTTTCTTGTACTCGGTTACCGAGTCACAAGATGGCTGCCAACACATTCTGGTTTAGAGTGTTGACAGCCAATCAGAGTGAAGCTCGTGCCCGGGAGGGTTCGCGAACCCTCCTAGGTGCTCAGATATCGATATTTTTTGAATTTCTCAGCAACTACTGAACGGATTTACACCATTTAAAAAACAGCACACTTTCGCTATCGCTATCGCTGTGTGGTTGTCTGCCAACTGCCTGCAGTTCAATGCTGGTAAGTCTGAGATCCTGCTGGTTGGGAGGAACCCTGAGATGTGGAGCGAGCGCTGGTGGCCTACTACCCTGGGCTGTGCACCCACCCCCAAACAGGTGGTAAAAAATCTGGGTGTCTGGGTGGACTCGGCCCTCAGCTTCCAAGTTCAAACTAAGAAGGTGGCAGGGACCTGCTTTGGAATACTGCGAGGGCTCAAACAACTGCTAGGGATTTTCGATCCGCCCACTCGGCAGGTTATCATCCAGGCCTTCATTCTGTCTAGATTGGACTATGCTAGCTCACTATACTTGGGGTCAAATAAGACTGAGATTCTGAGACTTCAGAGGGTTCAGAATGCGGCGGCCAGAACTCTGCTCGGCCTCCCTAGAACTTGCTCCACCTCATGTGCTATCCGACGACTACATTGGCTGCCGGTGGCCAGCTGTGTGGAGTTTAAGTCCCTCTGTATCGCTTTTAAAATTCTGACATTTTCCTCCCCATGTATTTTGGCCAACCTGCTCCTACCTTACACACCCACCCGTCAACTCCAGTCTATGGGTCAACATCTGGCGGCTCTCCCTAGGGTGAGGAGGGTGCGTGCCGGTGGGCGCTCCTTCCGTACACTGGCAGCCAAACTTTGGAATTCTCTCCCACTGCGCATCCGCAGTCTGAATAAGTATTTAGCTTTCCGTAAGGCACTTAAAACCCATCTATTCCCCCCGCCCTAGGCCCTGTGGTTCTCTTCTTATTGTCTCCCTATCTGCTGCTGCTAGCGCTGGGATGCCCCTTTGCTGGGGCAGCTGTGCGCTCTACAAAACTACTTAACCTAACCTAACCTACACCAAGACCTACCTTTTTGCCAAATTTGGTGTACTTCCGTTCAGCAGTTCGGGCTGTAGCTTTGTCTAAAGTTTCCTATGGAAATTAACATGGAGAAAACACTTTTTGGGACCCCCCTTTTTTCTCGGCCCCCGGTTGACAAATCACCCCGAAACTTTCAAGACAGGAGCTGACCGGAGCGCCCCATTAGTTTTGAAAATTTCGCGAAGATTCGTCAACCGGCGCCAAAGATATTGGCAAATCAAAAAATGTTTTTATATATATCTGTAGATGTCATCCATATCAAAATGTAGATTGTTGTTATATTTGTGACATTTTGATAAATATAATGAATGTTATGCATGTCAAACGGTTTTATCAAAATTCATGGAGTACGTCACTGTAATTGATTTTTTGCATTTAAACTGGTCGATTTTAGATACTCTGATTGAATTTGGACACAAATTTTTAAGGTACCAACAGCAGCTTGCATAGAGAGAGAGAGAAAAAAATTCCTTTAATCAAAATGATCTTTTAAGCAAGTAACGTATTTTATAGATTGTATATTGCATTAATTGTAAATTTATGTTATCATAAAATTGAAATTATGCACTCGCACTTTTCTGCCATATAATGATATCTAAATGTACTTTACAGACAGCATTGTAAAAAATGGTGGACTAACATCGCCATTGCTTAAACTTGATGGTTAGCAGTCTAGCATCTGTACAATAGTAGAAAGTAACAAGGGATCTAAAAGAACGTTTTGCACTTTAAAATGACACTCTAGACTAATGGACTCTATGGTCCAGTGGAAGGCGGAGAGCCGAAATGCGTAGACCGTCCATATTTTTGCTTGCACTTTGGTGTGCTAAATAAACACTCTTTTAAAAGGTAAATTACCTGCTGAGTCAACCCCTTCTTTTGGTGCTGTGAAGTCCTCGCCGCGCGAAGGTGTGGAAATTGTTGGAGATATATATATATGTATATATATGTATGTATATATATATGTGTATACATATATATATATTCACTGAAAAAACCATAGGTTTCGGGGACGTTCTAGTTAGTTGGACATTTCACTCGTACAAAACCAGAGAAATTCGGCCGTTATAGTTAGTTGAGGTAACTATAACTCGCGCCCCCGCAATGCACTGCTGATGACATCACATATTCGTTTTGTACGAGTGAAATGTCCAACTAACTATAACGTCCCTGAAACCTATGGTTTTTTCAGTGAATTTGTATGGTTTTTTAAATGCTAATTTCTAACTATAACGTCCCTGAAACCTATGGTTTTTTCAGTGAATTTCAAAGGTTTTTTAATTGATAATTTCTAACTATAACGTCCCTGAAATCTATGGTTTTTTCAGTGAATTTCAAAGGTTTTTTAAATGCTAATTTCTAACTATAATGTCCCTGAAACCTGTGGTTTTTTCAATGAATTTCTAAGGTTTTTTAAATGCTAATTTCTAACTATAACGTCCCTGAAACCTATGGTTTTTTTCAGTGAATTTCAAAGGTTTTTTAAATGCTAATTTCTAACTATGCCTACATAGGTAGGACATGTGCAGAAAGAGGAAGAAAGGCGCAGAAAGAAGCAAGAGAAATGCAGAAAGAGGCAACAGAGGTCCAGAAAGACAAAGAAAGGTGCAAAAAGAAGCAAGAGATATGCAGAAAGAACCAACAGACGTGCAGAAAGAGGCCTTGTTGCAAAGTCATCCTGTGCACCCAACTTTTTGCTGACTGGCACAGGTGGTAACTGACTCTGACTAACCAGGCCCGGAGTCAGTGCTATGCTGAAAGACACTTAGAATACAGTGAAAACACCTACATACACTAGGGTACACTATGGGTTGGGGTACCCCTGTGATTGCCATGACCTCCCCTGTAAGGCTCTAGTACATAATAGGGCAGGGGGATTAAAACTATCTCTAAGTCAGAGGTGCAGAAAGAGGCAAGAGAAGTACAGAAAAAAGCAAGAGAGGTGCCGAAAGAGGCAACAGAGGTGCAGAAAGAAGCAACAGAGGTGCAGAAAGAGGCAAGAGAGGTGCAGAAGCAGGCAGGAAAGGTGTAGAAAGAGGGAACAGGGGTGCAGAAAGAGGCAAGAGGGATACAGAAATTTGCAAAAGAGGTGCACAAAAAAGCAAGAGCAGTGCACAAAGAACCGTCAGAGGTGCAGAAAGAGGCAAGAGGGGTGCAGAAAGAGGTAGGAGAGGTGCACAAAGAGGCAAGAGGGGTACAGAAAGAGGGAAGAAGGGTGCAGAAAGAGGCAAGAGGGGTACAGAAAGAAGCAAGTAAGGTGCAGAAAGAGGCAACAGAGGTGCAGAAAGAGTCAAGAGAGGTGCGGAAAGTAGAAGAGATTTGCAGAAAGAGGCAAGAGAAGTGCAGAAAAAGAAAAAGAAAGAAATGTACAGAAAGAAACAACAGAAATGCAGAAAGAGGCAAGAGAGGCGCAGAAGGAAGCAAGAGTGGCTTGCACACCATTAGTACCAATTTAACACCCACATTTAGCAATAAGTTCTAGGTTTGCAAAGGGCCTTCTACCACGCTGTAACACTTGTCGCTGCATTTTTGGTAACGTTTGAGCTAAAAACAAGGCTTTTTTTGTTCAAATCTGCAGATTAGAGAGCAGATGATGGATTATGTGGCTAATGCGGAAAATGTATAATTGTGCGAAAGTCGGTGCAGCCAAACAGTCGCATAATTCCAGTGGCCCTGCTCATACCTCTGACCAGGTCTACAAGTGCTCCTCAGTGATTCCTTCTTTTTTGGTCTCACTGAGTTCATAGTTGAGCTTCTATGGAAACGAGGAAGACTAAACCTGAGGTTACCACTCCACAACAAAGACTACCATACCACATAATTACTCTCCATAACACATAATCCCACTCTACATAATTCCTTCACACTAAATATCACATACTTTTTATCCACATAATTTCACTGCACAACTTACCACATAATTCCACTACACACAACATACATCCACTCCACTCCAAAAAACATTAGTAAAAAACGTTTACATTTACAACGCCAATAGCTCTAACTCTCGCAAATGCGAAACCTATTGCATTGCAAACACTTCTTTAACTAGTAGACGCGTTTGCAGAGTGGTGGAGAAAGGGTGTTGGGTCTCTGACCAGCGCTCAGGAATTCCGCTGCGTAGGACTTACAGTAAGTACCAGGAGGGCTTCTTGGCCCCCAAAGTCCCTCAGGAGTAAAGTGGACTTCATCCCCAATCCCGTAGTCTGCTAGGAGACGCATTTGCAGAGTGGTGGAGAAAGGGGGGCGTGGCCTCCAAAGACGTCTTAGCAATCCCACTGTGTGGGACTTACTGGAGGTAACAGGAGGGGTAGTTGGCCCCCAGGACAACCTTGGGGCCAACTACCCCTCCTATTACCTCCAGTAAGTCCCACACAGCAGGATTGCTAAGTTCTCATAGCAGGCCACGCCCCCTTTGCCCACCACTCTGCAAATGCGCTCCCTGGTGCGCTCTTGGATGGGGATTGAAGTCCCCTTCGCTGCTGGGAGTCCTTAGGGGCCAACTAGCCTACCTCTTACCTCCAGTAAGCCCCACACAGTGGGATTGCTGAGAAGTGGACACAGGCCACGCCCCCTTTCTCCACCACTCTGCAAACGTGCCTCCTGGCGTGTTCTAAGTTGGGATATTAAGCCCCCTTCATTCCTGAGGGTCCCTGGGGGCCAACTAGCCCACCAGGTACCTCCAGTAAGCCCCACACAGCTGGATTGCTAAGAGTGGTCCGAGGCCACGCCCCCTTTTTACACTACTCTGCAAACGCGGCTCCTGGCGCACTGCTGCTCGGGGGATAAAGTCCACTTGTGTCCTGATGTCCTCAGGCCCCAGAGGACCCACCAGCAGTGCGCCAAGACGCGCGTTTGCAGAGCGGTGTAAAAAGGGGCATGGCCTCGGACCACCTCTCTGCAATCCAGCTGTGTGGCGCTTACTGGAGGTACCTGGTGGGCTAGTTGGCCCCCAGGGACCCTCAGGAATCAAGGGGACTTAATCCCCCAATTCAGAACGCACCAGGAGGTGCGTTTGCACAGTGATGCATGGAGGGGGTGGAGCCTCCGGGGAATGCCGGCTTTTGCTTTTTTGGAAGGGGGGCTGTGTGGCCCCCCTTCCCTTAACTATTTTTGGGCCCTGGGAACCCCATCCCCCAGGGCCTGAGCATTTTTTTGTTTTATTTTTAATTTAAAAAAAAAAGGGAAGAGGGCCGCGTGCCCCCCTTCCCTGGGCCACTATTGGCCCCGGGGACCCCATCCCCGGGGACTGGCCTCGTTTTAAAAAATAAAAAATAAATATTTCTCCTGGGAGGGGGGCCCCCTCCCCTGGGCCTCTTGTGGCCCCGGGGACCCCATCCTCCGAAGCCTGACCTCATTTTTTTATTTTTTATAAACATTTTCCCGGGAGGGGGGGCCTTGTTTTTTTGTTTTTTTTTAAATTGGAGGGGGGCCGCGAGGCCCCCCTCCTGAGGCCAATTATGGCCCCCCTCCTGAGGCCAATTATGGCCCTCGGGGACCCCATCCCCCAGGGCCGGCCTTCCGTATTTTTTTATTTTTTATTGTTAAATTAAAGGGGAGGGGGCCGAGTGGCCCCCCTCCCGGGCCACTTCTGGCCCCGGGGACCCCATCCCCTGGGGCCGGCCCTTAGCATTGGGGACCGTGGGGGGAGCCCCAATGCCCCCACGGTCCCAGCTGGCTCCCCGTCTCCTGCGGGAGCCGGCATTGCTGAGCAAGGGAGCTGCTAACATGCAGCTCCCTTGCTCAAAGCTAATCCTGCATAGCTCGTTGAAGCGAGAGCAGGTTTCCTGCTCTCGCTTCAACGAAGCAAAGCAGAGTTTGCTATGGCAGGGCGGGAGCCGTGCTCCCGCCCTGCCATAGCAAACAGCAATGTCCCGGGGGTGGGCACCCCGGGACATTGCAGGAGCCGGCCCTGGGGGGGGTGGTGGTCCCCAGGGCCATCAAGGGCTCCAGGAGGGGGCCGCGCGGCCCCCCTCCCTTCATTTGCATAGCCCCAGGGAGGTGGTGGTTACCGGTGCCAGGGGTCTGTTACGGACCCCCGCATTAACATAATTTGTGCCCCGGGGAGGTGGTGGTCCCTGGGGCAGTGTGGGGGGGCAGGACCCCCACACTTTTTTATTTTAATTTAAGCCCGGGGAGGTGGCGGTCCCGGGGCTTGGGGGCCCGCGAGGTCTCCCACCCATATTGATAAATGCCCCGGGGAGGTGGCGGTCCCTGGGGCAGCGTGGGGTGGCAGGAGCCCCCCCACGCAGGTTTCACAAGTTTCAAGTTTAATTTATTTGATTTAAGTTCTCTACTGAGATCGACAAATTTTGATCAAAACATTTGTTATAAAAATATACATAAAAACATTCAATACAAGTTTAGAAAAGTTTTAAAAAATTTAAACAGGTTATAACACACAAATTCGTCTGGGGCAAATTTTAAAAGCGAGATCAGACTCTGCACGGATGCACAGTTATATCTAAATTGGATTATTTTTAAGTAGCGCCTTCTGGCCTCAACCAATATCGAGTTCGGGCATACCGACAGAACATGCTTCAGATCTTGCTCTCCTCCATTGCAGAGATCACATAAGCTGGTAGCATTTTCTTTATGGGTCCATTTAAAAGTCAATGATTTAAAAGGGAGTATCCCGAGCCGCAATAAAATGATACATCGCCGGATTCCATGCCTTAAAGAAAAACGGATATAATGTTGGAACTGTTTGTATTCGATTGATTCTGCATAGGGTTCATAATGATGCAATTTAGAACAGTGCATAATGTCAAATTCAAAACTGATCCTCGGCGTTAGATGTTTTAAGAAAAGCTTCAGTTGGGCTGGAGTCCATGATTTCAAAAGTGCACTTGTGTAGTTTGATAATTTAAAAGCAATAATCAAGTTTTGGCTAAAAGTGAACTTTGTGGATTCGGGCTTTAATGTCTCCATTTTTAGTAAAGATCTTAAGGTGCCCTGATCTGCATGTAAAAGATTATAAGCCCATCTTAAAATATTGGCGATGGCTCTGGCAAACGAGCTGACTAGAGAAAATTCCAAACGCAGTGCTTGTGCAGGGACAGCTTGTTGGACCTTAATCAATTTACTGAAGAATTTTGCCTTCCTTAGTTTGAATTTGATTCCACTGTCTAATTGGAATGTATTCCAGAGCATACGATAAGATTGGGGAATCTTAGAGCTGTAGACCTGTAATAAGGAAAGAAGTGCCTTTGCCCGGAAGAGAAATATAAGCATTGAAGCGCCCCACGTGAACATCTGCTTTACGGCTCAAGTGCTGCAGGTGAGGGGAGTTTTGTAATGATTGAGTGAATATTCTCCCCAAATAAGTATATTCTTTTACCACTTCTAGCGGTTCTCCTCCCAATGTCCAATTGAATTTAGTGTAATGATTTCTTCCTCTGAATGGTACTACTTTCGTTTTTGTTGTATTTGGAACCAAAAAATTCTCTTTTGTATATCTTGTAAGCACGTCTAAGTTCCTTTGTAATCCGAATGGGGTGAGATCGAGTATTACCACATCATCGGCATACATCATTATGTGAATTTTACACGATGAAATTTTCGGAGGGAAATTATCAACCTGCAAAAAACTAACCAGGAGGTCACTGAGGTATAATGAGAAGAGGAGGGGAGCCAGCAGGCAACCTTGCCTAAGACCATTTGGTGTGGCTATTGGACGAGTAAGTCCCTTTTCTTTTCCCATTTGTACTTGGCACCAAGTTTCTGAATGTAATGAGATAATTAAGCGTAGAAGAGTTTCCGGAATTCCCTGACTACTGAGCTTGTTCCAGAGTGTAGGTCTGTCCACTCTATCGAACGCCGTCGTGAAATCAACGAAGACGGCATAAACGACCTGCGATTTTATAACCACATATTTGTCGATAATTGTCTATAACACTGCTATGTTATCCGTTGCAGAGTGTTTCTGTCGGAACCCGGCCTGATTAAAAGGGATCACTCCTGTAGAAAAGGCCCAGTCTTTAAGGTGGTCCAGGACACTTGCCGCAAAGATCTTCCCTATTGCGTCCAGCAATGCGATCTGTCGATAGTTACCTGGATGCAACCGAGATCCCTTCTTGTAGATTGGGATCACAATACTCCCCTTCCATGATTTTGGAATTTTCCCGGTAAAGTAGCAATGGGAGTAAAGTGGTGCTAGAAACTTACTCCATTCCTCAGGATTACTTTGAAGTACCTTCATCGGGATTTGGTCCGGGCCCATTGCAGCAGACGATCTTGATTTCTTTATATGGTACTCTATTTGGCGAGCTGCAGGAGAAGAATTAATTTGAATATTTTCCCTGTGAATACTAGGTGCTTGTCTCCATTTTTCATGATTCAAATTTAGTTTATATAAATTACGTAGATATATTTCCCATTCAATTGGGGGAACTGGTGACGCTTGCAGAGATTTCTTAGTACCTGTTTGTTTAGCTATTATGCTCCAATATGCCTGTGTATTATTTTGTTTTGCTGCAGTTTGAATTTCGACCCAATTTTGATCCTTTTGCATTTTTCGGATTTTTTCTTTTTCCCTCCGCCGGCAATTTTTTAGAAATTTAATTTCTTGATCTCTTGTCTCTGAATAATGTAAAAATTGCAAACGAATTAATTTGTTTAGTGCGATAGCTCTTTTATCTGGCTTCTTTCCTGTGTGAGTTTTTGCTCGAGAGACCCGCTGTTTTATAGAGGCCTGCAGGACTTGCATTATTTTATTGAGCGCTAATTCAAAATTTACTATTGGATCCAAAGAATAAGCGAATTGTAATACTTGTGCGTTGACGATTTCATAATTGATTTTGTTCAGAATTGTGGATGCCCATATTAATCGCCCTTGGACCTGGTTCACAAGTACAGTACTTTGTAAGTACATAAAGGGCCCAGGAGAGGTGAGTTGCAGTGTTATTTCAGTTTCGAGTCTTAATATTGCGTGATCGCTTCCCTGTTGAAATTTGATATTTAGTTTTGTGACTCTGCCAAATAGATCTTGACTGCAAATCATATAGTCTAAAATTGAAGTTGCCTTTTCTTGTGAAGTTTGCAGGTATGTCTCCTTCAATGCATCCATTTAGAATGACCCCGTTTATTATAGGGAGAGAGGATAATAAGATTTTCCCGAGTTTATCTGCTTTGATCCCTTGGGGAAATATTGGAGTAGGGATTGATAGAGCTTCCTCTTGTTCTCCATATCCCCATTTTTCTAGGAGATCATTGGAGACTTTCCCGTTGAAGTCTCCTAATAGAAAAACAAGAGGGAATCCTCATCCTTCCACCACCTTTTCTATTTCCTCAAATACTTTAATCATTAGAACATCGTTCGTGGGGCCTGGTGGAATATAAGCATTGAAAATTATTAGGTCGGTTGAAGTGTCCATGGAAAGATGCCGGTATTTGACCTTTAAACATTGAATATTTTTTTGCTGCGTGGGGATGTCTTCCTGATCGCAAAAATAATCCTCGTGCAACAGAATTGCTAGTCCTCCTTTGGCGTGACCCCGGTTCACCGGATCTGCTGATTTGTCGTATACAAAATACTCATTTTGATCAAAGGACTTTATTGACCAGGTTTCTTGTAGTGCGACCAACGCCGGGGAATCCTCCAGAATTAGCGCCAGTTTCTCTTTATTTTTTCCTGCTATGTTCCAGGATGCGATGGACAGCCTTCTGTTAAAAAGGGAGTTTGGTTTCCCTTCCCTGTTTATGACTGTTTAGGGTCTCTGGTATCCATGACCAATGATATTCCTTTGGGGAGCTCTCCTACTTAACATTATTTTTGTTCCAGATCACTCTCTCTCCATTTTCTATCGAGATGATTAGATTTTTGTTAGTTGTACTGACGGGATTTTTGGTGCCACTGGTTTTTTGGTCTGAAGACTGTATTTTCATACTGTTCTTTTCCTCAAATTTCCCCTTTGTTTGATTTCCTTTATTATTTACGGCTGCAACGTCGTATCCATTTTTGAAAAGGATCTCACTTTCTTTTAAAATTATTGTTGGTATCACACACGACCAGAATTCCATGATAGCCACGGTGGTTTTAGACTTTGTCGCAAACGCCACTATTTTATTTCAGAACTTGTTAAAGACTGTAATGAAGGGATCTTACGGATCAGATTCACTATTCTCCCACGGTTTAAAGGATCATTTCCCGAGGGAAATAAGTCAGAGATTTCCAAGGAGCACGATTGATTCCGCTGTGCCTGGAGACTTATTGCCCCCGAAGTCTGTTCTTTGGTTTGGGCGTGGGATAGCGCAGTTTGCTCTACATCGTACCTAGGCAGAGAAAAATTTGGAGCAGAAGGATTTAGTTGTTTTTGATTTGGTTTCTCCTTAAGTTCTTGGGTGCAGTAGCCGAACTCGTGTACACTTGATACTGTTCCTAAGGATTGCTCCTTTTCTGAGGATTTATATTCGTGGGTTAAGTGCATCGGAAATTTTAACTTCTGTGCTTTTTTTTCGAGAATCTTATTCTAGCACTTTTCTTAGATTTTTGCCGCTGATCTTTTTTTTACCTTTTTTCCTTTTTACTTGCAGCTGCTTCCGGAAGATCTGTAGTCGAGGATTCGCTTTTTAATGTGACTTTTATACTTGACTCTTCTTTAGGAGGTGCATCCTTAGGTCCACACTGATAGAAGATTGGATAGAAAGGAATTACTTTGTTTTGGACTTTTTCCTTGATTGGATCTTTAAATAGCTTTCTGAGGGAGAAAATTCTACCATTATCCGTTTTTTTGATCTTTCCTTTTTTCGAGTTCCGATTGGTTTGGGTCGCCTTTTCTCTCTTAAATGAAGATAGAGCTACTATTGATGGGTTATCTTTTGGAATATCCGATTTTCCCACCACCTCTCCTTTGCCTTTCGATGGTGAGAGATGCTGATCCATTTGCTGATGTTTCTTTTTCTTATTGACTAAGTATTGGAGCATTCCTATTTGTGTGTCCAACATCTGATTCGAATTTTCCATTATATTCCCTAAAAGATGTAGTACTGACTCCAAGATATTTTGAAGGGTCAATAATGAATCAAACACTGGAGTCTGGCTGTTAGATGACAACATAATATTTAAAAATGGAAGTTCCGAGAGATGAGAATAATTCCCTTCTAGGTCAGATGTTTTCTGTGGAGTGCTATTTAGAGGTGCCGGGATCTCCGCTGTTGCTTTATCTACCCTTCTAAAAGTTTTTCATTGATTTTTATATCCGGTAAAGTATAGTCTGTTTCGGAGATTTCACGAATCTTATGGTCGATTTGGCTAGAAGATGGATCAGTACATCCTTGGTGATCATCGTCTCTCACAGATGTAAAAGTTGTAATATCATTTATCAGAGCTCCTTCACAGGCTTTGTTATTTTGTATAGGAGTACTGCCTTTCTCCGCATTGTCTGTTCCTTTGTCCTGGGCTTTTCCCTGGTCAATTTGTTCAATTTGTGAGATCCCTTGGTCAAGTTTAAATGGCTTTGTGAAAAATCTTGAGATTTCAGCATTCCCTGAGAGAAATCCGATATGGGCCGCCTTACCTGGGCATTTTCGTGTTGTTTGCTGTGAGCCCAGTCTTTTCATATGGATCGTACGTGATCGCAATTTTTTATAAGCCACTATTGCGGAGAATGACAGATGACAAGTAGTAAAAGCTGCTGATTAGACTATATTATAACTTCAGTTTTCACTTGACACCAGATTACCTTAATAATGCCCGTTATATACCAGTGTATACCAATGTATACCGATGTATACCATTCTTTCTTAACTGAGGATAGTTAGTAGGGATTTAAAGAAAGGTTGGTCAATTCAATTCGATTGAAGGAGGTCCAGTCGAGAGTCCAAGGCATTTAAAATAGGCTAGCGGTCACCGACGCTTGTTGCTGTCTCCCTTTGTTTAAAATGTATTCAATATCGTTGCCCCCCTTGCCCCCCCTTGCCCACTCCCTGCCCACTCCCTGCCGCTAAATGTGCGGGTAGGGCGAGGAACGAAGGTCTGGTTCTTAGAAGGAGGAGGGAGGAAAGATACTGGGTGGCTGAGGAGCCAAACCGGTATACCTCTGCTGCCGCTGCTGAGTCCTCCGAAGTAGTAGTAGGCTCCTGCTGCTGCTATATTACACTGCTGCAGGTAACTCTCTTTTCCTGCTACTGCTGCAGCTTTTTGGCGAAGTGTGACCGGGAGGCGAGTGGGACTCAATAGGCTGGCGCAGGCTGCACCCGGGACTAACCGGGCCGCCTCCGCGCCTGCCTGGGGCGCACTCTCCACTTCCGCCGTCTATGGCGGCGGCACTCACTCTGGTCTGCCCGGCCGGCGTTGGACGTTTCCTGGGGACCGATGAGTAGAGGTGCTCCTCGGGTGCTGCAGGAGCCGGGTAGTCAGGGGGGTCGGAGAGTCCCAGACCAATACCAATATTGTGAGGCACCCCGCTCCCGCGTTAATTCTCAACTCTCCTGTTGGACCTCTCCTGTCAGACCGCAGCAGCCCAACGCCGAGACCGCTGTTACGCGGCTCCCCTGCTGACGCTGACACAGTCTCGGTGAAGAGCGGGACTCCGTGGGGGCTGCTCGGGGGCCTTGGTAATGCGGCCTCCCCCTCCCCGCAATGCTCCTCTCAAACGGCTGCAGCTGCAGCAGCACCTCGGCAACACCTCGGCGTCCGTCCGGCGTCCGACCTCTCTGGCTCTGGCTCCCGGCTCCCGGTAAGAGTCCGTCCTCTCTCGTTTTCCCTCTCTCACTACTCGCTCCAAATAACCTGGTCCAGGGGAGGTGGCGGTCCCAGGGGCTGCGGGGGGCTGTGTGCCCCCCGCACATAATGAATAAAGCCCCGAGGAGGTGGCGGTTCCCGGGGCTGCGGGGGCCCCCGCGGGCCCCCGCTAATTAACTGCTCATTGCCCCCGGGACCTGGCCCACCCGGGGGCTTATACAAAACAAAGCGTGGGTGTCTGCGCTTCATTTTTTTTTTGTTTTTCTCGGCCAGATTCGCGCACCCATCACGAATTGGGCTGTTTTTTTTTTTTGTAATGCTTTTTTTGGCCCTGGGGGTCCCTGTGGGACCCCCTAAGAGGGCCTAGGGGGTCAGGGTTTTCTACCCTGCCCCCTTTTCTTGTTTTTTAACCTTTTTTCCACTGTTTTCTTGTGACTCGGTTACCGAGTCACAAGATGGCTGCCAACACTTCCTGGTTTGGAGTGTTGACAGCCAATCAGATTGAATCTCGTGCCCGGGAGGGTTCGCGAATCCTCCTCGGTGCTCAGATATCGATATTTTTATTTTTTGAATTTCTCTGCAACTACTGAACGGATTTACACCATTTTAAAAAAGCACGCTTTCTACACCAAGACCTACCTTTTTGCCAAATTTGGTGTAATTCCGTTCATCAGTTCAGGCTGTAGCTTTGTTTAAAGTTCCTATGGAAATTAACATGGAGAAAACGCGTTTTGGGACCCCCCTTTTTTCTCGGCCCCCGCTTGACGAATCATCCCGAAACTTTCAGGACAGGACAGGACCTGAGTGAACCTTTTTTTTGGGAAAATTTCGCGAAGATTTGTCAAATGGCGCCAAAGATATTGGCAAAAGAAAAAACGCTTTTCCTATGGAAACTAGGTCCTAACTATAACTACCTACTGGCGACCGCCAGTAGGTAATATATATATGTATATATATATATATTTCCAAACAATGTGCCCTAAAGCAACGAGAGGGCACTCGACAGTGCTCTGCCATCCGGCATCATGATGCAGCCTGCCTTCCTGCTCCAACATAATTAATCTTGCTGACGCGTTTCAAGGCCACAAGCCTCTTCTTCTTGGGCTGCTGTAAACATCACACTGAAGCTCGCATTCTTGCAGTTTACGGCTTTATTTCTTTACATGCTCGCCCCCAGTGGGCGTGTGCTAAGTGCAGTCTTCATTAGTGCATGATGGGATATGAAGTTCCTAATGCGAGCATTAACATTCACTTTTAGTAAGTTATATATATATAAATATATAATCCAGTGGTGGTCGCCACTGGGTAGTTATAGTTAGGACCATGCCTCCATAGGAAAAGCATTTTTTGTTTTCCTAATAACTTTAGTGCCATTTGACGAATCTTCTTGCGACAAAATGTTTCGGAGGCGATCAGTAAAGCGGGGGGTGAGAAAAAGAGGACTGCCAAAACACATGTTCCCCATTAATTTTTCCATTGGAATTTTAGACACAGCTACAGCCCAAACCGCTGAACAGATTTACACCAAATTTGGCAGAAAGCTAGATTTTGGTCTAGAAAGAGTGTTTTGTTATGATTTGGTGTAACCCTTTCAGTAGGTTTTGAGCAATTAATGTTAAAAAAATGTGTATATCTAGGGGCACAGAGGATTCGCAGGCCGACAGATCTCTTGTTGAGAACTGATTGGCTGCCACCACAGCCACACCGATGTGGCGGTGGCCATCTTAGGACTCTGGACTCAGTCAGAAGTCCTAAATAAATTGTGAAAAAAGAGATAAGGGGGCAGGGTAGGGATACCCTGACTCCCTAAGCCTGGTGGTGAAGTCCCACTCGCCGGGGCCAAAAATGTTTTTTTTTATTTTGCTGGAAATTTGAGGAGGATTCGCAGACCCACAGTAAAATTAAAGAAAAAAGCACAGGCTTCCGCATGTTTGCATACAATATCGCCTGGGGAGGGCCAGGGCCTGGGGGGGTGCTGCATATGTTAGGAGGAGGGGGTGCATGGCCCCCTCCCCGAGCCTAAAAAGGCCCCAGGAACCCCATCCCCTGGGGCTGCAAGTCATAATTGAAGGGGAGGGGGTTTGTGGCCCCCCTCCCCAAGCCTAAAAAGGCTGTGTTTTAAATAAAGGGGAGGGGGCTCTCAGGACACCGTCTATTTCCCTGCCCATGAGTGCGGGCAGGGAAAGTGCATTGTTATCCCACCTGGCAGGAGCCCAAAGCTGCTCCCCGCTGATGGGAGAACAAAACATTTCCCTGCCCTCACTCTCAGGCAGGTAAATGCACTGAATTGCTCCCACGGGAGCAAAGAAAAACTACCCTTGTGGGGTTGGAGTAATGCCTGCTCCCGCTGCACCCGCGATGGGTACAAACAGGGGGGCAGGGCAGCTGGCCGCTGGGCCTCCACCTGCGGCTCCAAATGTGAGACCAGCTGTGGCATGCCCCGAGTGGGCACCGGGGTATGCCACTTTAACAAAATATAATATCGCCAGCCCAAAAAGAAAGATAAATGTGTGGGTGCCCCAGGTAGGCACCGGAACACCCCTTAATGTAAAAAGAAATTGCTTGCTCCTGCAAGGCCCCATGAAATGGGGCTGATTGCAGGGAGCATGCGGGCTGTGGGGGTCCCAGGGGCTCAAGCCACAGCCCCCTATCAAAAAAATAGATGGCTGACCCAGGTGGGATCGGGACACCAAGAATTTGTTTATTAATAAGCCAAAATGTGAAAAATGTATGAGCGGCCACAGCCGCTCATTTATTATTCACTGCTCCTTTCAGCAGCACCCCTGCGATGGCTATTTCCATTTTCTTCTATTTTGGTGATGTCTCTAGAAGGGGCAGGAGTAACACCATTTTTTTCAATGTGGTGGGGGGCTGCAGGGAGTTTTGCAGCCCCCCAGCAACATTAGAAAATAAAAAACAGTATGTTTCCTGGGTCACTGAAACCATGAATCCAGGAGAACTTACCATGCTTTTTTTAAGCATTTCCGATGCTGGAGCTCTTGCTCTACAGTTGGGAATGTAGCTCCCTCTAGGGTTTAGTTCTATGGTTGCCTTTTCTCTACAAGGCTCTCTTGTACTTGTTTTTATGAGTATATTTTTTTGGGCTTGGTAGGCTCAACCTAAAAATAGTGAATACGCGATTGTTAGGGTAAAGCTGGAGGCTGTATCCTATGCAATGTAGACAAGGATGCAGCCCACACCCGATATAATGACTGCGGAGAATGTACTACCAATACGGCAAAGCTGTAGGCTGTCATATGCACTGTACAATGTGGGTAGCACCATACCTTGTATGTAATAACTGCATGGCATGGTCACACGCTATACCCTGCGCATACCACACTTCAACTGCTTGCTTTGTACTGCCCAAAGAACACAGCTCGAAGGATGCATATAGTGAGTATGTGACTCAGCCAGAGGGGGCTCTGTGCCAATCAGCAGAATGCTGTGCTCCACACGCCTGCAAGCCACAACCTTTTTTGAATTCGCAGAGGGCACAGAGACCTGCATACACACTGAAGGGTGTGCTCTGTGAAGTCTGCACAGAAACTAAGTCCACAGTCCTGACCTGTAAATAGTGAACATATGGGATGACTGAAGTGCAGTGGTGGCTGCCACAAATAAAGGGAGCTGGGGGGAGGGGGAGCGTGGGGGGTTGCGCATGGGGGGAGGATTACAAATTGTAACTTAAAAAAAAAACTTACCTGAAGTAAATGACATTAAAACAACATAGAAATTCACTGGAAAAAAACAAAGGTTACAGGGACGTTATAGATAGGAAATAGATTTTTTTTTAAACTTCTACATTTACTGGAAAAGAAACATAGGTTACAGAGATGTTATAGTTAGGCTCAGATTTCACATGCACAAAACCATAGATATTCAGCAGCTATAGTTACCTGAGCTACCTATAACTTACACCCCCGTAATGCACTGCTTATGACCTCACATATTGCATCACTCATGACATGACAGTGACATCACTGATGACATTATCTAGTGAGTTTAAGTGTTTTGTAAAAGATTCTGAGACTTAAAGATATATACTAAGCTACTGCATGAGTTACATTACCATACTTTCTGTCCTACTAATGAGGGATACTATTTCTAACATATGTCATCTGAGTGGCTGTGTGACTGTCTGTATCAGTGTGCGAGTTTCAACCTCACAAATGACTTGTCCTGGCCTGGGGAGGGAGTCCACATGTCTCCCCTCCCCCTTTTTTGGACATGGCTGGGCCCGGGGAGGGGTGGGGGTCCCCGGGGCTGAAATCGGCATGTCTAGGGTGGCCACATGCGCTCCTTCCCCCTAATATATAAATACATTTTCCCCAGGATCTGGCCAACCCAGGGGGCAAAAGAAAGCAAGGGCGCTCTTGCTTTTTAAAAAAATTCTGTAGTGGGTCCTCTGCAAATTTGCGGGATTTTTTAGCATTTTTGGCCCCCGGCGGGGTGCTTTTGGGACCCCACCACCAGGCTTAGAGGGTCAGGGTATTCCTTCCCCTTGGCCCTTCTCTTTTTTATGTTTTTTTCCTGGGACTCTGCCAAGTCTGAGTGCCAAGAAGACTGCCAACACTTCCTGGTTGATGTGTTGGCAGCCAATCAGATCTCACCATGATATCTGTCAGAGGCTTAAAGTTGACTTCAAAATACTGAGTGGGATATTGGCAGCCCGGTTGCTCCCCTACTTACCTGCGTTGATACATGAAGACCAATGCAGCTTCATCCCCAAGAGAAGCACCATGTTTAACCTATGTATTCTATTTCATATTATCCTATCCCCTTGTGTGCTTGAGGGGTCATATGCGCTGCAATTCCTTGATTTCGAACAAGCATTTCACTTGGTCACATGAGAATATCTCTGGCATGTGTTAGAAAAGGTTGACCGCTTTCGCCCTTACTGTTAGCCCTTGCGCTTGAACCATTGGCGGCGCAGTTGCGATGCAGACTCGAACCCTGGGGGATCCCGGTGGGTGGCATCACCCATGTGGTGTCTCTCTGTGCCGACGACACCCTTGTGTATGTGTGAGATCTGAAGGAATCTGTCCCGGTGCTTCTGAGAGCTCTGGATGATTTCAGGGGGTGGTGTCAGGACTACTGGTAAATCCTCACAAATCCCAGTTGTTACCATTGAGTGCACTGTCTGATGTGGGCTCTGTGATTTTGCCACGGGTGGAGCAACCGTGGGGTGAAGAAGGACTATGTTATTTGACAATTCGCATTGCCTATGGGAAACAGCGATTTTTAGACCTTAACATAGGCAGAGTAATGGAAGGCCTTCGCGCATTGATACAGTTTTGGAAAGAACTCCCGCTCTCACTCATGGGGAGGGCCTCCCTAGTTAAGATGGTGGTACTACTGCAGTGTTTATACGAGCTGCAGGGTACTTTATATGAGATCACTGGGAGGTATTTCAAAGAGCTAGATTGTTTGATCATAGACCTCCTATGGGCCACTAAACGGAAATGAGTGGGTATTGCAATGTTGAAACAGACATTGGAGCGAGGAGGTGTAGAATTCCCTAATTTGGAACTCTATCATTTTGTAGCCCACATTGGTTAGATGAAGGTAAAAAGTGGGAAAAGAGACTCCTCAGTTGCACCCAAGGGGACGCCACCTTCCCAGAATTGTTTATGAGTGGTCAGTGGATATCAACAGCGATGCCGGCACTAGTTTGGCAAGTGAGCCGGATATGGGAAAGGACTGTTATGAGGGTAATCCGTTGTGCACCTAATGCACGTGATATACCGGTCTGGGTGCTGACGCCATTTTTAGACATCGCAGAGGTGATGTCAGTACAGAAGTGGTGAGATGGGGTTGTGACGTCCTAGGTGATCTATATCTGGGGGGACAGCTTATTACCCGGGATGATGCGGTGGACTCCTTTATGCTTGGGGTGGGACAATGCCTATAATATGCCAAGATGTCACCTGCAGCTCGGGAAATATGGCCGTGCATTCCTGAAGAGCCACAGCCCTCTAGAACATTCATTGACCAGCCTGCTGGAATTTTCTGGGGGTCATAGATTGATATTGCACTTATATCATGCACTCTGGGAGGATCTGCCAACTATAGGGGACGCCACCTTCCCAGAATTGTTTATGAGTGGTCAGTGGATATCAACAGCGATGCCGGCACTAGTTTGGCAAGTGAGCCGGATATGGGAAAGGACTGTTATGAGGGTAATCCGTTGTGCACCTAATGCACGTGATATACCGGTCTGGGTGCTGACGCCATTTTTAGACATCGCAGAGGTGATGTCAGTACAGAAGTGGTGAGATGGGGTTGTGACGTCCTAGGTGATCTATATCTGGGGGGACAGCTTATTACCCGGGATGATGCGGTGGACTCCTTTATGCTTGGGGTGGGACAATGCCTATAATATGCCAAGATGTCACCTGCAGCTCGGGAAATATGGCCGTGCATTCCTGAAGAGCCACAGCCCTCTAGAACATTCATTGACCAGCCTGCTGGAATTTTCTGGGGGTCATAGATTGATATTGCACTTATATCATGCACTCTGGGAGGATCTGCCAACTATAGTACCCAGAGCACATGAGCAATGGGTGGGACTGCTAGGTGAGGTTCTTAATACACAAGACTGGGAAAAAGTACAAATGGGGGTGCGCACTGTGAGTTCTAATGCACTTTTTAAGCTGATCCATTATAACTATACACACCATGCATATCTCTCGCTCAAGACCCTCCATATCTACCCTACACGATCTGACCGGTGTCCGAGATGTGGAGCTCCAGCTGCAGGGTTTGATCATATGGTGTGAAACTGCCTTCCAATAGTATCCTACTGGGGAGAAGTTGTGCAATGTTTAAATGAAGTGACGGGATGGAGCATCCTCTGAGACCCACGCACAGAACTACTGGGACTGGTCCCAACGCCATCCAAAAAGAAACGTAGCCGTAAGTTTCTAATGTTAGGCTTAGTACAGTAAAAAATGTGAATTGCCATCAACTGGATGAGTTACACCCTCCCAAGTACACTGAATGGATACGAGATATGTCTGAGTGGGTGGTAGCAGAGGAAGTTAGAGTGAAGCATGTGACACACGATGAACGATTGGATGACGATTTGTTAGCATGGAAACAGATGTTGGTAGAACTTAAGAGTGAGATATCATCCGAACATGACACTGGTAGTACATTATAGAAGAAAAACATGAAGAGAGTTAGTAATGATAGATCAAGCAGCGGGGGAGGTGAAACTATGGACACTAATGGGAAGGCCATCATATCGCCTAGACTGCGCACACTGAAGCTACAAGGGCGGAAATACATTTTAGACAGACATACCTACACCGCAAGCCTACAACCTTACCGGCTTAATGTAATATGAATACCTAATGTGTACTGTAATGAGCAGCTTTGGGGGCATCAATGCTCATGTTGCCTGCAGCTGCAGCAGGAGGTGTGGGAGGGTCCACTGTGTCTTGTCTTTCTTGCTGGGTAGGGGCCACATTTATCAAGTATTTTTCCAGTCGCAAACAGGCCGATTAGCAGAACTGGCCCATTTGTGACCGTAATAAAGCATTTGGTATGTATCAAACCCAAACTGCAATTCGGTAGCATGTTACTGAATCACAATTTTGGTTTGGGACCAAATACCGATTCGATTTTTGAAAGGGCCGTCCGTCCCTTCCAAATACCGAAACAGTATGTATTAATGTTTTGCGACTGAATTCTGGTCGCACAACATTAGTAATTTACCGACTATCAAAGTATAGTGGTAATGCATTCACAAGGACCCCTTTCCATTTGTGAATGTGAAAAAAAAAAGTTTGTTTAAGAGAAAGCAGTGGCCCACGGGACCACTGCATCTTCCTAGAAAAAGAAAAGAAACTGTTCTTTTAAAGCACATCCTGTTCTCCTTTACGGAAAACGGGTTGCATAAAAAAAAAAGACCGCTTTATTTAAAAGCAATCACAGACATGGTAGTCTGCTGACCTCAGCAGGCCACCATCCCTGTGATGACATTGATTCCTAATGAGTTGCAAATTGGGACCTACCTTATTAATATTCATGAGGTAGGTCGATTTGAGACCCACATGGAATCCCTAAATGAGTTTCATACATTAGGTATAGCAATTTCCTAATTGTGATTCTTCCAGAAAATCGCAATTAGGTAATCAGTATTCCTAATATTAATACAACTGGCCCTTAAATACAAAAAATATCAAAATTGATTTCAGAAGTTCTCTAATTACAATACGACTAATGTCATTTATGGGAAATTCTGCCCCTGTGACCTAGTATAAATTGTCCATACAGCCCAAAAGTAAGGTCACTAATGCACCTCTCGTTGTATATTTTCTAAACAAACATCACACTGAGAATGACCTTTGCTGACAAGTGATTAGAGAGTAATCAACCCACCAAGCAGAGGTAGTGACATCACATCAATGCTAAGCAAAGAAGAATTAAAGTGGATTTTGCTCTTTGACGCCCTGAACTCTGACCTGAACAGACTGGAGGCCTGGACTACTTTACTGTAACAATCCATGTGAATATGTTTCTCGTATTACCCTTTGATAATCTGAGTTATGGGGTGCATGTCTTTCTGTACCTATAAATGATCAACAGGTTATTTTATAAATTGTCTTGTAGACGGGAAGAACCATATTTCCAACTATATACTTACAATTGATCACTTTACTTATTTTTGTCTTATTATAATTTTTTCCTTTACTTCTGTTAACGGTTTAATACGTGCTCGGATTTCCGCTTTGAGATTCCGTTTAGGCCAGGTATTACTGCCCGTTTCCATCCCTTTCACCCTTATCAACTACATTCCAATATGGCGTCTGTTGGCGCTGCTTTAAATCTTGGCCAGCCCACTCTAGTCCTATTTCCTTGGTCATACTCCTTGAAGAGTTTTCGAGCGTCCAGTCCGATTCCTAACCTGTCGGCGTCGCCATCTGCAATTGTTTCGTGAGCCAAAGGAGCAATTTATGCAAATTTTCCCTGCTGCTCATACTGTCCCTATCATGTACGTTTCCAGCAGTTTAGGTCAAAGTGCTACTAACTCTATCCTGACAAACCTTCACCATCTCGCACCAATCCTCCTGGTCCATACAGATTGCCCCAGACCACCTAGGCACTTATTGTAATACCTGGTCCCATTTACTTGCAGACCGTAGAGCGTTCCCCTTTGATAAATAGCGCAGTGTATACAGTGGTAAGGCCTCCTACTTTATTCCTTTATTTTGCACCTGTATTGTGGGTTCTCCATCCAACTACACATTCGTTGCTTTGCCTCTTACTCAGATGGATTCGCGTGTCCCTATTTCTATTGTAGCCTTGCTTCACCTGTGACTATTGGGTACTGATGTGCTAGTAAAGTGTTGACTAATTGTGTCAGCCTTTCTAATTTTAACGTGTTTCTGTTTGTCTTTTTTCTTTTTATTTGTCGTTTTTAATTAGAACTAACTCGGGCCTACATTGAATCCTTGTTGTGATAGTGATCCCACATCTATAGGGGATCGAGCCACCGTCTGCAGTTAATAGAGACCTGGCCTTATGAGTTTTATTTGTAATAGATATGCTGTATTTATACGTTGAACACTGTGATACAAATAATGCATACAATACCCATGTATCGCTTTTGCATGAGCACGGAGTACTTTTTCCTCACTTCACGTTTTGCTTACTTTACAGCAATCTTTGTATATATTGGTTGACTTATATTATCTGTTAAAATACTGCTTTAAATTTATAAATTCAGGATATTTACATCAATATTATTGCTTTTATAGGGACCACTGTTCTTTGCAAATATTAGTTACCTCAGATCACTGTGGATTCTAGGTTTTTTCTTACCTTATAAAAGTATAACATTGAAACTAAATATTTAAATAAGTTACATACTGGTAGTGCAAATAGCCCGCCTCAAACTTGAAAGTAGCCAGTCACTTGAGAATATATATACCTGTCTATCAGTACACAAGTCACCAATAAACACTTGGTCCACTGGACAAGATAAATATATAATTTTAATTGTAAAGTAAATTTGCCATCACAGTGTATGCTTACAGTAATAATGAATACAATATCAACTCTACAAGACAGTTATAAAATATCTCAAAATCATTTAATTAAACGATTAAAAATGCGTAATAGACTGCAAAAAGATGGAAGGCAAATTCTCCAACTTTTTCAATTCAACCCAATACCAGACAGAAAGAAAAGGTTTGACTCATTGTCTTGAGGACCTCCACTCAAACTCTCGTTTCTCAGCTCAGCCTAGCAGACTGGGACCTCCATGCAAATTCCATTGTGTTTAGGAAATGGCAAAGGTCTTCTGAAAATGCACTAACTGCACCACTTGCAGAATGTGCAAAGGTTGTCATTTTTTATGTGCTGTCCCAACATATCAGTTGAAGTCTTTTGCAAAACAGAGAGAGCAGACGCTCTGAATGTGAGATCTTTCTCGTACTGCTGTAGGGCACCTAACTTCGCAATATTGTCAGAAATACGAGTTAGATTTTAGTCCTCAACCTGTAAGACCACATAATTCTTAGCTTCCTTGCAGTTGTAGAGATTGGACAACACTGCAACACGAATGTATTAAATAGGTTTTAAGACAGAGCACCCCCCGCCCCTGTGAACTATCTTACCTAAAGGGCATCTCATAATTCACACTCACCAAAAAGATTCTGAATCTTTATTCTGCCTCGTATTCTGTAGGAGCGAACTACTCACAGCCTTGAAATAAGAATTAAAAGAACAACAAGGGAACCCTACTCACTGGGATCCTGGGTGAATAAATTGGAAGCGTAACAGTGGCTCCTGTGAACTAGTAAAAATAGTAATAATAAAGATGCACACAATGGCAATGTACAGAGTCACGTTGATGTCAGAGAGAGAAGCTAACCACAGACACAGAAGTGTAGGTGTATAACTGCTTTTATAAATTTTTGGTATGTAAAATACAAAGTATATAAACTAAAAATACAAAAATGTTTATGTTAGGAAAACAATAGTTTACCAGGTAGTGAATGCGTGTCCCAGTGAAAAAACATAATAAACCTAGACAGATAGTGACGTAATGCGTGACTTATGTACAAGGTTTTAAAACAATAGGGTGACCATTTGTAGTTTTTACAATATAAACAACACTAAATACAATCATCAATGTTGGATCAAGGTTCGCCCTGTTTAACAGTCGACGGCGTTTCGACCCTGTTTTGAATTGTAGGGTCTCTTCAGGACCTGGAAATGTGGGACACCTGAAGGGCGGTAGATCCTGCCTAACGTGAAGAACAGTGCCACCATGTGATAGGGGAGAAGGGGAGAGAAGGAAAAGGCTACTCACAGGGAACCCGTCCGGGTGCCCATGTGAGGAAGGAGTGTGGTAGACAAGACCTGAACTCAAGACCGGGAATTCCTCAGCAATACTGCAGGCCCTCTTTTTAATCTTTAGTTTTTGGCAATCTTAATTGTTGCAAGAAATCCAATGGTCATTGCACCAAAGGAGACGTACGCTCCTTCACTCCAGCAGGCCCAGGGAAAATCATACATCGGATTTCTTGCAACAATTAAGATTGCCAAAAACTAAAGATTAAAAAGAGGGCCTGCAGTATTGCTGAGGAATTCCCGGTCTTGAGTTCAGGTCTTGTCTACCACACTCCTTCCTCACATGGGCACCCGGACGGGTTCCCTGTGAGTAGCCTTTTCCTTCTCTCCCCCTTCTCCCCTAACACATGGTGGCACTGTTCTTCACGTTAGGCAGGATCTACCGCCCTTCAGGTGTCCCACATTTTCAGGTCCTGAAGAGACCCTACAATTCAAAACAGGGTCGAAACGCCGTCGACTGTTAAACAGGGCGAACCTTGATCCAACATTGATGATTGTATTTAGTGTTGTTTATATTGTAAAAACTACAAATGGTCGCCCTATTGTTTTAAAACCTTGTACATAAGTCACGCATTACGTCACTATCTGTCTAGGTTTATTATGTTTTTTTCACTGGGACACGCATTCACTACCTGGTAAACGATTGTTTTCCTAACATAAACATTTTTGTATTTTTAGTTTATATACTTTGTATTTTACATACCAAACATTTATAAAAGCAGTTATACACCTACACTTCTGTGTCTGTGGTTAGCTTCTCTCTCTGACATCAACGTGACTCTGTACATTGCCATTGTGTGCATCTTTATTATTACTATTTTTACTAGTTCACAGGAGCCACTGTTACGCTTCCAATTGAAATAAGAATTGTCAGATTACTTTGCAGGCACTGGATACGTTGTTAGAACCCAGCCTTGATTCTTATTTTTTTCATCCGCTGTGACTTTAACTTCTTTGTTGATATAATCTTGCCGTTCCAGTGGTGTTTTATTGCAGCACTGTGTATAGGTCAGTCTTGGTTCAAAATTAATTGAAGCCAAAAATAAATACAAAACTTTTAGATATCATCCTTTTTATGTATTTGCAACGTTCAGTCAAACCACATTTTAGCACTACTGTGAAGATCCTGATCGATGTTGGCTACCAATTATGATGCATAGAGATTTTCATCCTTACACTAACTGTCTTTCTCAAGCTTACTCCACCTTTCGTTGATATAAGCTGTCCTACACTATTCTAGTTTTCAATAAAGTCAACATTATTCCGCAAAAAAAACTAAATATCTGCACTTTAAATACTTTTTAAGATAAGTGGTTTTTTTTTTAACTGTAGCTGAAATGGAAATGTATTAGCTAGTGCATATTTTGTATAGCCCAAAAACAGAATTGCCTCCTGGTGTTTGGGCTCATTAAGTGCGCTGTATCGTGAGCAGTGGATACACAATTGCCTTGCAGTAATTTAAAAAACATATTTAGTCGACTTCATCCAACTCATTACACCACATTAAGACATACATCAACGTTCTTGTTTCAGGCAGTTTACACCAATGTACAGGTTTCTCTTTAACATTGTTTTCTTCTTACGAGAAATTGTATCGAGTTTCAGAATTGATTCGTTAATTTTTCCACTATTTCGGAGTTTACAATTTATAGCAATCTTTAATTTGATGAATAACAACATTTAATCTCATTCAGTCTTTCATATCTTCCCATGTGCATCATCCTTGTGCACCATACACATATATATATATATATATATATATATATTTTTTTTTTAAATATTCTTTTTATTGCATAGTTCCATAACAACATACAAACAAAACACTGCATGAAGCGTAAGAATGTCCAATGTTCCCACAGGATCACAATCAAAATACACATAAATATATATTGTATCCCAGCTTGACAAGTGACAGTGTGTCCCAGTGTTTAACTTGTAGGTTTTGTGCAGGTACAGGGAAGACCTACAGATCTTAGGGGAGTTCAGGTCAGTTGACAGTAATCCCACCATTTCCTCAAGATCTTGAAGTATTTCTTGGTGCAGCCTCTGTTTTTATAAACTGCTTTCTCTGTTGCCGTCCATTGGTCCATTCCTTGCAAGCATTCCGATATGGGGGGCCGTTTGGGATCCCCAATGACAGTCCACATCATGTTTGCCCACAAGGTGGCCCAGGACAATCAACATCTTTTCTCCCCTATTGCCATCCAATTCCGCTTGGATTCTCAACAGAACGCTCTTTGACGTTCCATTCACTGCAATACCCACAATTTGCCCAAGGAGCTTGTTGATTTGTGTCCAATATGTCTGGATGACGGGGCATTCCCATATCATTTGTGTGAATGAGCCAGGTGCCTGGCCAAATCTGGTGCAATCAGGGGATTGGGATCTTCCCATGTGGTAGAGTCTGGTGGGAGAATAATAGACTCTGTGAAAGTATTTGAATTATATGAGCCTCAGTCTAGCTGCGATTGCCAGTTCCTGTGCTGCCATCTGTGCGCCTCGCCAGTTGTTGTCATCCAATTCACCTAAGTCAGTCATCCATTTGGATCAGAGCTCCATCAAAGGGTCTGGTGCGCTATCTATTGGTGCTCGGTATAAGCTTGATATGCCCTTGTGATCAATCTTGGACATGGTCAGTCGGGCCTCTAGCGGGTTGAAGTCCATGTGGGGATTAGTATGTGCTTATATTTGTCTAGTGCATGCTGCATTTTAGGATTTGTGTAGATCGTACTCAGTGGTTAAGTGTGCATAAGTTTACATGTGGGATGTGGCTCATACATCTCCTATTTTAGACAGTCCGATTTTGTCACGTTTTGGAAAGCCTTTCTGCTTATTGACATCAGGGATCCAGGAACCAGCCCATAGGGGGACTCTCTGGGCAGTATATGGTACCACCCTATTGTTCGTAGGTCCCTGTTGCAGCATGTTATGGTAATCTTAGTGGGTAGGGAGGTGTCGGGCCCCCACCATATAGATTGGCCATGAACCTCGCCCCCCGACCATCCAGTGCACTCTACTCCACCTGATTAGTTGGATCGCCCCGGCCCCCAAATAGCCAGTCATTAACAGGAAAAGCTGGGCTGCCCAGTAATACGACTGCATGTCCGGAATGCCCAGTCCACCCTCCGTATGGCAATCGTACACATTTAGTGTAAGCTACCCTGAAGGGCCCACCGCTCCACAAGTAGGAGGTGAGGGTGGATTTAAGTAATGGAAAGAATTGTGGGGGTAAATGTTAGGGGTAGTATTGTATTTTATAAGGTATTTGTGGGAGAGAAATTGCGATTCTCCTATTACCATAACTAGAGAATCTGGATTTCATTAAAAACACGGAGGCTAACATTATGCATATTTCTTTTAATGCAGTCCAAGCAGCCGCATACATCATAAAGCAAAAAGGTTCCAGAATAGAACATTAACAGTAAATAAAAGGCATGAGCCCATAACAATCTGCCTCTTTTAAATGAGGTGTAGAACAGGATAAGTCCCGAAAAGTTTGGAGTCCAAACAAATTCTTTAAACCATCAGCAAACGTAGGAAAGGAAGAACGATGATGAACCGAAGGTCAAAATCCTGAAGTTAAGAGAGATTATCTGAAAAAAAAGAGAGAAAGATGCAAGTAACTCCAGAATAAGAAACGTTAAAATGAGGAGGCAAACAATGTTATTAAACAGAGATATAATAAAAGACAAGCATTTATAAAATGAGAAAACTTCAAGTAAAACGAGAAGGATACAATGAAAGTGAGTACATCATATATATAGTAGGCCTTAAATAACCAAGGGAAAGGGAGGGTGGGATAATGTTAGCCTCCGTGTCTTTAATGAAATCCAGATTCTCTAGTCATGGTAATAGGAGAATCGCAATTTCATTACAAGACCGGAGGCTACCATTATGCATGTTGGTAGCTTTGAAAGACTACATCAGACATATGAGCAATTGGTTTACAATAATGCTGTGCGAAAGTCCTATCATTAGACCAATCGGCAGCCTTAAGAATATCATCCAACTTACCACCGGACCAGAAGGACTTACTGGCCCTAGCACCTCTGATCGAATGAGCTTTGAAGATTTTTAAATCAATACCTGCTAAATTCATAACAATTTTAACCCACCTAGCAATAGAAGCAGAAGTAATAGCTTTGTGAGGTTTGATGAAGGAAATAAGTAACTTATTCACACCTAAAGGACGAAGAGCATTCATTCTGCAGTCGTACTCTTTCATACAATCTACAACACAGTTTCTTGCACGAATCAAAACGTGGATAAAAGATAGAATCAGACATAGTCTTGGTTCTTCTAAACAAATCAAAATTGACTCCAAACATATTGTAGGATCTATTTGAGATCTCAAGAGCTCTAACATCAGAGACCCTACGACAAGATACTAGGCAAAGCAGTGTAGCAAGTTTGATGGAGAGATTTTTCCTATTCAAATTAATATTATCAGGCCAGCTAGAGTAAAGATCAAGAATTAACTTAACATCCCAGAGAGATTGATATCTAGGTCTAGGAGGTCTCCTGAGTCTAATACTTTTGAGGACTCTACAAATAATGGCGTTTTTACCTACAGTTTTACCATTGACAAGAGCATGTCCTGCGGAGATAGCTGACCTATAACAATTGATAGATCTATAACTAAGACCCCTTTCGAATTGTTCCACAAGGAAGTTAACTATGTCATCGATAGGTGCTTCCACGGAATCCAGATTCCTTTCCAAGCACCAACGTACCCATAATTTCCATATGTTGGTATACCGGTAGTGTGTACCAGGCGCCCAAGACTCTCCAAGGAGAGTTGAAGCTGTTGACGAAAGTCCTGCGAGATCATTGGATCTCATGACACTCTCCAGGCAAGAAGGTTCAAATTCCCTGATTGAACTAGGGGGTGACTTCGTCCATCTATGTCTGTAAGAAGATCCACTAGGGAAGGAATTAGGAAGGGAAGGTCGTAAGACAGCTCCAGGGTAGTGGGAAACCAAGCCTGGGATGGCCAGAAGGGAGTGACTAGGACAATTGAACAACGTTGATGTCTCACTTTCTGAAGGACTCTCTGGATCATTGCAAAAGGGGGAAAGGCGTAGGCATTGGTCCCCTTCCAGCATTGAAGAAAGGCGTTCACTGCTAGAGCACCCGGGTCTGGCATCCAGCTGGAATAATTCTCCAGCTGGAATGTCAATCTGCTGGCAAAGAGATCTATTTCCAGAGGACCCCATATATTGTTGAGAGAATTGAAGACAGAGACGTTGAGTTTTTAATCGCTGTGGTCTAAGAGGAACCTCGAGTTCCAATCCGCAGAAATGTTTGTTTTCCCTGGAAGATATTCGGCCCTTAGGGAGATCTTGTGTTCCAGGCAGAACATCCAAAGTTTCTTGGCTAGATTTGAGAGGTCTGCAGACTTTGTTCCACCCAGACGATTTATATAGGCAACCGCGGACATATTGTCCATCTTTAGAATGACAGATCTGCCTTGAAGAGAATGTCTGAAACTCATCAGAGCATAGAGCCCGGCAGTCAATTCTAGGTAGTTTATGTGGTGAGAGGATTCTTCTTGAGACCAAACACCCCTGTGTTCTGATCTAGGAAACAGGCTCCCCAGCCATGAAGACTCGCATCGGATTCTAAGACAAATTCTGGTGTTGAGCCAAAAATTGCTTTTCCGTTCCAAGCATCCAAATTCTCTAGCCACCAGGTCAGCTCTAATCTTGCTTCCTGGTCCAGGGAAACACGATCCCCATACCAGAGGCCTGATCGTAGGGCCCTCGCTTTTACTCTTTGAAGAGCTCGATAATTTAGGGGACCCGGAAAGATAGCTTGGATAGAGGAAGAAAGGAGACCGAGTAACCTGGCCAGTTCCCTTAATGATAAATTCTGTTGTTTCAGAACGTGTCTTATCTCTTTCCTGATTTTGGAAATTTTCTTTGATGGGAGTAGAAGAAGGCATTTCGTGGTATCTACGGTAAACCCCAAGAATTCCAGGGTTCTGGAGGGGGATAATATCGACTTCTCTCTGTTGATGAGGAATCCTAGGTTTTCTAAAAGGACTATTACTGTCTTCAGGTCTTGAATGATTTGAGAATGGTCCTGGGATAGAATGAGGATGTCGTCTAGGTATATGATCATACGTATGCCCTTTTCTCTTAGGGAAGAGGCGACTGATCTCATCACTTGGTGAAACACCATGGTGCTGAGGAAAGGCCGAAAGGGAGAGCTTGGAATTGGAAAAGATGGTTTTTCCACATAAATTGAAGAAAAGGTTGATGAACCTTGGCCATAGGGATGGTAAAATAAGCGTCTTTTAGGTCTTGTTTGACCAGCCAGTCTCCTTCTAATAATAAGTCTCTCAGAAGATGAATGCCCTCCATCTTGAAGTGCCTGTAAACAAGATATTTGTTGAGTTCCCTTAAGTTTATGACGGGTCTCCAACCCTTGTCTTTTTTCTCTACGAGGAAAAGTGTGCTTATAAACCTTAACGTCTCGAGGGGAACTTCTATAATTGCACCTTTCTGAAGCATGGAGGATATCTCCTCCTCTATTATTTTTTCCTGATCTAAGGTGAGAGGGATGTCTTTGGGGAAAGAAGTTTGAGAAGGAATTTCTATAAAGTCTATCATAAACCCTTTCACCGTATTCAAAACCCATGGGTCTTGAGTAATCAGTTTCCAATTGTGAAAAAAGAATTTGAGTCTGCCTCCCACCATTGGGGAAAAAGAAGGGGAAGGAAAAGGAGCTGTTGTACTCACTTTGAGGGTTGTTGTCACTGGAGGCTCCTCGTGATCTGAAGCTTCTGGAGCGAAAGCCTCTTCCTCTTTGTGGATAAAACTGGGGGGTATTTGAGGGTTGGTAACCCCTTCCGCCGTATCCTCTAGATCTAGGGTAGGGCCTGCGGTTGAAGCGGCCGGAAGAGAGGCCCCTTCTTCCGGCCCTTCCAAAAAGGTTATTGGTATTAAATGCTCTCCTCATATTTTGGTGGGCCTTGTCCAATGCTGTAAAGGTAGACACATATTTACCTAGTGTCTTAAGATCTCCCCCAAAAAGTAATCCCTTGGGGTTGAGGGAGGGCTCTTTGTCAGCCAAATCACTCAATTTCGGACTGATTTTAGTTAGAACCACTCTTCTCCTCTCGGAGTTGAGGCTGGCATTGGCGTTGCCCAGTAAAATTAAGGCTCTCTGACTTAGGCCTCTAATTACTTCAGTGTCCAAGGGCGTGCCGTTGATGTGGCTATCCTCAGCTGTATTGATAATCCTGGCCAGAGGACCAAGGATATCAAGGACCCGGTCTTGACAACCCTTAAGGGACCGCTCCATCCCTTTTCTGGGGTCCCTACCGAGTTTAAATAGATATTTAATTAGTTCGGGGTCAAGGTTTGGGGTTTGGCAGACTTTGTCTTCTATGGAAGGTCTGGAGCATTCGGCTCTTAGTAGATTGCGAGTGTATCTCTCCAACGGGTTCCTTAACCATTTTTTAATGAATTTGCCCACTTGTTCATGGGGGAACCACTCTGAGCTTCTAGGGTGTTTTATATTAAGGGGAGAAAACATTTCCTCGCCAAGAGGGTCTACAATATTGTCTTTCGACGATGAAGGGAGGTCGTCTTCAAAAGGTTGAGAATAAAACTCCTGGTCATTCTCATCTAAATCTAAGACGTATTCGTCTGGAAGGTCAGAGGCATCATCATCCTGAAAATCGTCGTCTCCCAACTGGAGATCATTATTTTGAGCACTTCGATATTTTGTGCCGCTAGGGACACCCAGATAGTTTGTGCCGCTGAGGACACCATTAAGAGTTGTGCCGCCAAGGACACCCAATGTATTTGAGGTGCGGTGACCTCCCATAAAAGTTGAGGTGCTGGGACCTCCCATAGTGCTCTTGGGGGTTGCATGATCAATATTCTTATTCTTTTTAAGTCTTAATTATCTTGTACATAGCACATCTCCTCATTATGGAAAGCGGTAATTTGCCCCAAGCCTCGGTTTGGGCTTTTAGTTTAGCTAGTAAGGGTGTGATATTCAATTTCCAGTTTCCTTAGGAGTCCTGTGAAATATAGCGTCCAGGCGTTTAAATGCCCCAGTTTAAACTGTAAGGCGGTAGTGGCCAAGGTTGGAAAATGGAATATATCTGTGAGGGGAATGATTCTTGATTTATCCCAGTTCAACTTCAGCCCAGGTGTCTTGCAGTAGATATCCAGGATTTGTATTAATCTAGGAATTGAGTCTTGAGATCTCTGGACGTACAGCAGAACATTGTCCGTGGAAATCGTGATTCTATCTTCCATCTCCACACCCCAGTCAACACCCCATACTTGTGCGTCCACACAGATCCATTGAGCCAAGGGTTCTACCACCAGGGCGAAGAGTAGGGTGGGGAAGAGGGCATCCCTGCCGGTTACCCCGAGTGATTGAGAAGGAACGGGATAAAGTGCCATTAACTCGGACCCTAGCCCGGACCTCAAAGTATAAGGGCTGCAGATATCCTAGGAAGTGGGATCCAAAATTCATGCGCTCAGTCACTTGTAGAAGGAAGGACCAGGACACAGAGTGAAAGGTCTTCTCAAAATCCATTAAGATCAGGGCAATGGCTCTGTGAATATGTCAGTTTTGGCAAGTGCCACATTAAGGCGTCTAAAACAGTGTCTGGTCCCTCTGTGTAGTAGGAATCCCTTTTGGCCCCCTCCAATAAGTGAACGAGCCACACCAGATATTCTCTTTTTTTTTTTGCTAGTATTTTGGCTTCAGTGTTAATTAATGTGATAGGTCTGTAGGAGGCACAATCTGTAGTCGGCTTTCCCGCCTTTGGGATGGTCACGATGGTGGTCTCTCTGAGGTTATCAGGCCAGTTGTTAAATTGGAGTGCCTCCCTAAACATATCCTTGAGTGGACCTGCCATTTTACTTGTATTTCTCTTAAATAATTTGATGGTGAAGCTGTTTATGGCCTGGGGTCTTCCCTAGTGTCAGTGGGTGTATCGCTGCCAATATCTCGGCTTTAATTGAGGCATCTAGGGCCTCCCTGTCCACGTCTGGAAGCATTGTTATGGGCAGATCAGTTGCAATGGGTTTGTCTGCATCTGCCTTGGGAGTTGGAATTGCCACATAAAAGGATTTGTATTAAGCAGCAAAGGCATCTCCATGTCTTTGGACGTGGTATGTGGTACCATATTGGGGTCGACTATCTTGGCCTGTAGTCTAAGTTCAGAGTCCTGGTTCGCCAACCAGTACACCAGCTTTTCCGCTTTATCACTTTGTTTGTATATTCTATGTTGTGTCACGGTCAATTTACTTCTAGCCTCCTCTATTAGTTTCTCCCTAACCTTCGAGCTTAAAATCTCAATTTTCCTATGTGTACCTTCGTCGTTGCCTGTGACTAAACACTCATTTAGGTCTGCTAGAGAGATCTCTAGGTCTGCGATTTCCTGTCTTCTGTCCTTACGTTTGCCACCAAGGGTTTAACCTCCACTGCCCTCGCAACCCCGTTTGAGTGCCTGTAATTACTAGTTCAATAGGGGAGTGATCTGATGGGCACCGGGGTAGCATTCTGTCCATGGAGACCCCCACCCCATCAGCACCCGGGACAAAGAAATAGTTCAGCCTTGAGTACGAATCATGAATCCCTAAATGGAATGTGAAAATGTGGTCTGAAGCGTGGAGAAGTCTTAGGGCATCGCTCAGACCCAGTGCGGCTGACCATGCGGAGATATCATTATGGCGGGCAGTGGTCGACCTTCCTAGAGTGTCCAGTTCTGGGTGCATCAAACGATTAAAGTCTCCCCCAATCGGGTGCCAGAGAGTCCGACTGCAAGATGGCCACCGCAAGATGGCTGCCACTTAGCGAGGCTCCAACGGCCGTTGAATTAATCCATCGCCAATCTGCGGTGTTAAGGCACCTATGAACTCCGCGCTGACGACCATTTAGAGCGGATTGCATCTGGAGGCAGCTGAGCCTATTTTTTCTGCTCCAGGTAGCCCGGGCGAAAGGGGGCCGCGTCTGGACTCTTGGACTGCGCTGGGCCTGGATTGTATGCTTAGTGCGACCTTGTGAGCTGTCAGCGCATGCACCGAGGCCGCCCGGCCGATCTACTCTTGCGGAGTGGCACTTCCCTCCTGGTCGCTGTTGAGGTCGGTGTCGGCCCCCGGGGGGGAGATCCCCTACGTTTGAGACTAGGAGCGGCCTGGTCTGGCCCTGGGCCACACTCCGGTGACAGGCCACGGAGGAGGAAGGACCGCAGCGAAGGTATGAGTTTACTCACAACGCTCCTGGGAGGTGCTGCATATGACGCCCTTGCCTCAAACTGGAGGCGGATGACAAGTGCCCCTTTACCGCTGCTACCCTGATCACCCTCCTGGAGGGTTTTTCTCCCCTATGGGTGGCCGTGACACCCCTAGGTTGGCGGCGCACCCTAATACAGCGCGGCCCGGCTCCTGGTGTAGAGTTGAGGGGTGAGGCTATGCTGCATATTCTCCCCCCAGGCCTGAGTCTGCTCGTGGCCCTCTGCCCTCCCAAATGCCGGAATTGAGGCGAGACTTTAGGAGGTGCAGGCGTGCTGAGACCTCACCTCCCCCCCCCCACATCTGCGCCTGGTGCCATCCACTGCCTCAGGTGACTTGACACCCCTTGAATTGCCTGAGACATCTTTGGGTGAAGAACACTAAACTGTACGGCTGCCGCCCTGTGCATTGAGGAGGTGGGCCACTTGTGACATTTGCTGCACCTAGGGCCTAGGTCTGCTCGTGCACCCTGGTCCTCCTGACTACAAGACTTTGGGTGCAGCAGATCAGCAGGGGCTGGGAAGGTTCTGGAACTTACCTTCCCCCTATCGGTGCTGCCTGGAACTGCTACATTATTTGGACCTACTAGGCCTGTGAGAGCCCATAAAAGATTCTGCACAAGGCCGCCCCTTGCCTTCCGCCTCTTGCAGGGAGCTGCGCCTGGGGTCTGCTTGTGCCCCCCCTCGAGCCGATGCGGTACGTGGGGTGAGGGGTGACCCGGGGCGCTGCCCTGCGCCACAGATAGTCAACGTGGGAAAACAGGACGCCAAACAATTTAAACTGGCAGTTGATGGCAGAAGGCAGACACGCAGGACTGATGCGGATCACAGATCTCATGCCCCTGCTAAGCCAACTCCTGGGTCGAGTATGCAGGACCTGAAAAATAGCCTTCGTACCATAGATGCCAAAATTGAACTACTCCCCGGCAGGATTGACCCCATAAATGAGAGAGTCGACAAACATGACAACCGTCTGGATCACCTGGAAAACCGCAATGCTGACATCGAGGACTTCCATACTACCACTAGTGAGCACCTCATCTGTATGGAGAAAGTTCTGGAGGTGATCAAGCTGAAGAACGAGGACTTGCAAGCGCGCTCTAGGCGCAACAAACTCTGCATACTCTGAGTCCCTGAATCCACCACCATTGACAAAATGGAAACTTAAGTTGAACACATGCTCCATTCCCTGTTTGGAGACACTCTCTTGTCGGTGTTTATTGTTGATCGCGCACACCGCATCCTGGGACCACACACCCTGACCTGGTGCACTGGTGAGACCCATCATGGCCTGGCTCCTTAACTGTAGGGACAGGGACACCATCTAACGACTTGCCAGAGAACATCATAGTGTTCAACATCAAGGAAATAATATTTCTCTGTATCCTGATTTCACGGAGCACGGCTATATTTTGTTCGAGGTCCTTCTATAGTGCATACATTAGGACCGTTTTCCTGAAACCACAGAATATGGGAATTCCAATATACAGTATGCAAGTGACATCACAGCACGTGACATCACAGCGTGTGACATCACAGGAAGTGGCATCATAAGAAGTGACATCAGATCTTAAGCCCTCGCATATATGTTTAACATGTCTAACATGAGTACATTGGAGCACATTTCGAGTATACAGGGAAACCCTCCTGATTTAGGCAGAAGATTCACACTTTTGTAAGCTACACATAAAACAATATTGCCTTTTGTCAGCGTAGACTTCCTCTACCCATAGTGCTTCACAAGAAAAAATAGTGAAATTTAAATTATTACAACTCCTCTTCAGGGGAAGTAAGCCCTATATAAATGCTATTTATTTTGTGTAAATACTGGGAAAGACCTACACATCTGACATTCTTACAGTGCATGCATATCTCCTAAACAGAACCTGAACAAAGTGAAAAACTGCTTCTCTTAAGTATGTGTGAAGTACTAATAAGGTGTGAGCCTTTGTTTCCCCTCTACTGTATTTGCTTCTAGGTATGAGGCTCCAGACTGCTCCCAGCCAGGAGACTCAAACAAAAGGAGTCCTGATGACCCCTTAAATGTGGCTTTTGTTATAGCCCAGCAGGAGTATGAACTAAGAAACCCCCCTTCCCGCCTGCACGTTGTTGCCGATCGAAAGCACACACCAACGTGCAGGCGCTGCTGAATGTGTCCCAGTGTTTGCAAACTACACCGGGGCGGATTCAGCATGTTTTTCAGTGGGGCCCAACTTCTTGGCAGGGTGGACGGCGTTAACCCTGTGAAAATAGTGGGTGGAACGCCTTCCACCCACGTGTACCCCCGACTTGTGCCCTGGCTCCCGGTCTGTGTCCCCTCTGGAGTCTCGCCTCACTGGCTCTTAGTCGGTCCCAGGAGTTGCCGACAGCCCAATCGGGGTGGGGTGGGGTGGGGGCGGCGGCTGGAGGGAGGAGGCAGAAGTCTCTGTATTGCAAAGTAGTTGTGCTGGTGTTGCTTGGCGGGATGATAAACGATGCTCGTTGTCTGCCGCGGATGGGCTGAGAGATGAACTAGCCTACAACCGCTATCTTACTCTGCTGAAACAGAAGTCCCATGCACATATTTATTGATTCCAATCATGCTCTTTCCTGAACATGTTTTAAAAATGACTTATCGGGGGCGTGGCCAAGTAAGGTGGCTGAGCGGACGTGAGCCGCTTCAGCTCCGGACCCAGACGATTGCCACATGGTGTTTCCACAGCATGTAGTGAGCACTACTCTACATGCCTGCAGCCAGCAGTGTCCAGGGACTCATCAGAAACCTTGAAAGTGCCTCACCGTGGAGGGCCGTGACTGGTAAATGCCCCCGAATCAGACGCACCGGAGCTCCGAGGCCGCCTTCAAAATGGCGTAGCGGCGCGAACCGGATGCCCTACAGGCCTTTCTACCTGGGAGAGAACGGTGTCGGCGGAACTGAGCTTCACCGCGGATGGCGCTGAGACCCCCCCGACCTTGCGGAGCTGCGGGAGGGCGCTGAAATCACCTACCTCGTCCTCGGCGGACTCGTGGACGAGGTCTGGAATACCTGCGGCTGAATCACAGCAGACCGGAGGAGCTGCGGAGCACTCAACGAACTGAACGCGGTAACGGTGGACGGCGAGTTGGCAGCTTGAAACGAACGCCTCATGCGGGTCAGTCTCTTCCCCAATATCGGTTTTGCACGTGGAGGGGCTGGGGGGAGTCGGCCTGCGAGCATTATGCCTGACTCTAAGATGGCGGCGAAGCAGCTGGGGACATCGGAGTCTACCGCCTGCCTTATGCCATGACCAGGGGATAGACGGTACCCAGTGCAGCAACTCCATCTGAAGATTACTTGGCTTCTTTGGGGTCAGACCATCTGGAGGCCACCACCTCCCTGTTAGACGGCGCTTCTCCCTGCCTGATTCCAATATGGCGGCCAGACCCCACCACCCAGCAGGGGCCTGACATCAACACGAGGGGCGATCACGCGGTCAATGCCTGGTCCCCGGCGCCCACACACTAGAGCGCTCCTGAGTCATCTGATCACACGCCGTGCTGGGCATTGCCCTTATGCCTCCTAAGAAACCCCCAAACAAAGTTTCCCGTTACTTTGCAGCATCGGAAAAGGACACCCCTCCATCGGAGACCTTCCACCTGCAGAACATGACACTTACACGGGAGGACCTGGTGGCCACCTTACGTGACTTCAAAGCCGAACTATGCCTAGAAATCAAACAGGACTTACGATCCTCCATGGACCAACTGAAAGCTGATCTCACTGAAAAAATGACAACCCTACGTCAGGATGTGGACGCTGTGGGCACCAGAGTGTTGGAGGTGGAGGAACAGACACCAGACTTAACGACTCGCACCGCCAAAATGCAAGACTCCCAGCAAGGCCTCCAGGCCCAGCTCCAGCAGGTCCTACTGAAAGCAGAAGATCTTGAAAACAGAACCCGGCGGGAGAACATACGGATTCGAGATTTGGAGGAGGGCGCAGAGGGGCCCGACCTGGAGGCGTTCGTGACGGGCCTATTTGCAGAGCTCCTGGCCCCTCAGCAACTGAAGCTTAAACTAGACCGGGTCCACCGCGTGGGGAACCTGCAGGCCGGGGAGCGCAAAAGGTAGTGAGACGTCTTGGTCAAGTTACACTCTTTTAAAACGAAGGAGGCCATCCTGACTGCGGCAAGGAAAAGAAAGGAGACATCCTTTCAGGACTACAAATGTTCCCCATATCAAGATTTAGCTCCCTCCACCTTGGCACGACGTCAAACGCTGAGACCGGTCACCTCCAAGTTGCGAGCTGAAAATATCCGTTATCGCTGGACATTCCCCTTTGGTCTCACGTTTGATTACCAAAACAAGACTCATCATGTGACAGATCTCTCCGATGGCCTTCGCATTCTAGGCCTCCCCCTCCCAGAAGACGAAACCACCGCAGGCGCCTCGGCGGATGCGGAACTGCCCAGGATGGGCCCCAAGCCCTGGCACACAGTCACGAGATCCCGATGATCCACGAACGGTCCTTACAAAGAAACCTGCTCTTCATAACCACTCCGACTTCCGGGATCCTCGACTTGGACACTCTCCCAAGGAGCGGTGATACGTCGCGCAGCGCAGGACCCGGCACGACAGGCAATCAGGCCGGGAACACATGGCACTGGGATTGACTAATGTGGACACTGAGGTTTGGTCTTACGACTCCCAGTTTTGGGGGATGTTGGGAACTTTTTTTGGTTGGGGGGGGGGGGTGGGGTCCTGGTGGTGATCTATGGGTTTTAATGTTTGTTCTTTCAGATTCTTTTAAGTTCAGCAGCGCGGCTTGGGGAGGGGCTGTGTACCTTGTGATTTCCAGTGAGGGAGATCTCACCTTACTAGGGTCGGCCACGAATGCACACATAGGAGGGACATGGTCCACATGGGGAGAGGGAAGGGTCAACCACTCCGATGGTTTCAGTAACATCCTGGAACGTTAAGGGGCTGAACTCCCCCCAGAAGCGTCAGAAAATATGGAAGTATCTCACAGACCACAGGTTTGACGTGGTGGCCCTCCAGGAGACCCACCTCAAAAAATCTGAGGACACTAGGCTCCGACATAAAGCATACCCCTTAATATACAAGTCCTCTGCTAGTACTAAACATAACGGAGTGGCGTTACTCTTTCATAGCACAACTAAGTTTCAACCTGAAGCCACTAAGTCAGACCGGGAAGGGAGGCTAATAATGGTCAAGGGGAGGCTGAGAGGCACACTCTGCACATTTATTTCTCTATATGCTCCCAACTCGGGCCAGTCCACATTCCTTTCTAATGCACTCGATTTGTTGGGTGGATTTGCAGAGGGTCCCGTGATACTACTGGGTGACTTTAATTTGACTTGGCACGAGACGTTGGACAGCTCACACTCAAACCGGGCGTCAACTAGTACTTTCTCCACAGGGGTTAAACAGAAAATGCTCACACTAGGCCTATGCGACGCTTGGCAGTCACTCCACACTACCACCAAAGACTACGCATACTATTCTCATGTTCATCAGACGTACTCCAGGATTGACTATATCTTCATCAGCCAGGCCTTGATAGGGTCGCTACAGGCGGCGTAGATATTGCCGATTTCAGTTCAGATCACAACCTGATCACTATTAGTCGGACCTGGAGGGGGCCTAAATCTGGAACACCAAGGTGGTACTTCCCGACGGCGCTCACACGGGACAAGGTCTTGCGGGAGGAACTAAGGGTTTCCATCACTGAATTCTTTACACTCAATAATCCGCAAGACACCTCCCCGCAGAATAATTGGGATGCCTTCAAGGCGTTGCTGCGGGGTAAATGCATCCAACTCAACGCAACCCTAAATAGACAAAGGGCGAAGGAACGCATCGCTCTTGAAAAGGAGCTGGAGGTCGTTGAACAGGCACACAAAACCAGACCCACTTGGGCGCTGCAGCGACAACTCGCCGCGATTCGGGGCAAACTGCGCTCCATCTACAATAACCGAGCGGAGTACACCCTTCTGAAGCTGCGACAAACATCCTTTGCCCAAGGCGATAAGGTGGGTCCTCATTTGGCGCGTCAGCTCAGGGTGAAAAGGGAACGTGAATTCATTGGGGGCATCCTGGATCAGCGGGGCCAACTCACCCACACTGATACCACTAAAGCTAACATTTTTGGCGACTTCTACGGGAAGCTTTACCAAGGTACCACCCCCGATGCGAGCCTACAACAACAATACCTTGATTCCGTGACGCTCCCCCATGTTTCCCCTGCGACCGCCGAATCCCTGGATTCCCCTATCACTTCGGATGAGGTGAGAAAAGCTATCTCAAGACTTAAGTTGCATAAAGCCCCCGGGCCAGACGGCCTCACGGCGCAATTTTTTAAATGCTATGCCTCTGAGCTCATCCCACACCTCACCGCATTATTCCAGGCAATAGCGAAAGACGCCCGGGTATCTGCCTCTATGGCTGAGGCAGTGATATCTGTGATTCCCAAACCCGGGAAGGACCCCCAACTTTGTGGCTCGTATAGACCCATAGCCCTTCTCAATCTTGATGCGAAGCTATATTCCGCGATCTTAGCAGCTAGATTGGAGAACTTGATGCCCGATCTGGTCCACCCTGACCAATCCGGTTTTATAAAAGGAAGGCAAACACACAATAATATCAGACGCACCATTCATCTGATTGAGGAGGTGTCTAAATTTAAGCTTCCAGCAATCCTGGTGGGCCTAGACGTGGAAAAGGCCTTCGACAGGGTGGACTGGTCGTTCCTCTTCCTAGCTATGCGGAAATTTGGCTTTGGAGACATATTCCTTAATATGATCAAGGCCAACTACCACCTCCCAAGCTCCCGGGTTATAGTCAACGGCTGTCCATCACTCCCCTTTGTTCTAAGCAGGGGCACCCGGCAGGGATGTCCGCTCTCCCCCCTTTTATCTGCCCTCAGTATCGAACCCCTTGCAGTAAAATTCCGATCAAACGAAGAGATTCGAGGCATCCGCTTCAGTGGTATAGATCACAAGGCATCTCTCTTTGCCGACGACATCTTGCTCACACTTACGGAACCGGCCTCCTCACTCCGGGCGGTGCAGGGAGAACTGAAACATTTTGAACAGGTGGCGGGATTTAAGGTAAATTTGTCCAAATCATCTATACTTAATCTCACGCTCTCGGCTGCTGAGGCAACTAGATTGAGGAGCCAGACTACTTTACAATGGGCCAAACATTCTCTACTTTATTTGGGGGTCCATCTTAAGGCCAATATTGGGGGCCTCTACAAGGCCAACTATCCATCTTTGGTAACACAACTACAACAAGACTTCAAGAGATGGACTCCCCTCTACATCTCCTGGCTAGGACGGATTAACGCTGTTAAAATGTCAGTCTTACCAAAAATGTTATATCTTTTTCAAGCCCTGCCCATTGAACTTGACCGAGATCTATTGCCGCGCCTGTGCTCACTAGTCACCAAATTCATTTGGCAAGGAGGGAGGGCTTGCCTTCCTTTTCATGTACTGAGACGACCAAGGAGCAGGGGGGGATTGGCCCTACCGGACTTCGCATTATATTATCAGGCCGCACAGATAAGAGTGGTGTCGGAATGGTCCGTGCGGGAGTCCGACAAGCATTGGCTACACATGGACCGCTCGGTTGTGGGAAGATCTATCTGGGATGTCCTATGGAAATCCAAAAGGGACCGGCCCGCAAACTCCTACATTAGCACCCCCACCCGCACCACTCTGACAATCTGGGACAAGGTCACTGGGAGGGAGGGTTGGACCTCATTCCCCTCTCCTTTCACTCTAATCCATTTTAACCCGGCATTTCCACCAGCCTTACATGAAGGACCCTTCGACTTCTGGAGGGAGGGGGGATGCCTAAAACTTTCAGATCTGTTTCATAACTACGATGTTCTAACATTTGACAGTTGTAAAAGAGAATTTATGATACCCCACAGCGAACACTATCACTACCTCCAGCTTCAACACTGGGTTACACTCCCACACGTCAGAGAGGCGGCCACTAGAGAGCTAACGGCCATGGAGAGGCTGGCGATCCACAAGGCAGGCACCATGAGAGGCGCCATCTCCTCACTCTACGACATGCTACTGACTACATTGCACGCGCCCCGGGCACGCTACATGTCCTTCTGGGAGCGGGTCTTGGGTCGGGACGTCACCGAGGAGGAGTGGAAACACATTTGGGGCGATATCACTAAGCACAATAAATCGGTGGCCCTAAGGGAAGCCCACTACAAGACACTGCTCGACTCTTATCTCTATCCTACTAAACTCCGACGAATCTTCCCTGACACCTCTGATCTCTGCTGGCGGGATGTGGTCTTCAGGGGGATTTTCGCCACATTTGGTGGGACTGCCCGGGTATTCGCCCTTTTTGGGAAGAAATCCTCTCACACCTCAAAGATATGCTGGGTTACCCCATTCCAACTACCATAGAGGGGGCTCTTCTGGGTATCAGGGACCCGGCATTGGAGCACCAAACGAAAGCCGACAAGGCGATTATGTGGACGTGTCTAGGGGCGGCGAAACTCACAATAGCGGCTGCATGGAAAAAGAGAGACACACCAGCAACATCGATGTGGCATGCCCGCTTGTGGAGAATCCTCTCCATGGAACGCCTGGCAGACATCTTTAGGGATAATTACACGGCTTTCAAACATAAGTGGGGCCCACTAGTCACCTACTTATCCCGCGGCTTGCCCTCCGCAGTTTGTCCGCCTTCCCTGAGGGCTATGCACCTCTTCCAAGTCTAATCTACCCAAAACTGGCCTGTAGTAGGGATAACCCTTGCTACTTGATTAGAGGGGGCCTCGCTTTGGTTTCTCTGACCTACGGCAGCGCTTCTGCTTAACATTATTTCACTGTGCACCACCATCACCACCGGGACGGGGAGGGGGGAGTTGATTGGAGGCTAGGTTCCTGCCTGAAGACCCTCCTCAGGGTTTGTTGTTTCAAATCTAGCATCTTCCACTTTGACCATGGGGAGTGGTATGACCTTAGGGCTGTATGAAACAGAGATCCAAATAGCTGAATGTTTTGCAACCCCGGGGCCTGCTCACCCTACTGTACTCATGCTGTCACTGTGACTTTCTTTGATGCTTAATAAAAAGAATTTTGACAAAAAAAAAATGACTTATCGCACCCTAGACGTTCTGAAAATACCCAGGATTTGTATTCTTCTTATTGCCAACAATAACAGAAGAGACATAGATTTCTGCGTCAAGTTCACTTTTTTCAGCAGCAGCACCAGTCCTGCAAGCATTTTAACCCCTTCCATGCGCGGCCGATTTTCGCCCTGTGCGAGGCGTTGCATTAAGCGGACGGGTTCATGACGAGCTCAGCTCGTCATGCGCACACGAGCACTGCGCAGCATGACGAGCTGAGCTCGTCATGAGCATGGAAGGGGTTAATGGGACCACTATCCCTCTATAGCAGTGGTCTTCAATCTGTGGGGCCCGGAGTCCTGGAAAGGGGGTCACGCATTTCCAGGCCTAACTTCTGCCTGGAATACAAAACGTGCTCTTCCTTTTGGACAAAGTCAACCGCGATCGTTAAAATGCTTCAGCTGAAGTTAATTGAGTGTCATGTGCTATAAAAGGAAGAGGCCCGGCAGACAGGTAAAACAATCCTTCGAATAAGCCTTCATGCCAGGGTGCCTGCTTGCCTGAATGAAATGCAAATGTACGCTAGGAGTTAATCTGCAAATGTAAAGGATGCTTGGGAGTGGTTCTGGGTTTAATTGCTCGAGTCACTTCAAGCATTGTGATGGCAAAGATGTGTTTTTTGGTGTGGTGGTTAGCAACTGGGCTGTGAAGTGTGTGCTTTTAATAACAACTGTATTTACACAGCGCTTAGTACCCCTGAGGAAGTGTTGAAGGAACAGTTATACAAAAAAAATAATGCATTACTTCTGGTCTGATATTACACAAATCTACATTTTGGAAGCTCCATTTTATCCTAAAACTCTTTGCACATTTTGTAATGCAAGTATAAAATAAAATGACTTACACATTCACAGTGCTTTCTGTCACAGACTGTGACCTCATAGCACTAAAAAGACACAAGTCACTATTTTCCACTGCACCAACCAAATTTAATTCTGTGGCTCTCTGGTTACACACAGACCTATGCAGTGCATTAAATAATAGAGGTTTTATAATGTACTATATAGTGCATTTCCCATTGAGTAACAACTTTTTAAATTTATTTTTCATTTAAGCTACCCATTACCTGATGGTGAAAGACCTAAATAACGAATAAAATATTTTGGGGCTGATTTATGAGAGGCTTGCGCCGCTGGAGCGTCGGTTTTTTTAAGCTTCGGCGGCACAAGCATCTCAATCATATATATGAGGCGAGGCAAAGTCACCCTGCGTGGCTTTGCATGGCCTCATAGATATGGAATAAGACAAAACAGTGCAAGTCGCTGCGTTGCCTTACTCTATGTCAAGTAGGCGATGCGGTGGGTGTTCCCACACAACCCCCATGGATTTTGACGCTGCCCTAGATTTACAAAACCATGTAAACCTGGGGCAGTGCCAAAACATTGCGCCTCCCCACAGCAGGCGTAACAAGGAGAAATGTTTTCATTTCTCCTAATTTTTTCCTGCATTCTGCAGCACACATAGAAAGAGGAAAACCCCTCTCAGGATTGTTTTTGTGCAGGAAGGTGCCCCTTCCTGCACCAAAACCATCCTGCCTATGTTGGCGCTAGGCAGCAATTTGTGTGCCAACATAGGGGGAAAAGGACAAGAATGCACCATATTTAAAAAATAAAGTGCATTCCTGCCCTTTCACATTGGTGTAGGGCAGCGCAGCAAGAAGACTTATGGCACTGCCCTACGCCAATGCTTCATTAATGAGGCCCTTTGTTTTTAGCCACACCTTTGACCACGCCCCCAACCACTGACCTTTGGTTTGCTAAACACTTTAATTTATTTCCCCAATGTATAAATGATTTGCTGTGGGAATTGGGGGTGTTTATGGTTGTCAATAGTTGGCAATGATGAGGAGGCCCAAGTTCTAGAAAAATTTGTCAGGAGGGGGTCCTTATGCCTAAATGTTTTTGACAGGGGGGTCTCGGCATCTCGGCATCAAAACGTTTGAAGACCTCTGCTCTATAGCCAGCAGCTGTTTGTACTCAATGAAGAAATTGTGCCAGGTTGTACAAATTGGGGCACCTTTAATTTCTACTGGATAGCTTATGAAGCAGTGCCAATGATATGTTTGGTGTGTGTAAAGATAGCATGTGACTTTAAACCTGGCTTTAAAGGGGACGATTTAAAATTTGTTGGCAAGCCATATTACGCTCCCCGACTGCCAGCTCTTTTGCACAATCAGCTATTGCTCTTGGGTTGGGGGATTACACATCTTCCCTTATTGTTCGGTCCACCCACTGGTCCATCAATGCCTATAGGGAACATACTATTTGTGGTATTTCAAGGAATCACCACTGTGTGCCTCGACTGCCATAGCTAATCTGCAGTTAAAGTAGGAGATGCCCCCGTGTGGTATCCTTACTATTTTCTGTGCCACCCCCTTCATAAATTTGAATTCAGGTATATATTTCCCCCACCTTCTCAAAGTTGCTTGCTCTCCTTCTTTTCCTGTCCACATCACTGGCTACCTTTGTATAATTTACCAGCTCCAAGAGGGGTGCAAATGGTGTTCCTTTCCAGTTTTTTCCTCAGTCCTTTTTTGTAATGCTTCAGTTAATCTTGTAACTTGAGTTTTGTTCACTTTTCTTTAAAGGGCTGTCGTCCAGTTAAAGTTGAACCAAATATTTTGTTATTTTTGGCCCTGCGTCTGATGCAGTCTCCAGTGACCTTGCTCCTTCTGTCCTCCACTACCCAAGTTTACAGTTTCTGTAAATTTCTTTTGTACACATTGACATTTGAGTAAACCAGGGAAATGTTACCACAGCTGACTACAGCTGGTGGGCAAGACCCTAATAAGGTAGTCCATTAACCAACCAAGTTGGTCAAACATGTTTTTTTTAATGCTTCCTGATTGCTTGCTTTTTCCATTTTAAACACTTAGGGCATCATTACGATGGCGGGCGGACAAAGTCCGCCCGCCACCGCAACGGCAAACGGGACAGCCCGCAAGAGGTGCGGCGGTCCCGCCATGTCTATTAGGATGCCACCTCCACGGTGGCGGTGGCATCCCGCATCATATACATTGCGGCGGGCGGTGCTGTGAGCAGCACCCGCCGCAATGTTAATGAAGCATGTTGCGCATTGGCATGCACAACGTGACCGGCACCGCGCGGTGCCTGCCACCCTGTGCATGCCAATGTGGTACCCCCCAAGTGCACCCCCCAACCCCGCCCCTCCCCCGGGGGCACGCAACGGGCCCCCATTGCAAAAGACCGTATGCCTTTCCATGGCGGCGTTGCCGCCATGGAAAGGCACATCCCCGCATGCATCATAATATGGATGGCGGTGTCTTGCAGACACCGCCACCATGTTATGCCCCTTTTCCGCCCGGTCGACGAGTCGACCGGCGGAAAAGCGGCGGACGGTCTTATCGTCCACCGGGGTCCCCCCGCCATCGTAATATGGCGGGGGGAAATGGAATGCGGGCGGTGAAAAATAGCGGACGGATCGCCACCGCCATACGGGCGGTGGCAATCCGTCCGCTATCATAATGACCCCCTTAATTTGCAGTATAACCAGCAATAATTTGGGATACTTGTAGAGCCTAGAAACAGATGTGAAATATACAAGACGGTGATGAAAGCTGCAAATGCTGGTAGGAACATGACAGCAATTAATCCGTGAACACTGTTGCATTTCTATGAATATGCATGACATTAGTACATACATCTTAATGGTAGTTTCATTTTTTTTTTTTAAATAAAACATTTTATTGGTTTTTCTTAGTTTCTTTTGTACACATTGATATTTGAGTAAAACAGGGAAATGTTACCACAGCTGGTGGGCAAGACCCAAATAAGGTAGACAATTAACCAACCAAGTTGGTCAAACATGTTTTTTTAATGCTTTCTGATTGGTCGCTTTTTCCATTTTAAACACTTAATTTGCAGTATAACTAGCAATAATTTGGGATACTTGTAGATTCTAGAAACAGATATGAAATATACAAGACGGTGATGAAAGCTGCAAATGCAGGTAGGAACATGACAGCAATTCATCTGTGAACACTTGCATTTCTAAGAATATGCATGACATTAGTACATGCATCTTAATGGTAGTTTCATTTTTTTTTTATAAATAAAACATTTTATTGGTTTTCTTAGTTTCATACAGCAAATGGTACTTTGAAGAGAAAAGAAGCACCACACAACAGAAATAACACGAGGTAGTGAAGTACAGTTAGCCATTACCCAAAGGTCTCCCACTGCGACTCTACAACACATGACAACTTTTATTCGTTAATCTCCATCTCTCCCCTTTGCCCCTCAAGTTGTGAGACATTGGTGTAATTCTGGATTCCCTCATCTTGGGCCGATGTAGGTTCACATGTCTTTGAAGGATGATACCCTTATATCAACACACTGTGCCCATATTTTGAAGTGTTTTTGTGGGCACCCCCGGCCTTTATAAATTCTGATCTCCAATGATATACACCTATCTAGTGCAGACTTCCATTTCTCTTGGGGTGGTGGTTCTTCGCTCTTCTAGGCTCCAGCTATGTTACTTTTTGCCACCACCAGTCCCAGCCATTGCAGGGGGTCTTATATCTATCGGTGTCTATCTCCTCTGTATATGGAGAAGTGAATATTTCAGGACTCTGGGTAGGTTCCAGCCCAACATGCGCCCATGCCTCCCCATCACTCCCTCCCAGAATGGCTTCAACTTTGCGCATCCCCAGACTGTGTGGAAAAAGTCACCCTTTTTTGTAGTGCACTTCAAGCAATGTGACGAAGCAATGTCCCCCATTTTTTAGAGCCTGTCTCGTCAGTAGTATATCTTATGGAGGTATTTCCACTGTATAAGTCTAAACTGGGAGGCTATGGCTGATTCACGGGGCGAGGCTATGACCTCCCTCCAGTCTTCCTCACAAAGTAGTCTCAAGTCTCCCTCCCAGGCTTCTTGTAGGTGAACAAAATTGTCTGCTGAGTTTATCACAAGTGATCAGTACACTTGGGAAATTTTGTGTTTGGTCAGTGTGTCTTGTAGGATCTTACCCACCAATGGGCTGTACTCTGGTATCTTGGCAAGCTCCGCCACATAGGGTGTAAGTGCATGTCGGAGCTGTATCAAGAACTGCGTGTGGGGTAGGTCATATTCTGTTTGTAGGTCAAAAGGGATTTCAGGGTGTTGCCTTTCAAAACATTCCCCAAATTGGAAATGCCAATTATGTCCCATGATTTCAATCCCTGAAGGTTCGAGACCTGTGGCAGCATGGTCCCGCACCACAGTGGGGTTTCCTTTGTTAAGCTTCCCCTCCTTCCAAGGGCTTTGTGAGTATCTTGCCAATCTTAGAGTGCTACAGATGGGGTGGGTGGTAGGTCTTCAGGCAGTGCTCCCCCATACAACAGGTGTGAAAGGGAGGTGCCCCGCATTGCCTATTTTTCACTCGCAAAGGCTGGATCTGCGTCCACATCAGACCACCACTCATGCACTATAATGTGGTGTGCCACCTTATAGAATGAGGTTATGTTGGGCATCGTCGCATGTAGATTTATAATATTTAGAGAAGGCTACTCTTGGGGTGTGGTAGCTCCATAGGAAACCATGTAAACGGGATTTCAACATTTTAAATGTGGTATGGGAAATAGGTAGCTATGCAGCTGGTAAAGCATTCTGGGGATGGCCACTGTTTTTATAAATGGTCAAGCAGCCCGTAATGGATAATGGTAATGTTGTCCAAAATCCCATAACCTTATTTAAGCGGTCCACTTGGAGTTGGATATTGAGTGTTCAGGCGGGGTGGAGATCCCCTGTAACATACACCCCCATATATAGGAAGCTGTCTTTCGGGACCTATAGTTTGGCTACCCAGCAAAGAGGAGTGGGGGTAAGGCCATGGCATATGGTTAGGATGTAGCCCTATTGATAGTGAGTCCTGGGAATTTTCCAAAAATGCTGAGAATCTCGGGGACCAGCGTCTCTGTGGGTCGTCTAGGAATATCAAGACCTTGTCAGCGTGTAGGGCTATTCTGCCAGAGACTCAAAGCCCCATTCCAGGCGCTTGACCAGGACCTCTACTCTTATCGAACCTGCCAGGGGCTCAGTCCCTATGGCGAATAGCAAGGGCAACAGTGGACAACCCTGTCTCGCCCCTCTATATATTGGGAAGGGGTCTGACAACGAGCCCCACATCCTCACACTGGTCCTCAAGTCTGTATATTGCAGCCAGATCCAAGAAAGTAATCTAGGCCCGTAGTTCAGTGCTTGTAGTAAGCAGAACAGGCAATCCATCTAACCGAGCAAAAAGCCTTGTAAAAATCTACTAAGAGGTATGCATGTGCACCCGGAATATGATTCACAAGGGCACTTTTGTTGACGCCTAAGTTTACATTATCAGATGCTTTGGTGTATCAACTCCCTGCTTATGCGAGAACCTGCTGCGCCTCTTTTCCAGACTTAGTAGCCCCACATATTTTAAATTCAGCCAATTTCACACTATTGGCTGATAATAATCTCCACTTGGATGACCCCAAATGTACTCAGAGTTCAACTTTTATAGAGGATCTTGGTGTCCTCAATCTGAATTTGTGTAATTTTGCTCCCACCCATGTTGCACGGCACCTTCTGTATCCCATTTTTTTTCAAACTGATCGGACTTGGTCACTGCCCCTCTTTGTCCACTACTCCTGGTCCGATCATTTAGCTGTCCATTTCACTATCAGAATTGCATCTGGCCATGTACCTTTGCATCCCATTTCTACTGCTAAAATAAGGAACTGGTCCAAGTTGAATTCACCTGCTTTTCACAAATTACTTTATTGCACTAAGCCAGATATAAAACAACTTTAGGTTTTAGACCATGATCAGATCCAATACTGGCTTATGGAGGCCGTGGAAGAAAGCTTACTGGCCACTGTAAAACACCCAGGCCCCTCTTAGCCGCCCTGGTTTAATGAGATGTTAAAACTTGAGAAGAAACAATGCAAAGTCCTAGAATGGCTTTGGAGAAAGTCTTCCACTGAGGACACCAAAATCAACTATAGAGCAGCATTAAAAAATATCATGGGGTCTGTCAATCTGCTTGAGATGCTTTTTATTCAAGTAGAATTCTAAACACTAAAAACTGCTCTAAAACGCATTTTTAAGTGGGTAGGGAATTATCTGACCCCTGCAATTTGCCTCCTCCTACTGCCCTTTCTCAAACTCAGTGCAAGGAGCGTGCCCTCTTTTTTTTTTTTTACTCGGAGTGGAAAATATCCACTCTCAATTGGTCAGTGACTACACAGGGAGCACAATCGAAAGACACTGTTGCTACTACTGATATTCAGAACCTGTCTGGTGTGGCTAATCACGGCTCTCGGACCTGTCAACCAGTCATCAAACCTTAGTGCATGGTCCCATTTGGACATGGCATCTTTCAAATCTATTCCACAATCAGTCGTGGCCTGGTAGGGCCTCGACAGGGGTAGAGAGGCCTCCCGGGGGAGGTGGGAAGGGATATATCCTCCCTAAATATTTAGTTTCACAAAAAGATATCCCTCCTGGGACCTTGTAGGGTCCTCTGGTTGTGAAAAAGGGAAGAAGAAAGGAAGGGGAGAACAACCGTCAATGTTGTGTGAGGGGGGTGTTCTGAAACAGAACACCTAGAAGAGTCTACACCTTACTGATTCAGTATTGTCCCCGAGTTGTAAGGTGGGAAGGGAGGGAGACCCTTTTGTTAATATAGCCCTCACTCACTCTAATAGTGACATGCTTCATCATCGGGCTCACCCTGTCTCCTAAAGGTCAGGGTGGGCTCAACCGTGTTTCAGGGAGCACTTATGAAAATATATTGGTATGGGGGCGTACCGTTAAAGATAAAATTCCTCTCTCACTCCTAAAGTATCCTTTATTTGTGTAGTGAGGGGGAAGGTTAAAAGAGACTATGGTAGGGTTTGAGGATTTGATGGTCCTATGACCCTAACTAAACACCAACTTGTTTCAGCCCTATCGCTGGCCAATGTATGGTCCTGGGCTTTCGTCAGGGTGGGATGCGATGAGGTCACTTCCCCCAGAGACATGAGTGCTGTGCGATCATGCAATTAAAATGTAACACAAAAAACAATTGATGGACAAGTCTAGTACCTGTCACTGATTTCTTCGAGGAATTACCTGAAAGAAAAATTAGGCGAAACAGACAAACACATAAAGGACATGTAGTGACTTTTTGTGTGTTCAGGCCTGATGTTGCCATTAGCAAAATGAAGCTAGACCGTTGTAGTTTCCTTGTAATGATGTGTCGTGTGGGCGACTGGAATCATATGTGGGGCACCAGAGAGTGGTGGTGTCTGGTGTTCACCATGAAGATTATGTGCCAGTGGCCCGCATTCACAGGTTTATTGTTTTGCCATACATCTATGGAAAAGAATGCACGCAGTAATACTATCGTGCCTCATGCAGTAATACTTGCTGCTCAGTGTCATACACGCATGCATACATACATACACACATATTGTTACCCTTATTGTGATAGTTGTTGAGTGATAGTGAGGTAGAAAACCCGTAGTTCAATGACTAGAGGTTCAGGGCACTCACCCCGGTGGGACAAGGCGTAAGCTCCCAACGAGGGGCTTGGAGGGGGAGGCCTTATAGTCACACTGTAGAAAAAATAAAGTAAAGAAACCGGCATGGTAGTTAAGTATAGGGGATTCGCCATGGAGATTGTGGTCCGAGTTCTCCGTGTGGGGTAATGGGTTGCCGGGGTATTCTAAAAGGAAGTCACTTACTTCGTCAAAGGTCCATCCCCGTTAGAGACCTACTGTGCTCCGCTCCTCTGCTTGTCTGTGGAGGGAGTGGGGTGCCATGGTAAAATACTTAGGATTGGGGCTTGCGTGCCATTTCCGCATTGCATTCGTGTCTCCGTATGATTGGTTGGTGTGCGGGTGCTCAGCCTGGCGTTACCTGCCGCGTGATTGCGAGCACGTCGCTTGTGGCAGAGGTCTCTGTTGCCATGGAAGTACCAGGGACGCCGCTCGTTCTCTCGTGTATGGACGCGGATGTCCGTGCTCTTGGTAAAGGATTTGTGGAGAGTGTGAAACTTTATTAACACACGAGCAAAATACAAACACACAAAAACCTATAGCGTAAATGGGAGAGTCATTGTTCATACTCCCATCTGTGGGCGCGAGTGTGCCTACTCTTGATAAGGTTTATAAGCCACTTTATAACGAAGGGGATTATTGTTAGAGCGTTATCTCATTTTTATATTGTATGCTGTATATTGTGAGCCGTGTTGGAGACGGCATAATTACTTTTTGTGACAGAGAGTGCTAGTCATGGGGGACATACTTTGGTCATATGCAGGTCCCTTGCAGGAATTATATATCGTATATTGTCTATAGTTGGAAGTGTGTGAGCCAACTGGTTTACTCTTCCAGTCAAAAAACAGTGAGTCCTGGGGGCATGTTAAAATGTAATCGCTGGTCCCATCCGGGAATGTTGCTGCTGTTTGTGTATTTGGTTCGTACGTTCCATCCGGGAGCATAAACTATACGAAAAAGGCTTGTGGATTAAATTTTACGTGTTATTTAGCCCGGGGGGGCCCGGCTGCCTTTTGTTATATGGACTGATATAATGCATGTCATTCTTGACACTGCTGTAGGGAGACAAGGTGGCGCAGAGATGTAGTAGCGCCAGTATGTGGAATGTGCTAAGTTTTGTTGTTCGCTGGCAACCCATGGTGCAGTTGCTGGTTGGCGTCTGCGTTGTTGTGCTTTTTGTGCTATAGAGACTTCTGTGGTGTAGAGAATGGTCTCGTATGGAGGTACATATTCCGGGGGCTCAGTCTGTGCCTATCTTTGGTCTCTGCATGGAGATCAAGGGTTCGTCTATTAAGATTATTCAGTTGGTTCCAAGGGATGTCGTTATTGAGGCCAGTTTTATTTGTCTGCAAGCGATACACCCATCTCTGTTCTTTGAACAATAGTGTGTCTTGAACTTTGCGTTGTGTGAATATTTTTTCTATGATCCTCCATTTCAGGTCATTTTCAGTGTGGTGGGATTCCAAGAAATGGGTCGTGAGCTTGGTCATGTTTTTTTTTTTTTTTTACAGCGAATGGTGCTTCTGTGTTCGCTGATTCTTGTTTTGATTTTTCTCGAAGTCATGCCTATGTATCTGAGATCGCATGGGCAGGTGATCATGTATATGACATTTGTGCTGTTACAATTAGTATAGGTGCGTTGTTCCCATGGGGTCTTTCGCCCTAGGTCAATCATGGTTGTATGTGTGGTGAACGGCCATACTGTGCAGCTGCCACATGGGAAGTGCCCCATGACTCGTGGGAGGTCCCACAGGGTGGTCTGTTTGTTCTTTGTAGTCTCCATGGATTTACTGTGTACACGTCTGTCTCGTATGCTGCTGATCTTCTTGAAAGAGAAAAGGGGTTTCTCAAATTGAAGTTTGTTGGATGTGAGTATCCCCCAGTGTTTGTTGATTTTTTTTTTTGATGAGACTGGACCCTGAGTTATATGTGGTGACACATATGAGTTTCTGTGTTTCGTTTTTGTTTTTGTTTTTTCTAGGAGGCTCTCTGTGGGGATATTTCGCACTCTTTTTCTTGCTTTGTTTACTATTTGATTTGGGTACATTCGGTCTATTCGTTTTTCGGTGAGTTTTGTTGCCTCTTTGTTGTAATCTTCCTTTTTGGAACAGTTGCGCTTCATGCGCATGAATTGTCCGACTGGTAAATTTTCCTTGAGGGCCCTGGGATGTACACTTTCGAAATGAAGGAGGCTGTTACGGTCGGTGGGTTTAGTGTGCAGCAAGGTACTGAGTTTTCCTTCTTCAGCGGTAATGTTTACATCCAGGAAGGACACCTGTTTATTGTGTGTCATACTGAACTTGAGGAATGGGTTTCTGCTATTGATCCATTTGTTGAAGTGGTCTATGTTGGTCTCGTCGTGTTGCCATATTACCAGGATGTCGTCTATATATCTGATCCATAGGCGTATCTGATTGTTGTAGGGGTTGTTCATCCAGATGTTGTGGTCCTCGAACCACCCCATATAGAGGCAGGTTACGCTGGGGGCAAAAGTACTGCCCATTGATGTACTGTGGCATTGTAGATAGACGGTGTCTTCGAAGCTGAAGAAGTTTTCCATGAGGGCCATTTTGGCCAGTTCCATGATCCAGTCTATGGGGACTTTCCACTGCCATTCCTGGGTTTTTAGTAGGTCCCGGATCACTCTGAGGCTATCTTCCTGGGGGATACTGGTGTAGAGAGCCTCTACATCAAGACATATAAGTGTCTCATTTTGTGGATCAAAAGTTATGTCACCGAGGATCGTCAGCAGGTGTGTGGTGTCCTTCACGTACGATTTGGCTTTGGTGACGAGTGGTCTGAGGTACCAGTCCAAGAATTGTGATAGAGGTTCCAGGATTCACCCGATTCCGGAGACGATAGGTCTTCTAGGAGGTGGTGTTTGTCCTTTGTGTATTTTCGGGATCGTGTAGAACCTGGTCTAGGTTCAGTGGTGGTAAGGAATTCTCTCTTTTTTGTTGATCCATCCTTTCTCACCTGCTTCTTCCAACAGTATTTTAATATAATGTTGGATCCTGGTCGTGGGGTCAGAGCGTAGGGGTTTATAGTTTCTGTGGTCTTGTATCAGTGAGAGGCATGTCCTTCTGTAGTCCTCCTTGTTTTCGATTACAATTGCTCCGCCCTTATCCGCAGGTTTTATCACAATGTTTTTGTTCTTGCTGAGGGAATTGAGGGCAGTAGTCTCGCGTTTGGAGAGGTTCTTAAAGATGTTCTGTTTTGGTCTATAAAGTTCGATGTCCTTCGTGACCGCCTCCTCAAAAGCTAGAATTTCTAGAGGAATGGATGAAGGCGGGGGCGACCTTTGTTGTTCTTTGCTATTCTGCTGCCTGACCATCTGCTGCTGCCAACACCAAGCACTACAGGAAGACCCCTGGTGGGACGAGGGTCCCAGGGGCTACGGCGCTGCTAACCAACGGACCTGCACATACCATCACACTCGGGGAGGACTCTAACCCCCAGAGTGCACCGCTTTACCTCGCAGCTGCCGCGAGTGAGGGAGAGGCGTGGCCAACGCGCTTATAGCGCAGCCTCTACCACCGGGACTCGCGCGGGACGTAGACCGGACGAAGCCCGGACCAAGGGCGGCCCCGTCTGAGCCCGTCCGAGTCTGACCGAGGCTGGGCCGGGCCATCCCCCTGATATTTTCCTCCATGTGAGTTATCTGCTTCCGCGAACTCATGTTTGTTATCCAAGTGAACTATTGCTTTTGTCTGGGTTCTTAGGTACTCCGAAAGAAAAGTAAGCATAAGTTCTAACTATTGTTGTAAATCGTGGATCCTACCGAACCCATTCACTTGACTATAATTGCTCACTTGTAAACTGGATTTAGGGCTTCCCTCAAGTTAAATAGCCATGGGAAAGGACATTGCCCCACAAACAAAGCCAAACACTAGGCAGAAAACTAAAACCCGCCGACCGACACCTAAACCTACAGCGATAGACAAAATGCTGCAGCAAGCAATAGGTGCCGTCTCCAGCGAAATTGAACGCACTGAAAGACGCCTCTCCTTAACACCGACCTTACCCAGGTTCTCAGCCCTCTCGGAGCCTGTAGTCCTAAATCCCCACCAACTATCAGATTCCCCGATTATTCTAGAAACATCGCCCGTACAAGCAAACACAGCTTGGGAATCCCCTAAGAAAACATCCATAGGGGGGGATGCAAAAAGAAAGGGACCACATCGAAAATATAAAAATCAAAGGGGAGGGAAACAAGGGAACTTACTACCTGAGGTGGCGCACATTCAAGAATCTAATGACAACGCATCCTGCGATAGAAGCAAAGCATCCATGGAGGCACCGTCTTGGGCCCTAAACTTGATTGAAGAGCTCAAAATTCATTTTGAACTACTCATTAAACATGAGCTTGAAGTAGCAATGACACGTATTGACAGGCTGTCCTCTCTGGTCACTTCTTGGGGTAGCAAAATCGAGGCTATTTGGCATGCCACTAAACCAACTGAATTTCAGATTCCTGATAGATCTCCCCAATTTCATTCAAATCCTGAAACCCTACCCGCATTAACCGTGCTCCCCCCCCTTGTAGGCCAAGTACCAATAGCATCTCTAGCACAATCATCCGCTCATGCGGAGTCCACCTCTTCACTACAACAACATCAGGGTTTAGATCTACCCCAGCATAGGACACAAAATATAATGGATAAAATGCAAGGCATCAAGGCGGTGACAACTATCCAGGGCCCACTAAATGATCACGCATCTAGAAACATCAAGGGAAATAATAAAGATAACTTATTCCAATTCAACCGGAGGGAAACTAACTCACTTCTGCCATGTATAGACTTACCTCCTGCTTCCACCCCATACGTCGTTGTATTAGTAGGCGTACCAAAGCTAGACACAGGATATGTGGATACCTACTCAGATTTAAAAAACAAAGCCATTCATTGGCTTAATAAAAATAGACCCCTTTCCCATCAGACACATAGCGAAATTCTATTCGCACGCAGGGTTAGATGGGTGGGGCAGAGGCAGAAAGATATCAAGGGAGACTGTGTGTTGGTTAACTTCAGAGACAGTTGGGTGACCCAGCATATTCTTGATTGGCGCCAGTTCGGGATGAGCAGTGGCATCCAGACCCTTCCTTTGGGCTATTTTTACCCCCCTAGTCCCTTGCTAGAGAGAATGGGAAGTGTGTATAAGAAATGGGAACTAAGGGCCCTGCCAGGAAGTGCACAAAACAGAGGTTGGGTCTCTGAACCAACACCACTATTCCCCATCCCTGTTAGTAACAGGTTCAGTCCCCTAGATTTGGTTGACTGACTAATTTTGCCCCCTAAACACCAATCCTGCATAGGCACCCACAGAGACAAGCCTCAGTGCCTAGAGAGAATAGAGCACAAAAGCAATGAAAGACCTGATCGCGCTGACCATGCAATGGGAATCCATCTAGCTCCTCCTGACCACCCTATGGGAATACATCAAGTGAACATCCCACGGACCAGTTTCCAATGTGCACCCTCCAGTCCACCTAGGGTCCCTGACTACAGCTCACAGGGTCGGGAGGGGACCAACCATCAAGAATTGCAATTAGAGAGGGATCCTGTGACCACATCTACAGGACCTGCAGAAAATGTGCAGAATCTTAAAATCTTGTCCTGGAATATAGCGGGCCTAACCGCTAAAATGGACCTCCCGGACTGGGGAGAATTCATAGATTCCAACGGGGTATGCCTCTTCCAAGAAACATGGGCTACAACAGCATTGCATAGGGTAGGATATGCTACCTATTGCATCCCAGCTGTCCAGGGGCCCAGGGGAGACCTTCTGGAGGTCTATGTACCTGGGTGGGTACCCATCTAGGATGCTCGATCAAGTTGATAGACACGTCCTCCCCAGATATTCTGTGTGTCCTCCTCTCAATTGAAAATCTCCCTAAGCTGGCTATCATTAATATCTACTCTCGTCCGGTGAGGCATGGGCTTACCTCGTTTACTCTAGATTCTCTTCTTTCATTTCTCCCCACTTTATCCAAGTCCATTAAAGTAATAATTGGAGGCGATTTTAATTGCCACTTCGAGCCCCTCTCTGGCATGGCTTCTAACATCACTAGTGAGGAAGACTCCGTCTGGTCAATTCCAGACTGTAACACCTATCAGATAAGAGGGTGGACCCCTCTTGTCCTCCAAATGAACACTCTTACACTTAGTCACTCGCTTAGGGCATGCAACGGTCGCTTTCCCGCGACAGCCCGGGTAAATTCACATTTGAGAAACCCGGACAGGCCTCTATAATTGATTATATCTTAGCTGATGTCGAGTTATGGCACAGAATCCGGAGCTTCTCAGTTTTATCTAGATGTGAGAGTGATCACAACCCACTGGTCCTAACCCTAGATCAATTACAAATTAAAGGGGCCCAAGGTGTGTGGCATCAACCTCCTTCGAATTTAACAGCAATTGAGAGGGGCAGAAGAGTACGCTGGGCAACAATTGTACAAGCACCAGAAAAAATGGCCTCTATGTAGGATCAAATTACTCCACACCTAGTTGCTGCATTTGCAGCTTCTGAAAATAGTGACGCTCCAGAATCCCTTCTGGTAATAGGCAAGAATCACCAAGATTTGGCATCAACCCTGGCTGAGTTCTTCCAGAATGGTAGGAGCCCCGCCAGTCCTGATCTAAAACCTAAAAATCCTTGGTATACCAAGGCGTGTAGGGCAGCTAAACGCGCCCTGACACTAAAGATCAGGGAAGGTGATAGTTTGGGTATTAAAGTGTCTAGAGCGCACTATAAAAACACTCTTGCGGCAGCGAAAGCAGAATGGGAAACCGATAGATGGGACGCGATCAAGAAAGCATTAGAAGCAAGGGATATGAGATCCTTTTGGACCCTAGTTAAAACGGGGAAATTGGAAGGCAACACGGCACTGGAACCAAATTTGGGGGAGGAAGTTTGGAGATCCTATTTTAAAGCTTTATATTAAAAAACCCAAGATAAAGACAAAGATGGTAGGGCTCCCGACCCCAATGAAATTTCCGCTAATCAGTATTCTTCACCACTGTGTACATTGGCAGAAGTCTTATTGGCATTGTCTAAATTACTACCCAACAAGGACCCAGGGTTGGACAGGATCCCTGGTGACCTCTTCAGAAATGAACAAGTGGTATGGGCCCCCTATTTACAGATTTTATTCAATGCCATCTTTTGTGGTATGGCATTCCCTCCAACATGGGCAGGGGCCGAAATCATTCCCATTTACAAAAAAGGCTCCCCGCTAAACCCAGCAAACTACCGACCAATAAGTCTTATTGATGTCACCCAAAAGATATTTGCTCGTGTCCTTCTGGGTCGACTGCAATCATGGATGGACGAGACGGCAGTTTTAACATCACTGCAAGCCGGATTTAGGACCAAAACGTCAACAATAGATCAGTTATTCAGGTTGCAGTTGATCCATTGGAAAACTGTTATTCTGGGGGTGGCACCCTCTATTTAACCTTCGTGGACCTTAAATCCGCGTTTGACATGGTGCCGCGCGACCAGCTATGGGCCCTTCTCTGTGATATGGGTGCCCCAGTATATCTATGTCATCTGCTGAAGCGCCTACACGAAGGCACCCATGCAAGGATAAGATACGGCAAGCACGGGGAACTGTCAGCTCCATTCCCGGTTGAGAAGGGGGTGAGACAGGAGCGTCTTGGCACCGACCCTGTTCTCCCTCTTCTTAAACGGTTTAGTCAAAACCTTGCTCTCAGTCAAAGATATCGACTCCCCAAGGCTAGCTAATCACAAAATGCCAGCCCTAATGTTTGCAGACGACACGCTGCTCTTATCAAAGTCGCCAATGGGTATGCAGCGGGTATTGGAAGAATTTAGCCTTTTCTGTAAGAGAAGAGACTTGGAGATAAATCTCCAGAAGACCAAATACATGGTATTTGGCGCCAACACTAGAAATCGACCGCACCCTCGATTGGATGGCAGACCACTTGAGCGAGTAACTATTTTTGACTACCTGGGCCTCACACTCAATGACACGATGGAGTGGGGGACTCAAGTTAAGAGAGCTAATCTCAAATTGACACAGTCAATAGGGGGAATCATAAAAGTATTTAAAAATTGCACCCATAAAGCACTAGGCCCCCAGCAGAAATTTACAAAACCCAAGCGAGGGAGCCTCGCTATATGGTGCTGAACTTTGGGGCCATTGCCCGACCAATATACTGTCAAAAACTGAGAATACTTTTATTAGGCAGCTGGCAGGGCTCCCCACAAGCACCCCTTAACACCTCTTAGGATGGACCTGGGTATTAATCCAATAGCCGACCAAATTGCCTCTCGCCCTCTCCATTATTGGCGACGCCTTTGGAGTACGCCCGAGTTACAAACATATAGGGAGGAATTGCAGGACGTCATGTCTACCCTGGGAGCAGGTAATCTACCGTGGTTGACTTATATCAGGAACACGTGTCATCAAATGGGGTGGGCCAACATGTGGATAACTCCTGAAGTGACCTGCCTAGCTACCCCAAAAAAATCCCTAACAACTGTTTTTAAAAATTTTAAGCTAGTCCAAATTTCCCAGTGCACAGTTTCTTCATCCCTGACGTCCAGGTTTTTGGACATAAAACATCAATATATTCTTGAGCCTGCCTTGGATAGTATCCAACCTCCCATGGCTAAGAAACTGTATTTACAATTTAGGCATGGGACGCTCCCGCTGCGTGCACTCGCCAACAAATGGAAGGGAGCAAGAATTCAAGAATGTCCGGGGTTTACTCATAAGGAAGAAACAGAACTTCATGTCATCCTCTTTTGCCCTGCATATAGGAAGGTGAGGTCCAAGTGGGTACTTCAGCTCTGCAGGAATTTAGGGATCAGAGGTTATACTGAAGTGTTCAGGCTCTTAAAATATGAGATGCAGCCACTATTTGTAACTGTCACTTCAAGATTCCTATTTGCAATGTGTAATATACGCAGAAGTATTATCAAGACGAAAGAGTCGGGAAACAACATAACTTTGCCCTCCCTCTAGATAAACTATCATATTTGCACAAAGCCTCTAATGAGAAAACCTGCTTTTATGCCATTCAGGACAAGTTGTTTTAATTGTTTTTCTAACTATTTTTTAAGAATAGGCAACATTTAGTTTTTTATACTGTTTTTAATGCTCATCAAATACTTTTTGACACCAGATGATCTATTGGTTAGTTGTAACTCAGGCGATGATTCAGATATGGGGACAATGATAGTCCTTTCATTGGTGAGGTTCAATGATGTTTATTTGTCTTACAAATGCTTCCCCGCATCCCCATTATGCCGATCACATTTGCTATCAATTTTAACTTTTGTTAAAGTTTGTTTTTTAAATCTTTTTATTGTACTTTTATGGCTGCATAGTCGAAATAAAGATTCACTTGACTTGACTAATATAATGTTGGATCCTGGTCGTGGGGTCAGAGCGTAGGGGTTTATAGTTTCTGTGGTCTTGTAACAGTGAGAGGCATGTCCTTCTGTAGTCCTCCTTGTTTTCGATTACAATTGCTCCGCCCTTATCCGCAGGTTTTATCACAATGTTTTTGTTCTTGCTGAGGGAATTGAGGGCAGTAGTCTCGCGTTTGGAGAGGTTCTTAAAGATGTTCTGTTTTGGTCTATAAAGTTCGATGTCCTTCGTGACCGCCTCCTCAAAAGCTAGAATTTCTAGAGGAATGGATGAAGGCGGGGGCGAAAAAACAGACTTTTTTGATGTCTGTGTGCCGGTCCTCTATTTGGGGGCGCTGGTTGTTCATGAAGAATGCTTTTAGTTGAATTTTTCAGTCTATCAAGTCAGACTCCCTGCTGGATCCTTTACCACCTCAGATGCTCAGCCAGCTGGATCCTGACCTGTTATCAATGATTATGGATCTTCTCAATGCCTCACTTTTGGAAGGGTCTGTCCCTCAGAAGTGGAACATGCTTTGGTCCTTCCTCTTTTGAAAAAAACAAACTTGGAACCGACCAATCTGTCAAATTTCCGCCCTGTGTCTCTGTTACCCATTTTTTCCAAGATTCTGGAGAAACATGTCAATGGCCAGCTAACCTCATTTGTGGAAGCTCAGAACTTTCTCCATCCCTCCCAGTCTGGCTTTAGGGCTGGATATTCCACCAAATCCACCCTTTTGGGGGTAACTGAGCTTCTAAGGCAGCGCTTGGATGAGGGAGAAACTGCAGCGCTCATCTTATTAGACCTTAGCGCTGCCTTTGACACTGTGTCTCTTTCCATTCTGGTGGAAAGATTGATGGCACTTGGCCTTGAAGGCTTGGCTCTGGAGTGGTTACAATCTTTTCTTAAAGACCGGTCTTTTCAGGTCTTTCCTTCCACTGCCAGGTCCAACTTACAAGCACTTTCTTCTGGAGTACTGCAGGGCTCTGTGCTGAGCCCTATGTTGTTTAACATCTACATCCGCCCTTTTGCAGAAATGGTAGAGAGTAGTGGCATGTACCTTTTTTCCTGTGCCGATGACACCCAGATCATCTTTACCTTGTCATCAGCTCATAAGCATGGTTTCTCTGACCTCAGTTAGGGGTTGAGTTGCAGCTCCTCTTGGATGAATATAACTTACTCAAGCTCAATGGGGACAAAGCTGAGGTCCAGATTCTGGGCAATAACTCTGCTCTCTGGGGACCACAACATTGGCCTGCTTCTCTAAGTGCTCTGCCCACGCCATCATCAAAGGTCAAGAACTTGGGCTTCCTTGTGGATGATATGTTATCTATGAAGCCTCAAGTGGCCAAGGTGACGGGCACCTGTTTTGCAGTTCTCAAGTGGCTAAGAAAGATCCTATGGCTGATCCCTGTTCCTGCGCAAAGGACGATGATCCAAGCCCTTATCACTAGACCAGATTATGGAAATGTGTTGTATCTGGGAGCTTTCAAAGCCACTGTCCGTCGGTTGCAATTAGTGCAGAATGCTGCTGCTAGGCTTCTTTATCAGTTGCCCAAATTTGCCTCCGTCTCGAATCTTCTCCACGGGCTGCACTGGCTTATGATCTCAAATCGTATTAAGTTCAAAGTACTTTGCTACATGTTCAAGGTGAAAGCCAGATCTGGACCTAACTATATTCAGGATCTGGTACTACCTTACCAACCCTCTCGTTCTTTAAGATCCTCTCATCTGGCTTTGTTTACTGTTCTTAGGTTCCGCTTGTCCCGTATGAAGGGGCGTTCTTTTGCTTATCTAGGCCCAAAGTTATGGAAAACTCTTCCAAACTATTTGAGGAATTGCCCTTCTCTCCTTGCTTTTCGCAAGGGCCTGAAACCTTGGCTTTTCTAATCTTCTTATGTGTCTCTTTGCATCTCCCTACCTTGTTCTGTGCCGGCAAACCCCGTGGAGTAGCTGTGCGCATTATAAGTTCCAACAATAAATAAATGAATTGTAGACGTGTCTAATGTTAAGTTGCATGGCTCGTTGGGATACAAAGGCAGATTGATCCCGGTGGATCAAGGTGGCTAGCAGCGCCATCAACCTATTTGCTAGGGCCTTAGCCCATATTTAACTTCTATATTTAAAAGGGAAATAGGGTGATATTAGGAGGAACAAACAAGCAGGAGTCTTAACTTGGGTATGACCACAATTTCCGCTAGTCGCAGATCAGGGGGGAATATACCCGTTTGTTGGAAATTTGTGAAAACCCCATGTAATGGTTCCAAAAGAAGGGTTTTACACGTTTCAAAGAATTCTGCTGGGAATCCATTGGGGCCCGGTGTCTTACCAGGTAAAAATTGGGACAGAGCCTCCCCTAGTTCTTCCAATGTAAGGACATTCTCGGGCTAGTTGCTGTTATCGTTGGTCAGTGGACACTTGGGTAGGTCCTCTATAAAGTCCTGTAGTGCAGGTAGATCCATCTCTGGTGGTTGGGCATAAAGATCCCTGTACTAGGAGGCAAATCGCCGGGCAACTGTGTTTTCTCCAGTGTGTCGTACACCGGTGTCGTCTATTATATGGGCAATAAGTGTCCGAGTCGTGTCAATGGAGAGTCGATGCAGGATCTCTGCTTGTTTTGCCTCCCCAGTGATAGATGTGGCTTTGTGTGGCGAGCCATGCCGTCTTTGATTAACTGAGGATCAAATGTTTGAGGATGGCCTGGTTGTGTAGGGAGACTCTGAGTTTGTCAGGAGTGGAGAGCTTTATCATAGTCTGCCTTCAGTGCAAGGCGGGTCTCCAGGTCAGTCATCTCACACATATGTCTCTTGCGTGCCCATGCTATATGGCTTATAACGCCCCTCTGATGGTGGCTTTGAGTGCCCGCCAGAGAGATTCTGGGGATTTGACAGAGCCCTTACTGGTTTTTGGGTAATATCCTATGGACGCCTGAATATGCGCCCAAGCCATGGCGATTTGAAGCCACCAAGCATTGAGTTGCCATCCCGATGGTGGTCGATGCGGGGCCAGGTGAAGTTGTAACTCAACTGGGGAGGGGTCCCAAAGTCCCTGACGTGGATGTGGGCATCGATAACTCTATGGCATTCAGATTTAGGAAAAAGAAAGTAGTTTTGTCAAGAAAAGGCTCTATGTGCCCACAAATAGTTACTGTTTCCTTTTCCTGGAGGTGTATAATCTGCCATCCATCTTCTAGCCCCATTTTGTCTATGAATCTGGCCAGTGGCGGAGGACCCACATTTTCTCTTTGAGTTTGGGTGGACCTGTCCAGGTCCCAATCCATTAACCCATTGAAGTCCCCCTCCCCCCCAGCACCCAGGGCCTAAGCGGGAACTGTGCTGACAGCGCCACCATTGTGTTAAGTAAGTTTCGTGTAACTGGCGGAGGGGCATATACACTAGCCATTGCAAATGGCAGACCATAGAGTAGGTTGGGGCATACACTTGCCCCAAACCGACCGCACAGCGAAATTGCGCCTCTTTGGCCAACGAATTCATAATTTCCTCCGTTTAAATCCATGTTCTAAACATCTATTCCATTCTTTTTATTCCTCTGATTTCATTCAACTTATACTCAAATCCACACACGGGATATTGTGCCTTTTTTCCAAGTTTCTCAAATTAAAGCTGTGCCCATCCGGACCTCTTGCTCAAACACGACAAATGCAGAAGTTCGTCCAAAGCAGTGTTTATTTATTAAATGACCCAATGCATTTCGGGCATCAAGCGCCCTTCATCAGGGGACACTATAAATAACGATAAAACAAACAACTGTTACTATAATACCTTTACGCAACATCTTACTTCCTCTACATCAATGAGTATATACATATATCAAAACACCTTATTGCTTAGGAACCCATCCTTTTTCTTACAATATACCCCTTCATGAACAATGTACAAAATGACCCTCTATTTGCTTAACGGACCTATCCCTCTTGTCATCAATATCCTTTGTTTAACTCCTCAACCCCTCTCTTTTGCAAGTCAAACATCTACCCCTTCCATGTGCCAATAGGAATTTTAAATGACAGACTTTTGTAATCCTTACTTTTTACCCTCCATGTTCACACTTCCTCTCTTACAACCTTTGCTTAACTCGCATCCCCGTAGACCCCTTTCATCTCTACCCCTCTCACTTCGTGCTCCTCCTCCCTCTCCATTCATTCCACACACGCCCTTATGAATCCCTTTCATTCTTCCCCTTCCTAAATCTTTCAACTGCTCCCGCACCCTTCCCATCTAAAGTGATTTACTCTACAATCCTCCTAGCCCCATTGTCTCTCCTCTAGCAAACTCCAGTTATTCATACTCACCCCCGAACCTACCCCTAAATTAAACCCGCTCAATCATTCAGCATAATAACAGAAACACGCGCTGCACTTTCACCCCTCAGCCTGAATAAACGATACGACAATTTCACGTACCTGCTTCAGTCATTCAACTTACTCCTTCGCCATCTCCGTAATGATAAATGTTTAAACTACCCACAATTCCACCCTTATTTAACCACAACCTCCCTAGCCTGTCCCTCCTGATTGGTCCATTAATTAACATTTTCCCGCCATATAAACTTTTATATCGGTCAAACAAACTACGTTACCCAAAATGCAACATGTTCATGCTTTAAAACGTAAACTACATTTTACGAGTTCCTCCTTGTCCAATTGCAAATAATTAGTGTCATGACAATAATCATTAAATATTGCTGATTTCAAGATGAATCTACATATTTAAAAGTCCGTTTCCATCTCTTTTAAACGCCACTGCTTTATCGAACCCAGATTTTTACTCCATTCGTGTGGATACTGGCAATGTTCTCCAATTCAACTCGTTTTCTCCTTTTTACTTTTGACGGGTGCTACCCCAATGTAGGGCAAATCATATGAACACTCAATTATGATGGGGTGCACACCTTTATCTTCATGTTTTGTATACTCATTCAATAATTTGTCCAAGAATGCGTGCTAATCGGTTGTGTGCCTTGCCCTAATGGCACCTAGATGAGAACAACATGATTAGGTTGGGGCATACACTTGCCCCAAACCGACCGCACAGCGAAATTGCGCCTCTTTGGCCAACTAATTCATAATTTCCTCCGTTTAAATCCATGTTCTAAACATCTATTCCATTCTTTTTATTCCTCTGATTACGGAGATGGCGAAGGAGTAAGTTGAATGACTGAAGCAGGTATGTGAAATTGTCGTATCGTTTATTCAGGCTGAGGGGTGAAAGTGCAGCGCGTGTTTCTGTTATTATGCTGAATGATTGAGCGGGTTTAATTTAGGGGTAGGTTCGGGGGTGAGTATGAATAACTGGAGTTTGCTAGAGGAGAGACAATGGGGCTAGGAGGATTGTAGAGTAAATCACTTTAGATGGGAAGGGTGCGGGAGCAGTTGAAAGATTTAGGAAGGGGAAGAATGAAAGGGATTCATAAGGGCGTGTGTGGAATGAATGGAGAGGGAGGAGGAGCACGAAGTGAGAGGGGTAGAGATGAAAGGGGTCTACGGGGATGCGAGTTAAGCAAAGGTTGTAAGAGAGGGAAGTGTGAACATGGAGGGTAAAAAGTAAGGATTACAAAAGTCTGTCATTTAAAATTCCTATTGGCACATGGAAGGGGTAGATGTTTGACTTGCAAAAGAGAGGGGTTGAGGAGTTAAACAAAGGATATTGATGACAAGAGGGATAGGTCCGTTAAGCAAATAGAGGGTCATTTTGTACATTGTTCATGAAGGGGTATATTGTAAGAAAAAAGGATGGGTTCCTAAGCAATAAGGTGTTTTGATATATGTATATACTCATTGATGTAGAGGAAGTAAGATGTTGCGTAAAGGTATTATAGTAACAGTTGTTTGTTTTATCGTTATTTATAGTGTCCCCTGATGAAGGGCGCTTGATGCCCGAAATGCATTGGGTCATTTAATAAATAAACACTGCTTTGGACGAACTTCTTCATTTGTCGTGTTTGAGCAAGAGGTCCGGATGGGCACAGCTTTAATTTGAGAAACTTGGAAAAAAGGCACAATATCCCGTGTGTGGATTCGAGTATAAGTTGAATGAAATCAGAAGAATAAAAAGAATGGAATAGATGTTTAGAACATGGATTTAAACGGAGGAAATTATGAATTCGTTGGCCAAAGAGGCGCGATTTCGCTGTGCGGTCGGTTTGGGGCAAGTGTATGCCCCAACCTAATCATGTTGTTCTCATCTAGGTGCCATTAGGGCAAGGCACACAACCGATTAGCACGCATTCTTGGACAAATTATTGAATGAGTATACAAAACATGAAGATAAAGGTGTGCACCCCATCATCATAATTGAGAGACCATAGAGTAGGCCAGATAGTGCCGCATATCTACCTTGATTATCTCACCATATCTGCATGTCTATTAGTGGTAGTCTATTATGAATTAGAATGGCCACCCCTAAGACTCCCTAACAAAGCTTGCATGAAACACTTGAGAGTAACCGATGCAGGCCAGGACCAGACATTTAGTGCTTGCCAAGTGTGTTTCCTGAAGGAGGAGTATGTTTACTCCCACCGCACACTAGCCACCAGACTCCACGACGCCGGCATCCGCAGGAAGGCCCTCGACTGGATATGCTCATTTCTCACAGGCAGAACTCAGTGAGTCAGACTCCCGCACTGCCTCTCGGAACCAACAGAGCCCAGATGTGGAGTGCCCCAGGGATCCTCCTTCAGCCCCACCCTCTTCAACATCTACATGGGCCCCCCCTTGCAGCCATCGTCAGAATCAACGGGCTCAACATAGTCTCCTATGCCAGCACCCAGCTCATTCTCTCAGCAAAGAACCAAACATCACCAGGCACAACTTCCAAGAAGGGATGAAAGCCATCGCCACCTGGATGAAGAAGAGCTGCTTGAAACTCAACTCAGAGAAAACAGAAGTCCTCATCCTTGGGTGGGGGGGGGGAGGGGGGGTTCTGGAGCCGAAACCTGGTGGCCCCCCACCCTCGGAACCCCCCCCCACACCCAGACGGACCACGCACGAAACCTCAGCATCATACTAGACTCATCGCTCACGCTGAACCGCCAGATCAACGCCGTATCCTCTGCCTGCTTCAACACCCTCCGCATACTCCGAAAAGCGTTCAGATGGATCCCAACTGAATCCAGAAAAACGGTCACGTATGCCCTCATCAGCAGCAGACTGGACTATGGCAGCACTCCCTACACCGGAATCAACATGAAACTCCTTTGCAAGGTCCAGACCGTCCAGAACGCTGCAGCCAGACTGATCCTAGACATCCCCCATCACAACCACATCACCTCCGTTCTCCACTGGCTCCCCATCGAAAGAAGAATAACCTTCAAGCTCCTCACTCATGCATACAAGGCCCTCCACAACATTGGACCAGCATACCTAAACCACCGCCTCTCCTTCCACGCACCCAAGAGAAACCTCTGATCAGCTGACCTCTCTCTGGCCACCATCCCACGCATCTACAAGACCAGAACTGGAGGAAAGTCCTTCTCCTACCTCGCAGCCAAGACCTGGAATGACCTCCGGCTCTTCGGATGACCCCAGCACTCAACGGAGCCCCCCCTTGGCACCTTGAGACCCTCGCGGGTGAGTAGCTGTGCTTTACAAACCATTGATTGATTGTTTGACTTTATTACGTTTAATTGCCTTCAGCACCGCATCCCTCTGGACAGAATCCAACATTCCATTAACATTCCAGCTCAAGAGGCACACAGCTCCTCCAGCTGTATAGATGTTTGGGCAGGTCATATAGGCAGGAGCATGTCTGTGCTGGGGGTCCCAGAGGAGACTTATAATGTTTATGTATAGTTGTGCCAATATGGGATGACGTTAGGCCAGTGTGCATATATTATATAGTGTGGGAAGAAAACTGTACTAACAGATAGAGATCAACAACACTCCCCTCCCCCCCCATGCCTCATACCTGGAGAACATGAAGTATCTGTTGTGAAATAAACTTGAAACTGTCACCAACCAGACGACGATACCCTAACTTTTTTTCCGTTATACCATAAATAGTACCAGTACCCAAAGCATACCCCCACAGTGACATAAAAGAAAAGCTGAGTGCTTAGATGAGCTATAGAATGTCACTCTGCTGCATTGTCAAAATCAGCAAATACGGAGGTAGGCCTTTGGGTTCAGGAGGTAGTCAGTCTCCCTTCCGCTGGGGAGGAAGATTGTCTGTCAAGAGGTTCAGGATCCAGGAATACTGAACACTGATCTGGGATCGGTGGCAAAGCCCTTCGCGGAGCGGTATTGCAGCTGTGTGTTTCAGGATCTTCATGGCAGTTGTGTCCATTCTCAATGTTTTGTATGCTCTTCTCGGCGTGTGGTCGAGCGACGTGGTGCTAGCCTAAGATCATGTGTGTCTTCCAGCCAGTCCCAGGCAGCCTCCGGGGTATCAAAAAAGAATGCCTTATTTTGGTAGATCACTTTCAGTCATGATGGGAGAAGTAGCATATATTGGATTTGGAGGCCATGCAGTTTTTGTTTAACTTCTAAAAAGGTGCATCTCTGTTGTTAAACTTTCAGCGTGTAGTCAGGGAAGACCATCGCTTTAGTGTTATTTCAAAGCAGGACCTTTCACTTCCGGGAGGCTTTCAGGATGACATTGTGATCTGCAAATTTAAAAATGCGAGCGATAATGAGGTGCGGGTCAGCCCCTCTGGTGGTTTCGGCATTAGGGGGCTGTGTGCCCGTTCCACAGGAAAGCAACAGATAGTTCTTCCTTCAGAAGCAAGACTGCTGCCAAGTAGTCACCAATTGGATGGTTGATGTCCTTTCTTCCCCCTCCGGAACTCCTACTATCCAAAGTAATTTCTGCAGGAACGCCCCTCTGCATCCTCCGCCTGCATCACCAGATGGTAAACCAATATTTGGAGGGTAGAGATCATAGTGTGTAAGATGCAAAGGGTCTTCAGCCTTGGAGATAAGACTTTGGGCCTCTATGACCTTTGCCACTGTATTGCACATATCCTGGCGCAAGAGTGAGACGTCTACCTTAAGTTTGTCTATTCGCTTCACCATTGACGATCTGGAGTCCTGTATTCCCTGCAGGCTAGAAGTTAACATATCCGGGGGCAAGAGGGCTGCAGAAGGGGGGTGGTCCACCCTCCATGGTCGTGGTAGGCCTTGTGTATTCATTACTTCGATCCTGCAAGGCCTGTGCTCCACTGAGTACTTGAGTCGACATATGGGGTTCTGGAGGAAATGTAAAAGGGAGACACTTTCGCTTCTTTATTGATCTTTGCTAGTCAGTTCTCTGGTGGCTTCTCCTGTTGTTTCAATTTCTGGAGGCGTGGTAGCCTTTGGCTTTCCTAGTTGCAGCATGTCTTTACTTGACGGGCTGAATTTCCTATTGGATGTGGTTCCTGTGGTGCCCAGGCTGCTTGTAGTTGCAAAACGTATGCATCTTGTGACTAAGGAAGTCTGGGGCACCATGATTTTGAAGAAATCAAATGCTTTTGGTGTGGTGTACAACTTTGAATCAACTTGAGTCTCCCGGGGCACTGAATTCTAGACAAACCTTTGATATTACTAGAGGCCGGTTGCAGCTTTCTTCATTTAGTGCCTGGTGGGATATAGGCTATACTTCTGGCTGATCTCATTGTTTAGCTGGTGTATACGATGGGGTTTAGCTCTCTTGATAAGCAGGATAATATAATTTCTCTTTTCCACAGTCAGTTATAGAATTGGTTGTGCCCTCTGTTCTCTTGCTTTGTGCGATGACTATACAATGTACTTGCAGTGTAGTTCTGGGTGCATTTAGAACCCTTTCAACAAGTCGTGAGTTTCGTTGAGGCTGCCTTCACCTCCCTTAGCTTGCACTGCCACTCCCAACCTGCTTGAGTGGCCCTAGCCGGCCCACCACTTGCCTCAGGTATCCTACCTTCACAGCCGGAGGATCTCAGATGAAAGCGGATGGGACCCAACCAAATAGCACCTGAGGGGAAAAAGCGAGTGGACTTAGGTGATGCAGTTTCGAGCCACGGGGGACCGACATGAGCACCTCAATTGCCTCTGTGACTGGCTGGAATACTTCTGGAACATTCAGCGTTTGGAACACTGTATGTGGGCCGGTAACGCTGTTACCATCCATGTTCACCTCTGTGCTCTAAGCCTCCTGTAGCCTGCCTCTGGAGGCCAGTTTGATCCACTAGGGGTGGTTCTGCTCAAACTTTTACCCGTCGGCTCCAGTGGAATCATGGAGTGCTGTAAGCTGAGAGCAGGGCGATGGTGCATGGTGATGCAGCTGGAAATGGCACAGTGTAGCTAATGGAGCGGGAATGACGGAGCCACAAACCACAACGGCGTCTAGGCCAACCTCCTCTGTGCGCTGACTGGTGGTGCCTCTTCTACCCCTCTCATATGCGTCTCTGCCCGGCTCGATCTTGACCTATCATTCCTGCAGCAGCGCTCCCTTCGCTGTAGGTATATTAGTAATTTCCTGATTTTTCAGGTCCTTTCTCGGGTGTGGTCTAAGAAGCTGCCCGCACAGGGACCTGTTGTGCACGGACAACAGGGGCAGATGGGCCATGCTCGGACACCTACTCACCCTCCTGGTCGAATACATATGTTGGGATGGGAATGTTCTCAGCATGATATATATATATATATGTATGTGCCCCCTGCCCTGAGAGCCCAACTGCATTTATATCTGGTGTCCTGACTTTTATTCTGGCCATAGAATTGTGCTAATCTAAGCACATGCAATAAGGCCAAGAAACCTTTTTGGTGTATGTGCGCTATACAAATACGGTATAACATAACAGAACTGTCCCCGACTGCGTGATGTCCTGGACCTGTCCTATGATCAAAGGGGTGAACCAAGCGTTCCCTTATTATGGGCAGTGGACAAATGTTCCTCTATTAAGTATAGTGCGTAAAGCGGTGAGGGCAACAAACTATGTTTTAGAAAGCTCAGTAGTGTGACCAGACCTTTTTACTGGGAGTGAGGCCTACTGGCCCACTAGTGTAAAGTTCTACTATTATGTGTTATCCTAGAGCTTCGGATTAGCATCCTGTGTGTATGTCAAGTGCATGTACATATGTAGTGCATATTGTGTCTGTTGGTTGATTGTAGAGTGCTGAGCTTGGACCCCCTCAAACTTCCTCTCTGAGAAGTCTGCTCACCTCAGGAACCTTGAGACTCAAGTGCGGAAAGATTTGTACTAGGCCCTGTTTGCAGAACCAAGGTAGGACAGGACCCAAGACACCAGTGACAAATGACCTCAACCACCAAAGCCGAGTTCCAGTCCTATCAGCCCGCTCCATGGCCCCAGAACGGGGTCTGACCTCATATTTCAAAAATACACCATCTACAGTTGGGGTTGCCATCTCACTGGGTTTCTACCAGCATAATGGTATTTTTTAATGTCCCTGCTAGTACAAATATTAGAAAAGCCATCTAAAGTTGGTATTTTTTTCTCCTTATCAGTGCATACTTTAAACAGTAAATCTTAGAAGAAAACACTTTTAAATGTGTCTTAGAGCTGACCTAATGACCCTAACTGATAAGTCAGGCAGGTAGGCATTTGCAGGATCTTAAAATGTGAATAGAAGACCAGTATTTTTTTCTGGGAAAGATAGCAAACCCATTTTTAAACACAGTTTCCATTAAAACCTAAGTTACCAATTAAACAAAGCTTTTTAATATTATATAATGGCCAGAATTTGTCTAAAACTGAAAATATCCGGAACCCGTGCACTGATATTCACCTACCAACCCATGCATGTCTGTAGCCCACTCTTTTTGCATCTTCAAGGTCTCCCAAGATATAAAATCCTAGAGCCAAGCTTGTGTTATACCAGAGCAGAGATCTAAGGCTGTTCCATATGAGTGGCTCATTTCATTTTTTTAGGTCGAGCCTTGCGCAGCGCGCATGCGCTGCTCTAGGAGAGGGCCTCTTGGAATCACTCCAGAATTCCAAGAGACTTCTCCGTGTGGGTCAGACTCCTCCCACACATTCCATTGGCCTTTGCGTGTGGCTTTCAATAATGAAAGTACGCAAATGGCCAAAGACGGGTGCATGTCCCGCCTTTCCTCTAAACGTTCACTCCCATGGCCTTTGGGTCTCGGGAGCGAGCAGTGGCGCGCAGGCTGGCAGCTGGTCGTGGATCAGGTTACTAATTTATAGCGTGGTCGCTTTCACTTTCGCGGCCACTCTTGTTTATTTTTTACAAAACGCACACCGTGCTTTATCTTTAACAAGGCGCCTGCTTTTTAAAATGTTTTACACAGAACGCATACCGCACTGTATGTATAGCACGGGCCCACACACTTTTAACAATGGCACCCGTGGCTCACAGCCCGTCATCCCCGTCCCGACCCTGGGTGCCGTGCTTAATGTTACAGCACAGTGCCCGCATATACTTTCACAATGGCAGCACGCCTTTCTTGTTTTACTTTGGTGCTGCTAGAAACATTGCCTCCAGTCGCATCTTGCTGTGTAGAGATGAGCAGGAAAGGCTCAGTTAGGGAAGGCCTGCTTCACCTACCTGTGGTGTTTGATTTTCAGGTTGCATTAAAGATTTGTTCTCTGATCATCTTGCTCTGTCATGCAGATGAGACCGATTCCTTTCACACAGAACCTTCGATAGCTAAACGACACCAAGCACACGAGTCTGACTTCAAAGCAAAGGGGACCAGATTTTCCACATACGTCTGTTGGCGCTGCAGGATCATAGTGCGGTGCGTTCATCACTACAGTGTATTTTTGATGACAGTAACCCAGTCACGTAGTTATGGAAAGGGGGGTGCGCACTTCGATTCAATAGCTCATCCCTGGCTCTGAATGTAGGAGCCGGGGGTGTCTAGTTGTGTAAGTGACAATAATGCGTAATGAGTCTGGTTCTGTTGTAATGCGATTGGGCTAGGTTTGCACTATAAAACTGTAAAAAAAAAATACAAATAAAGTGACTGTTCATGTGCTATGTTCCATTTGGTGAATTTTGTGGAACCTGGGATTGTGCGACATATAATTAGCTGTTGTGAACACAAAATCCCAGTTACAGGTCCAAGAGTCCATGGAAAGGGCAGGGCTGTACTTAATATATGTGGGAATGTCTAATGGTGCATGTTAGTTTTAGATTGTACTTTTTTTTAACAAGTCGAGCATAATTGCTTTTCTTGGTGAACTCTTTTGTTTAGTGTCCCAAAATACATTCTGTGCAACTGGGTGGGACAAAGCCCACTTGAAACTGTTAAAGTGCAGTTTATACCAGAGTGGGAAAACAGGCCAGACTGCGACTTCTAGGTTTAACTGTTACTCAGGCCCCATCCTGCCAGTAAAACTGCGACCCTAGAATGCAAAGCCCCCCTTTCTAGGAGAACTCTCACACTTTATAGCCAAAAAAGGTGATATCTATCAACTTTTATTTTACTACTTGTTTCCCTAACAAGCTCTCCCATCTAGGGCAAGTCAAAGGGCAAATATAATCGCCAGATATCGGCATGTACATTATCCCGTCTGCAGGGGAAGACATGGGTGATTCCACTGTTAATGGCGCTATATTTACCTTTGGTGACAGGACAGGGAACCTATTTGCTCAGCTGCTTAGATGACATAGGCCGTGGTATGTGCGATATGAGGTAGGGTAGGGGTTTGGAGAGCGGGGATGAAAGCTCCTTTGTTTAATTCAACTACGAACCATGTCACATAATTCCACTCCACATAATTCCACTCCATACCATCTCACATAATTCCAGACCATGCAACATAATTTCACTCCACATTATTCAACTCCACATAATTTCACTCCAGTCCTCACCACATAATTAGACTTCATATAAATCCACTCCTCGCCACATAGCAACACTCGACATAAATACACTCCACACAACGCCGCGTAATTCCACTCTACACCACATGATTGCAGATCGAAAAACAGATTTCCACAACACATAGTTGCATTATACACCACATACATCCAATCCACACCACATAATTGCACATCATGCCAAATAATTCTACTCCACTCATGCCACTTCACCACACAATACCACTCACATAATTCCACTCCAGGACACACAGTATACCACTCCACATAATTCCACTAGACTCAATACCACATAATTCCGATCCACATAATTCCCGTACACCATTCCACATAGTTCCACTACACAACTCCACTCAACGAATGCCACACGATTCCATGAAACACAGTTCCTCGAAATACAATTCCACTCCAACACACATAATCTTACTCCACACCACATAATTGCAACCCACACAATTTAATTCAATATGATGCCACATAATATGAGAATATAGCCTTCAATTTCGAGCTGGATTGTTCCCAGGGGGAGAAGGGTGGACTGATTTGCTTATGGGTGGACTGATTTGCTTATGGCTGGGCTTAAACTGGAATGGCACGGGTAGCAAAAAAATGGATTTAGGCCCAGATCTCTGTACAGTGGTGAATGTTTGACATTGTTTAGCATTCTGTCCATCAATTGTTCTTTTACATAATTACATGGCACTACATACCACACACTGTCACTCCACGTACATCCACATGTATGCAACATAATTACACTTCACATAATTACACTCCGCACCATGCCACATATTTACACACTAATTTACACTACATAAATTTCAACTCCACATCGCATACATCTACTCCATAACATATTATTCCACTCCCCTTCATACCACAGAACTCAACTCCACATAATTCCAACCCACATAATTCCACTCCACACCACATAATTGCACTCCACAAAATTCACCTCTGCTCCATGCCACATAATCCCACTCAAAATAATTCCACTCAACACCACACAGTTCCACACCACACAATTAAACTCCACATAATTCCACTTCACACAACACAAATCTATACTACACAATTCCACACCACATAATTCCATCCACCCCATCCAATATAATTCCACCGTACAAAACATAATTCAACCCCACAAAACATAATTCAAATCCATGCCACTCCTCAATACCACTCCACATCATTCCACTCCATGCCACATACTTATATTCCACATAATTTTACTCTATATTATACAAAATAATTCCACTCCACAAAATTCCACTTAATGCAACAATTACATGCCACACAATTGCACCCCACAGCACATAATTTCACTCCACACCAAACAATTCCAATCCACAAGAACAAAAGGAAAAGCCAGGGGCAATAGTCTCGAAGGCGAGACCTATTGGATTTGCCAATGCTTGTTTTTTTGGATTTGGATTTTGGTTCAACTAATAGAGAAAAGTGAATCAACAAATATTAGAATGCACCAAAAAATTGTAAATATTAAAAATAGTGGTTACTTGAAAGGGTGTCCCTTTAATTAAATCTTCACTCCAAAATCTGGGGTTGCTGCCTCCCTCACTTTGACTCTGTGACAGGATTGGGTCCACTAAAAGCAGAACTTTAACGAAGTAGGTGAGATGAGAAATGCAGCTCGCAGTCTTGCAGGGAGTTTCCTGTGACTAGTTGCTTCGACACCCCAAACAGATCATGAGCGCACGGACTCACCCAGTGGTAGGAGGTGTTGTGAGGGTGCATCTAGAAGGGCTCCAGGAACCTCTGTTGATTTACCCTTGTTATATCAAGGACCATGACCACAAAATCCTAAAACGAGAGCTGCAGACTGTGAAAAAAAAAGCCCCAACTAAACCAACCCACTTAACAGAAATTGACTACACTAAGGGAAACTCACAAAAGTGTCACAAAGAAGATTAAGAACATGTTTTGCAATATTAGGAAAACCAAAGAGTAGGATAACTTTAGCACCATGCAGCAGGGGTAAACCTATTCCTGGCATGTGACACATGTCATTCTTGCATGTTGCATATGTCAAAGCTTATGTGACACCTGCCATAGCATGCCAAAGATTTCTAATATGCTGTTTCATGCCAAACTGCAGATAATGCTAGTGGGTGATTTCCAAAGGATCCTCTTTTATTTGGTTAAGATAAAAAAAGAATAAAAAAACAATTTAAAACACAAATATCTCAAGGTGGTGTTTGAACCCTTTATAACTCATGGGATTCACCTCTGCGCTAACTGCTTTGTTAGATTTTTGAAGTGGCTACGAGTATTATTAACTAGAGACAGTACAGTAGTCCTTCTACTGCCATGTTTTCCGTTATATGCTGCACATTCACAAGTGTGTTTCATGTCAAAATAATAAGTAGCTGTTGCTGTTTTTCACTGTGGAACTGTCCCCACACATTTGTTTCTCCCAGACTTCCTCTGTAGCTCATTCCACAGATTAATGTTTTTCTTTCATAGTAAACTATGCCCCCCCCCCCCTCGCATGTCACAAAATTCTGACATGCGGTGGCACAACTAATACCAAACCTCTCAGACAGTGCTAATGGGGGATTTCCAGAGGATTCTCTTACACTTTGGTAAAATAAAAAGAATTGAAAACTCCCCGAAAATGTGCAGGCTGGACTTGAACTCTAGTCAAAATGATACTAAAACCATAGTATTCACCACTGTACCAACTACTGTACTAGGCTTTGGAGTGGCTACATGTTTTATTATTGACAAGTGGGGTAATGCTGGGAGATAGGATTTTATTTGGATCATTGTGTTTTCTGAAAGTGTACATCACAGAAATTGAAGGAAAATGCATGATTTTAGGCAAAGTTTGAGGTTAACAGTGGATTGTAAGGGAATGTGAGATCTACGGGAAACAGCCTTTACACTGCAACCGTTACAACGCATGCATTTACCCCGCATGCTGTTGCAACGAAAATGGTGTGTTGCAGTGGGTAGAAGGTTTGGATTCAACTCCAACACCTTCCCTACTGTTGCACACACTGGAGTTGGAATAGAAAATTAATCCATTCCAACTTCCAGCGCTCCCCGACAGCAAGTCGGGGTAAAGTTTGGCGCGCAACGGCATGCGTGGTAATGGCATGAGTTGTAACATCACATAACCGAGATCTACATAAGGCACACCTTTCTAAAGTCCTCTGGGCGTCTAACTTTCAGAAATATCTTTGGTTTGGTTGATTTCCCTAGGTGGTGGCCCAGCCTCGGCCCAATTACCACACCTACCCCTATTGCCAATCTCGCCACATTGCATTTTAGGGACTTTGTGTTGTAGGCGCTAGACCGGGCCACACAAGCGGGGTAGCGTTTACCTCAAAACATGTGGGGAACGCTGAAGGGTAGGAATTTTCTGGATCACTGTGGATTCCAGAATTTTACGTTACAGAAATGCTAGGAAAGTGAGTGATGTTTGGAAGAATTTGAGGTTTGCGCAGCATTGTGGGTAACCAAGCATACCACACTGGACTCTCCTTGATGTCTAGTTCAGAAATCTCAGGGTCTAGTAGGTTTTCCAAGATGTCAGCTGACCTAAGCATGAAATGTGCAGCCATTCAGCATGGCAAGAGGGAGATAGTAGGATTTAGCCACACTTGCCTGCCTCATATGCTAAAACAAAAAGAATCTACATTTTGTCTTGCTTGCCTTTGGGATGGGTATGCTTTAGTCCCTGGGATGGGGATGCTCTAGTCCTAGGGGAGCAGAAAGACTGTTGAGGCTTTAGGGGTGAGGGTGGAGCCAGATGTCAGGATGGGCCAGACCCTACCCCATTATTTTATAAAAAAATATTCCTGTAATCCAGTGGGCTTTCCTTCCCTGGGTGTAATTTGGGGTTAAACCTCCTTTCTACACTCTGGGGGAGGCAGAAAAAGTGGTATGCCTCTTTTGGGGTGGAAGTATGACCCAATGTCAAGGTGACACATCAACACCGCTTTCTTTTGCCCAAATGTAAAATCCCTGGTGTCTAGTGGGCTTTCTACAACCCCCTCCCCAGGGGGCAGAATTTGGGTAACCTCCTCAACCAGGTCAAACCTTGTATCTGCCTACGGGTGCCATAAATACTATATTGACCCTTCTGGGGTGGCGGTATGACTCTATGCCAGGGTAGGCTACCCTACATCCTTTGTTTTGGTGCCGTTCTGAAATCCCTAGTGTCTAGTGGGCTTTCTGCCCCCAACAGCAAATTGAGGGTAAACCCCTTCTCTACTATTCTACTCTACACTTGACAAACTCTGTCAAATATTTGGCTGAAATGGCTGGAAGAGAAAAGGTTTTAGAGTATAAATAAGCTACTTTATAGCGGTAACTCCATACTCCCGATAGAAGTTCATATGAGGGAAGAGGAGGCTAGAAATAATAACCATAGGAAGGCTAAAGAGTTGGGATACACAGGTGAGCCGTCTGGCAAGACCAGTGGGGAAATATGTTAAAACGGTCAGTGCTAGCTGACGAGAAGGGAAACGTACACTAATTGATGCCTGCTCAGCATTCTGCCATGCAGTGAAACTGTATGACCTCCTTGCATTAGGGTTGATAGATGTATTGTTTATTATAGAAACTTGGTTAACTGACTGTAATAGTCCCAACAACCTGCTCTGTGACTGTAGGGATACAATATTATGCACCATGTTTGTTCCAGTTGTCGAGGAGGAGGTGTGGCGATTGTAGTCTGGGACAAATGTGTTAGGGATCTTGAACTCCTAGATATTTCCATGGGGAAGTGTATGGTTTTCACCATCACTACTACCAGCTTAACACTCTTTAATGGTTCACTTTGCTATCGTCTACCATGCCCTGCTAATGCCTTAATAGAGAAGACCTGTTCTTGAAGTTGGTCCTTTCATGCTCTCTGGCCTATACCCACCTTGATGTCTGCTTAGTTTATTGATGGAATGTCGGCTTTTGGAGTGGATATGGTAGTCGGGGGCCCTACTAATATTAAAGGGCATACTTTGGATCTGTTTTTTAGACCTGTCAATGGTATCCACTGTGGAGTACGTACACCACAGTCCTGGACGGATCACTTGCTGATTCAGTTTTACTTTAATTCTTTTAGCAAAGGGATGTATGGAATAAAGCCCAAACTAATTTGTCTGAGGGAAACGTTTGCGGGGAAAACTAGCTTGGGTGCTTATGTAGGCTACACCAAATGGGTTGAGTCAACCTTGGACTCTGTGCTGCCCTATATACCCCTTAGAAATGCTAGTGACACCCACTGCACCCTGGTATTTATTTCTCCTGAAGGAGGCAAAATTGGACTGTAAAAAACCACTGGCCACTGACAGATTGATCACTCTAGTTCGACAAGGGATAATTGAGAAGGGCTATCAAAGCATATAATATATGAAATTGGTAGCCAGTGAAAAAAATATTGTTTCTTTTACTACCAAAACCCTGGGGGCAAAACATTCTGCCAAGGATATATTACAAATTGTGAGGGACTTCTCTGCACCTAAATGTGTTTCAAACAAAATTTGAAAGTAAAATTTCAGCCATTTTGAATTCCCTTACCCCCCTCCTCTGATGGGAAGATTTAGGAGGAGAGGATGGATAAAGGGGTGCTTAATGTAACAGATAACAATAAGCAGGATTCCTCTCCTGAACAATGGCCATCACTCTCTTGGGATTACTTTTCCTCTATTATGTACTTAAGTCAGGATCTCTATAGCAGTGAGCTATGGACAAGCTGGGCTCTGCAGCATGGAAGTCGGGAGACTGCACCATGTCCAGTAACCTATTTCAAAATAGGAGTCCCTCCCAGGCAGACTCGCTGCTCTACGCTTCTACATGACGTGGGCGTGGCGAGGCGACCGCTTGCTCGCCCACCACCATTTTTTTTTTATTCCTGGATTTTTCCGAGAGGGCCGAGGGTCCGTGATTCTGAGGTCGCGAGTGGCTGGCGCTCCCGCCACAGGCATCGGAGTACCGCAGGGTCAGCTCCAGGGTGTTGGCGAAGGCGCCTCAAGGTAAGAGTCAAGCATGGCCGCTGTTAGCGGGCGGCCGCAGTAAGTGTGTGCCCTTGGCGGTTTCGCGGAGGCGCAGCCTGCAGAACAGCCTCGTGAGCCCCGCTTGCCCCCTGATTAAGAGCTTCACCTTCACCTTCAGCACCCCAGCGCCCGAGCGCTACCTTCAGCTACCCCTTCCTCATCCTAAAAAGCCCCAAAAAAACCCTCACTGAGCGCAGAAGAAGTGAGCATTGACACTCTCAGCACCTCCAGTACAAAAGAGCAAGGCCTGAGGTCCAAGGAAAGCAAAAGGAAAGAAAAACCAAAGCAAGAATAAAAAGAATAAAATAAAAAAATAAAAACTCTTGAAATCCGCCCTTGCCTATCATCCTTCACTTTTTCACCCAGGCCCTAATAGCAGCTTGGGCCAGCTCGGCCAGTTCAGGCCAGACCTCGCAAATGGTTTCTCAGCGGCAGCGAACCAGGCTCTTAGGGCTCCCAGGCAGGTCCCATGTGGGTTCCAGCACTTACAATCCACCAGGGTTGGCCCAAATACACCCGGCATGAGGTCAGGGAAAGCTAGTGGCGGAGACAAAAAAACGCAAGTCAGGCCTAAGAAGGAGAAAGGGGGACCACAAGGCATGGACCATACAAACAAATCACCTGGGTCAGAGTCAGTCATTGACCCACTTGGAAACAGACACAACCAAAAATGGAGAGCTGTTCAGGTCTATAACCACCATAATCGCTACAACTGCCATGGATAACGTAAGCAGGCGGGTCCCTCCCGCTGAGATCAACTCACATATAGACCTAGAAGGAGACAAGGAAGGAGAGCCGTCAGCACCTGCCACGCACCACTCAGCTCTCAAAGCCAGTAAGCGGGCACTGATCACAGACTTTCTAAAAGTATGTTGCAGAACCTCGCCCGAGAGCCGTAAGGATCACACGGACCACAGGGGCGCCAAACAAAGCACAACATCATCGATCCCCAACGCGAAGGCAATAAGGACCTCTTTCACGGCAGTTGCAACAATAAAAGTAAAGAAAATCAGGGCACTGGAACAAATATTCTCTTCTCCACTATTAGAGAAGCCTCAAGCTCTCAAATAACAAACCAGGATCCATCAATATCTATAGTCCCAAATTCACCTGCCATTTGTCAAAGGCACCACCATCAGCTTGTCGAAGCTCTAGTCCACACCCAGCCTGACCCGAGTTGGGACCTACTAATCAGCCAAATGTCCCTTCCAGACCAACAGCAACGCAATTATCAACTCAAAAAACCGACGACGATTCCACCCTTTTGCAAAACAATATCCTAATCCCATTCAGACAAGCTCACTCTCCCATGTCTTCGGCAGCCCCACTATCCCCGGAACAGCCGGGCTCCATCATAGCCTGTGTCCAAGACCATGATACCCTTGCCCTAACACCAGTTCCATACAAAACGGCACAGCAATCTGGCCAGGAATCATTTCAATATAAACTAAGTGGGTGCTCGCCAACTGAAGCTAAAGAGTCCACACCAGCTCCCACGACTGCATCCATGACTCTACACAAAGACGAACAACCAAGTAGGATCAAGAGTCAACCGGACTAATTGGACCAACCAGATCAATTAGACCGTCCCCAGTAGGAAGCATCAATCGGCTCTCCAACATCTGCCGCATGGTCCTGAGAGCGCAGCCCTCCCTCTCAGTCCCACTTGCTAAACACCATGGAAACCGTCGGAAAGGCAATGAAATATCACGCTGATAAGCTAGACACCCAAGTTGAGCTCCTAAACATCTTAGCCACCCACGTTCAGGGGATAGAACAAAAGCTGCATACTCTCAACGCGATGATCGCGAAGGTCCAGAATGACCGGGACACTACGTACCTTAAGTGTCACTGCCCCCAAATAATTGACAAATTAGCAGTGGTACCAACCCTAATGTCAGAATTGTTGGGGGCAGTCAGGGACCCCCAATCAAAGACCATATTGGCAAAAGCCCCAGAACAAGAAGCATTCAGGGGAGAAGATCGGGTGAGCCCCCATACCCCCAGGAGTCAAAGTCCTAGAGAAAAGGAGACCCAAAATGCTCCAGCGCAGGCAAGCTCATCCACACTTGAAACCCCGAGCGATTGCTGCCAGGCAGGCGCACCAAACGCACCACCCAACCATCACTGTTTGCATCCGACAGCAGAAGTGGGCCCCAAACAGATACAATCAACAACTTCCCTGACGAAGAGGGAAAGAAAACGCTTGAGGAAAGCAAGGAAAAGGAAATCAAATGGACAGGGGCCAAACGCAATCACACCGTTAACTGAGAGCGACATAAAAATAGATAAGGATAACATAGAACAAAACATCAGGAACGCAGCCCGCATCCTGGACCACTCCACCTCATCTACAAAAGAGGCGGCTATCTCTAGCAGCCCCAAACAACAAAAAAGTCCAAAATCTCCAATAAAGAAAAAATATACAGCATATTCAATCCCTTGGAAGGGCGAGAACCAAACAAATCAACTACCCAGGTCAGTCAAAAAACTAACATCACACAAACACCCTGGGGTAAAACAACTAAAGCCAGCACACTCGGCCCACAGGAGGCTGCCAGCAACAGGCCAGCTGTCTCGAAAGAAAGGCGTAACAACAAAGAAGCCAAGACAAGAGCATACTACTTGGGAGGTGAGGAGGTCAAACCTGCCACGAACCTCCAAAGCACTCAACAAAATAGAGTACGACACCACTCAAACCCAATTCCAGACCACTAAGAGCCCATCGAGGCTATAACAGAGACCCCAAGCGACTGAGCCAAAGAACAACATATCGATCTTCCCAGTAGAGGCCACAAAAAGATAGAGCTAGATCCACATTACGTCTCGAGGGGAGCTCACGACATTCTAAACAGAAGCGCACTATTAAAATTATTCAAGGCCCTCCCAACTCTGAGTCACAGTCACATCACCAGTGATCTGGAAAGCATAGAGTTCAAGTCCAATCTCAATCAAACTGGTCAAGAAATAACAATAGCCACCTGGACAGATCACTCCTTCGTTGAACAAACCTGGCGGTACAAGGAGTCCTTCTCTAAATGGGGCATCGAGCTAAAAAAAGGCGGAGTACCTCTGCTACCCAAGCCCGTTACTACAACCTAATAGAACAGTGGGTGTCCTAAAAGGTGCAAAAGGCCCGGACGAGCACAGAACAACAAACGGCGACAGCCAAACAACAAGGAAAATTACTATCACAATTGCACACCCTAAAGCTGCCAAACCCGTGGACAACCCGCAGACGACCACCTTAACAATAAACCACAGAGCTGCATGATTAAAACCACACAAGGACTCCAAATCAACCCTGGGCTGCAAGATCTGTTCATGGAATGTAAACGGCCTAAGCTCAAAACTCGAAGATACTGACTGTAGAATTCATCCTACAGCATGACATACTTCTATTACAAGAAACATGGCAGACCAAAAATTCACCAATAGCAGGCTACAAAGAATACCTTAACCCAGCCATAAAAGATGCAATGAACGGAAGGGCAAAAGGTGGTCTATCAACCTTCATCTCGACGGACATTCCATGGAAAGCCGCTGCCAACGACCTTGACTCCCCTTGGATACAATGCACCAAACTCGAAGTTTCACCCTTGACCAGCCTGTTAATCCTGAACATCTACATCCACCCTGCCGTTAAGCAAAAGGGGCCAAGAATCGAGCCACTGACTGCTGCACTTGAAACACTAAAACTTACTCATCCACAAGCCAACATAATATTGTCCGGGGACTTTAACATGAACCTACTGCAAGGCAAGGCAAAAAGCGTATCAGGTCTTACACAGGCAAGACAAGGCAACACAAGCAGACGGGACACCCAGGGCAAGAGATTCGCAGCTCGTCTGGACGGCCTTTCGCTGTACACGCTAAATGGACGAGGTCAGTGGATTGTCCCGCAGCATTCACCAGAGTGATGAACAAAACAGGCACAACTATCGATTTTACCTTGGCGGACCCAGACCTTCTTCCTCTTATTCCTGACTTCCAAATAAAGGAAAAAGCAGAAAGTGACCACCATCCTCAAACTTTTACACTAACCACAACCTTAATAAGGTCTGGCCAAGCCAAGGCTCTGTCACTATCAATCCAATCCTACAATCTAAAACGGCTCATTTGGAACAAGAGCAACATAGACACCATCATGGTAACATGCTTCACATTATTGTCGTCACCGGAAGCAGAACCGCTTCGCATTGAGGCCTGGGAGTCGTTCAGCAACGAATTAAACAAAAAATTCTCCAACCAAGCTAACGGCCACAAAGCCCACAGACCAACTGGGGCAGGTTGGTACACAAATAATCTGAGGACTAAAAAAAACCATCTGAACAAACAATTAAGATTACTGCGAACGCAGGGCCCAGAACTGTCACAACAGACCCTCACGTCAATAGCTAGAATGAAAAGAGGCCTAAAAAAAGAAATCAAGGTGGCTAAGCAAGCATACAATGAACAATTTTGGATGAAACTTCTCCACACCAGTAAGCAAAGCGATTCTAAACTCTTCTGGGAAAACATCAACCTCTTATCAAAGGGCAAAAACCGACACATCAACTCGGACATTAGGGAACACACCTGGAGAACCCACATTGAAGCAACATACAACACGATCTCACTCTTAGGAGAGTTAAACACTCTTAAACCTGCAAAAACGATGGGGAAGGACGCCAGTGAGACATCAAGTCAGAAGGCTCAAAAACTAATGCCCATCAAGAAAAAAGAGACTAAAATCGGCAAACTACAATCCAAAAATCCATTCCACCATCGGAAAAATCAAAAAGAAGACAATTTTCATCCAGAAGCTTGGGAAACAACAAGGTTAGAACCAACGGAACACCAGCGGAACACCATCCACAGATCACACAAAAGCAGGTACTGAACACCATAAAGAATCTTAGATCAGAAGGGGGCACCAGTGCCAAACGGCCCGCCAAACACATTATTCAGACAAGATCCATCCTTTTGGTCCGGCTGTCTCACTCCCCTGTTCACACACATCCTAGAGTCTAGCACCATTCCCAACTCCTGGCGAGGAAGTATTCTACAACCCATACACAAATCAGGGGCACGCTCCGATCCATCCAACTACAGACTGATAGCACCCATTGATGTTCAGGCAAAAATCTACGCATCTAACTTGCTGGCAGACCTTGAGGACTGGGTCAGCAACACAGCAACACAAACCTCATTCGGAATACACAAACAGGATTTCGGGCAGGGATGGGCACTTTAACGAAAATATCCGCAGTCACCCTTCTGGCCAACCAAGTCATCGCAAAATCGAATATCCTTTACATGTGCTTTGTAGACCTCAAAGCTGCTTTCGACAAAGTACCGAGAACTAAGTTATGGGTGAAAATGAAAGCATGGGGAGCCCCCACCAAACTACTAGAGGCAATCATCAATCTTTACTCACAAACATGGGTTCAAATAAAAAAAGGGAACACGCGAAGTCTAACAAACAATATTCCAACCAGCAACGGCCTAAAACAGGGGTGCGTGCTGTCCCCCTGTTTATTTAACATCTATACGGCTGACTTAGAGAAAAATCTTCGCTCATCACAAGGCGACCCTCCAAAATTGGGTAAAATCCCAATAGTAAGTCTCCAATATGCGGACGATATCGTCCTACTCTCTAAAACGCCTCGAGGTCTGCAGCAGCTGATCTTCCAACTAGCAGCATATACCACCTCAGCTCAATTAGTAATCAACCATCAAAAATCGAAGGTCGTGTCCTTTTCCAGCTCCCACAAAAAAACGCCCTAAATTCATCTGGACGCTAAATGACAAATCTCTGTCCCAGGTGGATACATACAAATATTTGGGGTTCCATCTAGACTGCCACCTCAATTTCAAGCAACATCTGGACCTAGGGCTAATAAAAACCAAACAACTGCTATTCGCATTCATAATCTTGCAGAAAAAACTCAGCAGTTGTTTATCAAACCATCTGCTAAAGGTCATTGCGGCAAAATTTCTGCCATCCATTTCATACGGACCAGAAATGATAAATACATAGGACTCGACAGTCTTAAATACAGCTCAATCTAGCCTCTTTAAGAAACTGTTCTTAATCCCACGTCATATTTCACAAGCACAGATAAGGCTAGAATACAGATTAAAAAATCAGATACCAGCAAGACAAGGAGCCCTGGTTAAATACTATTGGAGGATGAGGGCAGCAGAAGACAACACCATAGCCCACCATTGCTGGCAGGAGATCGAAAAACAATCCAGGCTAAGTAAGTCAGTATTCCCAGTCTTAAAAGAATCGCTTTCTGCACTAAAGCTAGACGTGGCTTTGCTTACAATAATGGCATACCCTGGGTTTAAACATGCAGCAAACAAAGCTATCAAGCAACAATCGCTATTAATAGACAAAGCCGTCCTGGCCCACAAAACTCATGCCTGGGCGGTGATGTCATCTTGCAAATCGTTGAAACCCCAACCGTACTTGTCAGAACACTTTTCAAACCAATACAAGTGGAACTTGACCTTACTGAGGCTGGGATCCTTCCCCTCGAAAGACTTCACTCCAAAATGGAAACGGACTTGGACGACAAAGAAATGCCGTCTCTGTGGACATGGAGAGGAGTCACAACTACATCTTCTATGTATTTGTACCGTACTACAAGCCACTCTGAAAACTCTCCTTTGGGAAACACCGAGGAGAGAACAAATAAGGACCTGCAGAGCGGCTGTTATAAAGTGTCTCGGAGGCTCGTCTGTTCAACTGTCCTGCAAGGCAATAAAAGTTTGGAATTCAGCGGCAAAAGAACTAGACAAGAACGAGTGCTGAACTGAACTCGACAACACACAATCGCTTCGCCTATTCATTTTAAACCCCACTGCTCATATCTCTCAGCACTTGCACTTTATTACACCCTGGAGAAGCATGTAAGCCCGTGTGCAGTTTTAATTAATTTATCTAGAAGTTTGCTCTCCTTTACACAAATGTAGTCCTACGTGTTTTTTTGTAATTTTAACTCGATCAATGGTTTTGATGTCTCATGTACCATGGTGGTTTGTTCCACCCTTTTATGATTTTAAAGAAATCAAATAAAAGTATTTTTCAGTCAGTATTTCAAAATGGGACAATTAAAACATTTATGCAGTGTAAGGACGATTATAATCCTAATGAAGGTGACAGACTCCGCTACCTCCATCTTCAACATTGGGTAATGCACCCATGTAATGGGTCCTAACACCATTTGAAATATTGTTCCCGACATATGAAGAAACCAAGGGGCCTCATTTCTGCCATATGTAGCACGATGACATGTTAGGAACAGCAAAATCTGATAGAGATTTCTATCCACAAATTCGTTACCTTCGAATTATCCCCAGGCGTCAGACTGGATCCGGAATTTTTCATGAGCAGTACCCCTGCGCACCGGTAGGTGGTATCATTCAGCTCCACATGGCGTTGTTGGCATTGTCCATGACGGAAGTGACATCCACAGTGCTTATATAGGCGCCACCGAGGCGCGCTGATATCACTTCTTTTCTTTCCGCCCCAGCCAATGCAGATCTGGGAAGAGTTACCCCTTATTCTCTTTTTAACTAAGCTTTTTTGATGTTTTGTCACTCTTTTTGAAGTCTTACCTCCTGGAGTGGCAGGGATGTCCTCCAAGAATGCCAGTTTCAAGCCCTGCAGCACCTGTCACCGTCGGATGTCGGTGACGGATCCGCACCTTGTTTGCCTGTGGTGCCTCAAGCAGGACCATGACATGAAGGCCTGTCCCAACTGCTGCGCCATGCATTTGACGGCTTTGAGGGAGCAATCCCTCAAGCTCCTGGAGGCTTGACGCGGTACGCCATGACGCTCCAAGTCCCGGTCAAGAGGAAGATCCCGGAAGTGGTCGCGGAGGCCGAGGTCGTTGTCCCACTCTCAAGTCATCGAGGCATTCGGGTAAGTCTCGGAGCCCCAAGAAGAAACCGAAGTCGAAGCGCTCTTCAACTTCACCTCGTTTGAGGCCATGCACCTCATTTGTTCCCTCTGGTGTGTGTGTGTGTTAGGGCCTCGCAGGTTTGGGAGGGGACCCTACTGGATCCACGCTGGCAGCTCCGGCACCAGTCAGGCCCCAAGTATCCACAGATAGATCCGGTTCGGCGCTGGTGGTACCATGTCGACCGGTGCCGGTCCCGAGGCGAATGCCCCCACTTACCACCGGCAGCGTATCCCCATTCTCCTCCCGGATTCCGACATGGAACCGGAGGGGCGTCATCTGACGTCAGCGCCGACTAGAACCATGCCTTCCAGGCTGGAGCCTGAGCCCTATTTCTAAGGGGTAGAACTCTGGGAGGAATAGGAGGTGTTGCTGGACCCTGAGGAATACCAGCCTTATGACAGGAGGGATGCAGCTAAGTTCACCATTCACTGTGGACTAGACACCACCGGCTCACCTGTAGTGGTGGCTTATGAACCGCAATTGGGTCAGTGGCAGACCCCTCTCCCTTCCCCGTCACTCCTGGGATGGGGGCGGCCATCTGGGAGAGGTGGAGATCAGAGGACTCTGGGGGAGAGGAGTTTGGGAGAGGAGTTGGCCTAACGGCTAGGGCGTCCGAGATCGAACCTGGGGAACTGGGTTCGAGTCTCGGCAATGACGCTGAACATCCTGTGATTCTGGGCAAATCACTTAATCTCTCTGTGCCTAACAAAAATGAATGTGTGTACTAATGTAACGTAACTGGTGCTATGTAAAGCACTCTGATACCCGATTCGGGTCAACTTTGCGCTATATAAAACTCTGCAAAAAAAAAAATCCGGGCTCCACATCAACCTGTTGGAGCTCCGAGCGATCCAATTAGCATTAAAAGCCTTCCTGCCCTCCATTCAGGGACGGCTAGTGCAAGTGTTCACGGACAACACCACCGCCATGTTGTACTGCAACAAGCGGGGGGGGTCTTGGACTCTTTATGTAGAGGCCCTGCATCTCCAGACGTGGCTGGAACAGCAGGGCATACATATCCTTGGTGGTTCAACACCTAGCAGGTTCCCTGAACCCCAGAATGGACAAACTTGGCTTTCAGCAGTGGGGAGAGCCCTTGGTTAGATCTGTTCGCCACTGACAAGAACGCACAATTTCAGCAGTTCTGCAAGCTGGAGTTTACAAGGCGGCTCTCACTCAGAGACTCTTTTCGTCTTGAGTGTAGCTCATGCCTCTTGTACGTCTTTCTGCCCATATCACTCCTACCCAGAGTTTCAGAACATCAGAAACGACCGGGCCCAAGTCATCCTTGTGGATCTGGGTTGGGCATGGTGAGTCTGGTATCCAGAGCTGTTGAGCATGGCTATCGGTCCTCCGATCAGGCTGGTCCTTTGGGAGGATCTTCTGTCTCAGCAGCAGGGAAGGGTTCTCCACCCGAACCTGTCAACTCTCCGCCTTCTTTTGTGGAGGTTGAGCGGCCACAGTTGATAGCTTTCGACCTTCTGCCTAAAGTCTGTAAAGTTATCTTGGAAGCCAGGCATCCCCACCACTAAGATGGTTTACACCTGTTGTTGGGGAACATTTGTGACATGGTGTACAGAAAGACAAATTGATCCTCTTTCTGCCTCCTTTCTGAGGTTCTCTTGTTCATCCTTTCCATTGCCCAGCAGGGCTCTGCTCTGGGCACTGTTCAGGGATATCTTTCTGCAATCTCTGCTTTTCTTCTGTTGCCTGACCAAATGTCCCCTTTCCAATCCCCTATTGTAAATAGGTTTTTGAAAGGTTTGCAACATATGTTTCCTCCCGCTCCTTTCGTTATGCCACAGTGGAACCATAATCTGGTCCTTATGTATGCTCCATTTGAGCCCTTACATAACTGTCCTCTCAGGCTCCTTACCATCAAGACGGCCTTCTGGTGGCAATAACATCTGCCTGGAGGGTCATTGAGCTTTAGGCCTTGTCATCCAAGCCTCCTTATCTTACCATCTACACAGACAAACTGATGCTTCGTACTAGAGCTTCCTTTCTTCCGAAAGTGGTCACTCCATTTCATGTAGGCCTACTCCATTTCATGTAGGCCTACTCCATTTCATGTAGGCCTACTCCATTTCATGCAGGCCTATCTATCACTCTGCCTACTGTTTACGCTCCGCCTCATCCGTCCAAGGAAGAGGAGTGACTTCACCATCTGGACCCAAAAAGAGCTTTTTTGTTCTACCTTGAGCACACACGAGGGTCCAGAGTGGACGACCAACTCTTCGTGGGGTATATTGGAGCGAAGAAAGTACAAGCTGTTCAGAAGAGGACCATCTCATGATTGATCATTGTCTGTATCAAAATCTGTTACGCGTTGGCCAAGAAGCAACCCCCTGAGGGGTTGAGTGCTCATTCCCCCAGAGCTAAAGCTGCTACAACTGTGTTAGCTCACAGAGTTCCAGTCCTGGACATCTGCCAGGCAGCAACGTGGACTTCCCTGCACACGTTTACCAAACACTGCTGTCTGGATAGTTTGGTCCGTAGGGATGGGCACTTTGCCCGTATGGTCTTGCAGGACTTCCTCATGTGTAATTGGTCCTCAGACCCACCTCCGGGGAGGTATTGCTTGGGTATCTATTCTAAGGTGAGGAATCTGCAGCTAAAAATCTCTATCAGATTAACCAAATTACTTACTTTCTGTACCGCCTCATCTGGTAGAGACTCTATGTATCCACAGATTCCTTACCCACCCACCCATTCTCCCTGCTCTGCGAACAGATTTCTAGGGACAGGGCTTTCCCCTTTCAAGGTCCAAAATTTCCACACCAGTGGTCAGTGTACTTCGTGGCTCCGCGCTTCTGGCGTGGAAAGTTGCGAAATGTAACTGACGTCAGCGTGCCTGAGTGGTGCCTATATAGGTGCCATGAACATCCCTTTCGCTGCTGATGACTCCAACAACACCATGTGGAGCCAATGGACACCACCTACAGGTGTACGGGGGTATTGCTCTGGAAAGATTTCCAGGTCCAGTGTGACGTCTGGGAATAATTCTAAGGTAAGGAATCTGCGGCTAGATAGTCTCTACAGGTAAGGCATTACCGAAATTAAGTAACTTGTTCAACAGGGGTAGAATAGGCAAAACTATGGAGAGACATCCTGAAAGTGGTCCGAAGTGTACAGGAGAGACTTGCTAAAAGTTAATTTTTGATTGGTATGTGATCATCCACATACTGAAATACCTTAACCCCGATACTGATAGGAAGTGTTGGAGCTGTGATCTGTCAACAGACGAAGACTTATGGAGAACCTTGCTAAAGAACACTTATGTGGGAGAGGACGAATGGGTAGTGGGGGTAGTTACTATTTTACAGGTACACTTATTTTGTCTCTTACTTTGTATTATGTAGTCTTTGTTCTCTTTTGCATTCTATGCATTGGTATGAGGAGTGTATTAGGGTTTATGTAACCTGAAAATGACAAAGTAATAAAATTGTTTATATACAAAAAAAAAATAACTTTACTCGCGATAAAGTATCATTCAAAGTGTCACTCATAAGGCATCAAAATGACATATATAAGCAATCTGAAAATGTGGCAGCTACGCTTGCATATGTAGCAGACAGGGTTTTTGTTAATAGCATTCATGGAAACAAACAATACTGTTTTTGGCAGAGAATATGACTTGTGTTGTATTTATAACTATACATTTGTGAAAGGGATGACAATGCAAGAATACAGGAGGGGCAGAAGTGTGCCCAGTGCCATAGTGGGAGAAAGGAATGGTTGTCTGCTTTAAGCCACGAAAAAACTTGTGAGTTTGTTTCATGTTAATGAAAATCTGTAGATCAATAGAATAAAGTCTACAGCACTATCCATATATTAAAATCGTCATTTTAGCCATATCTATCATGTTAAGATACTGGTGTAGTAGTGAATGTCTTGGCTGGTGTGGTATTTTGACTAGGTTTCAAGCACCACCAGCCGATATTTGTAGTTCTTTAAAATTCTTATTTTGACCTACTGAAAGTGGGTCCTCTAGAATCTACCCACAAAGACTGTCTGAGAGGTTTGTGGTAAAATTAGTCATGCCACCGCATGTCAGAAATTCTTTACAAGTTGTGGCAAGTGAGAGGGGGCAGAGTGTGTTGTGAAGTAAGAGCCTTAATTTTTGGCTTGAGCAATAGCTGAAGAGGCTAGAAGAAGCAGAAATATGGGGGGGGGATGCTACAGTGAAAGAGAGGAAGGGTTATTTGTTTATAAGGCATTACAATTGTGCAGCATGTAAAAGAAAATTTGCATTTAAATATAAGGAGGACTACTGTACTGCCTATATGTTAATAATACTTTTAGCCAACTATAAAACAGTTGCTATGGGGGTGCATTCTGTGACTTTATTTTGTCTAGGGTTCAATCCCCACCTGCAGATATTGTTTATAGTTTCTTTTATTTATTTAAAATAGTGGAATGAGTTATAGAGTAGAGTCTAGGAGGAAACGAAATGTGTGGGGCCAGTGCAACAGAAAAAGGAAGGACTATATGTTTTTAAGACATGATAAACAATTGTGAATTTGTGTCATATAATAGAAAACATCATAATAGTAGGACCACTATATTGTCACTTTTCTATCTAACAAAGCAGTTTGTGTAGTGGTGAATATCATAGGTTAAGCATTATTTTGACTAGGGTTTAAAAAAAAAAAAAAACGATTATTAGATTTTTCATTTTGAATAGCAAGGAATTAACCAGTTCCCAAAGCACAGGGGTAAAAATGCATAGCATATTCGGCATAAATAAATTAAGGAATGACAAACATAATATTTACATGAGAATAGACATGCAACATAATACCTAGGAGAAGGAGAGCACCATGGACAAACAAAATTGGACCCAAAACTCTAGCCTATGCTGACCAGCCCTGGGAAGCAGACATCTCGTCCAACCAGCCCCAAACGGTATCCCAAATCCAACCCAGCCTTTTCCTCCATTGGTCATTCTCAATTAGCACCATCTGAACCCTACTCGTATGTAAGAATTCCTACCACCAGATCCAAGGATTGGGTGGCTCACTGGCAAGCCAGAAGCATTCCAAAACCAGCCTACCTAACGTAATGGAGAACAAATATACACCCGATAAACGGGGGAATAACCAGCGAATGCCCCAGCATAATGAGCTTGGGATCTGCAGAAACCGCCATATTGGATATACCACCCAATGTGCAGAAGACAAATTGCCAATACAGTCATAGTGCTCAGCAAGATGCGAAAACATGGACTAAATTGGCTCCCGCCATCCCACAAGGAAAGCACTGGTCATCAGTCCAAAGCTTCATGATAAAAAGATGATACAGGTATAATACCAATTATTAATACATTTAAGATGATGTACCTTGATCCAAGATAAGCTCAGAACTAAATGGGACATCACATTGCTACACCCGAGATTGTCCCCAGTGACTTCCGTACTAAGCCAAGAATTCCACTTACTAGCCCTCTGCTGAAACAACCTTGATTATGTGAAACCATATAGATAGAATTGTAAACAGACCCGATATTTCTCTTACATGGCGTTTTCCTAATAATGTCCAAGCAGGAGTTATCGGTGCAATTCAAGTCCTCTTCCTTAAGGCTGAAGTTAAAGTGCAGCAACTGTAAATATCTAAAGAAAAACATAGACGGAAGGGGAACCTGCTGCATTAAACTACCAAATGAGGAAGAGACATCGCCATCAAAAAGTTGTCCTAAGGTCAGAAGATTGACCCTTCCCCAAATCTCCCGGAAACCATAATGGGCACCATTAGGAAAGTTAGGTTTATAACCCAAGTACGTAAGCTGATTAAATGGGTGATACCCGGAGATAATCTCTTAAAGAACACCAAACATAATGGAAAACGTTTAACGTCTTAAAGCGAGTATGCTTAAAGTACATTGTGTTGACAATACCCGAACCAGGGATAGTCGATTCACCCAGCAGAAGAAACTCTGAGAACATGCCACCCAGTGGCCATGGCGTCCACCCCAACACCAACCGGAGTCGTGTGATGTAAAACCTAAGAATAGGGAGCGATACCCCCTCCTCCATCTTCCTTAGATTGCTGAATAAACTGAATCTTACATCGAGGTTTACGGTAGGCCCAGATAAACTTCTGCCATATTGCCTTCACTCTGGCAAAAAAAGCAGCTGGAAGAAAAAGTGGGATACAGCAGAAGAAGTAAAGATATAGCGGGAGAATAGTCATCTTTATAATGTTACAGCGACCTATAAGCCCCAGAAGCAGACGATTCCACTTGAGAAAGACTTCCACTGAATGCTGATACAACTTCCCATAGTTGTGCTCCAGAATATCAGGAATGTTAATTGTTAAAATGACCCAGAGATAGACCAAGGACTGCACCAACCTCCGAGCCTTGGCAGGCGGAGCCACATTGGATAAAATCTGGGTCGTTTTAGAATTCAGCTTGTAGCCAGCATCCCCCCCGAATGATTGAGCTGCTGCCACCATTGTCTTTAGTCCACCAGTGTAATCTGCGTGAGGGAGAATTTTTGCTTCATATGGGTGTAGCCTCTAAGGTTGTATCTGTTCATTCAATTTAAGAGATTAAATGACTGGTTCAATATAGAGTGCAAACAACTTCGAGGAGGGAGGACACCCCTGCCGGGTACCGTGAAGAATAGCAATAGGAACCCAAACCAACAGACTCAATAACCGCCCAAACGAAGCGCCAAGAGACGATATCGAAGGCCTTCTCAGTGTCCAAACAAATCATACCTACTGGGCTCCCTACCACTGAGGCCACTTCCAAAGCTGTAATTGCCGTGTTTACATGTGATGTTGTATCACGGTCTGGGATGAAGCCATGCTGGTTTGGGTCCTCCAATTTCGAGATCATTCCTGAGAACCGATTGGCAAGGACACGCATATAGATTTTAGAATCTGCATTCATTAAAGAAATTGGGCGGTATGACCCACAAAAGTGGGATCCTTCCCCTTTTTTGGAAAGACAACAATATTTGTCTCTCTCCAAGACTCGGGGACGTTATCGGAAAAATCAAACAAATTAAAAAGATCCCTTAACACTGGGGATAAAATTTGTGAGACGGTGACGTAAAACTCAGGTGGTATCTGGTCGGAACACCAAGTGATATGTGCCACTAGTTTAGAGCACTGGGCAGGGGTCGCCCGGCAAGATAGATACTGCTGAGCAAATTGAGAGATATCCTTGGCAGAAGAGAGACCCTCCTCCTGGTAAAACCTACAAAACACCTCACACACTGAAATGGGATTGGTAACTAGAAGCCCATTCTCATCCCTGATTTGCTGAATGTTATTCGCACTAGATCTGTTTTTTTACCCAGAATGATCAAATCCGCCCCATTTCCTCACTATTCTCAAAATATGTCATCTGTCTAGCCCTACTATTTTTGACAACCCTCTCCCAGATTATTTTCCTGAGGGAAGCTCTGAGGATGGTAGACTGTTCAGAAACCACTTGACCCGAGGCCCGTCCCTCACACTAAAACAGTTTTCTAGATAGGATTCCATGGATCCAAGAGTCCGTTGGATCACAGTTTACTCCGCCAATGCTGTCCTTCGTTGATAAGAAGCAAATTGGAAAGTCTGACCTCTGTAAAAAGTTTAAGGGCATCCCAGACCACAGATCCCTATATTTAAATTCAAGAAACTCTCATATATATGCACATTCATTGAGCTAACATAGCCATCGTCCAAGAGTGACCTGCATTCAAATGTCCAGCTCTGGGGACCAGATGCCTTAGTAGACTCGCCAAGTTGTATAAACAATGACAAGGAGTAATGGTCAGAAAGGACCCTTGGATTGCATGTGGTCCTAGAAGAGGAAACTAGGGAATTGCTAACCAAAAACATGTCCAATCTTGACATGGGCTTATGAGGAGTGGAATAAAATGTGAATCCCGGATCACTAGGATGCTTGAAACACCAAGGATCAACCAAAGCATATGAGGATATTAACTGCAGTACAGTCCGCCCCGGAGCCGATGCTTACCCAGGCGGGCCTAGTCATCCAAAAGCTGATCTGAGGGCATAAGCTGGGATGCTCTGGGCCCCACCTTATATTGTGTTTGGTGATTTTAACGTTACACTGTGCCCTAAGAATGATTCAGCATGCTAGCTTATGACTTCAGATCAGCTTTTTGATTTTGACTAGAGTTCAAACCCCACCTGCAGTTCGGTTTTTTAAAAATTATTTTTATTTTATCCATGTGGAAAATTGCTGTGGAAATTACCCACTAGCGCTGTGTGAGAAGTTTGGTACAAGATTAATCATGCCACAGCATGTCAGAAAATCGTGACGTGAGAGGAGGACATCGTTTGCTATGAAGTAAAACTCTCAATTCGTGGAATGAACTTTAGAAAGGAGTCTGGGAGAAACCGAAATGTGTGGTGCCAGTTTCACTGTGATAAAGAGCAAGGGGTATTTATTTTTAAGACATGAAAACCACTTGTGAATGGGTAGCATATAAAAGAAAACAATCCTGGTAATAGAAGAAGGACTGCGGTACTGTCTGTTAACAATACTTGTAGCCATCCAAAAACCTGACTGGGTAGTTGGTACTATGGTGAATGCTAGGGATCATTTTAGCTAGGATTCAAGCTCCACCTGCACATTTTAGTTTTTCTTTTTAATTATTTTTATTTTAACTTGGTGAGAGAGGAGACTCTGACACTATCTGAGATGCTTCTTACACATTAAGCATGTAACAATATGCCTGAAATCGTGACACGTTGTGGCATATGTCACGTGCCAGACTTGGCTCCAAACCCTTTTGTACACACGATCCTGCTGCAAATAGCTATGCATGTTTGGTAAGAGTGCAACCTTTCTTAAAAAAAATACTGGGCGTTTGTTTTACTATTCTGGAACAGCAGAAACTGGTAGGTGGAAAGAAAAACTTGTGTCAAATTGTCAGGATTCTTTTGGCGCATGTCAGTTATCCCTCCGTTTGCTATAATAATCATTCTGAAACGATTTAGACAGCTCTCAAATGCTTTTGAACTTTCTTTCTGTGTTAGCTGTATGTTTCAAAAGGGAACACATTTCTGATTTCACCTCATTTTCCAACATTATTACCAGCCTGGACATAAAAATACAACCAGTCAAATTAAAAACAGCCAGATGGCCACTCTTTTTTTTGGGGGGGGGGGCATTATTCTTTGAATTAACAACAGGTCTTCAACACCTGTGACAGCAGCTTCTTAAAGCCATCAAGTTTCCCAGGTCCTTTTGAGTATTCCAGGTTTTTTATTTGCATTGTGGACGTGCAGTCTTGGTTATATGAAATGCTCAACATGACTACAAATACCTTAATGCGAAGATAAAAACGCTTGGGCTTGGTGAGCTGCTTTCACAACAAGAAAACTTGTCGATCCCCAGTGCTTAATCTGTCATACAAAACCAAATGCAGTCGTAAATTAATACATTCACTGCATCGCCATCCCAAGGCAAATCAATATTAAGAACACGTTCCCCTGCTTGTGCACGTTTACGGATCATGAAACTCTCCCAGTTTCTATTACTCAGCACTGCTGCTATGCTGGCTCCTGTGTTTGCTTTTTAATTTCAGTTGGTTCCTCTTGGGCTCCTCATGCTGAGTTGCACGCGGCCGGCTACGGATGGAGCCAAGCCGTGCATCAGTCAGAATGTAATGACGCGCCGTGGGGGAATCTTAACGTTTCTATTGATACATAGTAGCACTAGCAGCCAGAATTAGCAGCCTGTAGCTCAGCCATCCCCCAAGCCCAGTGCCGTGAGCCACGTGCACGCCACGGAGCGCTGTCAACCACTCCAGCTTAGTTTAGTTGGTATAGCAGCGCTAACGGCTTGACAGCCAAGTCACTATGCCCAATTATGCGTGACAATGCATTTTAGTGCGGTGATGCGGACTACCACACTGAAATGCGTTAGTGTAACGCCTGATGCGTGGTACTTGGCAGGGCTGTATGTGTTGTTCTTTGATCTGCCACTACATGTAATGAATGCTTTCTGAAACAAATGAATGCATATTAAATCTAGCCAGTTCTAGATCCTGGGACCCCTCAAAAATGTCCAAACTGTGTGACAAGTCTCCCCAGTTATCCCTAAAACATTAGGCGTTTAGGTGCAAGTGTGCAGCCCACTGAAATGCCAGATACCTCCCCTTAGGGTTTTGACATTCAAAGGAAGACTCATAACTCAATTCAACACGACGTCCTGTTATTGCAAAAAGATATGTCTTTTATTTACTTAACTATCAGTTGAGTAACTATCAGTAACTATCAGTCTATTGCTCAGTTAAATTATTTTTCAGCCAAAAATGGGGACATTCTTACTCTTTTGCAGCTGTAGCTTATTTCTAAATATTTAAGTTGAATTGGAGCAAAGAACGCCCTCTTGCCTGGATGTACTCGTGCAGCCTCTGCACTTTGTCTAGCAAGCATAAGCAATTCAGAATGATTCTGAAACAATGTGGTGTTGTGTGTTCCTTACATTTGGGGGTGCGCTTGGACCATGGTGTCAACAAAATTTCATGTTTGAACAGGGCCGCTTAGCTTGTCAGTATTGGGCGCTCGTGGTTTAAGTGTCAAACAGAGAAAACCCTAGTCCAAGAGGGTTGTGGTATCTGGTGGGAGGACTCAGCAGCCTTTGTGGGTGTTCAGAGCAATGGAGGCATACACATGCAAGGTCACAGTCTCTCGTTGAGAGTGCTGGATGGTGTGACCTTTGCCGTTGAGGTGCAAGCACTTGTCTTGCAACGGGAAACGGGGGAAGGCTTCTACAAGCCTGCGAGTCATGGAGAAGTCGCTTTCAGTTGCACAGGTGAAAAGCGACTTGGCAATCCACAAGGCAATGATTAGCCTCAGACGTTTTTGATCTCTTCCTCAGGCTGCAATGGTGCCATACAATAAAGGGCTGCTTGCAGGGACAACTCAGAGAGCCAGTTTCCGTATCAGTGCATCTTGAGAGCATGGGCAGAAGAACAGAACACTGATTTGAATAAGGGCCGCAACTACTGGTGTTAAGGCTTTGAGCAACTGGGCCTTTTTGGTTCTTGGGATGAGTTTGTGAAGATTCTGCCTCTTTCTTCTCCAACCATGGTAACATATGGCTTTCTTTCTTATTTTTAGAACTTACTCTATCCCTTGAAGGAGGTCTTGTCCCAATCCGGTATTTTCTCTGTGTTGATGGACAGAGCTTTACTAGTGAGAATTGATCCACGGTGATAGTGGTCCAGAAGGCCATCATTTATTTCAACATTGTGGTAGTCGGAACCAGGCCAGCGCAGCGCACTGATCCGGTGATACCCTTGAGAAGTTCGAGTGAGCCAACCAAACTCAGGTGAATCTTTCTTTGTTCACATTTCATTCTCATGATGTTAACGCATTGTATAAAGCTTGCAATGTTTAGAAACTCATAGTGAGCACAGACATCCTTTTATCAGTGACTCTATGGTGTATATGGACGGCATTCCTCTTTGTGTAGTTTGACAGTTCAGGTTTTTATTTGTTTTTTTAATGTAAGGTTATTTTCACTTAATTACAAGAGGAAAAAAAACACTACACCTGGATACCATCTATCATCACTGGGGCATGTTCGACTTCATAGTTTCTTTAACTTAAATCTCCGGATTAAGGGAATCAAAACCTCCCATTCGGTAGCACCCACCCCAACCCCTGTGGTTGTCCTCAAACGCCGAAATTGATCCTTGTATCAAAAGAAGACAGGATCATTTTACTCTATTAGAATCATATCAGGTCACATCTGAAGTCATCCCAACAAAGTCCTCATGGATGTTTCTTTCCTCTCTGTCCTACCCACCCAAGTGAAATCCTTTAAGACCTGGGACCCTGAGCCTTGGCAAGCATTCAAAGTTTAGTAGAACCCTACCTTTGACATATAGGCAAATAACCACTTCCCAGATGACATCCAATCTAGTAGACTCTCCTTGACTGCACTAATGAATGGTCTTATGGCCAAAATATTACATAATCATCAGTGCCATTGGGTCCGAGAATGTGGGTCAGCTTTTTCCCAGAAGCATGCCATGGTCCATTTAGTCACCCATAAGCACTTTAAAACTCCTCCCCTCAGTTTTTCAGATATATAGTGTCTGTGTTTCTTTAATGGCAGCTTTAACTTCTTAACTCCCTTCCATAAAAGAGCTATCTTAAGCTGGTGCAATGTGTATGTAAAAAATCACCAGTTTGCCCACGGCACCCCCAACACTTGGCGTTCACACTGGGTAACATACAATGGCATTTTTCTAAGATATTGTACTAGTCACAAAGGATCTTGTACAGGACTTCTCTGTGTTGAATATATATTGCTTCTAGCCCTGGCCATGTCTAAGTAAAGTGTGTTACATTCTGGGCACAAAGTTTCAGAACTTCATCTTGTTATATAAGACCACTGAGACAGAGTGTAAATCCAATGAGATAGAATACAGTTACGATATCTGCCCCCTAGTGTTGGTAGCGGATGGGAACAATTTTTCTATTCAGTTTTCCTCATTTGTGGCCTTCCCTTTTTCTGAAGGTTGTTTACGCCACCACTTACTAGTGTATGTCAGAGTCAATTTTTTTCCTAGATAAAATTCCTGCTTACAAGCATTGAAGGAAAATATAACACCTCCCTTAATAGATCTGTTATTCTGCAGCCAGCTCTCAACATCTATCAAATAGCCATGCTTTCTATGTTGGTGTGAAATCAGGACTTAAGTGGAGGGGTGTACGCTAAGATGGGAATGTGGTCAATTTTGTGCGACTGCCACTTTATTCTAAGTAGGTAGTGTCCTGTTTACCCGATTAATGAGATAGGAAGTAGATTAAAACCCATTATCTGGGAGCCATTCTACATCCCCTGTAGAACTGCCCGTTACCGCCAATTCCATGTTTGTCCAAATCCAACCATTTCTGTTTTGGACCATTCCAACTGCACTCACAGTTGAGTGGCCTGTTTGTGTAGCTTGAAACCTGGAAAGGTGAGTTCCCCATCTGTTTTGGGGTGCTGTGGCAAACAAACAGTAAGTCAAAGATTTTTCCATATAAATTGAAAAGTATTTCCGCATCATATAAAAAAAGGTGCTTCAACTACAATTGTAAGAGCCTGAAAGAATAAAGCATTCTCTCGAGTATGTTCTTTTTTGACTATGTTAATCCTAATAAAACAAGATATATATATATATATATATATATATATATATACCGGGGACCATTCATAAAATTCCTATATATCTCAATCAAAGGAGAATAGTTCACATTGTACAGTTCCTAAGAACGGAGGAAGACTAGGAGAACATGAACTGTTTTTTCTCAGCACCCAATGTCCCTGTGTCAGTTTTACGGCCATCAATATTCTAAAAATAAATCAGTTGGCCTGCCAACTCCTTAGGGGACAAAACCAGGGGTCCCCTCACATGTGGAGGCTATCACCTACAAAACACAATTTTATGCTAATTGGTGCAACCATATATTCATCTTACTGTCTGCTTCTGTGCATTCTAGATTATTGGCAAAGGGTTTTATGCTGAGAGCAAGGGTTACAGGGCACCCGTGCCCTGTTCTCCTCTACTGCGAAAACAGCCCAGATGTGTGCCCATTTAGGTCAGCCTTCACCTTTACAGTCATCAATACAGAAATAATCCCTCCGTCTCTTCCATTATTTGCTTCTAGCACAACCAATCCATGAGGTTAACGAGTTTCTCCTCATCCTGGGAGGCCAGGAATCCTACTTCTCTAAGCCTTATCGACAAAATAGATCGCCCAGTTGATATTGTAATGCACTTATATCCCTTACACAAAGCTCGATTGATCAAGTTGGGTCAAATCTGGCATGTGGTGTTCTATTCTGGCGGCCAAGATGTTTTTGAATAGTTTGGCCTCAATATTGAGTAGAGCTAATTGCTTTAATGAAGAGCAAAAAATACACAAATAACAAGGATTAGTATGCCTCAGAACTTCTTGCAGTATTTGATGGGGTAACCATCCGGGCCTGAGGTTTTCCCAGATTGAAGACCGGTTATGGCCAAGTCTATTTCTTTCTTGGTCAGCGGTTGGTCTAGCTTTTGGGATATGAAATGTGCAACGGAGTGCATCCAATGTCCCAGCGGATGGGGCTTTCTGTCTCTGACGGGGGGGCTGGACAATGAGCATAGATGTTTATGTAGAATGTTGCAAAGGTCTGAGCAATTTTGGGAAGCTCCTTATGTCACAGCTCGGCTCATGTTAAAGCCAGGAGGCGTCTAGAGTCTGCCATATCGGACTTCCGAGAGTGGCTCTCCAGATGGAGTATGTGGCTTTCAAGGTCTGTCAGCCTGAGCTTGTTATCGAGACTCACAATGTCTCACATAGCCCTTTAAGAGTCCCTCATGGATGGTTTACTTGACACCCAGAGAGTTGTGGCTGATGCCATAGAGCCCTCATTTAGTTTAAAGAAGGCCTGTAGGTCCTCTTCTACTAATCCGTCTCATTCAGGAGCCTTCAGGTGGCAGATGCTAAATCTCCAAATGGGTCTGAAGGTTTGGGACCAGGTGCCCCATTCCATCAGCAGGGGAGCATGATCAGATATACCCAGTGGGAGGATACGGATGGAATGAACATCTCCCTTTACTTAGCCAGCAAACTCTGTTACTATATTCAACATTAATAACACTATATTACAATGTACAGCTTTACACTAATAACATCCCACAATGTCCAAAACTTCCCTATAAATGCCAGAATGTTAGGATCATACATAATCATTGAAATTACATGGTTTCTTAACAGTTATGCTACTTCTCAAAGCACGAGATTCAGACTCCACTCTTGCATCACTCTCACTCTTGTTCATATTGTCTTCTCTCGGATGTCTAACACCTTCCACTTCTTTACAAGGAATCTTCACTACCCTGTTCAAGTTCATACCTTATGATACTCAGTCATTATGTCATTCCTGACTACTTTGATTACTCTCATGAATGAAGCGTTTTTAGAATGTGAGCTGTTCATCCTAGGATTTCTGATTTTCACCAAGTCACCATCCTCAGTCACCAACCTCTTCGCAGCTTTGCTACCGCTCTCAGCATTGTTTCTTTTGATACTTTGTTTAATCACTCTACCATACTATTTGCCTCCGGATGATACAAAGCGGTCGTCCTGTGCTTAATTCCTCTTTCTGATAAAACTTTTCCCATCTCCCTAGACACAAGCTGGGCTCCATTATGTGTCATAATGGTATTGGGAAAGCCTACTTTACTAAAAATATCCTCCAAAAGCTTGATCATATCTCTTTACTCGACTGACTTGAGTATTTTTACTTAAGGCCAGCATGAGAACATATCAATTAACATATTAATATACTTATCTACACTTGAGATCCTTATGGTACCTACTATGTCTAAAGCAATATCATCCCAAGGACCTTTGGGCAACCTACTAATGACCATGGGTTGAGTCCTGCACCTCAAAATGTTATCACTGCTGAGACATCCAACACATTCACTTACAGACTTCTCCAGTTGCATGTCCATACCAGGCCACCAGTACTTTTCTCTGATGACTTTCATGTGAGAGATCTATCAAACCCTGCTTGAGACTGACCAGTGGAACCAACCTCAAGCCACGAAAAGCTAAGCTGTCATTCTGAGAGAGCTCTTCTCTCACATTCCAAAGACCCTTTAATTGTTCATCACCTTTCTCCTTGCCAGTCCAGTCATCTTTTATTTTCTTGAACACCCCTAGTAATATTGGATCATTGTTTAACTCTCTCAACCATTCGTCTTCCTGTATGCAGTACCCTCTCACAGCACACTTAGCAAAATTATCATCGTCATCTACGCCAAGTTCATTATTTTCCACATTCCCACTTCTAAGACGATAAAAACAGTCAGCCACTCATTTTTTTTGCTCCAGGTCCGTAAATTAAAGCAAAGTGAAGTTCTTGCAGGGATACCACCCTTTTTCTTATTGCCATCAAATAGCATCAATATCGTTCTTTTTGTAAACTTCTTTCAGAGGTTTATGAGCTGTCAAATTTTATTCCCCTAAGCAAATTTCCGCAATTTGTTTATGGCCCAATGGACTGCCAAAGCCTCTTTTTCAGTTATAGAATGATTTAACTCCGCACCGCTCCGGTACCCCGGAGTTTTGTAATAGAACTGCTCCAATACCCTTGGAACTCGCATCAGTCATAATCACAATGTTGTCTCCAGGCTCAAAACTTCGAAGACTGAGTGCTTTATTTAACATTTTTTAACATTAGTTTCAGGATATTTAACTCACTTTCACATTCTGAACTCCAATGAAAAAGACACCTTTCTGCAACAGACTCTTCATATTCTTGCACTTATCAGAAAGGTTTGAAATTAACTTCTTATAATATTTGCACATACCCCAACATTTTACCACTTCATCTTTGAAATTTGGACTTCGGGTGTCATTTAGTGCCCTGATCAAATCTCCTTTAGGTTCAATGACTTTTGAAGTAATTTTATGTCCAAGGTACTCTATTTCAGACAAGTGAAATTTGCACTTCTTAACTTTTAAAGTGAGGCCTCTATCCCTCAAAAGTGATAATACTTCATGCACTCTCTGGTCATGCTCCTCAACACTCTTGCCAAATATTAACACATCATCTTGTTATATCTTTATCCCTGTTAATCCTTTCAACACATTTTCTATTACTCTTTGAAAAATGGATGCTGCAGACATCAAGCCAAATGACATCCTTAAAGACTTGTTCCATACGGTGTAACAAATGCTGTTAGACCTTGTAATTATATTCATGAAGTAATTTCACCTGGTGAAATGCAGAAGTTAAATCCATTGTTGAGAAATATGATGCACCCATTTTCATATACAACATTTCAGATATATCCGGAAGAGGGTAATGATCTAACACCACATTTTTGTTTAGTTCCCACAGATCTACACATAGACTTACTTCTCCATTGGGCTTGTGTGCCAAAACCACCGGAGCCAGCCACTCAGTTGCCTCTACGTCATCTATTATTCTATTGTTTATTATTTTTTTCGAGTTCACTGAACATTGCTTCTCTCCCCAACATAGATATAATTCTGACCTTCACAACATGAGGTACATAGTTTTCTTTTAGCTTTATCATATGGATATACCCTATAAGGCATCTCAATTTTTCTTGAAATACCTCATGCAAATCTTTCTCATACTCCGAGAGATGCACAGTTACTTGCTCTGTCTTTTTGAAACTATCTATCCCTTTCACTTTCACTGTAGGAGCATTAGGGTCAAGATAAACCAGTAAATCTTTTTGAAACCAGCATATCAATGAATCTGCTCTGACAGAGATGTAGATTTTCCCAGATGTATGTCTTCCTGTAATATATATTTAGATCCTATGAAATAGTGCACTAGTTTGATAAGGTCACCACCATAGACCTTTGGCTGAATATGAGCCTTAAACACTTTTACTTTTCCCTTCAATTCCACCTCCTCTGTGTCTAACTGTGCAACCAATAGTCCCTCTAGCTTTGTCATTTCAGACTCCAAGTTGCTAACCTCATTTCTATACTTCTTATTCCTGAAACTGGATAAGCTAGTTATCTTCCCCCTTAGGAAGGCCTTAAGTGATTCCCATACCACAGTCAAAGTGGCCGACCCAGTATTCATCTTAAGGAATTCCTCCATCTCTACGCAAAAGTCCATCTCCGTAGCTCAGGTTTGAAAATGGGCTTAAATTTTAGTACTACAGCAGAATGATCAGACAGGTGGGCTGCTAGATCGATAATATCCTGGATTTCTTCTTTTAGGACCTGGTCTACTAGAAAGTAGTCGATCATAGAAGACGGACTGTATTTTGTTATAAAAGGAGACACCCTACATTACTCCTGCTCTTTCCCTACATAGATCACATAATGCTAATTGTCCCATAATTTTTTTTTTCTCTGGCTCATGATTTAGGAGAACTTATTGACCTACTTTTAGCCGACCTGGCCAATTTGTTGTCTAAAAGCACATTAGTCACCAGCCATTATAATCGGATAGGTGAAATCTAGGAGATTGAGGAAAGTCGATTTAAGAGGCTCGTTATCATCGGAATTCGGACCATAATACCCCACAAGTGTGAAGTTCATATTATATAATTGGAGTTTGGTAATGATCTAACGTCCTGATTTATCTGAAGTACTTCCTGATATAGACGAATTCACCTGTTTTTCAACCAAAATGGCCATCCCCCTAATACTAGTGCTCTGGTCTGTGCAGACCATTTGTTGGACCCATTTTTGGGACTTGAACAGTTCTACACATTCCCCCTTGGTCAGATGGGTTTCCTGCAAAATCATTATATGCATTGGTGAGTCCCTTAAATATTGCAAGATCTTTTCTTGCATCCCTTTGTATGCAGCCCATTAACATTCCAGGTAAGTATCTGGATTGGTACAATTGTGCCTCTATCCCCCTGGCCCATGGCGCATGACTTATCTGTGAGTTCTGACATGCCTTAAAGTGCACTAGCTGAGGATTTTGAGGACTATTTTGTGTATACCTGTGCAGCCCCTCCCTTGGAGAAACCTTCTCTGTTTCCACATGGACTGATGTTAGTCTCTTTTAGAGCGCTGTTGGGATGCCCTAAAAAAAAGTGTATAAAGACCCCAGAAAAAAGAAGAGTTAAGAAGCGAAAAGAGCCTACTCCTGCTATGTCAGAGATTTATAACCCTCAATCTATGACATTCTCATGATATATTCTCCCTCTTAATGGCTTCTAATAGCTCGTCATACTTCCTGCGAAGGGAAGCTGGAGTTCTAGGCTGTGTGGTGGCCCCTAAACTTTTAAACTCCTCTAACCGCTTCCCCAGTACCCATTGCCTATTGTTGTTCACTCAGGATAAATCTGATCTGATCTCGAAGGAGAAGTAATTTGCCCTCAAGGATTTCAATTTCGGTGCTTCGAGCAAAATCCTTTCCTTCAAAGCATAGGTTTGGAAATTCAGGAGGATTTTATGGGGTTTAGTTTTATTAGGGTTTCTCCTAAACTGATCCCTATGTGCTTTATGAATATCTCCAGCAATGTCTTCCCATGGCCCTGCCTTTATCAAGGAGACAACATAAGCTTTTAGATCTTCTCCTTCCACCCCCTCTGGGACATTCAGGATCAAAAGGCTATTTCTTCTTATATTATTCTCCAGCTGCTCTAGTTTCTCCTGAACTTCCTGTTCCCTGTGTCTCAACACATGTATTTCTGCCATGTTTTTTTCCACTGTGTCCCTTAGTTCTACAACGGTGTCTTCGAGAGCCTGGGTCCTGGCAACCAAAAGGTCAAAGATTTTCTTGAGAGCTTCATATGGCCCCCGTATTGCTCCCTGATTTGCTTCTGAGATGACAAAGCCCTTTTTAAGATCCACAGACCACGATAAAATTATTTATTCAAGGTTGCGATAGTCACCTGCTCTGCTGGCACTGGGGTTGTGAGGTCATAAGCAGTCTCAGTAGTTAAAGGTTTAGGTAATGCTTCTGCCAGGTTACGGGCTGCTTCCCCGGCTTCCACATTGGGATCTTCAACCAACCTCTCCACTGCCTGAAATCTATTGCCCCCTGCTCTCATCGGGTTGCCTCCTGTTGCCATCTCCCGATGCCTTTGATTATCTGCCTTTCTGTCTCCTGGCTTCTCTTTCAGTCCCCCTCCCAGTTCACTGATCCCCTCACTGGGTTCTACTACAGTGGGAAGCACCTTTAAAAAGGATCTTAGTGAGGGTGTGATATTAAATTTTTTCCGGTCAATTATATTGGCCTTCTTGCAGCTTCTCACCCTTCCTTGCGGGTTACTTGTGAAGGCTATCTGCCTGACACAAATAGGGGGCTGAGGTATCCAGAAGCAGTTGCAGAAACGGTTGCAAAGTCAACTTTAAAAGATAAGGGAGGCTCTATCTTTTGAGAGGGCTTACTACTATGTCTGGGTAAACTTTTCCCTTTCCTTTAAATGCACTTCTATTAGGGCGGCCGTTTTGTTTCTCAGGGTTCTTTAAAGCACTTCTACTGCTTGACCCTTTACCAGATTTATTGGAGCTTGCCTCAGTCTTCTGACACCTTACCCGTGCTTGCATCTGGGCATTCTCTGCCACTTCGTTGGGGGGTTCTTCTAAAGCAGGCTCAATCACTCTTCTGCTTGTTGCCACCGTATCCACCTCTTTCATGGCCGCCAATCCTACGAAGACCGCGCTTTTGCTGGCGCTTCCCCCATTCCCCTGAAGGAGAACTCGCACTGCTGCTCTGCGACTATTCCGCAGCTCCAGAGTGGTTTGTGACCAGGGTTTTTCAGCGCTGGCTGATGGTGCCGACTTCCACCTCACCTGCTGTTTTGTTGAGGGAAACGTTAAGGTGACACATTAACTGAGATGAAATGGTCCGTTATGTTAAAAGAAACTGAAATGGGGCATTCCATGTGCGGAGAAATCAACTGGGCATCCCACTGAGACGGACGCTCTAGCGACCTGCTACACTTATGGCCGCCATGTTCTTCCCAGAACCAGATGGAGTCATATACAGTTGATTATTGGAAAACGGCCTTTATCTCAAGGTGGCTAGAGATGCATGGGACTTGTTTCTGAAAACTTCAGTAGTGTCCAGTGGTGTGCGATTGACCGAACCTTGCGGCAGAGAGTAAAGCTATATCCTTTATTGATCAGGGTCTTAGGAGAGGCATCACAATAGAGGCGTTTGGTTTTTAAAGGGAAGTGGGAAGCAGAATGTGAGTTGGATATACCTGTAGATCAGTGGGGTACAGAATATACACCTGAAGAAGCCCCTTAGCAGTGCCAGGTTTAGGCTCACTTTGTTTATTATCCTCTAACTGCCCTGGGTGTGAAGAAACTGAGGTCTAATTCTTTCACTTGGCAAAGAGATGTAAAAAATTGCTGAGTTCTTGGAACAAGTTGCTGACATGCGGTTTACTGTTTCTTCCTGTTCACCCGACTCCTAATGTATGTCTGTTAAGAGTGTTCCCATTTAGTACAAAGAAGAAGCAGAAGAAGTACAAAGAGCAGCTGTGCTTGCTGCAGCCTTTGCTAAGGGTGGCAATTAAATGGCTCGCCCTAAGGGGCAAAATGGAAGGATGTCCAAAAGATATGAAGAATATGGTGTTTTCTGAAAATGGCCAGGAATTACTATATTGTGGAAGATAATCTATTCGACTGGAGAATGTTCGCTCAGACTTTTATTTCCCACTTTTTATATGCATTCTTGAAAAGTATTGAGCGGTATCCTGCTGTGTACAGTCTTTGAATTTAACTTACTAGACTATGACAGATCACAATTATTGCCTTTACTGGAATATGAATTATGCTTGAATTTGGAGGCCTGGATCAGATTTAAAACAGCATTCATAATCTTCCCTGACAATAACTCTGCAACTCTCTGGAAGCTTCTGGTAGATCCAAAGACCGAAGGATCAAAAAGACACTCCATCTAGAGTAAAAACAAATTCAAACAGCAGTGGGCTGGAAACCAAACTTTGTGCGGTGCAGTTTCTGCCCTCTGGATCTTGTTGTTGGATGACCTTGGATATATGAAGGATTTGCTTCAGTTCTAAAGCAAACCCAAAACACACCTCTTTCAGCTTTGCAGTGACACTACATTTTCCCTACTTCAATGCTACCTATCTTTTCTCCTGTTACTCTGGGATTCAGGATCTGCCCCCCCCCCTTTTTTTGCCCCAATTACATCTGCTCTTCCCCATCTTTTTTTTTTTTTAAAGTATTTTTATTGGCATTTTTAAATGTTCAACATACATATTATATATTAAACAACATCATTATTAGAAGCAAATTACTCAGTGACCGTAATAACACATTGCTAAGGTACGCAGCTCAATGTCCCATAGCAGAACCAAAGAATAAGCCCAGTTATACATCATGCAGTCCATGTGCACAGGGGGTTACGTTCCAACAATTGTCTATCATATAACTGCCACCTTCAGGTAATGACCATAGTTCTTAGTACGTGTTTCACCAGAGTTCGTTCACAATAATTTACATGTGAGAATTTCCACCAGCGGTCCTGGGTACAAATATAACATATGTGTTTATCAAAATGCTACTTCATTTATTTACGAACAATCCTAATAAAGAAAGGAATAACGCAACGTAAACAATAAAGAAGTAAATAGGCCTTATGCAGAGGGGTGAAGTAAATCATAGCTAACATAACATGCGTGAGGGGGAAGCACAACGTAATGAAGCTTCCCAGGGGGACTGGAAGAGTAGGGGGGAGAGGCTCCCAATCCTTGTCAAAGCTGCCACACCAGGGCAGTAAGTTTTCGTTGTTCATTTCCCCATAGTCAATACCATTCAGATCAGCGCCCAGTGCTATCTAAAGGCTCAGTAAAGTTCTCTGATTATGTACCTTCGTGGTGGGGCCCCTGACCTGGATCCGAACCTGTCCCACTAGTCGCTTGCCCCTAAGGGTTCTCCCATGTCGCCATCACCTCCCTCCATTGTCCGGCTTTTGGATGCTTTCTCATGCCCTTAGATTCCTCCCAGCTGAGTGCTCTACCTTCTGCCCCAGCCCACATGATGACGTCCCTGTTCCAGATCTCAAATTGGGGTCCTCTCAGGATTTCCATTCCATCGCAATGCGACGTTTAGCCAGGCCCAGCGCGAGATCTATTAGCCTATTCCCAACTTTACGCTTTGGTGGCCTGGGGAAGAGACCCAGTAGGCAAGTCTGCGCTGTGGGGGGTAGCACTCTGCCCAACACTTCTGTAAGCTTGCCAAGCACAGCCTCCCAGAAAGGCCGCAGGCCTTGACAATCCCAAGTTATGTGGCCAAAGTCCGCATCCGGGTACATGCATCTGGGGCATAGACGGACTTCCCCCCCCATAAGTCACATTAAGGCGGTGAGGTGTCATGTAAGCCATGTGTGTGTAATTGAATTGTATATATTTGAGGCGTGTATTGCGAGAAATCTTCTTAGGGTAGTGCAGGACCCTTCGCCACTCCGCGTCTGTAAGGACTCTGCCCCCGGTCCTATCCCATTTTGCCCGTAGCCCACTTAAGGGACATACTGACGCCGATTGCAAAGCCACATAGAAACATTTCACTAGGTGCACTGCCGTCCCAAGCGTGAACAGGGCATGCAATACTGGATGTGTCTCCGGCTCGTCTCTCCCTGTATTCCATAACTGCGCAAATGTACGCGTCAGGGCCTCATATCGCAGGAACTGGCCCGGAGGTAGACCACAGTCTTCCATAAGCGCGTCAAACGGGAGCAGGGATTTGTCCAAGAAGCAGTCCCCAACATTATCTAGCCCTGCCTCTGTCCAGCGGGCCAATTGCTCGCTCGTAAATATAGTCTGTGGATCGCCGTGTGGCAAACCCACGAGTGGCAACATAGGGGTATATTTGGTGAGTCGCCGCTCTCCGCCCTGGCATCGCCTCCAGGCTTGAAAAGCTGTGCGCTGCAACAAGGAACAGTACGGGGTAGGCGTTGTTGGTATCAATAATTTTGCCATTACTAGGCTAGGATGGGAGTCCGGGTGCGATAAGAATGTTCCATCCTCGTTCACACCCTCTACCCATTGCGCCAGCCACTGTAACTGAGCAGCAAACCTATAATATTCAAAATTCGGTACTCCCAACCCACCCTCAGACGCAGGGCGCTGTAACATTTTAAGAGACACCCTGGGACGCCCGTCGCCCCACACCAGGTCTCACAGCAGGGCATTCACGGGACGGAACCAGCCGCTGGGCATGAGGACCGGGAGATTGACCAAGAAATAGAATAAGCGCGGGAGCAAGACCATTTTAGATAGAGAGACCCGAGCCATGACCGGCAATTGCAGTGTACGCCAAAAGTGGACACATGAACGTAACGAGCGCAGCGCTCTACCCAGGTTGCCTTCCTTCAAATCATCCAGTGAGTGGAATATATGTATGCCCAAGTATTTAAACTTATTCTGAGCCCATAGTATGTCGACCATCAGAGCATCCGGCCTAGGCGTAGGGCCCGCTACCGGGAACAGATACGTCTTTGTTTTGTTGACTCGTAGTCCCGAGAGGCCCGCAAAGTCGTCTAGAATTTGTATAGCCATGGAGGTGCACACGACTGCATCTGACAAGTATAACAGTAATTCGTCTGCGTACAGGGAAACATTGTGCGTCCGCCCTCCAATAGCCAGCCCGATCCCATATCCTCCCTGGCGAAGTCGCTCAGCAAGGGGTTCGATTGCCAGGGCAAATAGGAGGGGAGAAAGAGGACACCCCTGTCTAGTCCCCCGAGATACCTTATACTCTCTGGAGATTGTTCTGCCCATTCTGACCCTTGCTGTAGGCGCAGCGGATAAAAGCCGCACCCACCGCACCCATTCCTCTCCCAGGCCCATGCGCAGCATCACCTCAAATAAATATTCCCACCCCACTGTGTCAAAAGCTTTTTCTAGATCGACAGAGAGCACTGCAGCCTGGTGGCTGGACGGGGCCTCGGCATGATAAAGAATAGAGTAGAGCCTGCGAAGATTATAAGAGGTGTTGCGAGAAGGGATAAACCCATTCTGATCAGGAGGTATTAATGTCATCATGTGCAGAACTAACCTACCGGCCAGCACCTTACTTAAGATCTTAAAATCCATGTTAAGCATGGAGAGGGGCCTATAATCCTTAACACCTGCCTCCGGCTTCTTAGTTTTTGGGAGGGGGATCACCAGGGCTTGCTGGGTGGAGCTAGGCAGCTACCCAGCCTCATACGCGTCAGCATACAACCTGACCAGGTGCGACGCTAACAAATCCACAAAACGTTGATAAAATTCCGCCGGGAGGCCATCCGATCCCGGCGTCTTGCCAGGCGCCAATGCATGAATGGCGGCTTTGATTTCCTGCAGGTTTATAGGTTCCCCTACTTCTTCCCGGTCCTCTTCCTCCAGTACCCGGAGGGGCAGAGGCTCCAGATATTCTCTCACAACCGGCCGGAGAGCCGCTTTCGGGGCTGTGTATAAGTGTTCGTAGTATGTTAAAAAGGAGTCGTTAATCGCATCCGGGTCGTACACCACCTCCCCGGTATCTAAGCCAATTTGTGTGATGGGAGATCCCCCTAGTTCAGGTCTAATTAACCGCGCTAAAAGACTGCCCGCTTTTCCTTCCTCCCTCTGCACTTTGTCTAAGTAGTCCTTGTGATTATAACAGCGCAGCCGCCCCAGTGCGTCATTATATTTTGCCCATGCATCCTGCAATGCCACTCGGGCAGCATCGCCTGTACCCTGAACGTTATCTAAGCTGCGGATGCTCCCCTCCAGGTCTAGTGTTTCCTGACGGAGCTCCCTATAGGCTCCCGTTGCCTGTCCCATACAATGGCCCCACACTACCACCTTAAATGCCTCCCACTCCACTTGAGAGGAGGATGCTGTGTTGACGTTGATGGGGAAGTATGTGTCTAGGAGTGTACGCAATGATGTGCGAAAAGGATCGTCCTCGAGCAGTTCTGGGTTAAGTTTCCAGGTGGGGATTGGAGGGCACCGTCCCAAGGGTTGATGTGTCATTACCAATGGGCTGTGATCCGACAGTGTACGTCCTAAATATTCGGTATGTTTGATAGAGCTATTAAAGCCGGGGTAGCACAGGAGCGTGTCTAATCGTGTATGCACTTGATGTACCGGCGAGAAGGAGAACTCCCTATGACTGTCGTGTTGTAACCTCCAAGTGTCTTCGAGGCCCCAATGTGTGATCCATGCACGGAACCCCAAGGCTGTGCAGCGTGGCTGCGACCCCATTAAGGGAGGGTGTGACCGGTCAGTGACAACGTCCGCAACACAATTGAAGTCCCCCCAAGAATCAAGTTGCCCCCCAAGCTATCAGCCAATACAGCAGAAAAGGAGTCCAAAAAGCCAACCTGGTCCTGGTTAGGAGCATATATGTTACCTAGGGTGACCTGCTGACCCGCCTGTCTCCCCGTAACCAGTGCGTACCGGCCACCCGCATCCAGCCACGACCGCTCAACGGCAAAAGAAAACCCCCTTCTTGACCCAGATCAGCACCCCTCTGGCAAAGGCCGAGCAGGTGGTCGCGAAAACCTGGCCCCTCCATCGTCGTTTCAGCTTCCCAGCTTCCTCACTATTCAAGTGGGTTTCCTGAAGGAACGCTATATGGATGTCCCTACGCCGCAGGTACGAATATATATTATGGCGCTTTACAATAGACCCCATTCCCCTAATGTTCCATGTTAGGAACCCGTATAACACTACGAGCCTCTGCCATTCATGTCGGGTATCACCAAACAACATTGGGGGGGTGTTAGGGGAGGGCTCCCCTTCGCAATCTTGTACCATCCCACCCCTCTGTGAGCATTTAAAACCAACAAAAGTACCCTTATGGTGGTCAACTCCCCGACCCCAGGGCAGTCCGACAATGGTCGGCCGCCCAAACATCATGTGAAACAATTAGTACTAAATGAGGCCCTAACCTAGTATGGCACTCAACGGGGGATATCCAAGCAAAATGAGAAAAGGACGCTCCCACCAGTTAGAGCGCACCATCCCCATATGTAGAGAAGCAGCTCGGGCCTAGAACAGCCAACTACAGGTCAGTGCCCCTCTAAATGTCATAGTCACCTTAGCTTACCAAATATATCAAATAATATCGTCCGCAGTATTTGGCGTCACCACTGGCATCTTCACACTGTCGCTGTGGGAAGTGTCTGTTTCATTGCCTTCTGTCTCTCTCTCGAGGTACTCTCAAGGGTGCTGGCCTTAGAACCTTCTATGTTTAGCTGGGTTTGCTTGAAGTCCTCTCCTAAGTGTCCTTAATCTGGACGAAACTCCGGCAGGGGAAGGCTTGACAATAGGTTTCCTGTCACAGGGAGGTGTGACCACCTCCCAGACAGGCTATAGTGTATTGGGGCTGGGTGGGTGCACTCTCAGAGTGCTTTGATCTCTGCACTGGGGGCACATTTGGTGTCCTCGTGCATAGTCCAGCTCAAACCGGTTGCAGGGGCATCAGCCCCTGCTCTGGCGCGAAACTGGACAAAGGACATGGGTGTAGCCACCCCTCTGTCCTGACCCTCCCATAGGTGGGTCCCCAGAGTTTGTCCCACCCCTTCCTTGGGTATAAAGTAGGAACCCCTGGCTACAGGACTTTAGATATTACCTGGACTAAACTCTGCTACAGAAACCAAGTAACCTTCGACGATCTACGCTTTGCTGGACGACTGAAGAATCTCCCTTGGAGTAAAGGAGTTACTCCCCTACTGAGCAGGCACCTAAGCGCATCTGACCGGTTTGCATCTACTAAGCTCCCGAAGTACTCCGAAGATTTCTGCAATACAGGAGGTGGGTTCCCGAGGTCTCTGAGGTCGATCTGCGCTCTCAGCAATTCTGAGGCCCGTATCCCTCATGGGGACCGTGAAACCCGTACCCCTGGGCACCGTGTACATTTGCAGCAGCATATGCTTTTCGACGATCCCTGAAGCTGTGCTTTGGGCTACTTGTAGTCCTGACCCCGAGCAGTAATTCCACCGAAGATTTCTGGCCTACACTCCACGAGTGTTCCGTGGGCTGGCACTTTGTGACTCCTCTCGAGGTCCCTTTGCGATCCCTGGTCCGTTGGCCTGTGGATCCCTGAGAAGGCAACTTTAACTTTCAGTGGGCTTCCCTGGTTGCTCCAGACGTGCCCTGACTCTCCATCACTTGGGCAGTCCCCAGGACCTTGCTGGTCCTCACAGAAGCATCTTTCCTCTGACCGCGTGGGTTGCAGTTGCCAAGGCTTGTTGATGTTCAATCCAGACACTGACCCCCCAGCACTCGACATCCTTCGTGGGACAGCTCGAATCCGGACTGTGGTCGCCGCAGACATCTCCTGGTCCCCGTGGCTGCAGAGTCCAGCTTCACCTCTTTGCACCTGAAGCACCCGACATCGGTGGGCATTCGATTGCTCCGCTCCTGGTCACGTGAAGTGACCCAGACTTTGTCCCCTCTGCTTTCAGGTTCTTCACGTCTCCGATCCAGGCTTGGATCACACCGGACACTTTTCTTCTCCACGGCAGCAGTACTTTCTCGCATCACGCCATTGAAAACGACGAGGGTTTTCGACACCACTTGACCCCTATGCACCCGGCTCCTCTGGGATAGGTAACACGGGAACCTCGGTACTCTCAAGGGTGCTGGCCTTAGAACCTTCTATGTTTTAGCTGGGTTTGCTTGAAGTCCTCTCCGAAGTGTCCTTAATCTTTAAAATTCCAACCGCGACTTTCCCATAGAGTTGTACGGAGCTCGCGTCTGTGATCCCACACTGCACCCGTCCTCCATGGGTCCCCTGTGTCACTACCTTGGGTGGTTCCTTGGGGTCCCAGCGATTCTACGTGCTCTAGGCACTGTGTCTAGTCAAGTCGTGGTTCTTATACCACTTTCTTAGTATATGGTTCGGTCTCCCCCTGGAGCCCGCTGTGTATTGTGCTATTTACTGTTGTTCTAGTGATTTAATATTGTGTGTATTGTTCTCTAATCTCATAAAGAGGTTAGTAGAGAGTGTTTAGTAATAAATACATATATTTTATATACACCTGGTGTGGTTCTCTTTTCATTTGGTCATTCAGGAGGTTATATACTGGTAAAACAAGCTGCTTTACATTCCTTCAAGACTTAGCCTGAAGGCTGCTCTCCACAGCTACCACTAGGATAGCTTTCTATAAAGGTCGTCTTTAACCTAATCATCAATAAGGGTCGTTTGGACTGGTGCAAGGTGCCCACTTTAATTAGTGGACAGCATATACCAGGCCAACTTCTCACATTGGTGTTCAGCGGTTGGGATTCAAGCTTGCTGTTGTTTTACCAGATAATCTCATTGAGTGACTAACTGAAAACCACTAAAGGTACTTGGGTACATATAAATCAAGTCTAGAATAAAGTAAGTTCTACTGAACTTAGAGTTGGGTAAGTCAAGGGCCTAGCACACCCTTTCTCCAACTCAAGAGAGTTCAGTTCCCACTAGAGTAGGTAGGTGCGTACACCACACCACACTAGCATGTCTTCTAAGCCTGAAGCAATTGGCTCCTTGCCAACTAAGTATGACCATCTCTCATTCCAGGAATTGAGAGCCATGTGTACATCCAGGAAACTGAAGTCAGGGAAAAATCCAAACACCCAACGTCTCATAGAGACTTTGCTTTTAGATGACCTCAGAAAGACTCCAGGGTCTGATGAGGTAGGAAAAGGGGGTGGGACAGCAGAAGAGGAAAGGACAGGAAGTGAGAACTTCAATGACCTGGACTCTGATGTTGTCCAGGAGGATCAAAATGATTCTAACCTGGACAATACAATTCTGCCTGAAGGGGAGGAAGGAGGCCTCAGTGGACCTCTCTTTACCCCACCTGGAACGGTTAACAGTTTACCAAGAAGATCAAGATCTCCTTCTCAGGAATCTAATCATTCTGGTACATCTGTAGGGAGCTCTGCTTCTCATAAAGAGAGTCCTCTAATGAGAAGAAGTGCCAACTGCTTGAGTTTGAGAGAGCTAAGCTCAGAATCAAGAGAGAGCAATTGGCCTTAGATAGGGATTCCCTGGAGCTTCAGAGAGCTTCTCAGAAGTTGGGGCTAGAGCCCCATGGTGGCAGCTACAGTGTCCCTAGGAGTAGAGAACATACTCATGACCATAGGAACCTGAACAAGATTGTCCCTCCCTCCCTACCAGAGTGGGGATGAGATCCACAAATGGATAACTGCACTGGAGAGGGCCTGTAAGGTACAGAGGGTCCCTCGGGAGCAGTGGGCAGCAATCTTGTGGCTCTCCTTTGCAGACAAAGGTAGAGACAAGCTCCTCGCTGTAAGAGAAGAGGATGCTGATAATTACAAAGTCCTGAAGAGTGCTCTGATTGATGGGTTTGGCCTAACCACTGAACAATACAGGTTAAAGTTCAGAGACACCCAAAAGGCACAGACTCAGGACTGGGTTGATTTTGTAGATTGTGCTACTAAGGCTCTGGAAGGCTGGTTACTTGGCAGTATGGTGTGTGATTTCAAAGGATTGTATAATTTAATCATGAGAGAGCAGATCCTTAATAACTGTCAAAATCAACTGTTGCATCAGTACCTGGTGGACTCTGATATGACCTCTCCCCAAGAATTGGGCCAGAAGGCAGACAAATGGGTCAGAACCAGGGTGAGGTAGAAGGTTCAGAACCAAGGTGGTGACTCCAAGAAGCAAGATTCTAAAAACTCTGATAAGGGTGGGGAGAAGGGTAAAGACCAGAAGTCTTCTCAAGGGCCCCACAAATCTGCATCTGGTGGGGAGTCACAAACAAAGGAAAAGGCAAGAAGAAGCCATGGTGTCAAATCTGTAAACAGAAGACCCATTGGACAAGTGATTGTACCAAGTCCAAGGACTCCACTCCAACCACCACTGGCCTTAAGGCAACTGTTCCCCCCTAGTTCAGCTCCAAGTGGTGGTACTCCAAATAAGGGTGTAGTAGGGTTAACCCTGGGATCTGAGATGGACTCTGGCCTAGTCAGAGTTCCAACTCAGGCTATGTTGATCTGTGATGGAGGCTTGGTTATGGCCTCCTTATTTGTAACCTGTAACTCGCTGATTCCTCATGTAAAGCGCTCTGATACCTCCGGGTCTAGCCAGCGCTATATAAAACTCTGCAAATAAAATTAAAATAAAATAAGCCCCAGTAATCTGGGCAAATACAGACAACAACCTATGATAAATGGAAAAGAGGCCTTGGCATTCAGGGACACAGGAGCAAGTGTCACAATGGTGACAAAAGATCTTGTGGCTCCTGTGCAAATCATACTTGGTGAGATGTACCAAGTGACCAATGCTAGCAATGTCAGCACAGACCATTCCCTGGCAGTTGTTAATTTCACCTGGGGAGGGGTAACTGGCCCTAAGAAGGTTGTGGTAAGTGCAGACCTCCCTGTTGAATGCTTGTTGGGCAATGATTTAGAAACGTCAGCTTGGGCTGAAGTGGAACTCAGGACTCATGCAGAAATGTTGGGTATCCCTGCAGATGTGTTTGCTATGACCAGGTCACAGGCAAAAATGTCTAACACTGAACAGGCCCTGGATCCTGGAAGAATGGACCAGGCGCCTTCCAAGAGAAGGAGCAGTAGGGTTAAGGCAGTGTCTTCCCCCCTGCCTCAGAATCCAGATCAGTCTCTTGAGGGAGCTGATCTTAGTCCTGAAGAAGGAACTGTCCCAGATGAGCTTGAACCTGATCAGGTTGAGTTCTTGGGGACAGGGGGCCCTTCCAGGGCAGATCTGAGCCAGGAGCAACTGAGCTGCCCCTCTCTTGAACCCCTCAGACAGCAAGCTGCTGCTGAGGCTGCTGGGAGTGCTAGTGGGTCCCATAGGATCTACTGGGATGATGGACTCCTTTACTCAGAGTGTAGAGACCCCAAGCCTGGAGCCACCAGGAGGTTGGTTATACCTCTGAAGTTTAGGAGCTTCCTATTGACACTAGCACATGCACTAGCATTAGCAGGTCACCTAGGCCAAAACAAGACTTGGGACAGAATTGTCCCTCACTTTCATTGGCCTCATATGTCTGAAGACACCAAGGAGTTTTGTCGCTCCTGTGTCACCTGTCAAGCCAGTGGTAAGGCAGGTAGCACTACAAAGGCCCCCCTGATACCACTACCTGTGGTGGGGGTTCCCTTTGAGAGGGTAGGGATTGACATTGTTGGTCCCCTGGATCCTCAAACTGCATCTGGGCACAGATTTATACTGGTGGTGATGGACCATGCCACTAGGCATCCAGAGGCAATTCCCCTTAGGACCACCACAGCTCCTGTGGTGGCAAGGACCCTCCTGGGAATCTTTTCCAGGGTGGGTTTTCCTAAGGAGGTAGTATCAGACAGAGGTACAAACTTCATGTCTAGTTACTTAACTGCTATGTGGAAGGAGTGTGGTGTAAATTACAAATTTACCACCCCTTATCACCCACAATGCAATGGTTTAGTTGAAAGGTTCAACAAAACCTTAAAGGGCATGATTAAAGCTTAGGCGCAGATGGGACATACTTTTGCCCTGCCTTCTGTTTGCCTACAGAGAGGTTCCACAGAAAGGGGTTGGTTACAGCCCATTTGAGCTTCTGTTTGGACATCCAGTTAGGGGTCCATTGTGTCTAGTGAAGGAGGGATGGGAAAAGTTACCTCTCAAACCCCCTAAACAGGATATTGTGGACTATGTACTTGGTCTCCGCTCCCGGATGGCTGAGTACATGAAGAAGGCAACTAAAAACCTTGAGGCTAGCCAGGAATTGCAAAAGGCCTGGCATGACCAAAAGGCTGTGTTGACTGTTTATCAGCCAGGACAGAAAGTATGGGTGTTGGAGCCTGTGGCCCCAGCAGCCCTCCAAGACAAGTGGAGTGGTCCCCATACCATTGTTGAGCAAAAGGGAGAGGTTACCTACCTGGTAGACCTTGGAACTCCCAGGAGCCCCCATAGGGTGCTCCATGTCAACAGGCTCAAACCATATGTTGACAGGGCAGACATGGGCTTGCTCATGGCTACTGATGAGGGACAGGAGGAAGAGAGTGATCCACTCCCTGACCTGCTCTCACAGAACCCTGATGATGGTTCAGTAGATGGTGTAGCCTTGGCAGGCAGCCTCACTGACCAGCAGCAAACTGATTGCAGAAAAGTTCTCAACCAGTTTAGACATATGTTCTCACTGACTCCAAGTCAGACTACCTGGTGCACTCATGAAGTGGACACTGGGGACAGTCTGCCTGTTAAAAATAAGATTTACAGGCAACCTGACCATGTCAGGGACTGCATCAGGACTGAAGTCCAGAAGATGTTGGATTTGGGTGTGATTGAACCCTCAGATAGCCCTTGGGCTAGTCCAGTAGTCTTGGTACCTAAACCTCACACCCAGGGTGGTAAGAGAGAGATGAGGTTTTGTGTGGACTACAGAGGTCTCAATGCAGTCACTAGGACTGATGCCCATCCAATCCCTAGGGCAGATGAGCTTATAGATACTTTGGCCTCAGCCAAGTTTCTGAGCACATTTGACCTGACAGCTGGCTACTGGCAGATCAGACTAGCTGAGGATGCAAAAGCCAAAACAGCATTCTCAACCCCTAGTGGGCACTACCAATTTGTGGTGATGCCCTTTGGTTTGAAGAATGCACCTGCCACTTTTCAAAGGTTGGTGAACAAAGTCCTTACAGGCCTGGAAGCCTATAGTGCAGCATATCTAGATGATATTGCTGTCTTGAGCTCCACCTGGGAGGATCACCTGGTCCACCTGCGAAATGTTTTGGAGGCCCTGCAGAAAGCAGGCCTCACTATCAAGGCCACCAAGTGCCAGATAGGACAGAGTCAAGTTGTATACCTGGGCCACCTTGTGGGTGGAGGCCAGGTTCAACCATTGCAGAGCAAAATCCAGACCATCATGGACTGGGTTGCTCCAACCACCCAGACTCAGGTCAGAGCTTTCTTGGGCCTGACTTGGGTACTATAGGAGGTTTGTCAAAGGATATGGATCCATAGTGACCCCTTTGAATGACTTAACTTCCAAGAGAATGCCAAAGAAAGTTCAGTGGACAGTCAGCTGTCAAAAGGCATTTGATGACCTGAAGCAGGCCATGTGCACTGCTCCCATTCTGCAAAGTCCTGACTACTCCAAACAATGCTTTGTCCAAACAGATGCATCTGAGTTGGGGGTAGGGGCTGTGTTATCACAATTGAATGATGGTCAGGATCAGCCAGTAGCTTTTATTAGCAGAAGGTTGACCCCAGAGAGAAACGTTGGTCAGCCATTGAGAGGGAAGCCTTTGCTGTGGTTTGGGCTCTGAAGAAGCTGAGGCCATACTTGTTTGGCACTCACTTCATTGTTCAGACAGACCATAAGCCCCTCTTATGGCTAAAACAGATGAAGGGTGAAAACCCCAAACTTTTGAGGTGGTCCATTTCCCTACAGGGGATGGACTATACAGTGGAACATAGACCTGGGAGTAACCATGCCAATGCAGATGGACTCTCCAGATATTTCCACTTAGAACATGAAGACTCAACTGGTCAAGGTTAGTTTAATGTCCTGACGTTTGGGGGGGGGGGGGTTGTGTAGGAGAGTAGGATCTGCTTCTTATAGTTACCCCCACTTTTTGCTGATGTTTCACTGTTTTCGACTTAGTCTGACTGGGATCCTGCTATTTAGGACCCCAGTCTATCTGCTTTCTCCTCTAAATCGATTGCATGTACTTTAGGTACACTCCAGATTGGATTCTGGAGTACCCTTATAAGTCCCTAGTATATGGTATACTATGTACCCAGGGCATAGGTACCCCAGAGGCCTCCCAGGGGCTGCAGCATGTATTATGCCACCCCTGAGAGACCATTTAAAATGACACCACAGGTCTGCTACTGCAGCCTGTGTAAGGTGGTGCATGCACCCCTTACTTAGATATAGGTTCACTATATCTATCCTAATCACTGCACATATAAACCTATCAGTCACCCCTATGGCAGGCCTTATCAATCCTGAAGGCAGGGTGCTGGGTTTTATGTGAGAGGGTGCCCATGCATGAGCAGAGCCCCTCTGCAGCCTTCGGAACCTATTCTCCGGGGTTGTTTGTGATGCAGCCAACCATATATACTTAAGTGCATTATACCCTTGCGGTAAATGCTAACTTTAATATGGCTGCATGGAAACATGTCGTGTTTGGTGTCAAACACCTTGGAATCATACCTCCACACCAGTAACTGGTGTGGGAGGTATGATTCCACCCTCCTAGAGGGAGAAATATGACAACACCGGTACACCCGGTACCAGCTTCACAGAACCCTGGCATCACAAAATGGATGCTGCCAGCCACAGACACGAGTCTGCCCTCCTGCTGCTGGACGAAACTCCGGCAGGGGAAGGCTTGACAATAGGTTTCCTGTCACAGGGAGGTGTGACCACCTCCCAGACAGGCTTTAGTGTATTGGGGCTGGGTGGGTGCACTCTCAGAGTGCTTTGATCTCTGCACTGGGGGCACATTTGGTGTCCTCATGCATAGTCCAGCTCAAACCGGTTGCAGGGGCATCAACCCCTGCTCTGGCGCGAAACTGGACAAAGGACATGGGTGTAGCCACCCCTCTGTCCTGACCCTCCCATAGGTGGGTCCCCAGAGTTTGTCCCACCCCTTCCTTGGGTATAAAGTAGGAACCCCTGGCTACAGGACTTTAGATATTACCTGGACTAAATTCTGCTACAGAAACCAAGTAACCTTCGACGACCTACGCTTTGCTGGACGACTGAAGAATCTCCCTTGGAGTAAAGGAGTTACTCCCCTGCTGAGCAGGCACCTAAGCGCATCTGACCGGTTTGCATCTACTAAGCTCCCGAAGTACTCCGAAGATTTCTGCAATACAGGAGGTGGGTTCCCGAGGTCTCCGAGGTCGATCTGCGCTCTCAGCAATTCTGAGGCCCGTATCCCTCATGGGGACCGTGAAACCCGTACCCCTGGGCACCGTGTACATTTGCAGCAGCATATGCTTTTCGATGATCCCTGAAGCTGTGCTTTGGGCTACTTGTAGTCCTGACCCCGAGCAGTAATTCCACCGAAGATTTCTGGCCTACACTCCACGAGTGTTCCGTGGGCTGGCACTTTGTGACTCCTCTCGAGGTCCCTTTGCGATCCCTGGTCCGTTGGCCTGTGGATCCCTGAGAAGGCAACTTTAACTTTCAGTGGGCTTCCCTGGTTGCTCCAGACGTGCCCTGACTCTCCATCACTTGGGGAGTCCCCAGGACCTTGCTGGTCCTCACAGAAGCATCTTTCCTCTGACCGCGTGGGTTGCAGTTGCCAAGGCTTGTTGATGTTCAATCCAGACACTGACCCCCCAGCACTCGACATCCTTCGTGGGACAGCTCGAATCCGGACTGTGGTCGTCGCAGACATCTCCTGGTCCCCATGGCTGCAGAGTCAAGCTTCACCTCTTTGCACCTGAAGCACCCGACATCGGTGGGCATTCGATTGCTCCGCTCCTGGTCACGTGAAGTGACCCAGACTTTGTCCCCTCTGCTTTCAGGTTCTTCACGTCTCCGATCCAGGCTTGGATCACACCGGACACTTTTCTTCTCCACGGCAGCAGTACTTTCTCGCATCACGCCATTGAAAACGACGAGGGTTTTCGACACCACTTGAACCCTATGCACCCGGCTCCTCTGGGATAGGTAACACGGGAACCTCGGTACTCTCAAGGGTGCTGGCCTTAGAACCTTCTATGTTTTAGCTGGGTTTACTTGAAGTCCTCTCCTAAGTGTCCTTAATCTTTAAAATTCCAACCGCAACTTTCCCATAGAGTTGTACGGAGCTCGCGTCTGTGTTCCCACACTGCACCCGTCCTCCGTGGGTCCCCTGTGTCACTACCTTGGGTGGTTCCTTGGGGTCCCAGCGATACTCCGTGCTCTAGGCACTGTGTCTAGTCAAGTCGTGGTTTTTGTATCACTTTCTTAGTATATGGTTCGGTCTCCCCCTGGAGCCCGCTGTGTATTGTGCTATTTACTGTCGTTCTAGTGATTTAATATTGTGTGTATTGTTCTCTAATCTCATAAAGAGGTTAGTAGAGAGTGTTTAGTAATAAATACATATATTTTATATACACCTGGTGTGGTTCTCCTTTCATTTGGTCATTCAGGAGGTTATATACTGGTAAAACAAGCTGCTTTACATTCCTTCAAGACTTAGCCTGAAGGCTGCTCTCCACAGCTACCACTAGGATAGCTTTCTATAAAGGTCGTCTTTAACCTAATCATCAATAAGGGTCGTTTGGACTGGTGCAAGGTGCCCACTTTAATTAGTGGACAGCATATACCAGGCCAACTTCTCACAAACGGTTTGGCCGGTACCCTATGGGCCCTTTCTAGCGTGTAAAAAGAGGACAGACCTCCGGTGCTACTACACTCCTGAGCCAGCGTTCCAAGAAAGACACCATATTACTGCCTTCCGTTCCTTCCGGCAGGCACAGGACTCTGATGTTGTTCCTTCTATTGCGCCCCTCGGCATCTTCTGCCCTGCATTCCAACAAACACACCCTGTCCGTAAGGGCCCCCATCTGTTGCTCCAATGCCTTTTGTGCCGGAGCCAGTTCCGCGACATTAGACTTAGTCTCTTTAACCCTCTCCGACAATTTCTTATGTTCTTCCCGCAGCAGGCCGAGCCCCACGGCAACAGTGCCAATATCTTGATGGAGGGTAGCCTTCGTCACCGCTATGGCCTCCAGTATTTTACTGAGTTGTTGTTGTACCGGGTCTTCCGGGGTAGATTGCGACTGTTCCTGGGCACTGTCTTCTGGATCTTGAAGGGCCCAGGTCTGGCGGCCTCTAGGTTTGCCCATGATGCCGAGGTCTCACTAGTCCAAATCAATGCCCCCCAGGGCGCCCTATAGACGAAGGCAAGCAAGGAACATAGGTTTTTCCACCTCAATTCAGTCTTCACTGCAGCCCTCCAGACTGGTCCGCCCGGGCCGCCTCTTCGCTTCATCAGTAACCTTTGCCGTGCGTCGCGGGCCCTGTATGCCGCACCTCCCCGGGGCCAGTAGCCCCGCTCAGGCCCCGCTGGGATATCTTTGCCCAAGCTAGCCGTGGTCGGCGCGGTCCTCCAGTCTACGGACCCTGCTGGCGCACTTGATTCCCCGTCACGATGTCTCCCGGGGTGCACGCCACCAGGTGATCTGGCGTGATGCCGCTTTGGGCCGTGTCCGCCACCTCACTATAGTCCCAGCAAAGGCCCACAGACTGTCCAGGCACTTCTCTGGCAGCACCCCGATCTAAGCGCCTAGTTGTAGCCCAACTCTGCACAGGCTCTGTCCTGGGGCTCACAGGCGCCTCTCCGGTCCCAGCAGGCAATTAGTGTCCGTGAAGAGTGCTCCAGTGCCGAGGTACAGCCCCGTGATGCACCAAGCACTCCGCAGGTATTCAGCCCTTCGGGGGGAGGCCTGCCCGCGGCACCCTGGAAGGAATCGGGCGTACTTCAGGTTCGTGACTTCTGCTCAGCGCGTAGGGGCCACTACCGCACCTCCTGTTGTAGGCCCACTAAATGCGCCACGAAGCGCAGAGGCAGCAGCCGTCGTTCGCTCTGGGCCAATCACTCTGCGCCCTCAGCTATTGGGGTCATCAGGGGGGGCCCCCGCGTCACACTAGCGGCAATCGGGCTCACCTCAGGGCCATAGCCTTTGACTCCTTCCTGGCACCGATCTGTTGGGGGCCAAAGTCCATGTAGCAGAACCCCTAGGCAGGCCAGTGCCGCTCGCCGCGTCGGCCTCGCCGGTGATCGCCGCGACACAGCCCCGGCCAGCCGTGTCCAGCTCTTCAGTACTCCTGCCACCCAGTCCAACTGCGGCTTCAATTTAGGGCTGGGGGGGCCACTACAGCATCCGATGGCACTTATAGGCCCTTCCCACGGGGGCTCCGCCAGCCGCAGCACCCCTAGGCCCACCTGCGCACCTCCAATTACCGATGGGCCGTCTCCGGCCGGGGCCTCAGGCGTGGCTGATCCCCGCCCGGGCAGACAGCATTCACCATGGTCTCAGAGGGCAGCCCAGCCTCGCAGGAGGTGCCCCAGCGCCGCTGCCTTGCCAAACAGCGCACTCGCACTCGTGGCACCGCTCTCCCGGCTGTTATTGTCATCAAGGGGGGCCCGCCCACTTCGCTCCTGCGACGCTCGGGGCTCGCCCCTCGGCCGCAGCTTCCGCCCTGTTAGCGGGGGCCCTCACCGCTCCTCTCGCCCCCTCTCCACAAGGTGCTCCACAGTCCACGGAGGCAGCAGCGGTCGCCCGTCTAGGACCCAGCTCCACGCATGGAGGGGGCACCCGGCCATCTCAGCGTCTTTCGTGGCCACCATTGCTCCGGCCTCCGCTGTACGCTCCACACAGCAGGCCGCTGCTCCCATCCAGCATCTCCGACAGACCTCAATCCCCGTCTGGGTGCACCCCTTGACACACGGGCTCCCAAGAGGCCGCCGAGAGCTTTCAAATCGGCCCCGGCTGTATGATTCGCGAGGATGAAAAGCGGGCTGGTGCGGAGCTCTTAGCTCACGCGTCCGCCATGATCCTCAGCGAAGCCACGCCCCCTTCCCCATCTTTATAGATATTTCCTTCAGCTGCTACCTCTGATTTTTCTACTATTTCCCCTTCCTCCATTCGTCCCCTGCACTTGCCTCTGTTGTGCTGTCTTCTGAATCGTTGTTCTCTCATCAGTGTCACTTAGTATAATTGTGTCTACTATTGATATTTTTTCACTTACAAATGTAGCTGTTTTTTTTTCTTTGTTTGACAATCATTCACAATGTTTCATTGTTAGAGGTACCTATTCCAAAAGTTGGTTTACAGTATAGTAAGCTGATACAGCCTCTTGGTAAAGCAATGCTGTATAATAACCATTAAATAAATATAATAAAACCTATTTAAAAAAATACTATAATAGGCGGCCATAAACCATTAGTAGTGTTGCGGCTTGATTTCTGGGGAGGAAGACTCGCATATTGAGGATTAGTACTTTGGGTTGCCCCATACAACTCAACAGAGTTTACCACTCTTGCTGAGCAAAATATCGAAAATAATGTGGAGCATTTGCCAGACGACCCATGACAGTGGTCTGCATAAAAAAACATTTCTGGTCTGATAAAATGAGGAGCAGGTTGTTACGTAGATACAGCACCAGGGGCTTTCAACTCTACAATGACGTTGCAGCTCCATCATGCAGAGCAGCCTGGGTTTAGGGGGAATGAGCAAAAATGTGCAGACAAATATTAGTGGCCGTGGATTTGAAAATTTCTCACCCTGAGTGCCTGTCTTCTGGTTGTTCCTGGCAAAGAGCCAGTATTTTCCATTCTCCCATGTCACAAACAGGCCTGCTGGAGGAATGCCCCATCTCTGAAAGACCAGTTTAGTGACTCATGTTTCAGTTCAACTTCTGGGTTGCTCTTTCCCTGCTTGCAGTTATGTGGTCATTAGGCAGGTCTAGCAAATGTTCCATGGAGATTGGACATAGTTTGTAGTGTGCTGGGTTTGGGAGGCCGTTGAACTAATAACTGCAGTGACCAACAGACCAAGTAGTGCCACTGAAATGTAATTTTTCTTTTGCTTGCAGTTATTCGGTTGTGGATTCATAGCAGCAGTTTCTCAATAACTTGAATAGGTCTACAGTGTATTGAGGCAACTGTTTTGTGGTAGTGACACTGTATTGCGGCAAGAGGATCATATAGTAAAGGGGTATTCTCCAAGAGGATCCATAATGTGCATGCCTGTACCTGTGAATTTGCTAAAAGCATTAGACCAAAAGACAGTAAGAAATAAAATACCTATTAGGGAAGGTAATAGCAAAATCTAGTTTGCAGTGGTTACCCTCGTCTCCTTTAGGAAATGTTTTAAAAGCTCATATGGTCATTGACTAGTAGGTTTATGTTTGCATGTGGCAATATGCTGGACTTACGCCAGCCATTCATCCTCAGTATGTACTGTCTGCAATCTCCTGTGGCGTAGTATGTAAAACTTGCCTATTGCAGTCCATCTTTGTTTATGATTTGATGTGCCAAGTATGTCAGTTGTGTAATGGAGGAGACCTAGGAGTGCTTACCGATGTATAGGTGATCATTTGGCAGTAGATATAGTCCAAATATCAGACCAATATTGGTCTAACATGGGATAATTCCATAAAACTTACAACATGCCACATCTCCAGCAGTCTGATGGGGGAGTAGAAGTGCTCTGTGTAGTTTTCAAGGGGTCCAGTGCAATTGTGTAAAACCTAGGAATACAGGAATTTTCATTTAGCCTCGTTGATGTATCTGTCATGGGTAATGTAGTAATAAGGACCAGTCAGTTTAATTTTATTCTCTGCCTAGTGTCTCTTGCCAAAATAGTCTGGAGTTGAAAACAGCCAGTATTGGGGGGGGGGGGGGAAACAAATCCATCAGTGCAATGTACAGGACCGACTCAACTCCTTGGAATGTGACCTTGGAAATAATATATCGCAGGATTGGAGATCCTAGTAGAGTAATGAGTTGGGCATCTTGGCATCCTTGTAGGCAGTGTGAGAGTTGGTGGTACTGCCAGTGGAATGTGCTATCCAAACTAAATTCTCCGCATATAGAATTGAGTTTTCAATACATCTTCCTCAAAGAATTGGCAGATTTGAGTAATTTTCTAAGATTCCCATCACCGCCATTTGTATTTCTGTTTTACCAGTACTGGGTTGTGCTAGGCAGGTACAGAAAGATGTAAAAATGGATCAATACCTAGTTTTTATTTACAGTTTTCAAGTTAATTAGTGTTGTTCTAGCTATTGAATTAATTATTGTCCAGGTTAGAAATGTAAGCATATACTGAGAACAGGGGCCGGCCAGATATGGGAAAAAGTATACTATTTGTTATAAGTTATGTACTAAATGATGTATACCTGTGTGGCATCCAAGGACTGCCTGCACTAATGTGTTCCTGAAACATATAAGATGTAATTCTCGGACATGTGCTCCCATATAAATGATTTGATGTTTCTGTTTATTCGTGCCTTGAAAGATGTATGTATTATGATAGAAAACATGCCAAACATATAGTTGTATGGAGTTGTTTTGATCATCTACACTCTCAGTATCTTTCTTCATAAAAACAGGTAGAGGTGTTTAATTTTCTGTGTATTAACAAATAAGGGGATGAAATCAGTCTCCTTCACTTTTTCAAGGTGCATATTAATCAGGATCCTAAGATATCTGTGGCCTCTAAGGACCCTTTTCATATTGTGTACACAAAGACTGGCTATTGTAAAAGCATAATATAGCTGTTGGTCCTTACCCTTGCCCCATTTATTTCATACTGACACAAGATTAAGAATGAATCCATCATTGTCCTCGATGGGCCCAGTGAAGCTTCAGGTTTGATAAGTGAGTAGAATGCTATCCATGTATTAAAAGGACTTCACTTGACCGAATTGTGTTTATGTGCCTTCAGTTTTATTCACATGCTGACTTGGGTTCTAAGGCAGGAAAATGGGGAGAAAGGATAGTCCCCATCCTTCTGATGTCCTTGTCTTATAGAAGACGGTTTTCACAGGTAGCTTGTTCAGTTGTGTCTTTCTAAAGCCACTTCTCCTTGAATCCTGACCCAAAGCTGCCCTTACCAGCTCTCACCATAGGTCTAAATAGATATCCCCACACGGTGTGATCAAAGACCTTTTCCAAGACGAGGGAAACTGGCATGGCATCAGCAGGGTAGTTCCGCGTTTGCCATTACAGATGTGCCAGGTTTCTCAAGTGATTTCTAGAGTAACACCCAGGTACAAACCCACTTGTGATTCATGAGCAAGGGATGTTATTATTTTAGAGAGTCTTGTAGCTATGATCTTCGCTAATATTTTGGTTTCCTACATTTATAAAGAATATGTCCTGATAACTGCTGAATTCCAGGAGATCTTTGCTTTGCTTTGGTGTTAGGGAGATGACGGCCTTGTTTGAGATAAGACCTAGTGGGTTCAGCCTCTTAAATGCCTTGTAAAGCATAGCCTCTAAATATTTGTTCTTCTAGAATTTGACCAGTAATCCTTCTTCCCCTGGGGAGTTTCAGGTAGGGAGGTCTGCTTTGGATGCTTAGCTTCTATTCGGTTTCTCTACTTCAGAGAACAGTAATTATCTGACAAGTAGTTGATACAATAATGAATCACCCCGGGGATATATGGGATAGGAATTTGGGGTTATGTTAATTTAAGGTCTCTTCAATCCCAAGAAAACACATTTTTGTGTAGGCTCTTAGCCGTCCCCCAAACTACTGCAAACCATATTGTACATACGAAACTGGGAATGTCCTATCAGGAAGACTTTGTGAAAATAGCTCCCCTGCTTTTGTGGATTCAAATTTGGTCTTCTCACGAGGCTGGCTTTTCTCATCTGCTCCTGGAGCATTGTATGAGGTTAGACAACATGGCTCAAATTCCCAGGCTTACTTTTTTTAGGTCTCGCCTGAGCCATCGCGCATGCGCTGTTCTGCAAGGCTTCTAGTAAGGACTTCCAACTCAGACCACACGCTCGTGCGTGTGTTTTTTGTTTTTGCTCACACGCTATTGGCCTTTGCGTGCGTCTATCTAAGAAAGACAGCACGCAATTGGCCAAAGGCGGGTGCATGTCCCGCCTTCTCTCCAAACGTTAACTCCCCTGGCCTAGGGAGCTCGGGAGCGAGCAGCAGCACAGCCGGATGCCAGCTGCATTCCTGACATTCCTTCGCGGCCGCGCTTGTTCCACTAGGCCGCCGTAGCAATCGTTTTCAAAACGCTTTTCCTTGACGTAGATGTTTTGCTTCTCCAGGATCCCGTAGCGGCTCGTTGCCCTGGAGACCGACTTGGCGATCTCAGCTGTTCGCGGTGTTTTCGCCGTTTCTCGCCCTCCAAACAGCCAAACTCATTGTTTTAATAACACTTCTCAGCACGCTGCTCATTTCACGAGCGCCGTGCTTTCTCTTTTCGCAGTGACAAAATCAGCCTGCCTATTGCAGCTCCTCCCACCCACGCTGCCGGGTTAAGGAGACTACGCCTTTGTAATCTGCTGGGCTGAGCCTCTCCCGGAATCACCGCTACAGCAGCTGCCGGCCTCAGACCTGCCCACCTCCCCTTCTCCCCTGCAGCAGCTGATCCACCGTCGTCCACACCGCTCTGTAGCATGGTGGACAGAGAGAGCCACCTGAGGATAGTAGGTGCCCTTCATGCTTGTTTTTTTTTTTTGCTGTTGTAAATAGCACGAAGTTATTGGAGCGCTTTACATAAGCGGTGCATTACAGACGGACACATTCATTTTTAGGCTCGGGGAGAGTGAGCAATGTGCTTAGCTTTCTGTGAGCACTGGTTGCATTACAGACGGACGCATTTATTTTTAGGCTCGGGGAGAGTGAGCGATTTGCCTAGCTTTCCGTTGAGCACTGGTTGCAGTACAGACGTGTGCATTCATTTTTAGGCACGGGGAGAGTGAGCCATCTGCCTAGCTTTCTGGGAGCACTAGTTGCATAACAGGCGGACGCATTCATTTTTAGGCACGGGGAGAGTGAGCGGTTTGTCTAGCTTTCCGTGAGCACTTGTTGCAGTACAGACGGATGCATTCATTTTTAGGCACGGGGAGAGTGAGCGATTTGCCTAGCTTTCCGTGAGCACTGGTTGCAGTACAGACGGCGGATTCATTTTTAGGCACGGGGAGAGTGCATGGCACAAATTCCCCTAACCTTACTTAACCAATTGTTCCTCGCCTACCATATTAAACGGAGAAACTTTACCGCAGAGGTGGAGCGCTGCTGTCCTTTGCAGACGGAAGTCACAGCGCTTGCTGCTGTGTGCACTGAGGCGCACAGACTATTCCTGCCATTATTAATATTAATTAAGCATGGAGCCCGTGCCTTAATGGGTGAAGCAATGGGTGAAGTAGGCGCTCTGCGCAGCAGACTGATAGTATGTTCACTGCAGTACAGAGTCACACCCGCTTGCAGCTTATAACAAAAACATAGCGCTGCATGCAGCCTCTTTGTGCACGTGGCCTGGGAGTGCATAAAAACGGCACTGGCTCAACAGGAGTGGTGGTATGCTGTGCATTTTACCTCTAGTTTTGTCTTCCTTCCTGCGTTGCGTTGTAAAGGCGAGTTGTTAATCAGTGCTACGGCACAAATGACTTTGCTGTGCCAACAACAGACCTTGGAAAAGAAACTTCTGTTGTATCTTGGGAAAGGCAGAACATTCATTGTTGTGTTAGTCACGCATGCTCTCAACTTCGTGCAAGCAATGACAACACATGCGTTTATGGAGTTGATCATTTTCTTAGTTGAACTTTTTTTGTTTATTTAAATGCTCCTTCTCGCCTTCCGTTCTTCTTGCTTGCCCCTCTCTCTCCATCACCCTCCCATGTTCCGATGTTTCTTAACAAACTTCCTTCTTCCATTTCACGTGTTACGATTTTGTTGCTCCTCATCCTCCTCCCACCCCTTCATTGATCTGATGCCTAAGGCCTGCTGTTTCGGTCCACAATGAACTCTACCCTCTCCATGGTAATTAACAATGTAAACAAGACATAGTAATCCCTTCACTTTTTATACGTAATGAGTGTCCAACAGCCCACGAGGGCAAATATCAAATTCATAATTATAACATGTTTATTTTCATAGCCAAAGCTTTCATTTCTGAATAACATTCCATGCCATTGGTTGTTTTTGCTAAAGGCTTCTCTATGCCTTTCCTCCCGCGTGCTGTTGGAAAGACCAGTTGTAAATCGGTGCTTAAGCAGAAATTACTTTAAAGGTGCATGGCTAAACACTTAGAAGGTCCCAAAGGCGAGACCTATTGGCTATGCCAATGGTTTTTTTTTTTTAACACTTTGTTTATTGCCATTTTGGGTTTAACAACACAACAGGTACAGTACATGATAGGCATTACATTTACATTGCGTGGAAACGGCAGTACAGTGCAAGAAATGAGTCTGAATATACAGGACACATTACATGATATCCGGCATAGGCATGGAGGGTATACAGAATTTCACAGCCATTTTACTAGAGGTCGACCCCGCTAATATGTGGTCTTACGGCCTCAGCATGTCAGCTAGTCTACGCCAGTGCAGCGCTATCTTCCGTGTCACTTGCAGCCACTCTTAGTAGGTAGTTAGTGAGAGGTTCCCAAATATCACAGGGCCGTGAGCGGGGAGGGAGCAGCTCAGCGTATATATTGTTTTGCTCCTGACAATAAGTGAGGTCTGCTAGCCAGTCCTTGAATTTGGGCGCCCTGCCCCTTCCCCATCTGCATGCGATTTTACGCTTGGCAACGAGGAGGCCCACCGCCAGAAAGCGTTTAATACGGCCTTTGTACCCAGGGAGGTATCCTAGGAGACCCATTTCTGGTGTGAGATCAAGCTGCCCTCCTACCATGTCTCCCAAGGCCACCCCCACCTCAGCCCAGTATTGCGATATGGACCTGCATTCCCATGCAACGTGTAGAAACCCCACTCCCTCCTGCCTACAGCGGTCGCATTTGTCGCTATCTCGCAATTGAAGTTTGTGCATTTTTACAGGAGTGTAGTACATCCTGTGGAAGAATTTAAAATGTATGATCCTAAATCTGCTGTTGGCAGTAATACGTTCAGTTTGCTGACAGCAATATGCCCAGGCCTCCTCTGTGATTGGATAACCTAATTCTGCTTCCATCCCCTGTTTTGCTTTCAGGGTGTTGTGCGTCCCCGCCCCTATGGTGGCTTTATATATACGGGACACAGCATGCGGTGCCCCTGCATGTAGCGTTTGGTGCAGTGGGAGTAGTGTGGGGGGTTCCTCTGGGAACGCAGGAGTTGCGGCCTTTACGTCCTGTCGCAAGCAGATGTATAGGAATCGGTCCATAGTGGTGGGGGGAGTGTCGCCAAAAAACTCTGCTGCGCCTTTGAATTGCCCTAGTTGATGCATATCTCCCCAGGTATTGATGCCAAATTTGAGGCGCATACGTTTGCAGATGCCTTCTTGTGTAACTGGCAAATTATGCTGATCTCGTAGGGGAAGCAACGGGGAGTATAGCATGGGAGTTTGGGACCGTTTGGCTATAGCACGCCACTGTGGACCGTTTTCCCCTAGCTGTTTTATCATCGGCGCCCAGGAACCCTGTGAGGGGCATGGGTGTCATAAGCCCCTGCTCTACCGCCAAGTGCGCCATGAAGGGCGGAGGCTCGAGCCAATACGCGGCATAATGTGCCTGGGCGGTGAGATAGTAAAGTTCAGGATCGGGCGCTTCAAACCCGCCCTGAGCGAACGGCAGTGTGAGGGTGCTCCATTTGTTCCGAGGCTGTTTCCCGCCCCATGCCAGGCGGATGAGCTGACTCTTCAATCTTGTAAAGAAGGGCTGGCCAGGGGAGAAGGGGATGTTCGTGAACAAATATAAAAATTTGGGCATGATGACCATTTTCATTAAGGCTACCCGGCCGGCGAGGGAAAGCGGAAGAGCTATCCATCTGGTGATCAAGTCTTCCACCTTATTGAGGACCACTCCATAGTTCGCTCTCAAGAGGTCTTCTTTGTCTTTGGTTATGCTGATGCCCAGGTAACGGACCTCGTCATCGCACCACTGCAGCGGGTAGTCCATTGGGAAAGGGGTGGTACACCTAGTGAGTGGCATGACCTGAGACTTGCCCCAGTTTATGGTGATGCCCGAGAAGGCCCCAAATTTTATTATATCATGGCGTTTAACCCTTCCGCAGGATCTCGCACATAGAGTGTAATGTCATCCGCATATAGCAATATTAAGACGGGCCTCGTGGGGTAATCTAGCGCGTACTGCTTATGGTGCTGTCCCAGCATGGCAGCCAACGGCTCCATTGCTATCGCGAATAGCAGGGGTGAGAGGGGGCACCCCTGTCGCATACCTCTGGAGATGCTAAAGGCAGGGGAGCGTCCTCCGTTTAGGAGCAACGTGGCACAGGGACGGTGATACAGCAGTTTAATCCACATGAGGAATCCAGGTGGAAATCCCATATGCGTTAAGACTGTAAGTAGGTATCCCCATTCCACGGAGTCGAACACTTTGGTGGCGTCAAGCAAGACCGCCACCGCCTGTTCCTCCTGATCAATACCATGCATGATGGAGAATAGAGTCCGCAAATTGTGCGAAGTTGACCGACCAGGTATGAAACCTGCTTGATCTGGCCTGATTAGGTTGCCCATCAAGAGCGTGAGTCTGTTGGCCAACACTTTGGCTAATATCTTAACATTGCAATTAATTAGGGACAGAGGCCTATACGAGTCCGTGGAGTCAGGGGGTTTCCCGGGTTTCAATAGCGAGACCAGCAGTGCTTCCGGCATGGTAGGCGGGAGCGTCCCTGTTTGGGCCGCGTCTTCATATACCGCTTTCAGAAAGGGGGCCAGCGTATCTGTGTAGGTCTTATAAAATTCAATACCGAGGCCGTCGGGTCCCGGCGCCTTCCCGTTCTCCATTTGCATGATAGCCCCTTGTATTTCGTCTACCTCAATATCGGCCGCTAAGAATTCTCGCTGCCTGTTACTTAGCCAAGCCAGTTCTATCTGCTGCAAATACTGCGAAGTCTCATCTTGGCGTGTCGCACAGGTCGAGTACAGCGTTTGGTAGTGCGTGGTGAAAACCCTCAATATGGCCGGGGTATCCCGGTATGTCGCACCCTCCCCATCTCGGATGACCAACACATGGTTCGCCGTTTTTGGTGGCCGGATGGTCTCTGCTAGCGCTTTGCAGGGGCGCTCCCCCTTGCCACACTTGCGCGCTGTGTGGTATTTGCTGCGAAAAAGGCACTCCCTTTCCGCTTCGGCTTGGTACTCTGTAAGGGGTTTGCGTATCTTGGCCAGAGCGGGGCCCTCGCGTGCCGCATGAGTGTTTGATTCCTGCTGTTTATTCTGGCGTTCCAGGCTGGCTATAGTTGTGCGAATATCTTTGAGGATGCCCCCCGCTTTGGCTATACAGTGTCCCCTAACAGTAACCTTCAGCGCCTCCCACAGTGGCCAAGGAGGGTACTGAATCGATATTGAGCCACAGGAATTCGTCTAGTATTTCCCCCAGTTCCGTCCTAAATACCGTATCAAGTAGCGCCGTAGGTTGTAGGCGCCACAGCCTGGGTTGGGGCGACAAACCCGGATGGTTCAGCAGCATAAGCACCGGGGAGTGGTCTGAGTAGGTGCGCGCTAAGTGACGAGTGGAGAGGGCGCGTATCGCTATATCTTGTGATGCAAGCCACAGGTCCAGCCTGGACCAGTTATTATGTACTGCCGGGTGGAACGTTCCCTCACGCCGCGTGGGGTGGTGGTGGCGCCAGACGTCTACCAGCAGGTTGTCCGCTATTATTTGCTGGAGTAGGCGTTGCGCTTTGGAGTAGTGGAGCGGCAGCGGGTGGGAGCGGTCCTGTGGGGGATGCAGCGTTAAGTTAGTCTCTCCCCCCCCCCCAGATAAGATGAGTCGAGCCTATGCTCACTATGCATGCCCACAAAGTGATGAAATAGTCTTCGTCGTCCACATTGGGCCCATAGCTACACACTAATGTGATTGAGGCCGACGCCAGCCTGCCCCAAGTCATGCAGAACCTGCCCTGTGGGTTGAGTGCAGAGCCCTCCTCGATATAGGGCACCGTTTTTTTTATTAGGATTGCCGTGCCTCTCGAGAAGGCAGAGTACGAGGAAAAGTGTCTATGGGCGGCCCACCTAGAGGCGAACTGAGGCTGTTGTGTGGGAAGAGTGTGTGTTTCCTGCAGCATAGCGATGCTGACTTGATGCCTATCCAAATAGGCCAATATGTGCCGTTTATTTCTGGGGTCGCCCAGCCCCCTAACGTTCCAAGGTAGGAGTCCCATGTGCGCTGTGGTGTTAGCTCTTTGTCCCTCACCCGCCATTACCTAGTGTCCCGCACACATATATGCATTGTAGACGTGTACCTGTTACTGAGTGTGTACTGTACCCATGCAGCCCGTTAACCATAACAAGCTTAGGAATGCCTACCCTGTAACCTCAACGGTCACCCCACAACGGCGACCCCAACTTGCCGTGCATGGTCCCCTCCCTCTTAACCCCTCCCAATGTAACTAAAAAAAACTGTGTAATCTGTGTCACAGCTTCCCTGTGTTGACAGTGCGCAGTCCATGTTATGGGGCTGCAGAGCATCAGCGACATAAGGATATATTTGTACAGTAACATGCAGGCGCTGACATTATGCAGAACGGATAGAGTTTGGATCTCCGGGTTGCTAGCGAGCCATAACTGCAGTGTCCCCACAACATAACAACAAAGGCAGCAGCCTAACAAAACAGTCCCCACTAATGAAGGAAAGGGGAACACCCTTGGAGGCGTGTATCCCGGGGGAGTGGCGGCGCCTCCTGCACCTTCGTGTCGTGCAGGAGGGGGCCCTGGAATGCAAGTTCGGTATCCTGCAGGGTTCTCACTGTCTATATTCAATCTGGTGACAGGTCGGGAGGCCATACAGGGACAACATGTAACGTTACCTGTTGCTTGGAGCAAATGTCTGTGCTGGTAGTGCCCACACTCAAACCTGCGAATATAGGTCAGCAAGCCCGCGTCCGGTGCCCTCAGTCCTCTTCAAGATGCGCTGGGCCGTCCCTGCCGCCTGATGGGGGAGCGCTCCGCTCTCTTGGCAGCTAGCACTGTCTTTTTGAAGAAGTCCGCCGCCTGTTGTGGTGTGTTGCATATGTAGTGTTTACCGTCGTAGTTGAGCCCGCAGACGTGCAGGGTAGAGCATAGCATACTCCACTCCTTCTTGCTGTAACTTCTTTTTGATTGGAACGTATTTCTTCCGCGCTTCTTGGACGTTGAGGATGAAGTCGGGATACAATGATATGGCATTATTCTCGAAGATCACGTCCTTCATCTCCCTCGCTTTACGCAGAGCTGTGTCGCGGTCGCGATAGTTAAGTAGTCTCGCAACTATGGGCCGGGGCGGCGCTCCTGGTGGGGGCATCGGTGCCAGTGTTCGATGAGCCCGCTCCACAATTAGCATTCTTGAGAAGGCCTCCTGGCCGAAGCATGTGGTGAGCATTCTCTCTACATAGTCTTCCAGCCTTCCTGTGTTGGTCGTCTCTGGGATGCCGGCAATGCGGATATTGTTCCGCCTCGAGCGGGCTTCGATGTCCTCGTTTTTGGCCGCGATCACCTTTAGCAACTTATCAATGTCCGTGAGTTGCCCCGCCGCCTGAGCGTGGTCGTCTTCAAGAGTTGAGATTCGCGTTTCAGCCTCTTTTATTCTGCTGTCTTGCTTTTCAATCTTTTGCATAATCTGGTCCATTCTGGCGCACATGGAATCCATTTTCCCCTCAATGGAGGCAAAGCTAGCTTTCATTGTGAGGAGCAGCGTCTTCATGTCAACCTCGTCCGTGCCCTGGCTCGCGTGACCAATGACATCCTGCTCCGTTTCGGGTGGCTGCCCTCTGGGCGTTCTGCGGGTGTCAAACGTGAGCTTAGGTTGTTTGCCATCTGGCTTCCCCATTGTCGTGCCAGTCCAGGCAGGCGACAGGAGCACTGGGGGTCACCCAGCTGTTCGTCCTGCTGCTCGTCCCAGCAGGTGCGTGGTAACGCAGCTGCTCCCGGACCGCGTGAGGCGGCAGCAGTTGCCCAGGATTGGAGTAGCCCGGGTCTCGCCTCCGCCCGGCCGCGCATCGTAATGGAGGGGCTGGCGCCTATTCTCCCGTGGCGCCCGATCTTCAGGAAGTTGCAGGCCTGCGTCCCGATCTGGAGGACCGGTCCCACTCGCGGTAAAGGTCGTGGGTCGGGGGCCCGGGAGCGCGCCCGCTCTCCCCCCACCCGGGGGTTGGTTAACTGAATGCCCAGACTGGGACAGCTTGTCTGCAGTGAAGAGGGTTTGTGTGGTTGAGGCCTAGTGTGCCCTTCACCTTCAAAGCAGCGCGCGGCCTATATGGGCGATGGCAGCCTCAATTGGCGCGATGTCTTTGATGCCGCGGTCACCTCGCCTGGGGGGTCGCAGGGTCGGCACGGTATTGGAGCGGCAGGGCCACAATGGCCCCTCTCTAGCGCATTCTCGCGTGCTCTTTGGGCGGCGATGGGTTCGCGGCGCAACTGGCTCCGTTATGGAATGGGAGGATTTTCACCCCAGCCTGGACTCAACCGAGTGACAAGCCACGTGGGGTAGGCCTGAGTCCCCGGCCTTGCGTAGCAGTCACTTGCACAGGGGCGACCTCCAGGCAGCACGTGGGCAGTATGTGCGATTACAGCCGTAGAGCACAGCGGACAGTCAGGAGCGGGTGTGGCCCCAAGGTGCGTAAGTGCCCAGTGCCCCAGTCGCTCCGCCCGGGAGACAGCAGGATCGGTGCAGGGGTAGCGCTGTAGGGCCCAGGCAAGCCCTCTCCAGTGTGTGCACGCTGTCTCCTCAGCTGGCAATGAACTTGTGCCGTACCTGGTTATGTGTGGTGCTGGCTGAATCCTTACCCCAGTCAGGGCTCAGTGAATCGGCGGAGTGCGCGGGGTAGGCCCCGATCCCTGGCCTTGCGTGGCCGTCTCCCGCTCTGAGATGGTCCCTGGGCAGCGTGCAGGTCAGATGCTCGAGTGCGGCCCCAAATTGCTCAGTTTCCGCAGCGCCTCTGCTGTCCCGCCTGGGCCACCACGCCAGCGAGTGTTGGTTGGTCCCTGCCGGTGCGGCCTCCCCGGCTCCGCGGGCAGCAGTCCGCCCTTGTCTCCCGCGGCCCGGCCGGCGGCACCACGTCTCACAGGCCGCAGATTTATCCGGCGCTCAGCAGGACTGTTACAGCCGCAGGCTCACCGCAAACGGCTAGCGCCGCTTCCGTCAGTCCTCCGCTGCAGTTTGGGGCAAGGTTTGATGAAATTACCCCGCAGGATCAGGATGGATGGTGAATATGTTCTCCAGGGCTGACGGAGCCTCACTACAGTGCGGCCATCTTGTCAGCCTGCCCCCTAGCGTCTCCTCCCTGGCTTACTTATGTTAAGCAGGCTTTTCAAGATATTGGCAGGCCTGAGTATTTTAATTAACTTGCCAGTATTGACCTTATCATCGAAGGTTTAGTAAAGTCATTATTTTACCAGTCCTGTCCTGTGAGGAAGCCAGAAGGGCCAGATTGTGTACCATGAATTCTGTCCTGCGATATTTACCGATCTCAACCACTGGTTTGGTAGAGCCCTACTTATCATGGATTACATTCCCCAAATTTAGATTTCACCTTACACGCTTGAGGCTATGAACTTTTTAGTCGCCTTCCCATTAACAGGTTGCTGGTCCTCCTCCCTGCCCGGTTGCCTATGTGACTTGAATTCATTACAATCAACTGTCCATTTTATGCTTTTTTGTAAATTGTATGACACTCTGAGGGTTAATTTTATATGTCCAATTTTGCGAGGACAAGGTTTTGTATCATACAAAGACGGCTTTCAATTTTTACAGCGTCTAGAATCTGAATCTGTTTGTCACTCAGTGATCAGTTATATTAGTTGGGCCATAAAAGTCAGGAAGTTGTAGGCCTTGACCTAATTTGGTCCTAAGGTATTTATTTGTACCATTATTGAATTTCAAGTGGTTCAACAATACTGTACCGCCCGGGGTATGTAGTGTCTGAGTTGTGTTTCTTTGTATGTGCTCTTGTGTAATGCATCTTTTTGTAGAATGATTGTTTTGAGGCGATACCTTTTATCTTGGCCTTATGTCAATGTTCTTATATTCATTTATACTTGTAAATCTGGTTTCATTATTTGCTTTTATGGCCAAAGTGGCCAAATAAAGTGTTACATGACTGACTCTCCTGGTCAGGAGAATATAGTAATGGTTTCAGGAGGAGAAACAGAACTGTCTACCAGGTAATGCATGCACTGCTAGTGTATAGACTGTAAGGATGGTCTGAAGTGCACTGTGTATTTAGACTGTGGGAAGTGAAACTGAGTCTGTTGGAGGCCGGTAATTGCAAAGAAGACGCATTTACTGTTCAATACCTATTGCCTCAACAAGTGGCACGAGTGCGGCAGGGAGAGTGAGGCCGTAACCAAAGTGCACGGCATAGGCGCGAGGCCAGAAGTTAAATTGTGAAACAAAAAGGCCACAACGTGTGGCAGGTGCGCGGCAGGGAGCGTGTAAGGCCTCAAACAAAGAACACCTCATCGAGTGGCAGACGTACGGCAGAGAGCACGTGAGTCTACAAACAGACTATGCAGTAGGCAATCAGGGCGCGATGCCCGATATGAGACTGTGTGTGGCCGAATAGCACAGGAAGGGGCAAGAGATTATCTGCTACAGCGCAGTGTACGGCTGAAGTGAATCGCTGTTAATATGAAAAAAAGAAGAAAAGAGAAGGTTTATCTCAGGAGCGCAGGCAAGAAGCGCTACGGCCTGTCTGGTTGATACTTTAAGACTGAGTAGAGGTGTACACAGAGACTGGGGGCAGGAACCATAGAGCTTTCGCTCATATTGGTTGGTGAATCACAAGGACAAGCCAGCAAAGAGCTTGTGTTTTTGAGCTATGCTGCCATCTATTGGCGGATGAAGGAAAAATAGTGTCTAATTCACATAGGAAATATTGTAAAGATACGAGACGAGGCTTAAAAGGAGAGAGTCTTGTATTTGTTTCACAACACAAATCTAATAAGGAAAACATGTTGAAAATGAATGTAAACAATTCAATAACCATTCCACCCCCATTTTTAGCAACAGCAGGGGGATCAACCTAAAGAATGGGATGATTGGATTGATTGCTTTGAAAATGATTTGGTGGCTCTGGATCGCACCAGATTTACAGCACTAAGGAAAAAGCAATATTGTTGGAAGCATTAGGAAAAGAAGGACAACACATATTCAAGTACCTTCCAGCGACAGGGTAGGAGGTAGAATATGTGTACAAGGACGCTGTGGTGAAGTTGAGTACAAGGTTTGCTAAGCGGGAAAATGTGGTGATGCGTTGACAAGTTCTATACCCAGCCACAAAGGTCAATGGAAACTGTGGATGAGTTTGGGTCCAGACTGCGTGAATTATTGGCTAAATGTCCATTTGATTGCCCAAAACAATAGTAATAAGTCACAGGAAAGGCTGAGGGCTCAAGCAATCCTACATTGAAGGAAGCCTTAACTATTGCCAAAGTAGTGAAAGAGTTTGAAAAGTGCACGATCCCTCATAAAGACTCTGTCACAAGAGAAAAATCCAGACGTGGCTGTGATGCAGTCTGAGGATGATCTGGTCAATATGGTGAAAAATAAAAATCAACATGATCTGTCAGCAAAAATAAAGGCACAAAGGGTACCATGTTTGGTAATACATTTGGAAAGAATACCCCTAGGGTTTGTCACATATGTGGCAGTACCTTTCATCTAGCAGATTCTAAGAATTGTTTTACACAAGGAAAAGACTGTCACAAGTGTGGCAAGAAAGGTCATTTTTCATGCATGTGCAAAGCTAGTAGTAAACAAGTAACTCTGGTGGACGAGGAGGGTGTTAATAATCGGGGGGGGGTGATGCAAATCAACAGGAAAAGAAGAGAAATCACCCGAACGCAGATTTTGAAGTAAATGGAAAATTAGTAACATTGATGGTAGATACAGGCTCCTTATACACTATAATAACAAGGAAGACCTATGAGGCAATATGGAATGGGCAGGAATTGACTTCTTTGGATGTGGTATTGAGAAAATATATATTGCTCCGGATGGCCTGACCAATTTAGGATGGGCACATCAATATGACTTGCATATTAAAGTGGATCACAGAGCAGAGAAATCAGGTCATGATGGTTGACGAGAGTAACTTGAACAGCATTTTGACCCAAAATACTCGTGTGTTTGAGAACAGATTGGGGCAGGCAAAGGGGTTACATGCATCAGATTGAAGTAAGGGAGAATGCTGTTCCTGTTAAACATGTTGCAAGAAGGATTTCCATGGCAGTAAGGGTGCAGGTGAGAGAAATAATCCGACAACTCTTGTATAATAAGGTAATAGAGACGGTGGAGGCAATGGAATGGCTAGCTCCGGTTGTCATCACCAGAAGGCTAATGGGTCATTTGTTTTTCTGTTTAGACTTGCGCAGAATGTGATAAAGGATAACTTTCCACTGCCCAACATAAACAAAATTATATTGATGCTGTCAAGGGGGAAGTATTTCTCAAAACTGGATTTACGAAGCGCATACCATCAGGTGAAGCTTAGTCCACAATCTAAACATTTCACAGTGTTTATAGCATTGGAAGGGACATTTCAATTCAATAGAAAACCTTTGGGTTTATGCTCAGCTGTGAGCGTTTTCCAGCAACTTATAACTCAGGTCATGACCAGTCTCACTAAATGTGTTTTTTTCACGATGACATTTTGGTCTGTGGGGGAAGATGAAGAGAAGCATACGAAAACATTGGGTGAAGTGCTGTCACGATTGGGTGAGACTGGGTTAACCTTGCGGAGAGAAATGTGTTTGGAATGCTAGAGGTGGAGTATTTGGGTTACCTCATCACCAGGGAAAGCATAATACCAAAACACAATTTGGTCAGTGTAATTGTTAATGCAGAAGTGCCTAATGATCGAGACAAATGAAGGTCCTTTTAGGCTTAATGGAGTATTACTCCAAATTTGTGCAGGATTTTGCACATAAAACAGAGCCATTAAGGGAGTTGTTATGTAAAGGAATTACGTTTGCGTGGGGTGAGTTACAGCAGGTAACCTTCACCATGGATAAGGAAAACATAGCAAAAGCAGGAGTTTTAGTAGCGTTTCAATCGGGCCTGAAGACTGTACTTACTGTGGATGCCAGTGCAGTAGGCAGTAGTGCAGTTCAGGCACAAATACATGGTGAAGAAGAAGAAACAGTAGCTTTTGCTTCGCATACTTCGACGGATACCGAAAGAAACTAATTGGTCATAGAACTAGAGACACTGGCGGCTGCTTGGGCAACTAGGTATTTTCTGTGTTTCTTTAGGGTTGTGCTTTCACTTTACCCACAGATCATAAATTCCTTCTTCAGATATTAGGACCTGTTGTCACAAAGAACTGTTCAGGTAGATTGACACACCTGGCAGTTAGACTACAAGATTGCAATTGTAGGGTAGAGTTTGTACCAGGATGGAAGAATAAGGCATCAGTCTGTAACTCAAATCTACCTGATAAAAATGCTGAACACATTGATCTGCAGCTAGAAGATGTTGTAGCTAACTTGGACGACTTTACGGAAGGTTTAGGTAGTGCTATATCAAAGAAGGACTGGATCACTGGGACGCAGCAAGGTAAAATTCTCAAGAGTGTGGTGAAATTTATTACAGGTGTAGTGAGAAGGGAGCGTACTATGCAGAAGGTTTAAGACCATTCTGTAAGGTTATTGATGAATTGTCTGTGTAAGATGAATGACTGGTCATAAGGGGTGAAAGATTTGTGCCACCTCTAACACTTAGAAATCGATTAATTGGACTTGCCCATGAGGGACATTTAGGCCAAACTTTGACCATCAAGAAGGTAAAGGAGAAGTTGTGGTGGCCAATCGTGGATAAGCAAATTAAGGAATGGGTGGAAAAGTGTGAAAGCTGCAAAGGATCAGAAAAGAGGGTTACGTGTGGGTGTCGGAAAACTGGAAGGAGAACAACATTCATCAGAGGCTGAATATACATGGGAGAAAATTTGTTTAGATTTTATTGGTCCGTTTAATTGTTTACAGGATCATGAAAGATATGCTGTTGTGTTGGTGGATGCAAAGTCAAGGTGGGTGGAGGTTATCTTTATGAAGTCCATTGCCACAGAGTCCACTATTAATGTTTTAAGTGAGGTGTTCCGAAGGGATTCCGGCGGTATTACTCCCAGATAATGGAACACAATTAACCTCTCAGGAGATGGATCAGTTTATGAAGAGGTAAGACATGCATGTACTTCTCAGTATAACCCCCAAGGTAATGATTTGTGTGAAAGAATTAACAAAATGGTGAAAGGGACGATGCAAAAAGCCTGTACGACTGGGATTCAGGTACAAAAGGCCATCAAGGAAATGTTATGGGCTTATCACACCACTGTACATTCTGGAACAGGGAAGAGTCCATTTGAAATGATGCGTGGCAGACACCCAGGCATCAAGTTAGTACCTTCTTGGATGCAGGAAGGTGTTAGTGGTTTTAGGAGGAAACAAACTTGCCCGATGAAGAATTTAGATTTATTCAGGTGGGAGACTGGGTGAAAGGTAAACTGGGAGGTGTTGGCAAGGGTTTGTCTGAGTTCAGAGCCCCATTTAAAATCAAGTATATTGGTGGGAATTGGGTCATATTGGACAATGGACAAACATGGAATCTGAGAAGGGTGGCTTTATATCAGAAACATGATGAGGTAAAGGATAAGGCTATGGTTGGTGGAAGTACGAGAACACCATGGTTACTTATGAATGACAAGGAATTTACTAGGTCAGAAGCAAATACTGAAGCACAAGTGGCAGAGAAAGATGAACCTGAAATTTTGGGACGACCAGATAGAGAAATTAGAATAAGGAAAACGCCTGTTTATTTAGGAGACTATGTCTGTGGTTAGATTACAGTGCAACTTCAATGCTAGTTGTTATTTGAATTCTTGTACAGAAATGAGTAGAGTTGCATTTATTCATTAGTATTTATTGTTTTCATTCTTAATTGTTTATTGTTTTCTATCTTAGTATTAAGTGTGGAGGGTTTGTACTTCTTATGTTTACGTCCTTATGTGTGGTATATGGTGATGGGGGTAGTTGAGTTGTTTTTGAGTTGTGTCTTGTGTCTGGTATTGTTTTATGTGTAGGAAGGGTTGTTTGGGCAGAGGTCGTGTTTTAAATCTTGTTTTATTATCTGATACAATATGTTAGTCTTATATGGTTCACTGTTTTACATGTTGTAAAAAAGGAGATGTGTCATATTGTAATTAGCTAATCTCAGCCAGGCTGAGATTGGGGTGAAATAGGAGCTCTCGATTATGACATAGGAAGGTTCCGTATTTGAATGTATTTCCCATTAAGGGAGCAGAGCCTGGCTGTGATGGAGCTGGGTGTCTTGTTCTCTGTGCGAATAAACTTATGAGAACATCGATGTGGTTGGGGTGACTTCATTATTCATCACCACATAGACACAGACAGCTGCACTGATACCTGCGTGTTGACCAATTTGGCCAACCCATTTACTTGATGCCTTGTCTAGTCTTCTCAGTAAGGGAATCTATTTTTGGGTCATTTGCCTTGTGATACAAAAGTCTCTAAGCAAATATTTGAAAGTAGAACAAAATTCAAAATAAAAAAAAGTGAAATTTAAGGGAAAGTATTAAGGGACAGCAGAAAGGATAAATACTGTTTATGAATTCAAAAAGGGATTAAAGTAAAATAAGACTAAGGGTAAAAGGTAAAAGGTAATGCTAAAAGACGGGGTGAGGATAAGCTGGGGCTTCTCCTTCCAAGGAAAATGTATTAATTAAAACATCTTTGATTTACCTTGGAAGTTTCCAGAAAATAGCCTAAGGTTTTTTTTTCTCCAAATATAGTGATAAGAATAGGTGTCTGACATTAATCACTAAGAGAATAATCACCTGAGATTAATTAGTGATTAATGACCCCGAAACTAACCCATGGAACCATCCAGTTTTGTATTGCGATTCCCAATATGCTTGTACTGCACTTAGTAGCTCATTTATTCTAGAGGGCTCCCATTATGTAAGAAAGGGAGTAACTAATTACTGTACGTGCTTTTCAGTTTACTCCTCTGCATTGGTACTCTATACCATCTTTTAGACTCACTGCTTTGCATATAAACCAGAAGCAGTGCTGTCCTGCGGATGCTTGGATGTCTAAAAGGAATTGTCAGGATGGGTACATGGTGATAATGGACCTGTTAAGCGGTTGCTTGATATGGTATGGTATCCCATTGGTTGTTAAGGATTCTCAACTAGTTGTCTATCAATTGGATCGACTCCCGTGGTAAATGGGAGGCTCAAATATTGGATTTTGCTCTATTTTTATGCATGACGTTTGGTATCTTTATCTTCTGTCATTGTATACTACAGGTGAGATGTCTCAGTCATCACAAAAACACAGAGACTTTGTCTCTGAGCCCATGGGCGAAAAGTCTGTTACAGCGCTGGCTGGTATTGGAGAAGTGCTTGGAACAAGATTGCAAGATTTAGGCTTTGATAAGGTAAGGTTTGAACTAGCTCCTTCACTGGGCATTAAGACTTAAGTGACGTGTGGTTTTACCGAAAGTACCAGTTGAAGAAATAACATGCAGCTATTACTTAATCTGGAGTTTATCATCAGGGCCACTGGAATTATGTGGAAGGGGAGTGTCAAATTATGCGGCAGGGTTGAGTAAATTATACTGTAAGGAAAGCCAAATTATGCGACGTAATGTTATGGTATTCATTATTTTGACATTTTTAGAATTGTCTGGGCATTGGTTGCACCTCATTAATGCCAGTTTAACACCCAAAATATAGCAATAAGCAACAGAAAGGTGACTAGTCACGCTTTGCAAAAGCCCTTCCACTGCACAGCAATACGTATCACTGCGTTTTAGGTAACTTTTGAACCGTTTGAGCCAGAACCACATTTTTTTGTTAAAATCTGCAAATTAAACCTTAGATGATGGATTATGTGACAAATATATAACTATGCGGAAAAACGCCGCGACCGCACAATGGCATAATTCCAGTGGCCCTGCTCATATTACAAACCAATTTAAGCAGTGGGCAAAAATTTTAAAAGACTTCCTTTCATATTTGCACTCTCGGAATGCCACTCACTGACACACATTTCTCCCATTCACCGACTTGTACACCTTATTTGGACTCACTGGCTTTTGCTTGAGTGCTGGTTTGTACTCACTCATATCTACTTGTTGGCGAACTATTGTTCTCAGTGATGATTCCAAGATTTTGCCCCCGCCTACTGGCTTGTGTCCCCAGTTATTGGCTGGCTATCACTCAGTGGCTCACGCTTCCTGTTGCACATTACCCTGTTCATGGATATGCTCGGTGGCTCATCCCTGATAAAGCTGAGGGATCGTGGAAATTATTTAAAACATTAAATATTTGAAACACTTCCATACTTTTATTTTTTCTTCAAAGTAGCTCTTTATTAAAGTTTTAAACAGAATGAACCCAGTCCGGACATTCAAGGGCACCAAGAGTAAACAAGCCATACACAAAACATATTTGGGGATCACAGGATACCAACCCCTGGGGGAACAAAGCATGACTCACGTCCCACATTCAGAAAGGTACCCAGTGAGGTAGCCAACATGGACACGTGTTTAAAGAAAACCTCTTCTCCATACCCTGGGAAGAATATTTTGTCATGTCCAAGTATACATGCACTGTCCACACACACGCATACCCTTTACATGCAAAATACATTATATATCTCAACACCAAGTCCAGGAAGTTTGACTTGCTGCTGTTTTGAGACTGGGCTCGAATGCGGCGATCCTGACAGCCCCGAAGTACTGTAAAGTCTAATGCCACCAAAAAGTGCCAGGGGACAGACTCGAGCCGCACCAGATGTGCTGTGGAAACAATTTATTTCAAGGTACTCAATAGGGGGATGCAACGCATTTCGACCCAGATGAGATTTGATCATCCTCAACCTGTACAAGCTATTTACATAGTCACATTAAGTTTAGATACTACCATGAACATAAACAAAGGGCTTAGTTTGGTGTCCTTAAAAAAAACAACAACAATGTGCAAAATAAACATATAATTTTGGCGATCATAAGCAGCAGCAGCAGATCTAGTGTGGCTCGATTCTGTCGCCTGGAATGTTTTGGTGGCACTGGACTTTGCAATATGTATGTGTATGAATATATATATATATATATATATATATATATATATATATATATATATATATATACACACACACACACACACACACACGTAGTAATTCAGTTCAAATCCTTTATTCGTTTTGCAATCAAGGTAAACCATAAAAGTGTATCAGTATATAATATCATTAAAAATTTAGCAGCATACTATGCAATATAAAATTTCCAAGCTTAAGTGAAGGCGAGACGAGGATTATGTTCAACTCTTCCATTTGTTTCACTCAGCTGCCTGAAACAACATATTTTTATTGAAAGACTACATATCCCATGAGTCTTTGTAACAATAACAGAACAACCATAGAGTCAGTCCCATATAAGCAACATCAATGAACAGCACTTTCGCTTTCTTCGAGCAAAACATCTTGCATCCCGCTTTTCTGTCAATATTCTTGCTTCTGAGCCTGTAGAAAAACAAATATGGCCATCATAAATTCCAAAATATGACATAACATTAAATCATACACCAAGTCAGAAATACTGGTAGCAATCAAAACTCTTAATGGTGAATAGATCCCTCCATTCGCAAACCATAGGAACAGTTAGAATCAACATTACTTAACAAGGTGGAAACAACTTTAATATTATCCCTGAACCCCATTATACTTATCCAACACTGAAGACTGCAGCGGATAACGGGGGGTAATAAATGATAATCAAAACCGAGAGGGATAATCCTCGCCTCCACATCCTAAATAGAATTGAAACTTTCCTTCACGAAAGCTAGTACATTTTATATTTTATGTCCGGACCTAAGGCTCAGATTATGCTAGTTTAAGGGTGGTTGACAACCAGTGAAGCCATGCCAGTGATTGGTTTGAAATAAAATGCCTTAAATGTGGAGTCGGAAGACCAGTCAGCTGCTCTGAGGCTGTCCTCAGGGAACTCCCAGGGAGAAGGCTTTCGAGGCCATAGCTTCCCTGGTGGAGTGTGCTCTGATGGCACAGGTATCGATGCCTGCTTCTTGTAGCATCCATCTCACCCAACGGGTAATAGTTATTGCCGTTACTGGCTTGAAAGACTTCTTGAGGGAAATAAATAGTTGCGCCGTTCCAGGTGGTCTATATTCCTCAGTCATAGATTCGTACACCCTGAGGCAGCGCACCATGCACAATTTTGGATGACCCGGAAAAACTGGGTAGTGAATCACCCTGGTGTTGGATGTGGTGTGTCGCGCAATAGTGAAAGACCCCCCCTCCAGAGTGAACAAACGTGCTGCGACATCTAGGGACAGATGTCCGAAACTCGTTTACACAAGATGAGGCATAACAGAACGGCCAACTTACATGTTAACTCCTAATGGGAAAGATTTGCATTATCCTGCCTTGATTGCAGTGGTTGCAGTACCACATTAACGTCCCATAGGGAAGAGTACTTCGGTTGTGGGGGAAAGGACAAGCGTATACCCCTCAGGAGTCTACAGACTAACGGGTGTTCCCCTACCGGAACATCATGTATGGGGACATTACCTGCCGAAATAACAAATCTGCTGGCATTAATCGTGTGGTAGGCCAAACCCTTGTCCACCAATTCAGACAAGACGTTGACCACATGCACTATATCTGCCCCCACGTGATCCAAACCGTGTCGCATACACCAGCGTGACCACCTTCTCCATGCGGAGCTGTATTTCTTGACCGTAGAATCTTCCCAGGCTCTTCTGATAAGGGAGGAAGCCCTTGACAGAAGGCCCAGGATCTCCCAACGTCCCTTGTAATCCTCCAACCCATGAGCCGGAGAGTCCCTCCCTGAATCAGTTGGTGCAAGTTGCCATCCGGGTCCGTCAGTAGACGAGGGGAATTCAGATTGGAAAATTCATAGAGAGTTCCAGAAGAACTGGATACCAAACTTGTGATTTCCAAAGCGATGTCACCAAGATAACTTCCGCTTCCTGATGCCAGATCAACGCCGTGAGTTAGGGTATCATGGAGAACAGGGGAAACTCATTCCATCAGAATTGAATCCAATCTTGCAGGAGGGCGTCTATCGCTTCCACGAGGGGATAGGGTGCCAGCTGAAAAAATGCAGAAGCTGGTAATTGAGGCAGGACGCAAAAAGGTCCACTTGACAAGGTCCCCACCGAACCATCAGGCTCCGAACTGTAATCCTGTAGGTGCCTGGACTGCCAATCCATAATCTGAAATTTCTCTGCAGATATTTTGACGTGATGGACAACTTGTGAACCAGGCAGTAGTTCCAGAAGTCCATGGCCAAGTCTGCCAGTACCCTGGATCTCATGCCTCCCAGACGGTTGATATATCTCACTGCGGAGATATTGTCCATCTTCAACAAGATGGTGCAGGAGACTTTGTTGGCCACCAGGCTCCAAACCGCAAAGGATCCAGCCAGGAGTTCCAGACAGTTGATGTGGGGAGACTCCTCTTGCTCTGACCACTGACCGCCTGTGGTTTGATTCGATCACCAGGTCCGGGGTTGATCCGTAAATGGCCCGTCCGTTCCAGGCCTGCATATGCTCGAACAACCAGTGCAGCGCCGCTCGTGCCCCCGGGGAAAGGGAAATCTCCTGCCTGTACTTCAGGCACCACCTTAGGTGTTGCGCCTTCAGGCGTAGTAAGGCCCAGTAGTGTATTGGACCCGGAAAGATTGCTTGGATCGAAAAAGATAGAAGGCCCACAATCCAGGCCAAATGCTGAAGGGAAAAATCTCTCTCTCCAAGGTTTGGCGCAACTCCCAATGAATCAAAATCATCCTCATTTTGGGTAACCTGAGGCGCTGGTGTACCATGTCAACTTTGAACCCCAGAGAGGTCATCTGTTGTGCTGGCACACAATCTGACTTTTGGCCATTTAGTATAAAACCCAAGTCTTGTAACAGGGATTGAGTCATCCGGAGTTGCAAGAGTAAAACCGAATTCTCCTGGTTCATCAGAAGGATGTCGTCCAGGACCACTATGAGTCGCACACCCCGTGCCCAAAGCCATTCATTCACCGGCCTCAACACCTTGGTGAAACACCAACAGGGACAGCTCCTCCGCCATGGCGGAGGAGCGCCAGCCCACTTTTTCAGAGCCAGCAGCTGAAAAATATAACTATTTTAATATTGTTTTATTTTTCAGTTGCTGGCTGAGCCAGCTTGTGCAGGGAGGGGAGGGGCTGGGCCTTGGGAGGGGGAAGAGGAGTGGTAGATTTACACTTTTAAGTGTGCATGTCAGTTTGGCCGGCCAACTTAGGCTGGCCAAACTGACATGCGCATTTAGGTTTTTCCAACCCGGCTATATTGCACAGCCGGGTTGGAGAAACAGAACAGACTGTGCCTGAGCAAACGTTGATGCAGCCAGCTCAACCAATCCCCACGCTGCTCTCATGCTTGAGAGCAGCGCAGGGATTATATGGGGAGTCCGTGGTGCTGGCCCAGGGACTGCTGGGACCAGGAAGTGGAAGCAGGGGAGCGCGAGGCGGTCAGCAGCACCAAGTAAGTTTTACATTATTTTTTTTATTATTATACCCCCTCGTGCTCCCTCCCACATCCCCCTCCACCCTCCCCACCACTCTAAACCATGTCTGCCACCACTGAACACCAAGGCGCTGAGGACAGACTGAACGGCAGGCATGTGAAGTCATAGATCTGGTTGTCCGACTGGAATTGTTGAAACCTCCTGTGGGGAGGAAATATTGTGACGGTGAGGTAGGCATTCCTTAGGTCGAGCCGTACCAACCAGTCGTTGGGCAACAAGATGTCACTTAGGAGGTGAAAGCCCTCCATCTTGAAATGACGGTATACCACCCATTGATTGAACTCCAGCAGATTTATTACTGGTCTGAACCCCTTGTCCCTTTTCTTGACAGAAAATTATTGCTCAGGAATCCCCTGGGATGGAGAACTGACTGTGTGATGGCCCCTTTCTCTACCAGGTCTTTCACTTCTCTGTTTATCACTTGTGTACCTTCTCATGAGAAGACTAAAGGACGGGGTCCGGAATGTTTTCAGGGTGTTCCGTGAAATTCTCTATGAAACCCCTTCACGGTTTGAAGCACCCATGCGTCCCCTGTAATGGATGCCCATTTGTGGCTGAACCATTGCAGTCTTCCACCCACTACTAGTAGGAAAAAGGGGGCATTTCTTACCGGGAGTTCCACCTGGCACATTGTTGCCTCTGCGGAAACTTCCTTTTCCGCCCTGTTATCTGCCACGACCTCTCAAGAGGTAGAACCCTCTGAATTTCTTATGGTCTTGTCGCTGAAAAGAACGCCTCATCTGGAGCTCATGGGGGTTGGAGTTGCATGAGCGGCCGGAGGAGCGCCACCTATCTCCTCTGGCCCACCCAAAACTTTGCTGTATAAAGACCTGTTTAATGGACTGTTGGGGCCTTGTCCAGAGATGAAAATGTATCTCCTTTATGAAAGGTTCACCAAAGCAACCTCTGTTTACCACCGGGCCAGCTTCAGTGGTGGCCAGTTCGCCTAACCTGGGCTCTATTTTGATCAACAAGGAATGCCCACGCTCCGTCGACAATGCAATGCAAATATCAGTACTATTATGGACTCTGAAAAAGTGGAAGGGATGTACCCTTTCCCTGCGGCATTCAAAATGAATGTTAAAATGGGAGCCCACAAGTCGGTAGTGAATTTATACACTTCCATTAGTACCCCGTCTGGTCCTGCGGCCTTTCCTTTTTAACTCGTATATCAATGGCCAAGATTACTTCTTCCAGGGTGACGGTGATATTTCTCTCACAAGGAGGCAATACATCATGAGCGCCAGAAGTGTTACAACTATTTGATGAGTTAAAAGTCTCAGTAAAATGATCAACCCAATCCTTTTCCGGAGTCGAACTGTCTTTAAGAAAGGGCGTATTAATTGGCATATTAATTATCTTCCAGAATAGGGGACCATTGTTAGTCTTGGCTGTGTACACTAAGTTGGTCTAGGCCATTGCTTGTAGTTCCTTTTCCCTCTTTAATATCGCCTGTTTATACCAGAGTCCAAGTTGCTGAATTGCTTCTTTATCCCTTGGTTTTGAGTGAAGTAATTCCCTTAACTGTCTATACAATGCTGTGTGGTTGTGGCCAAACCAACTTTTGTATTCGGGCTGTTTTCAATACGTCTACCACTCTTAACATTCCATGTAGGTTGATGATTAATTGATTTACTTATTTCCTTGGAGGCTGCCTTAATATCATTATGTTCAACCAGATAATCTGCACACCTCTGGAAATCTGCCTTACTGCTAAGTTTTAAATTTGAAATGAAGCCAGATGGATCTACCCATGACCATTTTAGCCTTGCCCTATTTGTTCCTTCTACTTCTATGTTCTCCAACTTGGGACAATCTATAATTTCTCTGCTTCTTAAATTCAGGGTTAAGATAAGAACATTATGATCACTGATGCTATTAGGGTAACATTTTTAAATATCCCAAAAACGTTCATTGATATTAAAATGTAGTCAGTTGTACTCATTACACCCGTCCCAATGAAGATAGGCACTATAGGTGTATCTGAAGTATATTCAGCTTCTAACAAGTTCAAGTTATATTTTTACAGAGGTTCATTCAAAACTTTCCCATATTGATTGTGGTAAAAAAAGGTGCCTGTCCTTCTCCATATACATCTTGAGCGCCACACACTTCAATAGGAGGTCATTTTCATCTGTTAGTATTGAAGTCTCCTGCACAAATTAAATAATCTGGGATGCCTACGCTAAAAAAAAGATCCAAATCCATCTCTAACTCGGTCACAACATCTACACAAGTGGTGTCAAATGTATTATTATAAAAGTTTATAATCAAAATATTGGGATTATCCTTAACAGCTAGTAACACAAACTGATAGAATGGAGATCCTACATATGTCTTTTTTACTGCGACCACCAGTAAAGTTGAGATCAAAGTGATAAGCCCACCTTTCCCATTCCTGAACTAGAAGGTATTGCAGGAGTACAAACTGATAAAAAAAAAAACTTCAACCTGACCATGTTTCTTGGATAAATGTAATGTGTGATGTGGCCGTATGCTTTATCTATTCAGGGGAAGATAACTTATTTGATAGGCCCGCAACATTCCATGAGTTCAGTGTCAAAGTAGAATTACTCTGGATGTTGTGTTCCTGTACATGAGGCCTTACACAAGATTTTTTATGTGTATTACTGTTGTACTTCCATTATCACAAATAGTGGGTGCAATAATCCCCTACTGATTTGGACTCACCAAGTAAATTCTGTTACATTCAGTTGTCCAGAAGGGGCATTTCTGTTAGATAAGGTGATTTTTCCTGACTTCCTACAAGTTATCATCCTATTATTTTGTTTTTGTGCATTAGCATTTAAGAAACGTTCAGGTCTTTAAAAATAGCTCAAATAAACTGCTAAATCTTTTCCCCTCTGGCTGTTATCTCCAGTTTTTATTGTGCACAGTGATGTTAATACCAATTTGGTGAGCATGCATGCGTGATCGTAAATGTACTACAGTGAAATTGCCTTCACACGCTTGTGCTGTCCCATCAGTCATTTAACTCTTCTCACCATTATATCATTGTATAAAATAGGTATATTGGGGATCATACATGCTAGTCAGTGGGCTACCTTATTTTTCAGCGTCCCCCAATTCTCAGATATAGTCTAATTCAGTGGTGGTACCCCTTTTAAGATAACTACAAACCGGGTTGCTTCAGGGGGTAGATGCAGAATGTCTTGTGTGCGTAACTTGTAACCATGATGTGAGGTATCTATCCGGTGGATTAGCCTTCCTTCTGGCGTGTGCCCTGGGTTGGATTGTGTTCTTATTTGGTTCTACTTCCTTTCCTTCCAATGTTAAATAAACTAGCCCTTTCAGGGGCCTCGTGAGCATTTAAGAGATCTTTACTATTACAGTGTTCTTATTTAGTTCCTGTCTGTGCCAAAGGTGCAGTGCACTGTGGCACAAATGGTGTCTCATTCCTTTGAACACTGAGGCATAATTTTCCATTTATTAAAACCTTTTTCACCTTATTTAGCACACATTCAAGTGATCCCAATTTTTTCTGTTAACAATCTCTAATTCAGTCTTAACATAAGTCTCGAACGATCATAATTTGGTATTCAAACTTTTTTACAAACAGACTAATATCTACATTGGAGATCATGATAGGTTTGTCAAAGTTCCCAAACATTCGTTCACAACCATTTGTATTGTTTTGATTTTCTCTAGGGCGTGGTGCCTTAATTTGCCCCTTTTTCTTTTTTGCTGGGAGAGAGGTAACCAATGGGATTATTGTTAGGCTATACATGTGGATTTACTGGCGACTGACTCAAATGTTTTGAAATATTATTAGTACATTTGTCCAAGATTTCGGCTGTAGCACATTGGGTTGCCTCCACCCTTTCCTCAGCACTCGCAACTCCACTGTCAATTAATTCCATGGCACCGGAGAGATAGTGGGCAATGGAATTGGCATTAGCAATCAAGCTAGGCTTGCCTGTGTCACTCTGTATTATAACCGCTTCCCCATGCTTATAGGCCATATATCCCTGGGGAAATACTAAAAAATGCTACTCACTCATAGTGTTATGCCAATTACCAGATGTCAAGGGGGTGACCCAGCGCAGCCTTGTCTGGCCCTTTTAGTGGACTTGCTCCTTTCACAGCACAGCTCCCTCTGGTAGCTGCTGCTGTCCTCGCTGCTGCTGACTGGGAGGTCAGGAGTTCGAAGCCCTCCTCCACCCGCAGGCTCCTGCTTGCGCCTCATCCCTGGTGGTCTACTGGCAGAGCGTCACAGCTCTGCTGCTAGGGCTTCCCTTCTGTCTCTCTTTCTGCTTTTTCTGTCTCTCTGTCTGCTTTTTCTGTCTCTCTTTCTGCTTTTCTCTTTCTATTTTTACAATTTTCTGCCTCTGCCTTTTGGCTTTGCCTTTCTTTCCTTTTTTCGTTTTCTGCCTGTTTTCCCCTTTGTCCCCCCTGCAGCTGCGATCCCCCGCAGCCCTGCCTATGCCCCCCTCCAGTGTCCCTTCCTGCGTTTTCCCGCCTCCCAGCTGTCCAGCCCCACCCCCCAGCACTACTTAATGGCGGCAAAGTGCAATCCACTATCCTTTTAGTGGACTTGCTACTTTCACAGCGCAGCTCCGTCTGGTAGCTGCTTCTGTCCCCGTTGCTGCTGCTGACCTGAAGGTCAGGAGTTCGAGGCCCTCCTCCACCCGCAGGCTCCTGCCTGCGTCTCTTCCCTTGTGGTGTAGTGGCAGAGCATCACTGCTCTGCTGCTGGGGCTGCCCTTCTGTCTCTTTCTGCTTTTTCTGTCTGTTTCTGCTTTTCTCTTTTGACAATTTTCTGTCTCTGCTTTTTGGCTTTGGCTTTCTTTCCGTTTTCTGCCTGTTTACCCCTTCATCACCCCTGATATCCCCCGGGGCCCCGCCCCCTCCAGTGTCCCTTCCCACTCCTGCATTTTCCCGCCTCCCAGCTGTCCAGTAACACCCCCACCCCGGCAGCACTACTAAATGATGGCCGCACGCAGCGGGCGTGCCAAAGGCAAACCTGTTTGCGCCCGTCCGTGCCTGAACCGCACCCAGCACCAGGGAGCCTGGTTCTTGGACCTTCCAGCGCTAAGACACCAACACCCTCCTCGCCCTCAACCCTGGACGCCAGGCCACCTGCCACCTAGCGTCACCGAAGAGGACCCATGGACCCTTCGCCTGCCGGAACTGCAACTGCGCCTTCACTCACACCAACACGCCAGCTCCTCCGGCTGTCCATCCGACCAACAGCGCACCCAACCGGCTCAACTGCATCTTCCTCAACGTGCGATTCCCTCCACAAACACGCCACAGATATCTGGGACCTCCTCGACGCCACCTCTCCCGACATCGCTTTCCTCACGGAAACCTGGACTAACCCCTGCTCCAGACCGTCCATCACCATCCGCGGCGGCTACAAAATCGCCCACAAGGACCGCCCAGGAGTAGGCATTGCCATTATCCACAAGAACACCCTCCGACTGACCACACACTCTAACGACCCAACGACTACCTTGGATCATCCACTCAGGAGCCCCGTCCGATCCTTGCCCGTACTACGTCTTCCACAGAGCAGCCGCCGCCATTGCCCCCCAACTTCGCCGCACCATCAAGTGCTCCATCGAAATGGCCACCTTCCCCGATAACTGGAAACACTCCAAAATCAACCCCCATGCTGAAGAATCTGTCCTCAGACCCAAGAGACCTCAAGAACTTCAGACCCATCTCCCTCCTCCCCTTCCCAGCCAGGGTCATCTAGAAGGCCATCAACACCCAACTCTCCGAGTTCATCTAAGTGAACCACATCCTGGACACCTACCAATATGGCCTCCGAAGCAACCACACCAAGGAGACTGCTCTCCTCACCGCCACTGACGACATCCGCACCCTCCTTGACCGGGGTGAGACAGCAGCCCTCATCCTACTGGACCTCTCGGCCGCCTTTCGACACCGTCTCCCACTGCACCCTAATCACAAGACTCCACAACGCCGGCATCCGCGACGAGGCCCTGGACTGCATTCACTCTTTCCACACCAGCCGAACACAGCGACTTAAACTACCCTTGTTCCTGTCAGAACCCACAGAGATCAGCTGCGGAGTGCCCAGGGTTCCTCCCTGAGCCCCACTCTCTTCAACATCTACATGGCCCCCCTCGTAGCCATCGTCAGAAGCCACGGACTCAACATAGTCTCCTACGCTGATGACACCCAGCTGATCCTCTCCCTCACCAACGAAACCACAACCGCCAGAACCAACTTCCACAGCAGAATGAAGGCCGTCACTACCTGGATGAAAGACAGCTGCCTCAAGCTCAACTCAGACAAGACCGAAGTACTCATCCTGGGACCCACCCCTTCAGCCTCTGACGACTTCTGGTGGCCAGCCACTCTGGGATCCCCTCCCACCCCGACGGACCACGCATGCAACCTTGGCATCATACTGGACTCATCGCTCACAATGACCTGCCAAATCAATGCAGTTTCCTCAGCCTTCTTCTGCAGGCTCCACCTGCTCCGAAAGACATTCAGATGGATCCCCATAGAATCCAGAAAGACGGTCACCCACGCACTCATCACCAGCAGACTCGACTACGGCAATGCACAGTACGCCGGCGTCACCCAGAAACAGCTCAAGAAACTAAAGAACGTTCAAAACGCCACAGCCAGGCTGGTCCTCGACATCCCCCGCCGCAACCACATCACGCAACACCTCCGACAACTCCACTGACTTCCAGTCAACAAGAGAATCACCTTCAAGCTCTTCACACATGCCTACAAAGCTCTCCACGACGAAGGGATAGCATACCTGAACCACCGCCTCGCATTCCACGCACCCACCAGACAACTATGTTCCTCCCAACTCGCCCTAGCCTCCATCCCCAGGATCCACAAGACCAGAACCGTAGGAAGTATTTTCTCCTACCTCGCTGACGAGACCTGGGCCAAACCCAGCTGCGTTGCTGGGTGGAGAACAACAGTAGGCTCAGGCTCCCAGCCCCTGATGGAGCGCAAAACCAGTCCACTCCGCCCAATCCCGACGATGCTCTCATGGGTATTACCACCATGAGAGCAGCGTCTGGATTGGCCGTAGGGGAGTCTGGGAGCCTAAGTCCAGAGGAGCAGAAGAGCGGCAGGTAAGTTTTTGTTTGTTTGTTTTGTTACTGCCCCCGCGCTGCCCCACCACTTTTCCACGACGCCAACCGTTACTGGTAGACACTGACCCCCTGTAATTTAAGAGGCATTCATGAACGCAAGGTTTTCAAATGTAAGCCTTCGGCCTCACGCCTGTCCTCTTACTCCCAAGACCTCACCTCCACGATGTCCTCTGCTGTTCGAATGCAAGCGATGTCCTCTGCTGTTCGAATGCAAGCACACGTAGTAAATATTATAAAATCTAAATATATTGTAATACTCTTATGCTCTTATGTGCACCTTCCCTGTAGTCAGATTTACATACTGTGACGTGTGTTTTCATATACACACACACACTCCCCCATTTATGTTATGTGAGTAAGATGTATTTATTATGTACTATTACATACATATTTATGCAATGCAAAGTACGTAAATGTATTGCTATATACATTTTTATTGATTTTGTTTTTTTCCTTTTTGTAATACATAAAATAAAATACTTGTATACAGACATAACCAGACATCTAGATTTAAACTAAGGGCTTAATTGTGAGTCTGTCAGTCCACGGACCGCCAGACTCATGGGGCCCGGCAAAGGCGGCCTCCCGATCATATTAGGAGTTTCCTCTCCGCGAGCGGTGTCATGGAGGTTCTTACTCCATGAACACTGTGGCAGAGAAGAAACAAAGGGGACCCTGCAGGGACCCCTATGCTTCCTCCGCATGTGGATGCATACAGGGGGGCACAACATGTGCTCCCCTATATGCATGCACCCCAGTTCCTGCACAGCATGGACTTTTCAGTCCATGCTGTGCCGGAACTGTTTTTGGCGTCCCCATTGCGGTGCCCATTTTCAGGGCATCACTGTGGGATCGTCAAAAACAAAGCCCCTCACACAGGAGGAAACTCCGAATCTGGTGGGCGGCCTGACTGCGGCTTTGGCGGTGCAGGGCAGATCCTGCGCCGTACCACCATAGTTGTAATAAGGCCCCAAGTGTATAGTGAAATATATAACATGCATACATATAAACTTTATACTTATTAATATTGGTACAAGGAATATATCTCTATATATCTACATCCAATCTGTATGTAGGTGCATGTAATAATAGTTACAAGTTCAGACATACCCACGTATGCTGTGCGTGTACATAGATGTATATACATCTGCTTCCCAAACTTGTTGATCTAAAGCCCACTTTTTAGAATGACAAACTTTTGCGGCATACTTAGCTTTAACGGACATGCGGCGAGAGATTTTTTTAAATCATCCTGTTGTAGAGAATTGTCATTTACAGACAGCACATTTTCCATTGAAATGGCCACTAAATTTGCACAGATACAGTTTTACTGATAAAACCAAATTGCACACAAATGGCAATGGGTAGAAATCGTGGTTCAGTGAATATCATTTGTTCATCAGCAAGTAAAGTGTCTTTGTTTGTTTTGATCCTATTAAAATCTTTGTTACTATCACACCTCAGAATTACAAAGAAATGTTCTTCATTTTTGTTTTTCTAAATGCTTAAAGTGTACAGTTCTCAGACAGGTATTTACATTTTGTTGTGTGTTACAAAAGATGACATCCTACAGCCTTTCCATTCACACTCCCTGTACCCCAGAAAGATTTTCACATAATTCACTTTACTTTTCTTCTCTGGCTTGCAAACTTTACTGTGACATATTTTCATTATCCTATAAAGGAGCAGAAACCTAAATACAGACACTCATCTACATATATATTTTCTATATAAAATGAGACATTGCAGGATGGATTGTATAAATTTAAATGTCTTGTTATAGAGTATTTGATTTTTTTTTATAGAAATATATGTAGACATAGAAAGCATACCTACATATATATGTATGTGTTCACATATATATATATATATATATTATCTACTGGCGGTCGCCAGTAGATAGTTATAGTTACAACCTATTATCCATAGGAAATCCGCGACATTCTATTTGCAATAACGTTGGCGTCGGTTGACGAATCTTCGCAAAGCTTCCAACTTGTTGGGGCGCTCCGGTCCGCTCCTACCCTGAAAGTCTCGGGGTGATACGTCAAGCGGGGGCCGAGAAAAAGGGGGTCCCAAAACGCGTTTTCCCCATTCATTTTTCCATAGGAACCTTTAGTCGCAGCTACAGCCCGAACTGCTGAACGGAATTACCCCAAATTTGGCAAAGAGGTAGTCCTTGGTTCAGACTGGTGCCTTTTGCTTAAATGGTGTAAATCCGTTCAGTAGTTCCTGAGAAAATCAAAAGTAAAAGTACATATATATCTATGGGCGCGTCGGATACGCGTACCCTCAGCGCACCCTGCGCGCACCCTCCCGATCACGAGCTGCATGCTAATTGGCTGTCAACACTCCAAATCAAGAAGTGTTGGCAGCCATTTTATCCCTCGGTAGAACCGAGGGACAGAAACAAGTGCGCAAGCGCAAAAGGGGGCAGGGTAGAAACGCCCTGACCCCTAGGTCTGCTCAGGGGTCCCACAAGGACCCCCTGGGCAGAAAAATATTATTTTTTTTAAAATCGGCGGGATGCGCTTAGGGTGCGCGTATCCCGCCGAGAAAAAAAAGAAACAAGTGCGCAAAACGCACAAAGGGGGCAGGGTAGAAACAGCCTAACCCCTAGGCCTGCTCAGGGGTCCCACAAGGACCCCCTGGACAAAAAAAGCATTTAAAAAAAAAAAAAAAATCGGCAGGATGCCGAAATGAAAAAAAAAATTCGAAGCGCGGTCTCCCGCGCTTCGATGTTAATTGGCCCCGGGTGGGCCAAGTCCCGGGGGCATGCTGGGGGGTTAATTTTATGTGGGGGGCCTCTAAGGGCCCCCAAGCCCGGGACTGCCACCCCCGGGGCTTTATGCATAATGGTGCGGGAGGGCTCTGAGCCCTCCCGCAGCCCCGGGGACCACCACCTCCCCGGGGCTTCTTTTATTTAAATGAAAAACCTGTGTGGGGGGGCTCCAGCCCCCACACGCCCGGGACCGCCACCTCCCCGGGGCACTAAACATTTAAATATGGGGGTCCGTTACGGACCCCAGAGCCCCGGGGACCACCACCTCCCCGGGGCTGTGCACACGATGGGAGGGGGCCGCGCGGCCCCTCCTGGAGCCTGTGGTGGCCCTGGGGACCGCCACCCCCAGGGCCGGCTCCTGCAGTGTCCCGGGTGCCTACCCCCGGGACACTGCTGTTTGCAATGACAGGACGGGAGCCTCGCGGCTCCCGTCCTGTCATTGCAAACTTGCTTTGGATATTGGAAGAGAGAGCAGGAAACCTGCTCTCTCTTCCAATATCCAAGCCGATAGCTTTTCCACATGGGGAGCAGCATGTTAGCTGCTCCCCATGTGTAAGCAATGCCGGCTCCCATAGGACACGGGGAGCCGGCGGGACTGTGGGGGTTTGGGGACCCCCACAGTCCCCAACGAGAGGGCCAGCCCCGGGGATGGGGTCCCCGGGGCAAGTAGTGGCCCGGGAGGGGGCCACGCGGCCCCCCTCCCCAAAAATTTGAAAAATAATAATAAAAAAAAGCGTATGGCCGGCCCGGGGTTGGGGTCCCCGGGCCTTAAAGTGACCAGAGGAGGGGGCCACGCAGCCCCCTCAAAATATTAAAAATAAAAATAGAGGCCATGCCCCGGGAGATGGGGTCCCCGGGGCCAATACAGGCCCGGGAAGGGGGGCCACGCGGCCCCTTCCCGTTTTTGTGTTTTTTTTTTTAAATTTAAAAAAAGGGGTAAGGCCCTGGGGGATGGGGTCCCCAGGGCCCAAAAACAGAAAAAGGAAGGGGGCCACACAGCCCCCTTCAGGGACAAAAAACAAACAAAAAAAAAACGATCGGGCCGCAGGCCGCCCCTTCCTTCACCACTCTGCAAACGCGCCCCTGGCGCGTTTGCAGAGGGGGAACGATCCCCTTGAATACTGGGGGTCCCTGGGGGCCAACTAGCCCACCAGGAACCTCCAGTATGCGCCAGGGGCTGCCTTGCAGAGAGGTGTACAGAGGCCACGCCCCTTTTACACCTCTCTGCAACGCAGCTCTGTGGCGCTTTTTGGAGGTATATGGTGGGCTAGTTAGACTCCGGGGACCCTCCGGATTCAAGGGGACTTAATCCCTCAACTTAAAACGCGCCACGGGCGCGTTTGCACAGTGGTGAAGGGAGGGGCGGGCTTCAGGTGACATGTGTGCAAACAGGCCCCGTGGCGCGTTTTAAGATGGGGAATTAAATCCCCTTCAATCCTGAGGGTCCCTGGGGGCCAACTAGCCCAACAGGTACATCCAGAAAGCGCCACAGAGCTGCGTTGCAGAGAGGTGTAAAAAGGGTGTGGCCTCTCTACACGTCTCTGCAACGCAGCCCCCTGGCGCATATTGGAGGTTCCTGGTGGGCTAGTTGGCCCCTAGGGACCCTCAGGATTCAAGGGGACTTAATCCCCCAACTTAAAACGCGCCACGGGGCGCGTTTGCACAGATGTAACCTCAGGCCCCGCCCCCTCCCTTCACCATTGTGCAAATATTCCTCTAAAATCAGCCGAAATACGAATTCCGATTTACTCACCTGTTATCAGGAGAGACCTCAGTGCTGTATCTTTCAGCCCAGTACTGGTCCTGAAAAGTAATTCTAACCATACTTACCAGTAACTTGAATTTCCTTCCATAGGCTAACATTGACTGGTTTCACTTGGAAATTCTTCTAAGTGTGGAGTTTTGGAACTTTAAAATATTCCTCTAAAATCAGCCGAAATACGAATTCCGATTTACTCACCTGTTATCAGGAGAGACCTCAGTGCTGCATCTTTCAGCCCAGTACTGGTCCTGAAAAGTAATTTTAGCCGTACTTACCGGTAACTTGAATTTCCTTCATAGGCTAACATTGACTGGTTTCACTTGGAAATTCTTCTAAGTGTGGAGTTTTGGAACTTTAAAATATTCCTCTAAAATCAGTCGAAATACGAATTCCGATTTACTCACCTGTTATCAGGAGAGACCTCAGTGCTGCATCTTTCAGCCCAGTACTGATCCTGAAAAGTAATTTTAACCGTACTTACCGGTAACTTGAATTTCCTTCATAGGCTAACATTGACTGGTTTCACTTGGAAATTCTTCTAAGTGTGGAGTTTTGGAACTTTAAAATATTCCTCTAAAATCAGCCGAAATACGAATTCCGATTTACTCACCTGTTATCAGGAGAGACCTCAGTGCTGCATCTTTCAGCCCAGTACTGATCCTCAAAAGTAATTTTAACCGTACTTACCAGTAACTTGAATTTCCTTCCATAGGATATCATTGCCTGCTTTTTGCTGAAAAAGTTTCTAAGTGTTGATTTTTGAAACATACAAATATTCCTCTAAAATCAGCCGAAATCCAAATTCTGATTTACTCACCTGTTATCAGGAGAGACCTCAGTGCTGCATCTTTCAGCCCAGTACTGGTCCTGAAAAGTAATTTTAACCGTACTTACCAGTAACTTGAATTTCCTTCCATAGGCTAACATTGACTGGTTTCACTTGGAAATTCTTCTAAGTGTGGAGTTTTGGAACTTTAAAATATTCCTCTAAAATCAGCCGAAATACGAATTCCGATTTACTCACCTGTTATCAGGAGAGACCTCAGTGCTGCATCTTTCAGCCCAGTACTGATCCTCAAAAGTAATTTTAACCGTACTTACCGGTAACTTGAATTTCCTTCATAGGCTAAGATTGACTGGTTTTCAGCAAAAAGTTTCAAAGTGTTGATTTTCACAAACTACAAATATTCCTTAAAAATCGCCTGTATGACTTAAACGCATTATTTCAACTGTTTACAGGAGATGCACCAATGCTGGATCCAGGATCCAACACTGAGTAAGAAAAAGTAACGATAACAGTTTTTACCTGCTAAGTGAATTTCCTTCCATAGGATAACATTGGTGATTCTATGAGAAAAAGTTTCAAAGTGTCAACTTTTAAAATACAATAATATTCCTTAAAAATCACTACTGTAACCAAAACGCTTTTACTCAACTGTTTACAGGAGATGTCCCAGGACTGAATCTAGGATCCAGTCCTGTGGTTAGAAAAGTAATCCCTAAAGTAACTAATTGCATTTAACTAGAAATTCACATTGAGCTGAATGTTGCATTGTGTTTGAAAATGTGTTGCCCATTGCAACAACTGTAACTACTGTACTTAAAAGTCTATTGCCTATGTGCAAAGTATTTAAACTAAAGTAATTCATTCTGAGAAAGTATTTTTGTAATGTAATGTATAATGTAATTACAATGTAATTTAAAAATAAAATATGTAAAAAAAAATTGTTTCTAAAAATGTAGTAAATCAGTATGAAAAAAATTAATATAACAATTAATACATTTAAAAATTGTCATTTACAAAACCTTTGAAATTCACTGAAAAAACCGTAGGTTTCAGGCACGTTATAGTTAGAAATTAGCATTTAAAAACCTTTGAAATTCACTGAAAAAACCATAGGTTTCAGACACGTTATAGTTACAAATTAGCATTTAAAAACCTTTGAAATTCACTGAAAAAACCATAGGTTTCAGACACGTTATAGTTACAAATTAGCATTTAAAAAACCTTTGAAATTCACTGAAAAAACCATAGGTTTTAGGGACAGTTTTAGTTACTTGGACATTGCACTCGTACAAAACCCGTGAAATTCCCCGTTATAGTTAGTTCAGCTAACTATAACTCGCGCCCGCAATGCACTGCTGATGACGTCACATATTACATCACTCATGACATGGTCAGTGACATCACTGATGACATCACTGATGACATCTCAAATGACATCACTGATTACATCATCCACGTGATAATCTGATGCACCTCCTCACACCCTAATATAACCTTTGATACACCCACTCTAAATTACAGACTGCCATTCGCAAAACCATAGACACTCCAACACCAATAACTACATACCCACTCACTGATTCTTAGGTCTACACACACACATCCACTCACTCACCCGTACAGTCACTCATACTTACGGTCACTCAGTACAGGACTATCATATGCACTCTTACTCCTATATAGACACTCAAACAACGCCACTCATCCATAGAGATACTCACACACCTAGTCAGTCATGCAAATAATTAAACACACTGCCATTTACTCACCTATACAGTTATACACACACCAGCTCACTTACTCATACAAATAGTAGCACATTGTTACGCTCTTATACAATCACAGATACAAGCACACACTCATCCATACAGCCACTATCACAATCACTCACTCTTGCTTATAGCTATTTATATACTCCAACACACATATATACTGCCTTTCACATATGTAGTTACTCACACATGTACCACTGGGACATACATTCACTCACTAACACACTCTTACACACACTTACCCACCCATACAGTCTATCACAGATGCACTCTTGAAACCATCCACCCAGTGAATCACCCACTCACACATCTATGCACAGAGTTGCACACACCCTCCCACACAAACACTCAGGCACCCATACAGATACTCAGACAAGCATTCAATAACTCATATAGACACTCATTTAGCTATTCACAAACACATGCAGCCACTTACACAGCAACAGACAGACGGATACAGACATTCACCCAGTTTAGTCACTAACCCATGCATTCAGTAAGATACGTTAAATCACTCACTTATAGAGTCAGTCACGCACCTACTAAATCATCCATACAGACACTTACACACCCACTCATTCTTCAATACGTCTTTTCCTATATATATTAAAAATATTTAAACTTTACAGAAACACACAGTCACTGGATGATGTCATCAGTGATGTCATTTGAGATGTCATCAGTGATGTCATCAGTGATGTCACTGACCATGTCATGAGTGATGTAATATGTGACGTCATCAGCAGTGCATTGCGGGGCGCGAGTTATAGTTAGCTGAACTAACTATAACGGGGGAATTTCACGGGTTTGTACGAGTGCAATGTCCAAGTAACTAAAACTGTCCCTAAAACCTATGGTTTTTTCAGTGAATATATATATATTCACTGAAAAACCAGAGGTTTTAGGGACAGTTATAGTTAGTTGGACATTGCACTTCGTACAAAACCCGTGAAATTCCCCGTTATAGTTAGATTCAGCTAACTATAACTCGCGCCCCGCAATGCACTGCTGATGACGTCACATATTACATCACTCATGACATGGTCAGTGACATCACTGATGACATCACTGATGACATCACTGATGACATCTCAAATGACATCACTGATGACATCATCCAGTGACTGTGTGTTTCTGTAAAGTTTAAATATGTTTAATATATATAGGGAAAGGCGTATTGAAGAATGAGTGGGTGTATAAGTGTCTGAATGGATGATTTAGTACATGCGTGACTGACTCTACAAGTGAGTGATTAAACGTATCTTACTGAATGCATGGGTTAGTGACTAAACTGTGTGAATGTCTGTATCCGTCTGTTGTGTGTAAGTGGATGCATGGATTTGCGAATAGCTGCATGAGTGTCTATATGGGTTATTTATTGGTTCTATGAGTATCTGTATGGGTGCCTGAGTGTTTGTGTGGATGGGGTGTGTGCGACTGTGCATAGATGTGTGAGTGGGTGATTCACTTGGTGGATGGTTTCAAGAGTGCATCTGTGATAGACTGTATGGGTGGGTAAGTGTGTGTAAGAGTGTGTTAGTGAGTGAATGTATGTCCCAGTGGTACATGTGTGAGTAACTAAATATGTGAAAGGCAGTATATATGTGTATTGGAGTATATAAATAGCTATAAGCGAGAGTGAGTGATTGTGATAGTGGCTGTAAGGATGAGTGTGTGCTTGTATCAGTGATTGTATAAGAGCGTAACAATGTGCTAGTATTTGTATGATTAAGTGAGCTGGTGTGTGTATAACTGTATAGGTGAGTAAATGGCAGTGTGTTTAATTATTTGCATGACTGACTAGGTGTGTGAGTACCTCTATGGATGAGTGGCGTGTTTGAGTGTCTATATAGGAGTAAGAGTGCATATGATAGTCCTGTACTGAGTGACCATAAGTATGAGTGACTGTACGGGTGAGTGAGTGGATGTGTGTGTGTAGACCTAAGAATCAGTGAGTGGGTATGTAGTTATTGGTGTTGGAGTGTCTATGGTTTTGCGAATGGCACTCTGTAATTTAGATTGGGTGTATCAAAGGTTATATTAGGGTGTGAGGAGCTGCATCAGATTATCACGTGGATGATGTCATCAGTGATGTCATTTGAGATGTCATCAGTGATGTCATCAGTGATGTCACTGACCATGTCATGAGTGATGTAATATGTGACGTCATCAGCAGTGCATTGCGGGCGCGAGTTATAGTTAGCTGAACTAACTATAACGGGGAATTTCACGGGTTTTATGCGAGTGCAATGTCCAACTAACTATAACTGTCCCTAAAACCTCTGGTTTTTCAGTGAATTTCAAAGGTTTTTAAATGCTAATTTCTAACTATAACGTGTCTGAAACCTATGGTTTTTCAGTGAATTTCAAAGGTTTTTAAAATGCTAATTTGTAACTATAACGTGCCTGAAACCTACGGTTTTTTCAGTGAATTTCAAAGGTTTTTTAAATGACAATTTTTAAATGTATTAATTTTTATATTAATTTTTTTCATACTGATTTACTACATTTTTAGAAACAATTTCTTTTACATATTTTATTTTTTAAATTACATTGTAATTACATTATACATTACATTACAAAAATACTTTCTCAGAATGAATTACTTTAGTTTAAATACTTTGCACATGGGCAATAGACTTTTAAGTACAGTAGTTACAGTTGTTGCAATGGGCAACACATTTTCAAACACAATGCAACATTCAGCTCAATGTGAATTTCTAGTTAAATGCAATTAGTTACTTTATGGATTACTTTTCTAACCACAGGACTGGATCCTAGATTCAGTCCTGGTACATCTCCTGTAAACAGTTGAGTAAAAGCGTTTTGGTTACAGTCGTGATTTTTAAGGAATATTATTGTATTTTAAAAGTTGACACTTAGAAACTTTTTCTCATAGAATCACCAATGTTATCCTATGGAAGGAAATTCACTTAGCAGGTAAAAACTGTTATCGTTACTTTTTCTTACTCAGTGTTGGATCCTGGATCCAGCACTGGTGCATCTCCTGTAAACAGTTGAAAGAATGCGTTTAAGTCATACAGGCGATTTTTAAGGAATATTTGTAGTTTGTGAAAATCGACACTTTGAAACTTTTCTGCTGAAAACCAGACAATGGATTCCTATGGAAGAAAATATAAGTTACTGGTAAGTACGGTTAAAATTACTTTTCAGGACCAGTACTGGGCTGAAAGATACAGCACTGAGGTCTCTCCTTATAACAGGTGAGTAAATCGGAATTCGTATTTCGGCTGATTTTAGAGGAATATTTGTATGTTTCAAAAATCAACACTTAGAAACTTTTTCAGCAAAAAGCAGGCAATGATATCCTATGGAAGGAAATTCAAGTTACTGGTAAGTACGGTTAAAATTACTTTTGAGGATCAGTACTGGGCTGAAAGATGCAGCACTGAGGTCTCTCCTGATAACAGGTGAGTAAATCGGAATTCGTATTTTGGCTGATTTTAGAGGAATATTTTAAAGTTCCAAAACTCCACACTTAGAAGAATTTCCAAGTGAAACCAGTCAATGTTAGCCTATGAAGGAAATTCAAGTTACCGGTAAGTACGGTTAAAATTACTTTTCAGGACCAGTACTGGGCTGAAAGATGCAGCACTGAGGTCTCTCCTGATAACAGGTGAGTAAATCGGAATTCGTATTTCGGCTGATTTTAGAGGAATATTTTAATGTTCCAAAACTCCACACTTAGAAGAATTTCCAAGTGAAACCAGTCAATGTTAGCCTATGTAAGGAAATTCAAGTTACTGGTAAGTACGGTTAAAATTACTTTTCAGGACCAGTACTGGGCTGAAAGATGCAGCACTGAGGTCTCTCCTGATAACAGGTGAGTAAATCTGAATTCGGATTTCGGCTGATTTTAGAGGAATATTTGTATGTTTCAAAAATCAACACTTAGAAACTTTTTCAGCAAAAAGCAGTCAATGATATGCTATGGAAGGAAATTCAAGTTACTGGTAAGTACGGTTAAAATTACTTTTGAGGATCAGTACTGGGCTGAAAGATGCAGCACTGAGGTCTCTCCTGATAGCAGGTGAGTAAATCGGAATTCGTATTTCGGCTGATTTTAGAGCAATATTTTAAAGTTCCAAAACTCCACACTTAGAAGAATTTCCAAGTGAAACCAGTCAATGTTAGCCTATGAAGGAAATTCAAGTTACCGGTAAGTACGGTTAAAATTACTTTTGAGGCTCAGTACTGGGCTGAAAGATGCAGCACTGAGGTCTCTCCTGATAACAGGTGAGTAAATCGGAATTCGTATTTCGGCTGATTTTAGAGGAATATTTTAAAGTTCCAAAACTCCACACTTAGAAGAATTTCCAAGTGAAACCAGTCAATGTTAGCCTATGAAGGAAATTCAAGTTACCGGTAAGTACGGTTAAAATTACTTTTGAGGATCAGTACTGGGCTGAAAGATGCAGCACTGAGGTCTCTCCTGATAACAGGTGAGTAAATCGGAATTCGGATTTCGGCTGATTTTAGAGGAATATTTGCACAATGGTGAAGGGAGGGGCGGGGCCTGAGGTGACATCTGTGCAAACGCGCCCCGTGGTGCGTTTTAAGTTGGGGGATTAAGTCCCCTTGAATCATGAGGGTCCCTTCGGGCCAACTAGCCCACCAGGAACCTCCAGTATGCGCCAGGGGCTGCGTTGCAGAGACATGTACAGAGGCCACACCCTTTTTACACCTCTCTGCAACGCAGCTCTGTGGCGCTTTCTGGACGTACCTGTTGGGCTAGTTGGCCCCCAGGGACCCTCAGGATTGAAGAGGATTTAATTCCCCATCTTAAAACGCGCCACGGGGCCTGTTTGCACACATGTCACCTGAAGCCCCGCCCTCCCTTCACCACTGTGCAAACGCGCCCCGTGGCGCGTTTTAAGTCGGGGATTAACTCCCCTTGAATCCTGAGGGTCCCTGGGGTGCAACTAGCCCACCATATACCTCCAAAAAGCGCCATAGAGCTGCGTTGCAGAGAGGTGTAAAAGGGCGTGGCCTCTGTACACCTCTCTGCAAGGCAGCCCCCTGGCGCATACTGGAGGTTCCTGGTGGGCTAGTTGGCCCCCAGGGACCCCCAGTATTCAAGGGGAATTCGTTCCTCCTCTGCAAACGCGCCAGGGGGCGCGCTTGCAGAGTGGTGAAGGAAGGGGCGGGGCATGCGGGCCCGATCGTTTTTTTTTGTTTTTTTTTGGGGGAGGGGGCCGCATGGCCCCCCTCCCGGGCCACTACTTGCCCCGGGGACCCCATCCCCCGGGGCTGGCCCTCTCGTTGGGGACTGTGGGGGTCCCCAATCCCCCACAGTCCCGCCGGCTCCCCGTGTCCTACGGGAGCCGGCATTGCTTACACATGGGGAGCAGCTAACATGCTGCTCCCCATGTGGAAAGCAATCGGCTTTGGATATTGGAGAGAGAGCAGGTTTCCTGCTCTCTCTTCCAATATCCAAAGCAGTTTGCAATGACAGGACGGGAGCCGCGAGGCTCCGTCCTGTCATTGCAAACAGCAGTGTCCCGGGGGTAGGCACCCCGGGACACTGCGGAGGAGCCGGCCCTGGGGGTGGTGGTCCCCAGGGCCATCAAGGGCTCCAGGAGGGGCCGCGCGGCCCCCTCCCATTCAGTGCACAGCCCCGGGGAGGTGGTGGTCCCCGGGGCTCCAAAACGGACCCCCATTGTAATTTTTCTTAGTGCCCCGGGAGGTGGTGGTCCCGGGCGTGTGGGGGCTGGAGCCCCCCACACAGGTTTTTAATTAAAAAAAGAAGCCCCGGGGAGGTGGTGGTCCTCGGGGCTGCGTGAGGGCTCAGAGCCCTCCCGCACCATTCTACATAAAGCCCCGGGGGTGGTGGTCCTCGGGGCTTGGGGACCCTTAGAGGCCCCCACACATAAAATTAACCCCCCAGCATGCCCCCGGGACTTGGCCCACCCGGGGGCAATTATCATCGAGCGCGGAGACCGCGCTCGATTTTTGCTCGGCAGGGTTCGCGCTCCCTGAGCGCATCCTGCCGATTTTTTAAAAAAAATAATTTTTTGCCCAGGGGTCCTTGTGGGACCCCTGAGCAGACCTAGGGGGTCAGGGTGTTTCTACCCTGCCCCTTTGTGCGCTTTGCGCACTTGTTTCTGTCCTCGGTTCTACCGAGGACAAAATGGCTGCCAACACTTCCTGATTTGGAGTGTTGACAGCCAATTAACATAAAGCTCGTGCTCGGGAGGATCCGCGGCCCTAGATATATATATCTTTTTACTTTTCATTTTCTCAGCAACTACTGAACGGATTTACACCATTTAACAAAAAGGGTTCTTTCTGAACCAAGAACTACCTCTTTGCCAAATTTGGTGTAATTCCGTTCAGCAGTTCGGGCTGTAGCCGTGTCTAAAGTTTCCTATGGAAAATTGCATGGGGAAAACGCGTTTTGGGACCCCCTTTTTCTCGGCCCCCGCTTGACGAATCCCCCGAGACTTTCAGGGTAGGAGCGGACCGGAGCGCCCACAAAGTTTGAAAATTTTGCGAAGATACGTCAACCGGCAAGAGAGTTATTTCAAATAGAATGTCGCGGATTTCCTATGGATAATAGGTTGTAACTATAACTATCTACTGGCGACCGCCAGTAGATAATACATATATACATATATATACAGTACCATCCTTATATGTGGGTGACAAATTCAATAGTTTGGCTCCCTGAATGGAGAAAGTTGTTCCATCCATTTTTTTGTATGCTGGAATTTTGAGGCAGAATACCATTCTAGAACATAGGTTATTTTCTTGTATGTATATGGAGATTTTTGTCCCTGATGAAAAGTGATCTTTTGCCATGTATTGCTTTGTGGGTGATACAAAGCAGCTTGAAGGTGGTTCTTCTGGCAACTGTTAACCAATGTAGGGCCTTCAAGGCAGGAGAGAAGAGCACGTATGGCTTTATAGGAAGAGTCTAGCAGCAGAATTCTGAATCTTTGTAATCTTCTCATAGTTGATTAAGGTGAGCCGTGATATGAACCATTAGTGTAATCCAGTTTTAATAGGACAAGACAAATTGTCGCTTGGACCTTGTGGGGGAATCTTTGGTGTGGGAAGATGTGTGGCAGCATTTTCTTTGAAAAAAAGGCTGATTTTGCTACCTTATCCACTTGGCATTCATTGATAGCTTGGCTTCCATAGTAATTCTGAGGTTTCTTACCTTCTTGGATATTTTTTAGCTGTGGTTCTAGATCGTCAGGCCATGCACAAAGAGGGCCATAAGTTTTCCAGGTGACTGTTTCAATTTTGGACGTTTTCAATTTGAGCTCTATGTCATCCATTGGTCAACAACCCTGAGGCAACTGAAGATTTTGGATTTCTCAATGTCCTTGGGACATTCCAATTTCTGAAGTATCGACGTGTCATCTGCATAGTTATAGCAGGTGAAGTGAAAACAATGAATGAGTTTTGGTAATGATTTCATGTAGATGCTGAAAAGCTAGGCTGAGATGATAGTACCTTGAGGGACTCCTGCTTTAGTGCTGTATGGTTTTGAAAAAAAAGGAGGAATATGTGTGATATTTATTCTATTGTATAGGTAGGATGTTATCCAGGCAATATCTGTGCCCTCTATTCCGGCTTCCTCGAATCTTTGGGTTAGTGTACCATGATCAACTATGTCAAAGGCCGCCGAAAGGTCCAAGAGAAAAAGAGCAGCAACCCTGTTCTGGTGTACTGTGTTTTTAGGGTCATCCAGATTGAGGTGAGGGCTGGTTCAGTGCCTCTTCCTGGACGCAATCCTGCTTGGAAGTTGGAAAGTAGGGAATTGGCTTCAGTAAGTTGTGACTTCTGGGCGAAGGCTGCACTCTCTATAAGTTTGCCCAGGAATGGTCAGTTGCTATAGGTCTGTAGTTGTTGTGGTCTTAATTGTCCAGGTTAGTTTTCTTAAATAATGGGCATAGGTATCTCTTTTATAAGTCTTCTGGGAAAACGTCTGCCATTAAGGAGTTGTTGATGATTGTTCTTACTGGGATGGCTATTGAAGTTGTTTAGAGAATTTTGAAGCTATAAGGTAGTCAAGTGTCAGAGGCTGGATTAATCGCTTTGGCAAGATCCAGCTATTCACCTTGTGATAGTTTTTTGAAGGCGTGTAGAGGCTATGTTACAGACCGAGAAGGGAGCGCACTGTCTGGCATATCAGTACACAATTCGCTCAGATGCATTGTGGTAAATGTAGTGCATGACAACACTCACTTCAGTTGAAAGTCCTTAGTCTTCACCATTGTTGGTGCAGATAGTGCTGTGTATCTCTAGACACGTGTTTAAGGATTGTTGGTCTTCTTCAGTAGAGTAACTAATGAACTTTGGGGGTGCTGGCAATGCTGTTCACAGTCTTCTCAGGTTTAGTACCACTCTCGGAGCATAGGTGCATTCCAGAGCTCATCAGCCCAATAACTCAGAAAGCAACAAATTACAAAAGCAGGAGGGCGCACACTGCATGTCACACCTGCACACAAGTAGCACAGAAGCATTGTGGTAGATGCAGTGCACGATAAGCCACTTACTCTTTTGCCTGTGTGATTGTGTCTCACAGTTTGATAGCCTGGTGGAACTGCTTCATTCAAGTCACTGACGCCATATCTTCAGCCAGCCATGATTCATTCATTAATGGGTCTAGCAGCAATAAAATTTGGTTAATGGCTGCCAGAATTGCACAAACATTCAGAAACTTTTAAACACAAGCAGTTTGTCACCAACAATGCTGACACATGACTGTAAAAATGCACTTTGATTATTTTAAAGAGTGCACAGTAGTCAGCAGCGACGTGTTAGTGGAAAAAGCAAAGGGGCAGAGAGAGCAGGAAGGAACAAACGGAGGGAAACTGAGGCTGTTAACAGGGGCAGCCGGCACGGCTCGGGGTTGGGGGGAGGGGCAGGCACGCGGGGGGTGCGGGCTGCTTTTAACATTTAAAAAAAAAAAAAACTTACCTTGCCGCCGCCGGATCCCGTGTCTTCTCTCCTGCTCGCCTGTGTCCGACTCCAGGTGAAAACAGGAAGCAGACAGCCAGGCTCCCACCCCTAACCCAATCACAACGCTCCAATGGAGCGTTGTGATTGGTCTGAGCGTTGTGACACGGCGCTCAGCCAGGGGCTGGAGGGGTGGGGATGTTCTCCATGCAGGCAGCCTGCATGGAGAACAGGGAACTGCGCATGACTGGTTTGGGCGGCCCAAGAGGGACTACCAAACAGTCATTGCCCACAGGAGTGTTCTACCACTCATCCCCTGCAGCTCCGCCCCACCCGCTCACGCACTGCAACAGCAGGAGGACAAAATAAAATGATAATAACATTCCATTATTATCATTTTATTTTTTCCTTTGTTTGCGGCTCCTGGCAGTGGGGGGGGGGGATGCTCCTCTGCCTTAGCGGAGGAGCTGCCACTGGCTGTTAAGAGGGAAAGCAGTGCAAGAAATGGAGTGAAGCCAGCAAACTGAGTATATGGTGGGAGGTGAGGGGTGGCAGTTCGGAATCCGACAGATGAAGAGTGCAGTGGGAGAGGAAAAGGAGAGGAAAAAAATGGGTGCAGAGCATAAAGAGCGGTAAATATAGGCTGTAAAGAGGAAAAGGAAGGGGCTTTCGCAGACTTCTGCAAGTGCAAAAAACTGTTTGTTTTTTTAAATACGAGATTGCAGATCTAACAGGATCAGCATCCAGTGAACCTGAGATATTTTACCAGGTATTACCCTATATTATATTTTGCAGTCAGACCTGGGTTAAGACAAGATTAAGAGAAGGAGTAATGGTGCATCTATTACCAGTAGGTATGTCTCAAGGAGGTCGCAGGCTGATACTGGCTACTCACCCTCAGAAAACATCACCCTGCATCACACTAATTTATAAAAGCATTTCTATTTTTGAGAATATCTCTAGTTATTTTTTTCTGTCTATTCTCGTTGTCCAAACCCAACATAGCACCCCTCAATCGATACATTGCAGTCAGCCCTTATCACACGCACTACAATAGCCTATATTTGAACGTTTATCTGGCATGTAAAACACTTATCCGCAGCAACACCTGTGTTCCAGTCTTGCCTATAAATGGTCAAAACTGCTGGTCACAGCTTTCTTAAAGCATTCTTGCTTGGGTCTGTTGCTATTGCTCTATCCAAACATTAGCCACAGGTATCTGTTGAGTACAGTGAGACTGCTGGAGTCAAACTGGGCATTTGCTGCTGGTCCCTGACCTCTATTGCACGCTGCACTTTACCGGGAGTCCCTGGAGGGGCTTCTTAAACTTCACGCCGGTCCCACAGCGCGGGAGACTGCTGGAGCCAAACTGGGCATATGCTGCTGGTCCCTGACCTCTATTGCACGCTGCACTTTACCGGGAGTCCCTGGAGGGGCTTCTTAAACTTCACGCCGGTCCCGCAGCGCGGGAGACTGCTGGAGCCAAACTGGGCATTTGCTGCTGGTCCCTGACCTCTATTGCACGCTGCACTTTACCGGGAGTCCCTGGAGGGGCTTCTTAAACTTCACGCCGGTCCCGCAGCGCGGGACGTACCCGGGCTCGGACCGGGCCAAGACGGGCCCATCTTAGCCCGTCAAAGACCGGAGGAGGCCGGGCTGGGCCAGGTCTCTTAAACTGATTTTTTTTTAAAAAGGTACTGTGCTGAGCTCCGTAACAGATTCGGTGGACAATATTTTACTAATCTGGTAAATGAACTATAGAACCTGGCAACCATTATTTACCCTAAGTGATAGAGACTAATTTGTTTATATTGAATGTGTAGACCGAGCTACGGTTACTTAATTTATAATTGTTATAATTGTTTTTAATTGTCCCTAAAGACTGGTGTTAAGTAGAAACATGGGGAAGAGAAAAACACTGAGTGCAAACCTTAAAAAGGATACAAAAACAGGGGGACAGTCATGTAAGACCCTATTAAGCTATCTAACAGGTGCTATGGGAGCCATAGAGCAGCAGATTAACACTGTAGAGGAGTCCTTGAATACAGTGAATATAGGTATTGAGGGGGGTCTAAGAGAGGATAATGATACGCAAGGGGGTCCTGACACACATACAGTGGCACCTAGAATTCCAACTATTTTAAATGGTTGCATTGTTAATGTGTCGGACCATTTATCAGGAAGCGAACAGGAGAGTGACTCCCAACCGCCAAATAAGTGACCTAGAAACCCTGACCCTGACCCGGATTTCCTCCCCTCCAACAAAAAAGTGAGAGGGCAACAGATTAAAGAAACCCCCATATTAATCCGGAAGAAAGCTGCAAAAAAGGATAAGATTCTGCCCTCCGATAAGGGCGGGGGTTGGCAAAAGTTAATCACCAGCTCAAATGCACGTATGCAGAATGAGGTGGTTAAGATTAAGGACAAATTAGAAATTATAGACACCTTTCTTAAAGAAACGTTTAATACACTTATGCAGAATTGGAAAAATGGAGGAAGTCCTATCCAAGTGTCTAGTAACCCCTATGAAACCTGGTGAGGAAATAATATCTGGCTTTACACGTGGCCAGGACATGATGACTGATAACACACGAAGGCCCAATACAAGACATGCACATGATGGTTGTAATGAGCGTATACAGGTACCGCAGGTACTGCATAATATCACAAAACAGAATAAAACTAGGGAGGTTCCATCTACAAGCGTCCCGCTGCCACTCGATAAACAGACCCACCATCAGGGGAATCCTGGTAATATTCGTACCCCGATTAGAAACTGTGAATCGACTGATAAAGTGGACATACTGGAGAGACATATGATAGCTCTTGATTTACCACCTGAGGCCACCCCCTACGTGGTTGTTTTAGCAAACGTCCCGAGATTACAACCTGGAGCGAGCGAGTCCTGGGAGTCTTTAAAGAACAAATCGCTGCATTGGCTGGGTGCCAGAACTGGCCTCTTAGAGAGACTATTCGATGAATTCAAGATGGTTAGGAGAGTGAACTGGGTAGGAAGGAATTGTAAGAATCTGAACGGTGACTGTGTAGTGCTGACTTTTAAGACTCCGCAGTTGGTAAGACTGATCCTGGGAAGAGCAGGATACACTATAATTGCTGACCAGGATGTTATGTTATGTTATTGTATGTTATGTTATTGTATTCTTATATAGCGCGTGTATACCGACAGGTCTCTTAGCGCTTCGGAAGAAGAGAACAGCGTCAGGGCCGGGTGGTCACCATGGTACTAGGGAGAATTAGGTCATGTCTAGAGCCTCTCTAAAAAGGATGGTTTTAAGCTGCTTCCGGAAAGGGAGCAGACCATGTTCTTTACGGAGAGTATCGGGCAGCCGGTTCCAAAGTTGTGGCAGGAGGACCGAGAAGGCTCGTCCTCCTTTGGAAACACAATTGCCCCGCGGGCAGACCAACTGGGCGGCCTCTGCTGAGCGGAGCGCCCGTCTAGGCACATATTTAATTAAACGTTCCCTAATGTACTCTGGGCGTGACCGTAAAAGGCTTTCTGGGCAATACAGAGTCCCTTAAACTTCGCTCTTTGCCTAACCGGCAGCCAATGCAGTTTGCGCAGCAAAGGAGTGGCATGGGTTCTTCTGGGTGACCTGAAAATCAGCCTGGCGGCGTCATTCTGTACCACCTGTAGCCTATTCATAAGTTTCTGGGGGAGCCCGACATAGAGCGCATTGCCATAGTCGAGTCGCGAGACGATGGTTGCTCGTACAATGGTTTCCAGCGATGAAGTTGAAAGCAATGGAACCAACTTCCTCAGTTGTCTCAGCAGACCAGTGCAAGTACCCACCACAGCGTTGACTTGATTTACCATGGAGAGCTCGGAGTCGATCTTAATTCCTAAGCTTTTTACAACTGGTACTGGGCTGGGACAAGCCCCCAGCTCTTGGCTACTTTTACCAACCACTAGGTCATAACAATGCTATTACACATAGGACAACACACACCCTGAATTATTCCTCCCGATTTAATGTTCCCACCAAAAATCGTTTTGAAATGCTCACCAACCTTGAATCTGTCGATTGACCACGAATGACAGTACCTATACAGACTGCAGTACTATGTAGGCGGGGGGGTTACAGTAAAAGATGGTTCCTTATTGTTAAAATCAAATACAGAAAAAGGGATAGATATGACAGCCAATGAAAATGTAGCTTTACTACCTAATATAGCCAATGATAACTCGCTGGTCTCCTCTTTACTACCACCTACACAAACTAACTCTGAGATGACAGATATCGATAGTGGGGGGGTAAATGGCGGCGGCGAAGTAACGAAGGATAAATGTCAGCTTATGTTCTGGAATACAGCGGGACTAAAGGCAAAAGTGTCCAATACAATCTGGATGGAGTTTGTGAATGGCTATGATATTGTTAGCCTGCAAGAAACTTGGGCGGTGGATCCCATCCACATAAATGGATATAAAACCTTCCACTCGCCTGCTAGTGCTTCCTCCCATGGCAGGGCTAAAGGGGGCCTCTGTATTTATATTTCTAACTATCTTAACATAAGAAAAATAGTATTAAACGTTAATGAATTATGCTATCAAATCCTTAGCCTCCATCTAGAACAGGCAGCCTGCTTAGTTATACTAAATTTTTATAATAATGTACCTCCTACGTTGTTTAAGGGCTTATTGAGCTCGATGATCAATGACATAAATAATTTGCAGTTGCATGATGTATTTGTAATTTGGGGAGGGGATTTTAATTCGCCTCTGTGCCAGAATTCGGATAAAGAGATCTGTGGTATCTCCTACGATAAGGGTTCTAGCTTCTCTCACTTCCCGCATACCTCTTTTGGAAACATTTTGAATGATGCTATGTTTAACCTGGACATGGGGTTTGCAAATGACCTGTGCTCTCCAACGGTGCCATTTCGACCCACGTTCAATGGTAGAGGTATATTCTCAACTATTGATTTTATTTTAATAACTAGCAGACATGCATCTTGTGTTAAGAATTTTAATACCCACAAGATAGCCCTAAGTGATCACTTCCCTTTGAGCTTAGACATAATAATGCCTAGTCAGTCACTTAATACCAGAGATGTTCTCTCTGACCCCGTAGATAATATTGTACTGAGTAGGCAAAATGGTTATGCGCTCAGATGGGTAAATATAGATTCCGGGGAATTTATTAAAAAAGTTGGACTGAACTGTAAAGAAATGTTCTTAACCTGTCTGAAAGAGAAGGCTACGGATCAGGAAATTATAGAAAATTTTCTGGTTATCTCTAAATTTATAAAAGAAGAATTAAGGGTTAAAAACAAAAAGTGGGCTACACATAGGCAAGGCTGGTTTGACACAAGATGCACAAAGGCCTATTCCAACCTTAAAAATCTTCTACATGCAACAGTAAGGAACAAGGAATTAATTAGTGCGGCTAGGAAAGAATATAAGAAGGCTTTAAAAACGAGAAAGTCGGCACTAAAAGTAGAAGCATGGCTAACCCTAGAAGAAGTTTCTGAAAAACGAGATTCCTCCGCTTTTTGGAAAGCGGTTAATGCACCTTTCTTAGCCGATAATGATATAGCAACGGTTGAGATTGCCATTACAGAATCGGAATGGATCTCACATTATTCTAAATTGTATGAGAAGCCAGTTAATGATCCTCTTAATACTACGCTGAATACGATCAATAATATGCCTCTGCTTAATTCCAAGGGATTAACACTAGATTTTACGCTTTGTGAGGTTCTAAAAGCAATTAATTTAAGCTCGGGAGGCAAGGCGGCAGGTCCGGATGGTATTCCGGTGGACCTTTTAAAGCTAATTTGGAACTGTGGGGGCCTCTTTTGACTCCGCTTTTTAATGCATGCTGTTCTAAAGGCTTATTATCAACTTGGTATGAATCTGTAATTGTGCCTATTTTTAAAAAGGGAGATAGGACTAATCCAGAATGTTATCGTCCTATCTCGCTGCTGGATTCCACAATTAAGATCATCGGGCGAGTTTTATTAGATAGAATGCAGGCATGGGCAGATGAACGGGCTATTTTAAGTGACCTTCAGTATGGCTTCCGTAAGGGCATGGGCACAGTTGAGCAGGGCTTAAATTTACATATAATTTTGGATAAATATACCAGAGCAAAAGGGGGCAGACTTTTTATGATTTTTGTCGACCTAACAGCGGCTTTTGATTGTGTTGTTCACAATAAGCTATGGCAAATTTTAGAGAACATGGGCATGGATGTTTTAATAATTACCTTCTTGAGGCAGCTATATTCAGGGGCAAGGGTGAGGGTCCGGTTCGGGAAGGGTGGTGAATGCACTAAGAACTTTAGCGTATCAAGAGGAGTGAGGCAAGGCTGTGTCCTTGCCCCATTCCTCTTTACACTATATATAAATAATCTTGAATCTGTCTTGGTAAAGGAAAGTAGAGACTTGCCCACTGTAGAGAGGCGACCCATCCCTGCACTATTATACGCGGACGACGCGGTGTTAATGGCTCGCACCCCGTTCGCTCTTCAAAGGGTGGTCAACTCCTTTTCAAATTTTATGTTAAGTCTGGGGCTTAAGATTAACTGTTCCAAAACGTTTTCAATGTACTGTGGGGAGGGTGTTAACAAAAGGGTAAAACCCCTCTTTATAGACTCAAAATCCATTGTAAGCGCTAGAGCGTTTTCATACCTGGGGATCCTGTTTGATAAGTCAGGAACTTGGACCCAGGCTGTTATAACGAGACGGTTGTTGTTCATTAAGTCATTGATGGCACTTTCCAACTTTAGTCGTAAATTGGGCAGGCGACCCCCTGTGGAATTGTTACGTATTTACAAGGCGAAATGTGTGGCAATTGCCACCTACGGAGCTGGAGTTTGGGGATATGCGGAGGTAAATGCCCTGCAGACTGCAGAAAATTCGTTTTTTAAATTTCTTTTGGCAGTTCCTGACAGTACTGCAAATTATATCTGCCACTCAGAATTAGGCATGCCGTATCTCGAAGATTTGATTAAGATACAGCCAGTACTTTTGTGGCATAAAATATGGACAACAGATGAAACCAATTTTAATCGTTTTATTTTAACCGATGCTTTAGGATTGGACGGGGTCAGAAACATTAGATGGATACAATATGTTAAAGTGTTTTTAACTGGAATTGGGCACAGTGAATATTTTAATGAGCCGCTTACTATGAGTAACGTGTCCAGGAAAGATTTTAAAGTTAAATGCATCTGCTATTTGGGGGAAAGAAGAGCCATAAACGAAGTGAAAAAATCAACAGTCCAAGCCCACCAACTTTCACTGTCGACTGTTAGTATTCAGCCATATATTACATTAACTATGGGCGATTACGATCGATTTCTGTTGACCCGTTTTAGGCTGAATATTTTATACCGATTACTAAGTTTTCCTACACCGAATGACTGGTCTAAAGATTTATGTAAGTGTCCGTGTGATGGGGTCTCCACACAGTCATCTATACATATATTGTTTTTTTGTAAGTACTATATTAAACCTAGAAAAAGGTGGATTGTCCCCGTGTTACAGAAATTTGGCTTGAAACAATGTCGCCCTGCATTATTGGCACTGCAACTTTTGGATGTTGTTTATGTTATTGCCGCAGTCTCTGCGTTTTAAAAAATATTTTTAAATGTCGCAAATCTATTATATGATCTTAGCTATAGTATTGTGTGTGTATATTATTGAAATGCATAACTGTGCTTTTTTGGTTATCTTAATTGTAACCGAATAAAGATCTTTTTGATTTGATTTGAGTACATTTTTCGTTTTCTGCACATCACTCAGAATTATGCATGACTAAATCCAATTAAAATTCATTGACCCAAACTATTACAATGAGCCTTGTGGTAAGGTTAAGGGATTTGGGACATACTCCTCTGCAATGCAGTGTTCACTACTGATTCTGCTAGACCTAATGAACATTTTACTTGTTAACAAATCAGTGTAGTTGCAGTATTACACTAGTACCTGTGTCCCGGGAACTGTTCTGACACTGGTGCCCAGACCTTGGACCTCTGGGAGCACACTGTACCTTTTAATACATTTGAATTATTTATTATCAGGTGCTTAGTAAAGATGTCCATGAACCAGTGGTTTAGTGAAGCTGAACAGAAGGCTACTCCAGGAGGTTATTCTTAACATCGTATATGCATACACAGCACCTCTGGTTTAGAAAATATCTGTTTCGTGAAGCACATACCACTCGATGCGAAGCTCACCGCACATCTTTTCGATCAGTCGTTACCTCTTGCATACTGAACCCCTCCAATGACATTTGGGCTTTTTTGAGCATTCACTAGCACACTATGACCACCACCACATGCCACCATTCCACTCTCACTTCCAAATGGTCGTACCCACAGACTACATGTAGACACAACCCTCTCACTTTCACGTGTACTACAAGGTTGTGAAGGCAAACAAAAGAATGGCCAAATCAACTACTACCACACACCACATGAAACATACACCCTATTTATACTCTGATAAAAGTATTATATACTTACACATCATCGCCCAAATTATGTGGCATGACGAGACCACAAGTTGGATTGTGATGTGTGTATATATAGAAACCGCACTAGAGCTAAGCATTCGCTAATTCCTTCCCCCAATCCAGAAAAGTCCTTCAGCACTCCCACCTAAAATGTTCCAAGACTAAACTCACTTTACTTCTCTGCCAACCCACTCAAACCATTTCAAAACTTTAGACCAGTCGTTCTTAAACTTTTGACTTCTGTGGGCTCCCACTTCATCATGACTGGAACCCGGGGAACCCCACAGAATTTCTGAGGATTTGTACCGCAAAAAAATACACAAACAACTTAGAAACAAGCATTGATCCAACAAATACACAAATTATTAAATAGGTTATTTAATTGACAAATATTTAAAAAATCAAAATTTTAATTTTAATGGGAAGGTTGGAGTCCACTCATCGTCCATGTTATGTTTGATGCACCTTCTCTGCTCCGACAAATCAATGTGCGGATTTTAACTCAATTTTTACCCTCCAATTTCAATTTCCTTCACATTTACAGAACATTTTAAAATTTTCAATTTTGCTTTTTTATTTTTGTACACTTTATTAATCTGTTAATATGATTAATTTCCTAAGCAGTCGCTGACCCCCTGAGGTCCCCGGACCACAGGCTAAGAACCACTGCTTTAGACAACCAACAAAACGTACTCGATTAAACAATGGTTCCTCAGGTTCAGTGGCCTTCCTAGATCTGCACAACAGGGTGTTGAGAGAGAATGTGCTGTGTGCCTTAACTATGCTGACTGGCGCTACACAATTTCCCGCTTGTAGAAATAACAAGTTGTAATTGGGATCTCAGTTTCAAAGGTAGCTTCAGAAAAACGGTTGCATTAAGTCTAGAAACATGCAACCATGTGCTGGAGAGATTTAGGTTTCATATACTTTAACATAGAAGTGCATTATAGAGAATTTCTCTATCTCCACACATAATTAAATGTACATACTTTGTCTAATTTGTCATGGCAGTTTGTCATATAATGACAAATTAGTCAATGAATACATTGCAAAACAGTAGGAACTATAAATACTAGGTGGGATGGTCAATGAGTAAACCTACTTGCAGGGGCGGCTCCTCTGCTAAGGCGGAGGAGCGTCGCCCCCAATGAGTAGGTCAAAAAGGAGGGGGAAAAAATTATAATAACTTATTATTATCATTTCATTTTTCTTTTGTTGCTCAGCTGGGTAAGGGCAGGGCGGGGCTGGGTCTGACAGAGGAGCTGGAGGAGAAGGGGCTTGCACTGTCTCAAGTGCACATGACAGTTTGGCCGGCTGTCTCGGGCCAGCCAAACCGTCATGTGCACTTTGAACCACTGCGCTAAGACCAATCACAACGCTGCATTGCAGAGTTATGATTGGCTTAGGGGAGCCTGGAAGCGTGGGTGCATCCTGTTCCTGCCCTGGAAGCGGGCAAAGAGGACCGAGAGGCGGCAACGGTACACAGGTAAGTGTTTAATTATTTTTTTTCATTCTAACCCTCCCACCCCCACACCGGCGTTAACTAGCAGCCGCCACTGCCTACTTGTTACAAAGGTGATTGTCCACCTTAATCTTGCCGTATGCTTTAAAGTTATTAGGCATCGACATGACTGGGAGAGGAACATTACTCAAATCACTGATTGTATGGTTGACTCCAAAAGCCATGCACTGCAGGGGTTGACCACTCATGGGCATTTGGCAAAAAGCCTGACTAGAAGCTAGGCCATATGCCCAACCACCGCTGCGCACAGCTGAACATACTTTAACATAACGACACAGCCATGACGAGCATAACATTTTGTTCAATTTTTTAACCAAGAAAGTTGATTCTAACTAGACCCTTTTCTTTGTTCTATTAAAGATTGTTGGGACGGAAAAGTTTTCTGCATGATTGACGTGTACCCCTGCCCTGAGGGCCCAACTGTACTGTTGTCTGGGTCCCTAATGCTGATTTTTGATGTCATAGGCAAACACTGATCTTGCATGTGCACCATGACATAGGCCTGTCTTATGGGTTGCGGTCTTGTTGGAATAGGAGGGGCGACCTAAGCACTACACTCATTGTGGTTGAAAGTTACCACTTTCACCAGGAGTTAAGCAGCACAAGCGCGGTGATGGCAGCATACCGTGTGGTGATCAACAGGAGAGAACAAGTCCTTTTTAACCGGTCACTGGAGTGAGCCCTACAGGCTCACTCACCTTTCTAAAGTTCAGCTGCTGTGTACTTGACACTCCTCTTGGCCTACATCAGTTAAAGTGCTGCGCAGTGCAGGAGTGGTGACTATGTTCTGGTTCCATGTGTGCCTGGGAAGGGTAGAGTACAGAGATGGAGCAGTACTGTGCTGTGCAGTGAGTGCATGTACTGGATGTATGTATGCTTGCGAGGAGTACATTACATGAAAGATGTAGTGCTGTGCAGTGTGTGTCTGGTGAATGCATGCACTGGGTGTATGTGTGTCTGCGAGAAGTACAATACACGAAGGGTGTAGTGTTGTGCAGCGCCCATGATGAATGTGTGTCATGGCGGTGTGGGTGCCTGCAAGAGGCACACCATGGCACAATACATAAAGCCTACAGTACTGAGCAGTGTGCACAGAGTGAATCTGTGTGCTGAATGTATTTATGCCTGGGGTGGCCCTAATGGGTGGAAGTCACTTGAGCAATTTAATGGGGATGGAACAGGTCCTCTCGAACACAAAGTAGAGGACCTGTCCGTCGAGGTTCAGATGGCGTCCGGCTGCTGATTACCCCATTGTCCGGAACATCGCGAGGACATTTTCAAAGTAACTATGTAAAGTCAGTTTTTTGGGACCGTCACGTACAGATTGGCCCATACAAATTTTCAGATACCGTATTCTCAGCCTCCACAGTTGGTCCTTAGACAATTCCTTCTACTTTGTATTCGAGAGGACCTGTTCCATCTCCATTAAATTGCTCAAGTGACTTCCGCCCATTAGGGCATTATGAAATTGTCATATGTGGCTTCTCCTGATGAAGGCACTCCTGTGCCGAAATGAGCGTAGATACCATCTGGTATCCAGCCACTGACCGTTGCTGAAATGAATCAATATTTACCAGATTGAAAGTTGTTGAAACAGATTTTGGCTTCCTGCCATTCATGATGATATTGTATGTCATGTAGACAGATTAGATCATTAGGATCAAATATTTCCATAAATGAGAAATCAATAGACATCCTTTTGTACATTTCGTCAATGTTTATGTCTATGTATTTTCAGCCTTCACTGTAAAGTATGATGCTAGAGTGAATGCTGACACGGCTGAAGTTTGCCTGTGGACTGTTTTTATTATTCATATTTATTGTATTGCTTTAATAAAAACTATTTTTGTATTTGTTTATAATCTGATGTTGTTTGTCCATTCATGTTTTAGTTATGAGTTATTGTCACATTTTCTATTATGTTTGAGTTGCCCTAGGACTTTGAAATTTCATGTTTTCCCTGCCTAGAGGAACTCTCAACTAGTAGCAGGGGGCACTTTCTTATTTACGAGAAATCCAGGGTTGCCATGCAGAGAGGGCAAATTTCCTACAGTACTCCACCTTAAAGACGGAAAATGATAAGCATACGTGATTTGGTTTGCATAGCCAAGTTCTAAAGTTGTTTGTGGCTGAGACTCTAAGGCTGTTTCCAAATATCTATCAAAAAAGTGAGAACTTGAATCCACACACAAGTATTTACCTAGAGATGTTTGGGCACATCTCATGACCATGTTAAATATAGATCATATACTGCAATAGACAGATTGTATCTAAACTGAAGATTTTTATGGTGTAAACACTTATTTACAAAACCTCTTTGCCGATTTTGAGGCATAACACGTTGTTAAATAATGTACAATGTAGGGTTGACTGACTTGGAGACGGTGTAGCTCACAGTGTGGCTGTACCAATAACTCAAAGGATGTACTCCTTTCTGTTTCTCGAGATATTGTATGTATTGCATTGTACCACGCTACAGAGGATGGTCGGTACAACGTCACTAAATCAGCCTTATCAGTCGGTAAGATTCAAAACAGCATTTCTGACTCAGAAAGGGAGTTCAAGATCAGTAATTTAGAAAAAAAACATGAAGCTTTATTACAAGATTCAAAAAGAAGGTACAATACAGAAATAATAAAACGCAGACATAATGAATGACAAAGTCAGAAAACTGCTATATCTCAAGTGTGCAGAAATATCTGTAGGAAATCGAACAGCACCCCTAAGCTAAGGAAAGGTCTTCTGGCTCACCCCCAGATTCAAGAGTTTATATCAGTTTTCTTGCATAGAAATTAAGACTGCAAATTCAGCATGGTATGATCACTGCTCCAACAAATCACATTTACACCTTTTAAAATGTCACATAACCATATCACTTTAGCACTAACCAACTATATGAATATTGCTGTGCCCGTTCTGACGTAATGCCGTTCGAAGGTGTTAAAACACTCATTCTACATAAACAGCAGAAAACCATTGTAACTGAATGCAGTACAGTGTGCAACGAGAAAGACCTTGAATATGGTATCGAAAGAGCTTCCTCTAGAGCGCTGTTCAAGAACAGTGCTGTACATAGTGTCAGGTGAGAGATATAAACACAGAATGAACATCATAGGGGCCGATTCCGATCTCGGCCGGCAGTGCTCCGAATCGGATTCGGATTTACCAGATCCGATTCAGAGCCCTGTTTCCCGACCGAATCGTACGCGGGTCCGGCCGAGCGAGTACGATGCGAGCGCACGCGAAATCGCCGACCGACTCGTTCACGGGTCCGAACCGCACCGACCGACTCGCTCGGACTCGACTCGCACCGCGCTATGGAGACGTTTCCCGGCCGGATAAGTACGATGCGCGCCGTCCGGCTCAAAAGAGCTGTTGGAGCCGGACTTTGGGGGTCCGCGTCGGACCCCCTGTACGCGTAGGCGCGCGAGTCGCACACAGGGGGAACCATGGGTCCCCCTACCTGTGCATGTACGCCACGATGCGCATGGACGCGTACCCGCTGTAGGGGCGCCCTTGTTCGCCTCGCACCCATTGAGTCAATGGGAGCCCGCGTACGCGTTGTACGACCGGCTCCCATTGACTTCAATGGGAGTCCGACCGAATCGAGTCCGATAGCATGCGAATGCATCGTACTCGTCCGGTCGGACTGCTAGGGTCCGATTCGGTCGGAATTCTCTCCGGGTCCGGCTCGGTCGGAGAGATTTCCGGCCGGAATCGGAATCGGCCCCATGGTATTGCTTCCATTTTGAACAAGATGGCAGCGAAACCTACCTGAGACCTAGTTAGCCTAAGCCAGAAAACACGGACTTTAGCACATGGTAATGATTTTGTTTCAATTGCAGTAGTGTACGTGTGTGAATTTAAGTGTAGAGCAATTGATATTAATGCACATTATAGTTTAAATGCACAAAAGCTTCCTCAGTGATGACTACATCACACTATTACCTAAACTATTTACAGTACAGTATGCAGCTCATTCTGTCTCTTGCATCTTGATTCTTCCAACATCTTAAGTTGATTATAGACTTGCAAATTGACATTTTCGAATTCCATCTGTTTTCTTTTCCTCTTGGACATAATTGACTCCTTCTTGCATGCACAATTTTAGAAATAATTAGTTCAGAAAAATTGAACAAAAGAAACAGGACTATTGCATAAATTAGCACAATGATTACAGAGGTTAGCATAATGTGCAGCATGCCTCCCCAAACCATCAAGCCATTCACCAACCTTTCGAAAGCACTTTCCAGTCTCACCAAACCAGGAACCCACTGATTCCCATAACCTTATTTTTCAAAAGCTTAGACTTCATGAGAAACATTAGTGATATTATTAACATATGCACTAATAAGCTTACTGTTATTCGGAATGAAGGGACAGCACTTTCTTACCCTCAAAAAATGACAGACTGTGCTCTCCTTTGCAAGAAGGATGTCTAGGTCAAGGCTGCATAATCATAGCTCACATTGCCATTAACTTTATCTGGGTTAATGTTAGAAGCAAGGCGATCTACAAGCGTATATAATCTTCTAATTTTCACATCATTCATAGCCCCTTCAATAGATGGAATCATAGCACCCAACACATTTTACACAATTTTTTCAAACCCTTGCTTCACTCTTCTCAAACAGACAGCATCATTCATCTCATTTACATGGTAAAACTTAGGTAATACCAAAGCAAGATAGCCGCTCCCTGCCCAATTACAAGGCAGGTTAAAATAAGCTCCAAAAATTCCTCTAAATATTGGCTCTTCACCAACCAAAAACTAACCAACAAAGCTCCTTTCATACTCACTTTCACGCAATAAACTCCATTGATCTAGTTCCCTTAGATCCTTGTAGCACATACACAACTCTCCTCTCCATTCTGAATCCCAGACGTACTTTCGAATTTCTAAACTTCTCTCCAGCTTCCATTTGTTCACCAGTTCTCACTCGCATCCTTCTAATGCTTCACAATTTTCACTCTCCTCTCATTATATTCCTTAACAAGCTCTCACTGTTCTACACTCAAACTACATGCATACCCATTTTTACTCTTTTTTGCTTTTCACATTATTTTATGCAGTCTTCAAAAATTTAGAATAGGGCACATGATTCCTAAAATTTTCATGAACAGGAAGTTCTTCCAGCTAAGCGTTGAAACCCGAAAGATATGGCAACAAAAACTACTGCTTATATAACGCACTAAGAGAAACATTGCATGATAGACTATAGGGCAATGTTGATTGAAATTAGGTTAATCCTGCTTCAGGTGAGGACGGAAGAAATGTACACTTAAAACAGATTCTAATGTTCATACTCCTAGTGAATTCCTCTTACAAATTTGAATATACATTTTCCCTAAAACTAAATTTTCCCTAAAACCATCTACTGACGCATCCCTGTGAGTGAATCTCATGTGCTTAATGTCACCGTATATGGTTGTTAGGTCAATCTGTGAAGGTGAAACATATCCAACTGGAGAAATTAGGCGTAGCATTAAGCAATTTAACCTATCAGTATTATTATCAAAGAAATCATTCTAAACATTTTGTAACATCTGCTGTTTGCCATCCACTGTGGGGAAAAAGTACAAAAGAAAAGACAAATTTAAGAGGTACAAAATGAGGAATCAACTTAAAAATCAATTTCCATCTTTTTTTTCAGTTTATTGAATTTAGGAACCTGTTGCTTTTTTCTTATCTAAGATACATTATAAAAATCATTAATTTATGCAAAGTCCCAAACAACTTTAATTTCACAATCTCATTAAAGTTAGCAAACGTTCAAGATGGCTTTTCTTCGGTTTCATATTTCAAAATTAATTAGTAGCAGTCTGTCAGATTATAGATGTCTACATCTAATTCTTCTTTGGACACAGATGCTATATAGATCCACTCAGTTGATGTGTACTTTTTATTTGCCACTCTTTTTCTTGCTGGTCTTTTAGCAGCAATTCAGATTCACTTTCAATGTTTTCAGAATCAATTTCAGTTGTTTCTGGTTCTCCTCTGAATGATTCTGAATGTTTACTGTTTCTCAAAGGGGCTGACCACTTGTGTCTTCGATGCGTTCTTTGGATTTCTGTATCTTCTCTTTCTGTATCTTCTCTTGTGACTACTGTTGAATCTTCCCTATTCACTGCTGAACTTGTGCTTTGATCAGCAGCTTCGCTCAGTGTGAATTACTTTCCCTTCGGGGTTCTTGAGACTCGGATTTTCAGTTTAACTTTTTCACAAACTGGAACTGTTCAAGTTTCTTGTGGTTGCTTGTAATTTTACTGCGTTTCTCCTTGATTTTCAGCCTGTTGAGTTTCAAAACTTCTTCAACTCCTACCCTCACCATGATCCTCTTGTTTCTGCCCCGCCCAAGGTCTGGATCCACCCAATGAACTTGATCTTGACTCTGTGAATCAGTGGTTGTTGTCACCATTTCTTCATCTGCCATCTTCACTCTTTTCATGTAAGCTGCATGGATCCACTGTGGGATTCCAGCACACTTCACAGCAGTGTTAATTACAAGAACGACTTGTAGCCCGTACCACCTTGTGACTTCTTGTGAACGTGCTTTTTAAGCAGGATCCAGTTTCGGGTTTGCTGAGCATGGCATTGGATTTCTTTTAGCAATGGTGTTGACAAATTTACTTGATGAGAGACAGATTTCATCACATCAGCAAGGTCCTTACATCAATTCAACATAATGTCATCAGTTATTCACACAAGTGCTGCTGAAGGAGCATATGGGATTCATTTAGCTTTGTCCATAAAGACTTTGTGGGGTGAGAGGCAAGTCATTTTGTTTGGAGTACTTCTAATGCTCATGAGAACAAGAGGATCTTGCCATTTCAGATTGGTTGAGGCACACACTTTGGCAAGTTTGGATTTGATAGTCCTGTTCATCTTTTCAACGACACCTGAAGCTTTTGTTCAGTAACTGCAGTGATATAATTATGTCTGTTTGAAGAGCTGTGCACAACAGTTTTAGGACCCCACTTTGAAAATTAGTTCCTCTGCCTGCCTCAATAGAAGTAGGCATGCTAAAATATGGTATTAACTCCCTCAGCAAGAGTTAAACTACAGTTATGCGGTCACATCTCCCAATTGAATAGGCTTCCACCCATTTAAAAAACAGGTAGACAATCATGAGAACTTAGCAAAGCCATTTGCAAACAGACATCTTAATAAAGTCTGAATGAAGTCTAGTAAATGGACCTTCAGATTTGACTATGTGACAAATGTGTCCTATTTTAACTAGGACATTGGCTGAAACCTGGTCAGTAATCTGTTTATTGCTTACTCCCTCAACTTGGACTTCTCTTCCCAAGAGAGGTAGGTTTGGAACCTCCATGGAACAAACCTTGGAGTGGGTAGCACCATTATCGATCAAGAATAATACAGGATAGCCATTCACCTAACCATCTATGTATGGGCCACTCTGTCCTACCTCTAGGTCTTTACCAAGCATACAATCCTCCTCCTCACTCAAACTGCGTCATTGCGAATTTGTAGCTTCTGGTGGAAACTGGGGAAAATCATTATCGGAATCAAAGGTTTCTGTTGGTTCCCTGGTTCTATGGCGTTATATCTTGCGTGTTGTTGCAATGCTGGAGTTATTGGGATGTTCATATGGAACTGCCCCATATTCTGTACATTCTGCATACGAATCTGTTGAGCCGGAAAGCAAACTGTGTCTGTATCTGTTTTGCATTCTGCTGCATTTGAGGAACAAAATCATTTTGGATTCAATCTGGGTTCTGTTTACACTCGCACTTCCAGTGCCCAATTTTCCTGCAGATATGACTAGCAGTGCTCTTCAGCAAATTCACATTTGTGTATGTTCCAGAATTATTCATAAGCCCACTGCCCCTACCTCAAGGTGACACATGCACTATGTCACTTCTCATTCCAACTCATTGCATCACTTGCTTCCCAAACTTCAAATTCCTTTTCACACCAGAACTTCCAGCTGGCACAAAATCCGTATCTGAATTCAAGCCAGTCGCTTCAGTACTTGGCATACTTGACTATTACTCTTAGCTTGCCAGCACATTACACTCTGCTAAATATGAGAGCTAAGCTGAATGTGCCACCCTAAAATGAAAGCCAATACAAATCTGCTAATACCCTCTCTTTCTGGCTCGTCGACTACTCCACTATACTTACTTCAGCTCTGAATACATCTCTCATAATAAGCATGCACCGGCTCTTGTGTGGCTCTCATCTTTTCCCAGTTTACTTCTTTCTCTTGCACTTTCTTATTCAATTGCTTTATTGGTGCTCTATATTTTTACATTACCAAACCAGCTGGAACATTATGAGTGGAACTCTATCTGGTTCTTGTGTCAGCCAAGCAACAGCAGTCTTGCATTCTACTCAAAAACTCTTTGGGATCAACACCTTCAAACAATGTAAACCAATCAACCCAAAACACCTTTGAAATTGTCACTAATCTGTGAACCTCTTTACACCATTTATCCGGTTCATCTCTCAGTTTTGAAAGTTTGTCGTAAAAGCAGAGATCACCCTGGACTAAGGAACATGCATATAATTCCCTTCATGTACTTTTTGTAAGGGAAACTCTGTTTCTGATTTTGTTTCACTCATGACATTTGCTTTCTTTCCTGTGTCAATATTTTCCTTTTTTAGAACTAACTTTCTTCTTCCACTTGTTTCTGTATTTCTAAAATCTCTCCAGTCCTTTATATTGTCGACTAAGTCTTTGATATGTCATTACACCTACGTTTATTATTTCTGATTCACTCAGTTTGATTATGTAATTCTTTGGCAAACTACTGTTTTTGTTTAAATCCACTCCAAATTATTCTGCTAAATCTTCAAGAATATTATGAGCCTCATTTGCACACCTTGCTGCTTCCTTCATCAAATATTTCAGTTTATCCGAATTATACAATTATCTACTTATCAGTTGTTCCCTGTAAATTTCACCAAATTCAATCTTCAAGTTAGCAATATAAATTTCTCTCTTTTCAGAAGGTGTTGTAACCATCACTTCAACAATGGTACCTATTGAATCAACAGCACCTATTACTCCACTAGGACCAGGTTAAACTGGAGTTTCTCAGACGTAGCACTTACACATGCAGTACCAAATGCCATTATTTATTGTACTCATACCGGATTCACCCGCACCCATATTAGTTACTTATGAACCCTGTGCTTGTGCACCAGACGTGTAAGGAGGAGGGCTAGAATTTAGTGTGTCATTTAAGAAACGATCCTCCTCAACTGAATCTAATTCCTCATTTCATTTCTGTCTTTCAGTTTTGGATTCATCAATTTTCTTTTCATCTGATTCATTAACTACTTCAAGAAAAACCCTCACGCCTTGCATTATATCCTCCCTCCAATCCTTTTTCTGAATACCCCAACTAGTTTCTAACCAATTGCTCACTGAATTTTTGAACTGTCTCTTGATCTTATTTCTCTCTTTCTCAATGGCTAACTGATCCCATTCATTTAGTGTCTCAAACTGTATTGCTTTATGCTGTGGCTTTCTCACACACATTGATTGTCTCAGTAAATCAAGCTTTCTTGTATTAAAGGTACTCTCTGAAGGGAATTGCGCATCCCTGTCACCAGAAGTTTGCTTGTGCAAGCCTTCTAACACATACACATATAGTATCCGATGGCCGCCATAATTTCGAATGCAGGAAAACCCTCAGGAGGAAGCTTCTTGCCCTCCATAACAGAAACGCCAGGAACTTTATACTTTTTCAATAAATCTCCCAATATTCTCAATCAAAGTAAGATAAAAACATGCAAAATAAACAAATGAGTGATCAACCGATCCCAGCGCGGCTATGGCAAAGATCAGCCTTTCACAGCATGGCTACAGCGGCAACCAACCAATGACAGTGCGACCCGTGATGACGTCTCACCAATCCTAGCATGGCTTCCAGAGTTAGTCAACCACCTGCAGAACAACCTCTTTTCGCAAAGGGAACCCTGAATTGGAAATCAACACAGATACAGCTAGCCACCAAACACAGAAAAACAAATCTTGTCTGCCCTACCTAAACAAAAGGAAAAAAAAGTAGATGAGGATAATCACACAACTAATGGTATGGAAATACTAATTCACAAATCGCACTAATACAGATTCCCGTCCAGCAGTAGTCCATCCCCATTAGTACATTTACCCTTGTGCACATTAGAGCAAATAATACCAATTTGAATTAGACACGCAATCCCTAAAAGAAAATCTGTTGATTCAGAAAATCCCTAACAAATTTGAATGCCACACTCGCAAAGCACACTACCTTTTTGCATACAGGTTCAACAACCATATCTCGATCCTGGCTTGCGACAAATCCGATGACCTTAACCAACAAATAACAGACTAATACTTTTCCAATGCAATTCACAAATATGACAGATACATCAAATCCACAGATATCAAACTACCAACTAACTGGACTAAGAATCAGCTACACAAAACCAAAGAATTTACATGCAGTATAGCAATCCATGACCCAAAGATAAACCTACACTCTCATTTACAAATCTCACACTGCATCATTAGTACACCAAAACAATCTCAACAGTCTTTCGCCCACGGATGCTTACAATCCTTTTACTCATGAACATCACTAGAGCACCAGGAAACAGCAAATAATCAAATTTTGGACACTTGGCAATATAGACAAAAATGCATATAAGGTGCAAAAATGGTGTCAACAGAGGAGCCATCCTCTTATCTCATTAACCGTTCTCTTCTACCAAAAACTGTTGGCGCGCAGGGCCCTAGAAATTCTGCGTTATAATGGTGCGCCCAAATATTGGGTGTATCGGGGACATTGTTAACCTCAAACTCTATGAGGCAATGTGTCCCTGGAGTTAATATTCAAAATAGCATTTTAAAATGCAAACAATAAGAAAGGACTGACTCAAAACGTTCATGTGAGAGGCTGGCTTGGTATATGATGCACACTTATGTAAATGGGCACCCTGCACCAATCCAGACAACCCTTATGGTGATTTAAGTGGTCTTAGACAACCTTAGAAAGCTCTCTAAGTGGTAGCTGTGGAGAGCAGCCTTCAGGCTTAGTCCAGAAGGAGTGTAAAGCAGCTTGTTTTACCAGAACATAAGATTATAGGTAAAGATTAAGAGAAAAAGAACCACCAAGTGTATTTATAAAAATATGTATTTATTAAAAGACACTCACTAACACATACAGATATCTCCTAGCCGGAGATATACACAATGCATACAATACTTTTCAATAGAAACAGGTAAGTAGCACAGAATACACAGTGGTCACCAGGGGGGGACCAAACCATATACTAAAATAGTGGTATGCGAACCATGATTCGAGTCAAGACTATACCCAAAGGTCGTAGAAGAGCCTGGGACCCAAGGAACCATCAAAGGTGAGTATCTAGGAGCACCACGGAGGTCGTGTGCAGTGTGGGAACACGACCGCGTTCGCAGTAATAGTCAACAGGTAAGTTGCGGTTGCAAATTTAAAGAGTGTCCCTTCCCAGTGGACCCTGAAGAAACCCCATGGAAGACAAGAGGGTGGAGAGCCCCCCCCCCCCACCCGTGGATACCCTAGGAACCAGGACACCGACACCAGGGAAGCCGGGTGCATAGGTGTGAAGTGGAGTCAGAAACCGTTGTCGAACTCATTGGGAGACTTCAGGAAGATGCCGCTGCTGGAGAAGGTGAAAGCATCCGGTGGAACCCAAAGGTGGATTCGAGGTGAAGAGTACCTTCAAGCAGAGGGGACCGAGTCTAGGCCACTCAGGAGTGACCAGGGGGCATGGAAGATGAATGCCCACCGATGTCGGGTGTTGCAGGAGAGATGACAGTGACCTTGGAGCTGCAGCTGTGAGGACCAGGCGATGCTGTGGAAGACCAGGAGCCGCTCATGAGCTGTCCCACGTCGGTTGTCGAGAGTTGAGGGGTCGGTGTCCGACGGGAGCATCAACAAGCCATGGCAACTGCAAACCATGTGGAAAGCGAAGAAGGAGCAGTGTTGGGACCAGCAAGGTCCAGGTGACTCACCTCAAGCAGGGGAGTCAGGGCAGGGCCCGAGCAATCAGGGGAGCCCATAGAATTCAAAGGGGAGCCTCAACAGGACCCACAGGCCGGAGGCACTGGAGTCGCAAGAGGACTTAGAGCAGCTCACCAAAGATGCAGGCCCACGGTGCAAGTGATGTGGTGAGGACGAAGATCTTGGTCACAGGAGATGCTTGAGGTAGGGGCTACTTGGAGCCCAAAGATCTTGATGGAAGGAAGCCAACAAGCCTTTGCAACAGCAAGTCGACGCGGTGCACAGGGGTTCAGTTCCTGCGGCTCCGACAAGGGATACTGGCCTCAAACTTGGTGAGAGGACAGGGCAGGCCTCGTGGGATGTGAAGCACCACCACCTGTGTTGCTGAGCCTTTCGGAGTACGTGGGAGCCCAGGATCAGCAGACCGGTCAGCTTAGTTGCAGTGCCTGCAGATGCAGGGAAGTGACTCCTTCACTTCAAGGGAGATTCCTTCAGGTGTCTTGGATGCCCACAGGCCTTGGAAGGTTCCTGTATGGAGCACAGACATTGCAGCAGACAAGCAGGGCGACGAGATCAGGAGCAGCAGGAGTCTTTCCGGTTGCAGCCTTGATGCCCAGAGCGAAGTCCAGAGTGCCCAGACGGTCAACGTAGAAGTGGTGTCTAGAAATGAATCTTGTCCCACGATGAATCTAGGGACCCACCCTCAGGTAAGCCCTTAAGTACCATAAGGAAAGGGTTGGGACGATTCTTTGTTCCCTCCCAGGGGTGGGGTCGGACAGTAGGGAGAATACTCCCATGTCCTTTGTCCAGTTTCACGCCGTCTGGAAAAGATTCCCAGGAGGGCCCTGGCCAGTACGGGAGCTGTAGTGGTTCTAAGGGGAATGGCCTCTGGGTACCTAGTGGCATGGTCCACCACCACTAGTATGTAACTGTGCCCAGATGCAGTTGGAGGGTTCAAGGGACCAACAATGTCAATCCCTACCCTTTCAAAGGGGACCCCAACCACTGGAAGTGGAATTAAGGGGGCCTTTGTGGTGCCACCTGACTTATCACTGGCTTGGCAAGTGGCACAGGAGCGACAAAACTCTTTTGTGTCTTCAGACATATGGGGCCAGTGAAAGTGAGGGACAAGCCTATCCCAAGTCTTGCTTTGACCTAAGTGTCCTGCAAGAGGAATATCATGTGCCAGGGAAAGTATGAAACTTCTGAACTTCTGGGGTATTAACAACCTCCTGGTGGCACCAGGCTTGGGGTCTCTACCTTCAGAGTATAGAAGTCAATCCTCCCAATAGAGCCTTTGGGATCCACTGATATTCCCTGCTTCCTCGGCAGCAGCTTGCTGTCTGGGGGGTTCAAGAGAGGGGCAGGTCTGCTGCTCCAAACTCAAGTCTGCCCTGGAAGGCCTCCCTGCCCCCAACAACTCTGCCTGGTCAGGCCCAAGTTCCTCTGGGACAGTTCTTTCACAGTGGCTGAGATCATGTCCCTCAGGAGGCTGATCTTCATTGGGAGTATGTGAGGAGGGCAATTCCTTACCCTTCCTGCTCCTTCTTTTGGGAATCACTTGGTCCATTTTCTCAGAATCCAGTGTTTTGTCAGTGCTGAGCTGTTTGGCCTGAGCCGTGGTGACAGCAAATACACTGGCAGAGATGCCCATCATCTCTGCACGAGTCCTGAACTCCACTTCAGCCCAAGCTGAAGTTTGTAGATCATTGTCCAACAAACAATCCTCAGGTAGGTCTAGAGATACAACAACCTTCTTAGGTCCAGTTACCCCTTCCTAGCTGAGGTTCACAACTGCCAAGGAATGGTCAGTCTTGACATTGCTAGTGTTGGTGACTAGATGCATTTGTCCAAGAATGATCTGATCAGGGGACACAAGTTTCTCTGTCACCATTGCGACACTGGCCCCTGTAAGCCATTGCTTCTTTTCCATTTATTAAAGGCTGTTGTCTGTACTTGCCCAAGTTAGTGGGACTGATCAGTAGGGTGGCAAGATCCATGCCACCATCACAGACTAAATCAGCCTGAGCTGGAGTTCTGACTAAGTCGGAACCCACCTCAGAACCCAAGGTTAACCACACTAATCCCTTGTTTGCTGTACTACCACTTGTACTTGTGCCAGGGGGAGCAGGTGCCTTAGGGGCAGTGGTAGTAGTAGTAGTTTCCTTGGCCTTTGGACAATCCGCATCCCTTGTCCAATGGGTCTTCACCTTACAGAGGTTACACCAAGGCTTTTTTTGCCTTTCTTGGTAGTTTGGGACTCACCCCCAGATGCAGGTTTTTGGGGCCCTTGTGAAGACTCTTGTTTTTATCTTTAGCCTTTTCCCCACCCTTATCCTGAGATTTAGAAGAATCTTGCTTCTTCTGGTAGCCTCCATTACCATGGTTTCTCTGCTTAACCCTGGTGTGAACCCATTTGTCTGCCTTCTTTCCCAATTCTCGGGGAGAGGTCAGATCAAAGTCCACCAGGTACTGATGCAAAAGCTGGTTCTATTAAGGATCTGCTCCCTCATAATCGAATTGTACAATTATTTTATAGTCCTGTACCTTGCTCCATGAAGCCAGCCTTCCAGAGCCTTAATAGCACTGTCTACAAAATCTACCCAGCCCTGGGTGTGTGCCTTCTGGGTGTCTCTGAACTTAATCCTAGTGGTTAAGCCAAACCCATCTATGAGAGCACTCTTCAGCACTGGGTTATTGTCTGCATCCTCTTCTCTAACAGCAAGGAGCTTATCTCTACCTTTGTTAGCAAAGGAGAGCCACAGGATAGCTGCCCACTGCTTTTGAGGGACCTTCTGAACTTTACCGGCCCTCTCTAAAGCAGTGATCCATTTATGGATATCATCCCCCTCCTGGTAAGAAGGGACTATCCTGCTCAGGTTCCTATTGTCTAGAGGAGTTTCTTTGAGTCTAGGGACACTGTTGCTGCCACCATGGGCCTCTAGTCCCAATTTCTTCCTAGCCTTCTGAACTTCCAAGGACTCTTTGTCAAGGGCCAACTGATCTTGCCTGACCCGAAGTCTTGCTTTCTCAAATTCAAGCAATTGGTTTTCCCTGTCCAAAGAGTTGTCCTTTTACTAGATATGGAGGTCCCTATGGAATGTCCTGAAGCATTGGATTCTCTAGAGGAGGATCTAGACCTCTTTGGTCTACTCTGGACCCTCCCAGGAGGAACAAAATGGGACCCCCTCCTAGGTGCACCCTCTGTGCCAACTGCACTATCCTCTGGGGGGGGGGGGGGTCTGAGTTCTCCAGGTGGGAGCCATGAGACTCCTCCTGGTCATGGTTAGAATCAAGGTCAAAGAGGGGGTTCCCTCCTGACCCATCTTCTTTCCCCTGCCCACCCACTCGGTCCTGTTCTTCTGACCCACTAGCTTTCTGTAGGTCATCTAACAGGAACACCTCTAGGAGGCGTTGAGTATTAGGGCCTTTCCCTGTCTTGAGCTTCCTAGAGGAACACAGGGCCCTCAGTTCCTGAAACGTGAGGCCACTGTATCTAGAAGGCAGTGTGCCTCTGGCTTCTCCTGTTGAAGACATACTAGGTGTAGTGTGGTGTTGCACCTACCTAACTTAGTGGGAACTAAACTCTGAGGTTGGAGAAAGGGTTGTGCTAGAGCTAGACCCTTAACTACCCACCCTTAGGTTTAGTAGAACTTACTTATTCTAAGCTGTATTATATGTGCCTAATATTAGTGATGGTTTTTCAATTAATCCACACCAAGATTATCTGGTAAAACAATGCAGACTTGAATCCCAACCGCTGCACACCAGTGTGAGAGGCTGGCTTGGTATATGATGCACACTTATGTAAGTGGGCACCCTCCACCAATCCAGACAACCCTTATGGTGATTTTAGTGGTCTTAGACAACATTAGAAAGCTCTCTCAGTGGTAGCTGTGGAGAGCAGCCTTCAGGCTTAGTCCAGAAGGAGTGTAAAGCAGCTTGTTTTACCAGAACATAATCTTATAGATATAGATTAAGAGAAAAAGAACCACACAGTGTATTTATAAAAATATGCATTTATTATAAGACACTCACTAACACATACAGATATCTAATAGCCGGAGATATACACAATGCACACAATACTTTTCAATAGAAACAGGTAAGTAGTACAGAATACACAGTGGTCACCGGGGGGGCGGGGGGCAAACCATATACTAAAATAGTGGTATGCGAACCACGACTCGAATCAAGACTATACCCAGAGGTCGTAGAAAAACTGGGGACCCAAAGAACCACCCAAGGTGAGTATCAAGGAGCCCCCAGAGGTCGTGTGCAGTGTGGGAACACAACCGCGTTCTCAGTACTAGTCAATTGGTAAGTCGCATTTGCAAATTTAAAGAAGAGGGACCCTTCCCAGTGGACCCTGAAGAAACCCCGTGGAAGACAAGAGGTTGGAGAGCCACCCCATCCGTGGATACCCTAGGAACCAGGATGACTACACCTTGGAAGCCAGGTGCATAGGTGTGAAGTGGCGTCGGAAACTGTAGTCAAACTCAATGGGAGACTTCAGGAAGATGCCGCTGCTGGAGAAGGTGAAAGTGTCTGGTGGAGCCCAAAGGTGGATTTGAGGTGAAGAGTACCTGCAAGCAGAGCGGACAGAGTCTAGGCCACTCAGGAGTGACCAGGGGGCATGGAATACGAATGCCCACTGATGTCGGTTGGTGCAGGAGAGATGACGTGACCTTGGAGCTGCAGCTGTGAGTACCAGGCGACGCTGTGAAAGACCAGGAGCCATTCACGAGCTGTCCCACGTCGGTTGTCGAGAGTTGAGGGGCCGGTGTCCGTCGGGAGCCCCACCAAGCCTTGGCAACTGCAAACCAGGTGGAAAGCGAAGAAGGTGCAGTGTCGGGACCAGCAAAGTCCAGGTGACTCACCACAAGCAGGGGAGTCGGGGCAGGCCCCGAGCAATCAGGGGAGCCCACAGAAATCAAAGGGGAGCCTCAACAGGACCCACAGGCCGGAGGCACTGGAGTCGCAAGAGGACCTCGAGCAGCTCACCAAAGATGCAGGCCCACGGTGCAAGTGATATGGTGAGGAAGAAGTTCTTGGTCACAGGAGATGATTGAGGTGGGGGCTACTTGGAGCCTGAAGATCTTGATGGAAGGAAGCTAACAAGCCTTTGCAACGGCAAGTCGACACGGTGCACAGGGGTTCGGTTCCTGCGGCTCCAACGAGGGATACTGGCCTCAAACTTGGTGAGGACAGGGCAAGCCTCGAGGGATGTGAAGAACCACCACCTGTGTTGCTAAGCCTTTCGGAGCCCATGGGAGCCCAGGATCAGTAGACCGGTCAGCTTAGTTGCGGTGCCTAAAGATGCAGGGAAGTGACTCCTTCACTTCAAGAGAGATTCCTTCAGGTGTCTTGGATGCCCACAGGCCTTGGAAGGTTCCTGTATGGAGCACAGGCACGGTCGTTGCAGCAGACTAGCAGGGCGACGAGATCAGGAGCAGCAGGAGTCTTCCCGGTTGCAGCCTTGATGCCCAGAGCGAAGTCCAGAGTGCCCAGACGGTGTCTTGAAATGAATCTTGTCCCACGACGAATCTAGCGACCCACCCTCAGGTAAGCCCTTAAGGACCCTAAGGAAAGGGTTGGGACGATTCATTGGTCCCTCCCAGGGGAGGGGTCGGACAGTGGATAGGATACTCCCATGTCCTTTGTCCAATTTGGCGTCAGAGCGGGAGCCAACGGCTCCCTGAGCTGGTGTGAACTGGACTATGCAAGGAGGGCACCAAATGTGCCTTTCAAGCAGACTGAGTGGCGCTGGCAAGCGCTCCCACCCGGCCCCAATACACTAAACCCTGTCTGGGAGGTGGTCACACCTCCCTGTGACAGGATACCTATTGTTCTGCCTTCCCCTGCTCGAGCTTGGCTCAGCAGCAGGAGGGCAGAATCATGTCTCTGGTCGGCAGCATCCATGTTGTGCTGTCCGGGTCTAGAAAAATGGTACCGGGAGCACTGAGGGCCTCCCAGAGGAGCTTTACAGTGCATACACCGTTTACGGTGTGGGGTTATGATTCCAACATGTTTGATACCAAACATGATAGGGTTCGTTACAGCCAGTTTCGAGATGGTCATTGCGTAATGACGTGGTGCCCCTCTGTATGTTATATGGCTGTAGCACTTACAACCCGGGAGAATGGACTCCGAAGGCTGTAGGGGTGTCCTGCTCATGCAGGGGCACTCTCGCACTTAAAACCGAGCACCTTGCCTTCAGGATTGTAAGGCCTGCTTTAGGGGTGACTTATAGGTTTTAAGTGCAGTGACCTTACCTGACGCTGCTGCTACTCCCGTATTTTATCCTGGTTAATCCCTTGTTTTTATTGCGGGGCTGAAATTGATCGTGTTTCACTGTATTTGCCACATTGGGCTTCCGCGCTGTCACGGCCAGGCTGAGCCCTGATTGGTTGTACCTTATCCAATCAGGTGCTCGACCAGGAGGAGCCAGTTGTGCCCCCCGGTCATTTTATGCCTGCCGTGGCACGGACGAGCAGCGCTGTCAATCGCTTTTAAAACTCCCTACCTGACGCTGCTGCTACTCTCGTATTTTATCCTGGTTAATCCCTTGTTTTTATTGCGGTGCTGGAATTGATCGTGTTTCACTGTATTTGCCACATTGGGCTTCCGCGCTGTCACGGCCAGGCTGAGCCCTGATTGGTTGTACCTTATCCAATCAGGTGCTCGACTGGGAGGAGCCAGTTGTGGCCCCCGGCCATTTATGCCTGCCGTGGCGCGGACACGCAGCGCTGTCAATCGCTTTTAAAACTCCCTACCTGACGCTGCTGCTACTACCGTATTTTATCCTGGTTAATCCCTTGTTTTTATTGCGGGCTGAAATTGATCGTGTTTCACTGTATTTGCCACATTGGGCTTCCGCACTGTCACTGCCAGGCTGAGCCCTGATTGGTTGTACCTTATCCAATCAGGTGCTCGACCGGGAGGAGCCAGTTGTGCCCCCCAGGCCATTTTATGCCTGCCGCGGACGTGCAGCAGGCTCCCCGCTGGCGCGCCAAAGGCAAGCCCGTCTGCGCCTGGACAACGCCAGGCATGCTGCTGGTTTCGCCCGCACCATACGGGCCTACTCACTTGATGTCCTTGTAACTATTGGCAATGGGGTAAGTTTGTGTGCTCACCGACTCAGTGGCCCGGTGGAGGGCTTCTTTTGCTGTTTGCAATGCGGCTTTAGCTCTTTGGCAGCCACGTGACACACGTCTCCTTCTTTGCATACTGTTAAGCTTCTGAGCCTGAACTACCGCTCCCTAGTGAAGGTCTTTGCTGAAGTGTCCGACCTTATCCATGATAAGTCCCGGATGTCCTCTTTCTCATGGAGACATGGCTCACTGCCAGCACCGTGGCAGAGCCGGGTCTGGCCCTATCTCAGGGCTACAACATTGTGACACTCAACAGAGGGGCCCGGGGTGGTGGTATTGCTATCATCTGTAAGGCTGGCTACATCTGCACCCTGACTAAAGAGGCCTTAGTGGGCTGTGAATGTGCACGCTTTAAAATCCTCTTCAATGCCAATTTTACACTATCCGGGCTCCTGATCTATCGTCCCCCAGGACCCTCAAAAGATTTCAGGGATGCCCTCATCACTGCGTCGGGCCTACTAGCCATTAGATTTTGCAACTTTAGCATTATCGGAGACCTTAACCTGCATTTAGAAGCTAGTCAAGACAGGCAATTTTTTAGCCGATCTTGCCGCCTTCCAACGCATGCAGCAGGTTCCCAGCTGTACTCACTCAGCTGGGCATTTGCTGGACCCTATCTTTTCCAACCTACCTGCTCTCACAGTCAACACGCCCCTCCCTATGAGTTGGTCTGACCACTCCCTGATCTCCATGGCATTACAGGGAGTAGGACATCCCCAGGACACCACTCGTAAATCTATCTTAAAACGCCCCTGGCATAAATTGGATACCGAGCAGTTCCGTGCCCCTCTTCTGAGTCAAACCCCTAGGCTCCCGGACAACCCCGACAGGGCTGACGGTATTCTATCTGATTGGCTCACAAACTCTCTTGACACCTTTATCCCCGTCAGAAGGTCCCAGAGCCTCAGAACCCAGTCGAGCCCGTGGTATAATGAGAATCTGGCCACAGCCCGAAAAACGTGTAAAATCTTGGAACGGGCATGGAGACGGGACTATGATTTAGCCCTGAAAACGCAATACCGAACAGCCATCAAGAGCTACCATAAGGCCATCCAGAAGGAAAGAGCTGCATATTTTGCAGATAAAATCAGAAACAGCAGTAACCCTGCAAAATGTATCTTTGTCCTGCTTAATGATTCAAAAACCTCAGGGCAACCTCCAGCGAATCCTCCTTCCTTTAATCAGCAATGTGAGGCCCTCACCGCCTTCTTTATTAAGAAGGTTGACGACATCTATAAGACTTTCCCCCACACCCTGATTAGTACAGGTTCTCCCCCTCAGCCCAGGGGTGCCCCTATACTCTGTCTTTCCGGCGCTCTCTCAAGAAGCAATGTGCACTATCTGCAAGAAACTCAAATCAGGATCCCCAGCGGACCCTCTCAAACCTGAGCTCTTTCAGAAATTTCTACCCCAGCTCCTTTCTGCAATCTCATTAATCTTTCTATGACCGCTGCCGTAGTCCCCCCGGCCTGGAAACATGCCAAGGTAGTTCCTTTGCTAAAAAAGCCCATGCTGGATGCCTCTAAACCGGAGAATGTTCGCCCCATCTCTCTCCTCCCATTTGTATCTAAAATCACCGAAGCCTACATTAATTCCATCCTCACAGCATTCATCGAAGATAACAACCTGTTGGACCCCTCCCAAAATGGCTTCCGTCCACGTCACAGCACTGAAACTGCCCTCCCTCTGGTAACAGAACATCTGAGGTGCTCTCTGGATGTTGGACGGACCTCAGCTTTGATCCTATTGTAACTCAGCGCTGCATTCGATACAGTATCCCATCAGATCCTATTGCAGCGCCTGGAGGCTATTGGCATCGGCGGCACGGCCCTGGGCTGGCTCACCTCCTTTTTATCTGAGAGGTTCTTCCAAGTATCTGTCCCCCCCCCTACTGCTCTCAGGTGCATATTGTATGCCAGGGGGTTCCTCAGGGCTCTGCCCTGAGCCCTACTTTACTTAACATCTACATCCAACCCCTGGCAGCTGTAGCCAAGAGAAGAGAATTAACTGCTATGCGGATGACACGCAGTTGGTGGTTGCACTATCTGATGACTCGGGGCAGGATGTGCTTAAATTCAATGACGATTTAACAGCCATCGCTGACTGGATGACCGCCAACTGTCTCCAACTTAATGCAAGTAAATCCGAGATCTTGCTGGTGGGTAAAGATGCTCATCTGTGGAGCGAGCTTTGGTGGCCTTCCACTCTGGGCATCCCGCCTGTTCTGAAGCAGACAGTTAAAAATCTTGGAGTATGGGTAGACACCGCCCTAACCTTTCAGGCTCAAACGAAAGCCGTAGCCGGGGTCTGTTTTGGGCTCCTACGTGGTCTCAAACCCGTGCTGGGCTTCTTTGATCCTAATATCCGACAGGTGATCATTCAGGCCACCATTCTATCCAGGTTGGACTACGCTAGCTCCCTCTATCTTGGGGCAAACAGAGTAGAGGTACTCCGCCTACAAAGGGCACAAAAGGCTGCGGTTCGGATGCTCCTGGGTTTGCCAAAAACATGCTCCACCTCTGAGTTCATCTGCAGATTACATTGGCTCCCGGTGGAGAAACGCATCCAGTTTAAAAATCTCTGCATCTCGCACAGAATTATGAACGCTCAATCTCCTGATATTCTAGCTAATCTCCTTGTACCATATATACCCACCCGTCAGTTACCATCTATGGGTCAGCACCTGGCGGTAGTTCCTCGTTTCAAAAGAGCACAGGCAGGAGGGCGCTCCTTCCGCGCTATCGCCCCTGAACTGTGGAACTCCCTCAGAAGCATTCAAAGCCACGTAGCTTTCCGCAAAGCCATAAAAACCTACCTTTTCTCCAGGTAATTCGTCTGTGTATGCGCTCATCTGGTCTGCCTTTGACAGTTGTTCTAGCGCTGGGACGCCCCTTTGCTGGGGCAGCTGTGCGCTTTATAAAATTTATAACATATAACATAACCTTAGATATAGGGAAACCTATATCTCTCGTAAGTGGTGCTATTACCAGCTTACACAGGCTGTAATGGGAGTCCTGTAGTTACAAATTGAGTGGTCTCCCATGGGTGGCATAATACATGCTTCAGCCCATTGGGGACCCCTGGTGTACCTATGCCCTGGGTACCTTAGTACCATATACTAGGGACTGATAAGTGTACACCAGTGTCCAATCTGGGATGTACCTAAGTACTTACCATACCAATATAGGGGAGAAAGCAGAAAGACTGGGGTCCTGATTAGCAGGATCCCAGTCAGACTAGTCAGAAAACAGCATTACATCAAGCAAAAAGTGGGGGTAACCATAAAAGCAGATCCTACTTTCCTTCAGTTCAAGATCAATAATTTAGAAAATCCATTAAGGTTTATTACAAGATTCAAAAGGGTACAATGCAGATATAACAGAATGCAGAAATAATGAATGGGAAACATTAGAAAAATGTTCAGTCTCAAGTCTGCAGCAAACTTAGTAATAAATCTGACAACATCCCTCGGCTCAGGAAAGGTCTCCTATCACCCCCCAATTTTCAAGAGTTTATATACAATTTTCTTGCATAGATATTAAGACTGTAAAGTCAGCATGGTATGATCATTGCTCCAGCAAATCGCCTTTTCAAACTTTAAAATGTCACATAACCCGATCACCTTGGCACTAACCCACTACATGAATATTGATTCACCCCTTCTGACCTAATTTGCTCCGGAGGTGTTAGAACACACTTGTTACATAAACAACAGAAAACCATGTGAATGAATGCAGAACAGTGTGCAAGCAGAAAGACCTTGACTATTGTATCAAAAGGGCTTCCTCTAGCCAGCCCTTCCTGAACATTGTCATACAGAAATAACCAATCCATATCTTGCTGCACATCGTGTCAGACGAGAAATATAAACACAGAATGAACATCATGCTAAAGCATCCATTTTGAACAAGATGGCGTTGCTGCTTAACTGAAGCCTCGGCTTTCATGCTGATCTTGATCATTTGCCTTGCCCGTGTGATGGCCAGAGCGGGCAGACTACATTACACTTTTTATTCTTTAGTAAGTTTTATACAAAGTATGCTAAATGGCTTGGGGGGGCGTGGCTTAGCCGGCTGCAAGATGGCCGCACCTTGAGTGGGCTCTGCCGGCCAAGCCTTCAATCCTTCAGTATCCTGCAGACTTTCAATTCATCGCTGCCTGTAACCCTACCATCGCTGCTCACCTTCATTTGGGGCATCTTTTGAGCCGTCCATCGTGGCCCCGCGACCCGGCTGCGCTTGGTTGCGGCGCCTCTGGAGCCCCGGGCCCTGGTTCCCGCTCGCCCGTCTGGGCCTAGCCTGCGCTGCCTGTTCTGCGCCGCCCGGAGGCCGGAGATCCTACTCCTCACCTGGCAGCAGCTACTTCAACTTCTCAGCCGGTGAGTCTCGCGGCTTGGGGGCGATCTGCGGCGGGCCTGGGAGCACGCTCGTCATACCGCCCGGCCCGGTCTACCCTTGAGAGGGCGTCAGCCTCTGCACTGCTGGGCCGGGTGAAGCGGGCGGCGCGTTCCCCACGCCTTCCTGCTGCGGGCTGCTTTCCCCCCTAGCTGGCGAATTTCTCTCTCCCGGCTGTGCCTACCTGTTGCCGCTGAGCCTCCGGCTGCCCCGTCTGCGCTCCTCCCGCCTGAGAGTCCTCCAGCTGCTTGCCTGGGCCCGCTGCGGAGGCCCGTGACCTAGGGCTGCGCCATCTTGCCTGGCCCCGGACCCTGGTTCCTGTTCGTCCGTCTGGGCCTGGCCTGCGCCGCCTGTTCTTCGCAGGCCGGAGATCCCACTCCTCGCCTGGCAGCAGCTACCTCAACTTTGAGCCGTGAGTCTCGCGGCTTGGGGGCGTCCCATGGCGGGTTTGGGGGCGCGCTCGCCGCACCGCCCGGCCCGGTCCACCCTTGAGAGGGCGTCAGCCTCTGCACTGCTGGGCCGGGTGAGGTGGGCGGTGTGTTCCCCACGCCTCCCTGCTGCTGGCTTCATTCCCCCTCGCTGGCGGACTCCTCGTTCCCGGCTGTGCTCACCTGCTGCCGCTGGGCCTCCGGCTGCCACGTCTGCGCTCATCTCGCCTGCGTGACCTCTGGCTGCTTGCCTGGGCCCACTGCAGGGGCCCGTGACCAGAGACTACGCCATCCTGCTTTCTCCGGCCTCCCACCTTTCCTCAGCTCCAACGCGACTCCGGGGCGATCTGGTGGCGGCCTGTATCCCCGGCCGAGCCCCTTGATTCTTCTGCTGCTGCTGAGGCTTCTCTTGCTGGGCCATTGCGGACTGCTCTCTTCGTTGCGGATTCTCCCTGCATCCTCTGCTTACGCTGCCTCACTTCCTGCACAGGCCCCTCCTGTTCATGAGGCGCTATACCCTGTCGCGACCCTTTGTCTCCCTGTGGGCCTGGGTCCGCTGCGGTGTCCACGTCTGACCGCGCCCTCGGTCTTCTGTCCTCGTGGCCTGTACTTTGCGCCAGCATAGCCATCGGTGCTGAGTCTCTTCCGTCAGGCCCCCACCCTCCTCCTGACCTGTGCTCTACCTGGGCGGGCGAACTCGGCGCAGTGATACATTGGCCTAGTCGGAGGGTGTTGTTTGCCCCCCCTATATCCCCGCTGCCTCTGTCTTCCCTGGCCGCGCTTTACACTTGAACCTCCTGGGCGGCGTTTGGGACCCTGCCGCTGATCTCATCCTCCGGCTCTCTCTACGACAGCGGAGACTCCCAGGCTTGATTATTGTGCTGGACGCTAAATCCTCTCCACGCGCTGGTTGCCCCATCTACGCTCCCTGCTTCTGGCAGCCGCCATGGGTAAGGCTGACCCTAAGCAGCCCCGGCTCCCTTTCGAACAACGGAGGCATACGCGCCAGGAGGGCGCCACTGTTGACTGGGGCGACCAGTCTGCCCCTGCGGAAATGGCTGCTGCACGTGAAGACGATCTCAAAGCCATTATGTTGGAGGTCAGGTCGGCGGTGACTGGGATCGCAACCCAGCTTGAACAGTTGACCTCCCGCCTTGATGTGGTCAAGTCCAGGGTAGACTCACATGACACTCGGCTGCTTCACGTCGAGTCAAGAGTATCCGATGTGGAGGACTCTGCCACCCAAGATCGCCAAAAATTACTTCACATGGACAAAATCCTCGAACTCATCCGCTCTAAGAACGAAGATTTGGAGGCCCGCTCTCGTAGGAGTAACTTCCGCATTACTGGGGTACCGGAGTCCACCAACATACCCAAGATGGAAGATTATGTGGAGCAGCTGTTGCGAGAACTGTTTGGAGACGCGCTCTCCCAGGTCTTCATCGTGGAGAGGGCGCACCGCTCCCTTGGCCTGCCCCTGGACTACCTGCCCGTCCGATCATTGCAAAATTCTAAATTTCCGGGACCGAGACGCGGTCCTTCGAGCTGCTAGGGAGCGGGGTGAGATTCGGCATCAAGGAAACACTCTGTCTTTCTACCCTGATTATACCCTAGCTGTGCAGGCCGCCCGCCGCGAATTCCTGCCCGCAAAACGTATTTTGCAAAAACACGAAGTGTCCTACTCTTTGGCTTATCCGGCCAAGCTGCGGGTCAGGCAGGGATCCAAAACCCTGGTGTTCCCGGACCCAAAGGGAGCCCTTGCCTTCGCCAAGCAGCTGGACCGCTCCCATCACACCACTCCGGCCAGTTCTCAGGACCCAGTTGCAGCTAACATGAGTGACAATGATTGAAATGTAACCTGTTATTGCTCTTGGCTTTGTGTTTTCATGTGTTGGGCTGTACTGCACAATGTTGGACTTGTTCTTATGGCTGCCCCCCGATCGCCTAATTGTCTGTTGTTTATTACTGCATTTACGTACTGGGCTTACTGGCTATTTTTTGGATATATTGCATTGACTCTCTTTTAGTCTGCCCATAGTTTTGGCTTGGCCACCCTGCTTTTTCTGGCAGGGGTGTATGCTGGGCGCGGCCATGCCCCCCGCGGGATGATTCCCACCTCTGCTATTGTCTATTCCCTTCCCAGTTCGGGTTCCCTGGGGAGGCTGTGGGTGGATGCTCGACCTGTTTGGGGGGTTGGAGTGGGTGGGGGGTTGGAGTGGGTGGTGGGTGGGGGGTTTTGGGTTGTTGTGTCCTCCTCCTGAGGCGCTTTTGTGGTTTATGGTATTCATTCTGTTCTCACACTGTAAGATTCGGGCTCCCACACTTTACCTTGTGTGGTGGGACTGTCTGGGTGGGGGTGGGGGCTTTTCTGGGTCACCTTGGTCTTTTTTGAGGCGTTATTGTTTGTGTTTTCATTGTCTGTATGTTTTAAGTATGCATCACATCACCGCTATGCTTGATCACTGCACTGCTCTTCTACTATGCACCTCACCCTCCCTTAGGCGGTTGCTCTCTGGTCCGGTACCGACTGCCTCCCCTTCCTTGCCTATTTGGGTTTTCCCCGTTGCCATGCCATCCATACTTGCAGGCTCTTGTTGGCTCCAGTTCATGCTCCATGTGTCTGCCTCGCCCCTCTCGCTCCAGGCATGCTTGCCCCGTTTTACGCACCAGCTTCCGGCCACAGACCGTACTCGCTGCCCTGCGCCCCATACCTCCTTGCTTTCTCACAGTATGACTGACACCGTATGTTGGACTTGGAATATCCGAGGTCTTAACGACCACCGCAAGGCCCGGCTTATTCACTCTCACCTACTTCGGCACAAAGTTGACATTTGCATGTTACAAGAAACCCACCTGTTACCGGCGACCGCTGCCAGGCTCCAATCGCGCTACTGGGGGAATCGCACTCCTCTTCCTATTCTACTTACTCCCGGGAGTGTCCATTTTGTTACGAAGGGGCTCCCGTGGCATACAACTCAGGTACTTACTGACCCTGATGGACGATATGTTATTTTACATGGCTCCCTACTGTCCCAACCTATGACGATTGCGGCTGTGTATGGCCCTAACTCGGACGAACCCGGATTTTTTTCACTCATATATGGCACCTAATCTCATCTTTGGGCCCTGCGGCACTTCTCTGGGGGGGGGACTTTAACGTTACCCTTTCTGCAGTCCTGGACCGTTCTGGCCCCTATTCTTCTCACCCTAGATCTACGGCTCTCCTTCAGTCCATTCTGGCTGACAACTCGCTATATGATGCGTGGCGTCACATGTGGCCCGAGGCCCGCGAGGGTACTTGCGTCACCGGTGCCCGTGGCTGCTGGTCCCGTGTTGATCTTTGGCTCACCTCCCCTGATGTCCTCACCTGGGTAAATTCCGCTACCAATATGGCGCGCACTTTTTCTGATCATGCGCCAGTCCAGCTTTGTCTTCGCCTTCCTCATTTTCCACAGCGGGCCTTCACCTGGCGACTCCCTCCGAACTCTCTCCGTGACTCCGTCTTCTGTGCTGAGATCCAAACCTCGATCTCGAACTATTTTGACTTGAATGTCGGCTCTGTAGAATCGCCGTCCACTTTGTGGGAAGGTTTTAAGGCTGTGATTCGCGGCGAGTGTATCTCTAAACAATCGGGAGTCCTTCGTTCTATCCGTACCACTCTCGCTAAACTAGAAGCGGAAATCAAGGCTTTGGACTCCGCTCATGTAACACACCCCAGCTCTGAGACTCTCGCTCGCCTGCGTGGAAAACATTCTGAATTCGCTGTGGAGGCTGATAGGGAACTCTCCTTCCTTGGTAGGGAGGCCCGGGCTCGCCGCTTTGGTGAGGGGGATCGGCCTGGCAGGACCCTGGCAAACCTCCTTCGTCCCCCCCGTGCTGCATCGTATGTCGCGGCGCTTTGGGACGGCGGCCCTGCTAGATCCACCTCCCCTGAGGAAATTAAGACGCGCTTTATGGATTATTACACGCGCCTCTACACTGCGGGCTCCTCCCCTTCGCGTGAGGACTTCAACCAATACTTTGACACTCTCGCACTTGTTTGGCTCGAGGACTATCATCGTGACTTTCTCGATGAGCCCTTCTCTAAAGAAGAAATCCTTGCTGCCATTAATAGTTTGCCCGGTGACAGGGCTCCTGGCTTAGACGGCCTCCCGGCTTCGTTTTATAAGACTTTTGCTTCGCTCCTGGTGCCGCATCTGGCCGCCATGTACAATGACTCCTTTGACAATGGGCTTCTTCCACCATCGCTTCGTGAGGCAATGATAACGCTTCTTCTTAAGCCGGACAAACCTTCTGACTGCCACGATTCCTACCGCCCTCTTTCTCTAATCAATACGGACAACAAAATTTTCGCAAAGTAGATCGCCTCCCGTCTTCTCCACCTCATGCCCCTCATCGCCCTTCCTGATCAGTCCGGTTTCATTCCAGGCCGCGCGACCTCCCATAACCTCCGAACCCTATTCTCCGTCCTACATCAGATTAATCCTAGCCTCCCTGCAGTGGCTGCTCTTCTCGATGCCACCAAGGCATTCGACACCCTGGAGTGGCCCTTCTTATTCTATCTCCTACCGCGCCTTGGCTTCAGCAACATCTTTATTCGTAAGATTTCCCTCCTCTACACTCGCCCTTCCACCCGCCTCCGGATCAATGGACAAATTTCAGATCCCATTCCGATTGAACGCGGTACCTGGCAGGGGTGCCCGCTTTCTCCTATGCTCTTCGCTATTGCGATGGAGCCTCTCGCTGCCAGACTCCGACAACATCACACTCAGAAAGGCATCGGCTTTGCGGCCCGTGCCCTCTTGGTCTCCATGTATGCGGATGATATTACACTGTATGTCCGCCACCCTCAAGAAAATCTCAGCCCCCTTGTGCGCGAGATAATACGGTTTGGTGGTTTCTCCGGCATACAGGTGAATTGGGGCAAGTCAGTGCTGTTCCCTCTTACTGATGCCACCAAGCCATTCACCCCGGACTTTCCTTTCGTATGGGCCTCTGGCCCCACCCGCTATCTCGGTATTTGGCTGAGTGGGGACCTGGATGACCTTTGGAGGGCCAATTTTGGACGTGCGGTGGACTGGCTTGAGTCCAGGATACCCCAGTGGAACCGGCTCCCCCTGTCACTGGCGGGTCGCATAGCCATTGCCAAGATGGTGGTCCTCCCGAAATTTCTTTAACTCTTCCTGAATATCCCCATACCTCTTACTGCCCATTTTTTCCGTAGGATCCGATCCCTGATCATATCTCTTGTCTGGGCTGGCAAGCAACCCAGGATCGCATACAATATCCTTACTCTCCCCATGTCGGCTGGCGGCATGGGCGCCTCTAACTTTAAACTGTATGCCTTAAGTGCCCAGGCCAGCTTTTTACATTTCTGGGTTCACCCCACCCCTTTCCAGCCCCACGTCGCGGTTGAAACTGACCTTGCTACCCCTTGGCCGCTGAACACCGCCTTGTTTGCCCCGGCCAGTCGCCCACGAGATGGGGTGGACACGGTCGAGACCTTGCGCTGGGCCTGGTTGGGTCTTCGTCGTCTTTCTAACGCTCCGATGTTATCGGCCAATACTATGCCGATTGTGCGTCACCCTGCATTCCCTCCCCTCCAACCATCTGGCATGTCCAAACATGCCGCCCGTTTGGGGCTGCAGACACTGGCGGATCTCTACCCCGGTAATACTTTTTATTCTCTCCCTGCCACCGCCGGTCCTATGGACACACTGCTCTTCTATCAGCTGCGGGCTATCTGCAGGGAGTTGCACTCCACGTTTCCCCAACCTCTACCTTCAATGCCCACTCTTGACTTCATATATTCCTCCCCCACCCCCCGGAAGTTGGTGACCAAATTATACGCCCTTACGCTGTCGACCTCCTCTGTTTCCACTGATCGCGCCCGTGAGGCGTGGGGCGAGGATCTCGGCATGGCCATTTCCCAAGCCGACTGGCTCTATTGCTGTAACCAGACGAAGAAACTTTCTCCCAACTATCGCCTTCATCTTATACACTTCAAATACTTGCATAGGCTATACCGCACCCCCGTCCAGTTATTTAAATTGGGACTCATCCCTAACGATAGGTGCTCGCGTTGCTCTGCCCCTGCTGCGGATTTTGCTCATCTTGCCTGGTTATGCCCAAAGGAGTCGGACTTCTGGCGGGAGGTCTGCGCCGCCCTCTCTGTGATTACCTCTGCACCTGTCCAGCCCGACCCACCATTATGCCTGCTGGGCGTTAAGTTTTGCCCGGACGCCTCTCGCCGATTGGTCGCAATGCTGCTTGTCCTCGCGCGGCGCAGGGTGTCCATGTGCTGGGGGCGTAGGCCGGCGCCTAAGTTTGCCCACTGGCTTGAAGATGCTTCGAGATGTCAGACCCTACTGTCTGAGTTCTGGGACCTTATGCCTGCCAGATCTCGCCCACTCGACATATGGGGCCCCCTAGTCACGTACCTACACACTCGTTCACACCCGAGCCAGTCTGCCTCTCCCGCGCTCCCCGCCGGCACTCCGCCCGCGGCGGCCGCCGGTGCTGGTCAGTAATCCCCTCCTTTTCCTGTCCCCATCCCCCCTGATTGGACCCGCTCTTTCCTCTGCAGTGTTGTTACCCTATTGTACAGCTATGTGTAGCTCTAAGGTGCTGCACCGTGTTGTACAAAATAATGCCTCTGTTTGATTGGCTTTCCCTATTTGTAACGTACTCCGTAAATGTCCTACTATGTACGATGCTCCGTTTTGATGCAATATTGTATTTTGGTGATGCTGAATTTGTCAATAAAGGTTTTTGAAAAAGGAAAGAAAAAAAAAAGTATGCTAAATGGCTTTTAATACCTTTTTAAAAATTAAATCACCTGTTCTCCTTGAAATTGCATATAGATTTATTCTCCTCCTGGAAGATGATGAACTGGTCCTCCGAGTAGGCGCTTTTTGAAAATCTGCTGTGCGAGCCCGCAATACGATGTGTACTTTATGAATAATGTTTTAATGTATTCGATTTTATATCTGATATTACGATGAAATTGTGTATTTTGTATGTTGAAATGTGACTTGTCCTTTTATGGATATGTTTTTATCCGAATAAACTAATTGAAGAACTGAAGCCTAGTTAGCCTTAGCCAGAAAAAGCACACTTAAACACATCGTAATGATTTTGTTTCAATTCAAATAGCCCTATGCCAGTATATATGTGTGAATTTAAGTGTAGATCAACTGATATTAATGCACATATTAGTTTAAATGCACAAGACCTTCCTCGTAGCCATTACTGGACTCTGGGACATGTTCCACATTGAAATTCACTTAAGTGAATGCCAGGTTTTGAAGGTCGCAAAAGGATTACAAATAAAGGGTGATAACAGATTTTAGTCCCAATATAAATCATTTGATATTTGTGTTATACTCTTTTTAGGATTTCTGGTGAGTTCTAGGGTGATTTTACCCTTTGCAAAATGCTGACCCTGTGTTGGGATTTGAAGAACCATGCTTGAGAGAAAAATGTTTTCTTTCATGATTTTCTCATAGAGGTTGTGAAAGGTGCACCAGACGTTAAAATGAGAGCACCCTTTTTTGTAAGTTTACACTGTATTTCTTAGCCATGTGAAAATAAAGTCTGATGGTCTGAGTAAAACATGTACTTCAACAGAAATCTATCAGTTGAGTACCCAGTAGTTTACTGCTGCTAAAGTGCTAACATTCTGTAGTTATGATAAGTGTGGCACACCTGAACGTCATCTTGATGGATCAAAGCTGTAAAACTGACATCATTTCATACAGAGTAGGCTGCAGTAAATGAACAAAATGAGGGGTTTGTTTTCATCATAGAAATTATGGTTAGTGTGCTATAAAGCTAAAATGAAGACACAGGTTTTATGAGTTCTAAAATATCTTCCGCATGTATTTCAGTAAAACATTCTGAAATGCAGAGAGAAGCATGCACTTCTAATACCAGCAGCAGTTTATCAAATAACTCCCTAGTAATCGACTGCAGCATCACCGCAGAGTTCTAAAGATCAACTAAAGCGCTAACCTTTTGTATTAAAGACAACAATGATGCACTCCTGGATGGCATTTTTGGGAATAAGAGCTGTTGAATTTTAAGCCTTTTCTGAGGAGAACGCTGAAGTAAAAGAGCATTGAGATATTAATGCAGGTTTGAAACCAGTAGGTTAGAAATATGATGGTATGGATTTCAAGTAAGTTGAGGCATTACTTATTTTGAAAGGGGCTAAAATAGTTAGAGGCTGCTGCATAAGAACAACAACCCATTGCCAACTCTGTTTTTTCAGCCTGCCTACCCATCTTTTAAGATGCTTAATAGCTCCCTAATTTTAAAAACGTAACATTTTGGGGGGGGGGGGGTGTATATATGTATATATATATATATGTATATATATATGTATATATATATGTATATATATATATATATATATCCTCACAATTTGGTTCACTTTCGTCCAGCGTTTTCCGGCGCTCAATTCCGGTGCGAGACCTCCGCGGTTGAACCAAACCGCTATTATATACCTCCAAATCCTTCGTCACCAAAAGAAAAGGGGTCGCACTCTCTCAAAGCTTTTGGGTAATTTTTATTTCTTTTTCTTCATTCGTTAGTCAGGAAACAGGCGAACAACCAACGCGTTTCGGTATTACATAATACCTTGCTCACGGTCATGTTCTGGCGCGCACAACCCTTGTTTTTGAAGTTTGAACACTGTCACGTCATTTCCTGACAACCAATACCTGCGCCTCTAAGTGTTATGGGAGATGTAGTTCCCATTCATTTTTTAACCTTATAATACAATTTTAAACAAAGACTTCCCCAAAAAAATATGGTAATAGTTTCAATGAAAAAAGAGGAAAAAAGTAAAAATCAGAAAGATGGATGGATAATAAGCCAAAAATAAAATGGACAAAATGAAATGGGCCCCAACAGAAGTCCATATGGCAGAACCAACCCACTGGAAGGTCTGAAGAGAGGGACAATTAAATGATAAACTCTCCCCACTGGAAGGATTTGTAAATGGACACTGCCGATTGAAAAGGATATAAATGGGACAAGTGGGAGCCGTTGCATGGACTGATCAGAATATTCTGACAAGTTTAAAATTGAATTGATTTTGCACATTGAATGGTTTTGACAAAAAAAGAAAAAACGAAGAAATGTTTTTTTTAAATCCATCCCACACTTTGTTTAAAATTCTATTTTAGGTTTAAAAATGAATGGGAACTACATCTCCCATAACACTTAGAGGCGCAGGTATTGGTTGTCAGGAAATGACGCGACAGTGTTCAAACTTAAAAAACAATCTAGATCCATAGATGCAACAGATGCTGGTCGGCTCATGGTAGTAAGAATTGGCAGTTCTCAGAAAAAATAAGTCCAAGGAGAACAAATTTTACCAAAAAAGTATGTGGTTGCGTTTGGTCTGCACTCACTAGTAGTGTACACCAATCACTGTATATGAGTCACAAATGCAAGTCCAGAATCCTTCCCGCTGACCACCAATGTTCGAACTGGGGGTCTCTAGTTGGCAATGGTATACACCTTTGACCAAATAGGGACCCTTGCTTCTAGTCAGGGAAAGGGGGATTACACTACTGGATAACCCCTGCTCACCCCCTTGGTAGCTTGGCACGAGCAGACAGGCTTATCTCAGAGGCAGTGTGTTAAGCATTTGTGAACACATACAGTAATACAGTGAAAAACACTACAGATGGACACCACACAGGTTTTTATAAAAATAAGTATTCTTTATATAGACTTAACACAAGACCATAAACGACAAAAATCCACATTACTGCACTCCAAATAGACTTAAAGATGGTAGAAGTAACTTAGTTCATGATGATGATAAATGCGACACGTTTCTCACAAAAGTACCTTGGATGCGTAACGCAAAACAAACAAAGGGTCCGCAGGGAGGACGATGCGGCGAGCAGGCGCCTCGGTGCGGTGCGACGATCCGGTGCCATGCGATGAGTGTGCCCTTGATGCGATGCGATGATGTGAAGATGATGCGTGCACGCCCGACGGCCGTGCAGCGAACTCTGTACCTTTGGAGCCGCGACAGGCCTGCGACACGCCTCTCCGGTGATGCGACGGCAACAGCTGCGATAGCAACACGCTTCTTCTCATTGAGTCGCACTTCCAGCTCCCAGCGACACGCAGGCTTCTGCAGACAGAATCCTCAGCAAGGGAATTCAGGAGGGAGCTGGTGGTGAAGTCTTGTAGCCCTGAGACTTCAGCAGGAGGCAAGCTCTAGTTCAAGCCCTTGGAGAAATATTCTGCAAGATGATGAAAGTTCTTTGAAAGTTCCTTCTCCTTTCCTTGGCAATGAAGACCACTGCAGGCCAACCCTGCAAACAGCACGCTGGCAGAGGGGCAGTCCAAAACTCCTGCAGCTTCCTTGGTTCTTCTCCTTGGCAAAGGTTTGTCTTGTTGTTCCAGAAGTGATCTAAAGTCTTGGGGTCTGGGCCCCACTATTTATACCAGTAAATCCTTTGTCCTCTGAAGGCAGAGGGTTCTGTACCTAGTCCAAACCAGTTCTGGGTGCATTCTGCAGTGCACAGCTTCTTCCTTTGTCAGTGTGGGCCAGGGCCATCAGACGCACCACAGGAGGTGGAGCCAGCATTGTGGAAGGCAGGCACAGCTCTATTCAGGCCCAGGTGCTACTCCTCCCACCACTCCCAATGCAGTTGGTCTATTCAGCCTAGTGCTGACTCGCCCTGTCTCCTGGAGCCCCCCAGCCCCTGTCACTCACAAAACCAGACATACAATACACAAGCTAGCAGAGGCAGGCTGGATGGTTAGGCAAGAAAATACCTATTTTCTAAAAGTGGTATTTTCAAACACAGAATGTTAAAACCAACTTCACTAAAAGATGTATTTTATCATTCTGAGTTCAGGCATACTAAATTCGAATTTCTACCATGTTCCCTGGGTCAGTTAGGATTATAAGATGTTATAATCAAGCTGCCCATTCTGGCCTATGGGGACAGGTAGCCTTGCAATAGTGAAAACGAAATTGGCTGTAATTCACTATCAGGACATGCTACACACATCAGGGTATGTCCTACCTTTACATACAATGCACCCTGCCCTTGGGCCTACCTTAGGGGTGACTGATATGTAGAAAAGGGAAGGTTTAGGGACTGGCAAGTGGGTGCACTTGCCAAGTTGACATGGCAGTCTCAGACTGCACACAGGCTCTGCAATGGCAGGCCTGAGCTACACTTTACAAGCTGCTTCTGTGGGTGGCACAACCAGTGCTGCAAGCCCACCAGCAGCATTTGATTTACAGGCCCCGGGCACCCATGGTGCACTGTACTAGGGTCTGACAAGTAAATCAAATAATCTAATCACGGAGTCACTAATCCATACATCAATTTACAATAGGGAGAGCATATGCACTTTAGCGCTGATCAGCAGTGGTAAAGTGCCTAGAGTCATAAAACCAACAAAAACAGGTCAGAGAAAATACAGGAGGAAGGCAAAAAGTTCAGGGATGACCCTGCAAAAAGGGCCAAGTCCAACAATTATATTTTACATTTGGGTGCTTTTAATGCACAAAGTTCGGTGGTAGAAAACCCATATTTCACAGGGAATCGTGAAATATGGAAAATACTGCACCACTCTTTTTGAAATATGAATTTCATCATCATGGCAGCCCTAGGATTATGTGGCAAGGGGGACTGAATGACGTAACCGGTTTAAATTATGAGACAAAAATGCAAGTCATGTAGCGTGTTCTCAGTCAGTATTATTTTCATCCATTTTAGCTACAATTTTCTTTTTCCAGTCTGCGCCCATTGTTGGCTCCAGTTTGAAGAAAACCACTTTTTCAGGTTAACTACCACAAGATAAACGTAAGATAAAAAATACATAATGGGTAATATAAAATAGTTCTGCATTGTCATCTCGGGATTCTGGTGACATTTACAAACCACTCAGCCTTCACATTGTAGTTCATGATATCACCAATACACTTAAATAGCAGTTTTTGTTGCGTGGTGCCTCACTGGTATTAGGGCCTAGCATCGCAGCTAAACACTAGACACACACTCCGCTTAAGTAGTCTGGGCGGAAGGGCTTCCAGCGACCCTTACCCGTTTATTTAATCCCTCTGGCCAGACGGTGGTACATTGTGTGTAGACCCTTCCGGGTCAGGTTCCGGGTTCTGCTCTTGCAGGACTCTGATCACAACATCCCTTCCCAAGTTGGTGTTCAAAACAAAACAACAGATTAACAAATAAAGTCTTTGAACTTCTGGCTGGGAGGTGGATTCAGTCTTAAATTGTACCTCAGCTGACTGGACCGCTGGCTTGAGTGCTGACTGTGTGGTAATGACGTGATCATGTCCTCATCGGCGTCAGCAACCGCTGTCGATGGTCTGATGGAGTCTGCCGGGTTTCGTTCTCCAGTGCGGAGAGATGGTGTTTCTCCGGCTGACACCTCCCTGCCTTCTGTGGAGCTGGGGTCAGCTTCTTCCTGGTCCGACTGTTGAACCTTCCTGACCCAGGAGATATTCCTGGTGACTATTTCCATGCCCCGTTGGGCAGTGATGGAGGTTCCATTCGCCTTCAGGACAGTCCAGGGCCCTGGTCCATAGGCTGTTCTAAACTTCCCTCCAGTGCGTCGATTTCAAATCAGAACTGAACTCCCTGGCGCAATGACCTGGGTTTTTGCTCTTCGTCGTTGACTGGCTCGATCATTGTTCGTCGGGCTTGACTGTTAGCCGGTTCGTACGGCTCCAGAGACCAGATTTCAGTCACAGGGACAGTGTCCCTCTGGTGTCCGGCAAGCATTAGGGACCAGGGTGATCTCTGGGTCGTACAGTGAGGGGTGCTGCGGTACTCTCGCAGGAACCGTTGCAGCGCTGTTTCGGGGTCAGCTTGTTCTGCCACTGCAATACTTAGGATCTTGTTCAACGTGCGCATGAAGCGCTCGGCTTCGCCATTGGCCTGTGGCCATTGGGGTGTGATCCGATGGTGGTGAACTCCTAGTAACGTGAGCAGTTCCTTGAAAAGGAGGTCCGTTGTCTGTTTTGAGCTCGTGTGGCAAGCCGAATAGTGCAAAGGTTCTTTCTAGAACTGGTAGTAGGTGTGCAAACGGGGTAGATGCAATTACTTCTACTATTAGGTATTTGGAGTAGCTTCTATTAGTACGGCGGTCACTCTTCCGTCAGGGAAGCTCCCAAAATCAAGGCTTACCCGTGACCATGGGGTTGTGGAAGGTGCTTTGGTTATTACTGGGGCCGGTGACTCCTGGCTGCTTGTGAGTTGTCAAGGTCGACAGTTTCGCACCAGGGAGTCCACGGCTGCCTCTAGCCTGGGGAACCACACTTTCTCTCTCATGCGTGATTTCATCTGCACTGTCCTCTGGTGTCATTCATGGGCAAGGGCTGTCGCTCTTTCTTGAAGGCTCACCGAAATCACTATTCAGGATCCTCGCAGCACCAGGCCTTCCGCTGCTGCGCTTAACTCGTCTCGTACTTTCCATAGCGTCCCCAGACGCTCTCTGTCTTGCCCGTTCCACCTGTTGGCATCGTGCAGGAAGTCCTCCCAGGATCCCTTCTGCAGTGAGTCCATTACTTTGGTTAGGACGAGGTCACTTTTGGTGGCCGTTTTGATTTCTTCAGTGGTGAGAGCGCGGGGGCATGCCCATTGGGAGACCATATCGACATACTCTTCTGTCTTTGCTTCATGGTCATTGTCTTCTCCTAGTGGATCAGGTGGGTACCGTGAGAGAAAATCTGCGGGGTTCTTCAACCTGGGTCGATACACGAGTTCCATCTGGTAGTGTTGTAATTGTATTGCCCATCGTTCAATCCTCGACGGAGGATGTGGGGCTGTGCCCCTAAATAATGGGATTAGTGGTTGGTGGTCGGTCACGACTCTGAATGGGTGACTGCTGACGTACAAGTGAAAATGGTTGCAGGTCCATTAAATCGCCAATGCTTCCCTTTCAATTTGGGAGTAGCATGCTTCGGTTGGTGTGAGAGCTTTACTCGCGAATGCGAGGGGCGCCCATTTGCCTGGTTCTGTCTCTTGTGTGAGGAGTGCCCCGAGACCCACCGGGCTGGCGTCTACTAGACGTTCAGTAGTTCGGGTGGCATCGAAGTATGCCATGGTGGTCTTCCCGAGTAGTGCTTCTTTGACCTTCTGAAACGCTTTGTCTTCTCCTTTGTCCCATTTCCACGCAGCGTCCTTCTTTGTGAGGGCGCGCAGCAGTTCGGCTATCGTGGCTAAATTGGGTATGAACCGTGGCTGCGGGCGTCTCCTCCGTTTCAGGTCACTCGCGAACGAGATGAGGTAGCACTCGCCTTCATCCTCTGTGGACGAGTCTTCCAGGCAGAGTCGCTGTCGTAGCAGCGCTCTGGACGCTTTTGAGTTTTCAGGCTCCTCGAGGGACAGTAGTCTTTCTGCCTTTAATTGCGGTCTCCTTCCACGTGCACCTCTGTTTCTTGGACCACCTCTGCATGCGACAGCGAATTGGTTTGGAGTGCCACATTTCGAGCATGTCCGCCCTTGTGCCGGGCATTCTTCTTGGGGATGTTCCTCTCGCCCGCAGTATGCGCACCGCGATCCGGGTGTGTTCTTTGCTGGCCATGTCCCTCTGTTCCCTTTACTCGGTGTGCAGAGCGCATCTGCCCGTTCTGTTTTGATGGTTGTAGACTTCTCTGGTTGTTTAGTGATGGCTATGTCCATCTCCATCGCTCTTGCATCCGACAGGTCATGGAATCTTGCCATGATTAGAATGTCTTCCAGCAAAATTCCGGGCTGGCAGAGGATGAGGGTCCGAAGGGTCTTATTGCGGCACCCTTGTATGGCTTGTGCCGTCACCTCTTTGTTTTGATCGTCAGCTGTGCACGTACTGGCTAGCTCCCTCAGCCGTGCATGGAACGCATGCATCGACTCTCCCTCTGGCGTGCTTGTCGGAGTTTGAATCTCTCGTAATCGGGATTCAGTTGCAGGTCGAAGTGCGCATTTAGGGCCCGAACTGCGGCGTTGTAGTCGTTCGCGGCCCCAGTGTTTGGCAGGTGCACAAATAACTTGTATATTTCTTCCCCTGCAAAATGTAGTAATAGGGACCTTTTGACTGTGTCGTCTGTCTCCCGCGTCGCGTTGAAGTAGTTGTCTAGGCGGCTGATCCACACTTTCCACCTGGGGGACGCAGTAGGTGGGTCTACCAGCTCACTGAACGGGGGTAGAGCGTTGATTTGGGTGTGCTGCGTGGTGGGTTGGATGTGTTGATGGCCTGCCTGCTGCGCCAGCTGTGGCGGTTGTTGCTGGCCCGCTTGCGCGGCTGCATCTGTCATGATGGCTGGTGCTTGTGCTTCTTCCTGCTATCCTGCGCCAGTGACCTTGTTGGCACTCTTTTCCTTTTCTTCTGTGTTCCCTTTTTTTTTTTTTCTTTGGAGTCACTTACACCTTGATGGGGCCTGTAACAGCTTGGTGGATGGTGCAGTGGCACGTAGCAATGAGGTATGTCACTGTTCCTGTCGCATGTGCGACTGTGCAGCAGCGTGCTGAGAGACAGTTGAGGCACTGAGGATAAGCAGGAGCAGTGCGTGCATGAGCACGTGTCCACAAGGCACTTCGGGCGGGGCCTGCTGAGTTCTCCTTGTGCAGTCTAACTGCGTCCTGCAGGGGCGATGCGTGCATGTGCGCGTCGCTGGGAGGCGGCTCAGGCGGGGACACAGTACCTGCACGCTGTGCTCCAGCCACGTTTCTCACTCCCTTCCGGTCCAGTCGTTGCAGCACTCGGGTGCTTGCGTCAGGACCCTGCTGGCAAAGGTAAGGCTGTCACCCGGTCCCGCAGAGGCGGCAAGTCGTTCCGGCCGCGCGGCAGGTGTGGAAGCGCCGGCTCACGTTGTACACGCCTCGGGACTCCAAATTGCAAATCAGCTGTTGCGGATACGATTATGTGGTGAGCTGGGTGGCGATTGGCAGCCACCCTCGTCGCCAGTGTTGCGGGGTGCCTCACTGGTATTAGTGCCTAGCGTCGCAGCTAAACATCAGACACACACTCCGCTTAAGTAGTCTGGGCGGAAGGGCCTCGAGCGACCCTTGCCCGTTTATTTAATCCCTCTGGCCACGCCTGGCCAGAGAGTGATACATTGTGTGTAGACCCTTCCGGGTCAGGTTCCGGGTTCCGCTCTCGCGGGACTCGGATCACTACAGTTTTGTACCATAGTACACTGATTACCAGTTATGTTTCGTGTAGTTAGGCATCTGAGTGAGTAGATGGAGATAAAAAAAAAAAAACTGTTGTGGAGGAGGCAGAAAGGCATAATAGTGACACTGCCGGGGAATTATATTTGTGCGTTAGTGTCTGCCTATGTTTTGCGCTTGATGTGTGTTCGATTCATCGGATTGGTGAGGAGTTGTCCCTTATATGTAAAAGATGGAAGTCTGGTAAGTAATGTGCATATATGATCTTTGTTTGTTGTTACAATATTACCAAGTTATTAAAATAAAAAATATTGTCCACTTTAGCGGGCACCTGTTTTTAAAAAGAATAAAATTGGCTTAATATAGATATGGGTAACACTTATTATTCTCAGCAATGAATAATGCATGTTCTCGATTTCTGCAGGCTTATATTGTGCTGGGGCAGTTTCTCCTCTTGAAAAAGGACGAGGATGATCTCTTTAAGGACTGGCTGAAGGATTCATGTGGAGCAAACGCAAGGCAAACGGATTTGTGTTCTGCTTGTTTGAAAGAATGGTGTGAGGCATTCCTGTAAAGAAGTCGTTGGTTTGTTTTTCCGTTTGTCAAGCACTGACAAGTTTCGCTCTATCCGTGCAGTAGAATGAATTAAATTTGTACATGTATTATCCATATTTTTTACATTTATAAACAATAAAGTACATTGGCTTGCAAAGCGTTGGTGCTGATGTACGCTGGACTGGAAAACAAAACTAGTCAAATACAGTGATTTAAAGATTGTATTTGGTTTTCCACTCTTTAGGTGATTAACGTCTAAAACGGTCCTCAAATCGCTTGGAGTAAAGACCAGAAATCACTTACAACAAAGCAGTATGGTTGATGAAAAGCAAACATGTTGAGCTGATTATCCATTTTTAATGGTGGTGTGAATTTCCTCACATGATTCTGTCTAGTTGTGGCCAAATGTTCTACCTATGTTGGGTAACTGGTCAATTAGACACGTGGAACCTTCAAACAGAGTTCATGGCATTTGTTTTTAAATAGTCAGAGATACCTATATAAAAATAAGTGTTGAAGGCCAAAAATGTGGAAGTTTCAACTAAGATGCCTCCATTGGGCAGTGTTAAACGGAGTAACTGACAGGAAACATTTGGCAAGAAGTAGAATAATGATGATGGCTTCTAAAGCCTTCGGAGCCAATCGTAGACCGGATGTGATGATTTTCCACCCAAACCGATACGTCACTTTGAACTGTAATAACTATCATAGAAGCAGCAGGTGGTATGCTTCGCTGTACCTTGTGGATGAGAGTAGGATGAGAAAGAGGATGCCTGAAGAGGCTTTTGGGTTTGAAATTAAAAATGCTGGTTACAACAGTTATTTGGGGTAATTGGATATCTAACAGGAAAGCCATGTTGATGCCTATGAGTCACAGACACTTCTGCTGGGTAGGTATTGAGTAAAACAAACTGTGATCATGAGGCACAGTTGCCACTTTTCAGCAGTTTTTCTTCTGCATATTTACATCTCTCACATCTTGTAATTTAAATTACTACTTGCTGTTGGTGAAAGCTTTTAGAAATGTATAGGTAGCTGGACATGCCCACTGCTTTCCCATCTGCATGGGTGCTATCCAGTACCATCACTATATGCCAAACTCTAGTTTCTTTTCCACTGGAAGACAGCAACCTCAACTGATTAAGACCAAAATAACTGTCTAGTGGGGATTCTTTCCGATTCGTAAAACTTAGAGCACCTTGATGAGTCAGGAAGGATCGTGGAGCACTTTACTGCAACACTTTTCCTGAGGCGTAATCCTTGTGTCCATTAGGAATCAGTCTACATATGACCTGAAATATGGTTAGAAGAAAACAATGATTTACTCTTTTTGAGATATTTTAGTAAATTTTAGTTTCTCTTTGCACTACTTGTTTCTTTTTTTCGCTCCCCTTCCACTCCCTCAACTCTGCCGGGGATGTCCTGGAAAGTAACATCATTCAACCTTTGACCATACTGACCTCACAGGAAGGGCCTTCACCTGATGGTTCATGTCCGTAACATTACTTCTCCATTATGGAAGTGGATTAGAAGAATCAAGTGAAAACCTTATTGTAACATTTTAAGTCACACTTAAGTAAATAAACATGCCCATAATTACATTTAATCATCCTGAACTCTGAAGAAATAGGCTCCATACCTAGTGCTAGATGCACTATCAGTAGGTTCACTGGTTGAAGTAGCTAGGGAAATTTGCTGGTCAAGTTGGCAGTGCTACATAATGCGCACTTTACTGTGCAATATGAAGGTACTCTGGTAGGCTCTATTAATGGAATGCCTGGGCATACTGTGGCCACTTGGGATGTTACATCAAAAACACAAAGTGATGAGAGGAATGCTTGCAATAAGTCTCACCAAGGGCAATTGCCCGGGGTAGCACTTATTGCAAGCATCCCTCCCATCACATGTTGTGTGTTTGAGGTAATGCCCTAGGTGGCCAGGTTATACCCACATGTGGGTCTCATGCTCACTGTGCCACTGGAGCCAAGCTACACCTGGCTGAAGAGCCCCAATCGGGGAGAAAACAGTCTTGGGTTGCTTATGTGTTGGTTTAGGTAGGACCTGGCCTGACAGTTAGGAATGGACTGTTCCTATTGGGGGAGGGTCAAGACTGATTTGCATATGGCTGGGTCCAAACTGGGGTGTCGTGGTGGGCAGAAGAACCATGGGTTGGAATGCTACCTCGAGAGATTACGAGTGGTTAGACCTATTGCAAGCATTCCTCCCATCACCTTTTGTTTGTTCAGTGTTTGTGCATGCCTGCATTTGTTTGGTAAAAAAGAGGGAAAATATTGAATCCTCTAGTTCTCTACATTTAGAAAAAAACAGACAATTTTCTTATCAAGATGTAAAATGTCATTTTTTGAGGAAATGTCCTTGCAGATAACTCACTTGAAATTGGAATAATTTTTGCAGTAATAATAATAATAATCAGCTTTATTCGATTTGATCGACAAACCATAGAAGCATATAAATAACAGTCAATAAAACAAACAAAGGTAAAATTCACAGGGTACGATTAGCTAAAAAGAACTACAAAACAACTCATTAATACTCAATCCCCTTGTTGTTCGTAATTTTAAAGCGGCTCTTAAAAAAATTGTCACAATAAAGGGTAAAAACATCGGTTGACATTTTTAAAAATAGCAATGCTACCCGAGCCTGCCTAAATCTAGCCTTTTTTAACAGCTCTTTCAGAAACAGTTTCCTGGGGTGGGCATAGTACGGGCAGAGTAAAACTAGATGAAGTGTGTCCTGCGGAGACTTCGTGTCGCAGCCGCAGGGCCCTCTCTCTTCTGTGTTTAAAATAAAACCTTCCGGAACTGCCAATAAATGATGAATATAATTCAGTCTAAAACGGGTTACTAAAAAACGATCATGGGCATTGGTCATTAATGTTAAGTAAGGTTCTATGCCCTGTGTCGTTTTAACTAAGATGTAATCTCTCACCGAGTGTTTCCCCAATTCAACAGTTTCACGCTGCGCCATCGCAAACATTTTGTACAAAGTTTTAATATCACTTCTATCTTTTGACTTTATTATCCCTGGATTGTCAATTAAATCTGCGCGCCCTAGGTTAACGAAGGAATCCCTAACATATTTCAATCATGGGATTTTCCTCGCATACTCCAGGGAAAGACAATCCCGTACTACCAACCTTGTCAAGCCCACCTCTTCATTGATCCACAACTTCAGCCAACATACTAAGGGCTTCACTCCCATGCTGTCTAAAATGTACCTAACACCCAGCTCCTCATGTATACAATATGCTGGCGTGCTATGTGGGACTTTCAACATCCGCCTTAGATATTTATTCTCTTCCCTTTGCAGGGTGGTAGGTTTAACAAATCCCCACACCTCACTACCATACAGTACTTTAGCACAGCAAATTGAATTATACAGTTTTAAGATCACACCCGGGGTCCAATGCCCCAACCTCCGGGCATAATTTGCAATTGAGCCCGTGGATCTGTTCATAGTCATGCACTTTTCCTCTATAAGATTTTTAAAATTCAGATGGTCATCAAATAACACACCCAAATAGGCAAAGGCTGAGACTTTACCTAGGGTGTGTGAACCTATGGTATAATTATATTTTTTGCTGGGCTTCTTTCCCATCTCCATCACGTATGATTTAGCTAAGTTCGAGGACATGTCTAATTGATCCATGAATTTTACAAAACCATCTATTATAAGCTGTAAGCTATATGGGGTGCGGGCCAAAAGCACCGCGTCGTCTGCGTATAGCAGCACCGGGACTGTTCTGCCCCCTATTCTAGGTATATCAGCCTCTATGTTCCGCAAGGTAGCATCGAGCCTGTTAATGTATAAAGTGAACAAGAATGGAGCTAAAATGCATCCTTGTCTCACCCCGCTAGAACAGTTAAAACGCCCTGTAACTTCCCCGTCCTTTGTGTATCTTACCGCTGCTGTCGTATTGCAATGCAATGAGTGGAGGGTGTTTATTATGGCTATATCTACCCCCAGGTCCCTCATTAAAGCCCACAGCTTGTTACGATTCACGCGATCAAAGGCCGCGGTGAGGTCCATAAAGGCTAGATATAGTGCCCCATCCTTCGCTATGGTATATTTAGCAGTGATAAGGTACAGATTAAGACACTGATCTACGGTAGATTTTCCCGGTCGAAACCCATATTGCAAGTCCGTGATAATTTGTGTCTCCTCTGCCCAATCTGTCAACCTATTTAAAAGCACCCGCCCCAGGACCTTGGCTGCAACATCTATCAGCGATATTGGCCGGTAACACTGCGGGCTATCCCTATTACCCTTCTTAAAAATCGGCACAATAATAGCAGAAGACCAGGAATCTGGCATGTTTGTGTTTACTGCTGCATTCAGAACCCTTGTTAAAAGGGGAGCCCAGACCTCAATATTAGATTTAAAAGGTCCGGTGGGATCCCGTCTGGCCCCGGCGCCTTGTGCCTTGTCAGACCCTCTATTCCTGCTATTACTTCTTCCATCATAAAAACAACAGGGGTACAACCTAGTGGTAAATATAGGATTTGCTGTTCTTTCTGGGTGGCAAGGTGGTTATACAGTTCCTGAAAATGCTCTCGCCATTGATCTGGCTGAATGTTATTACTTAGCCCCGGTTTGTTTGGATCAGAGAAACCGGGATTATTAATTACTTTCCAGAAGCGGGCAGAATTCTTCGATTCTGCCGCCTCTGTAAGTTCTTCCCACGTAACACGTTGTAAATCCCTCCTTCTTACTTTGACAGCTGACTTGTAGCTAACGCGACAAGCAGCCACCAGAGCCCTGTCTCTAGGTTTCTGTTTAAGAGCTCCTTTCAGTTTTCTCAGGGCCCCCGAGCATTGACTGTCAAACCACCTTGGTGCGGCCCCACTATGCCCCCTTAAAGGGGCCTTCAGTAAGTTTTCTACTAAATGTGCGATGTTCTTAAAGGCCTCTAGTAAATCTGCTCCGTCCACCCCTAGATCTAGACACTTCAATATTTCCTGCTGTCCTTTGTCAAATAGGGAGGCATTAAAAGAGCCCGTGTCGACCTGGGCCCATCTAAGCCTTCTACCTTGGTCTGTAGCAACAATTTCCGTACCCCCTGCTTGTTTAGCCAACACCCGTAGGTGTGACTGTGTCCCAAAGCACTAAAGTAAGTGGTTTGTGATCACTAAAGACACTATGTTCAATGTCGAATCTCAGTATATCGCCCCTTAATAAGGGGGTAACAAAAATTAAAATCAATAAATGGGTGACAACCTCTCCCTTTATATGTAGGAGTGACCAAGCTATTCTTTTTGTTGGGAAACATATCCAATGTATGAATCAATCCAAAAGCGTGTAGTATGCCAGTGAGTTCTCTTCCCGTTTGGGTGTGCTCCAGATGAGGACCTTTCCTTAATGGGCAAGATAGCCAGTCCTCCTGTGCCCCCTTGAATTGAGGGCAGAGGTGACCATTAAAGTCCCCTACTAATATCAGTTGGGATTGAGCCATCCCCCTCCCTCGTGTCTTTTCTAGCCATGAATTTAATTCATGAAGACTACCCCGCCCTGTGAATTTGATGTAGAGTTATAAAAATTTATTAAGACTATCCTGAGGGAGTTATTTGTAAATTTTAAAGCTTGAGCGACCTTGAGTCCCAGGCCAGATTCTTCCAGTTACCTTGTAGTCTCACATCTATGAATATAATCAAGCCCCCTTGGCTCTGCCAGATACTGATCTAACTGCCGGGGAAAAGAAGGATTTAGAACCTTCAATAAAAAAATTCTTACTTATCTCCCATGTCTCCTGGAGACATATTATATGGAACTCCCTCACCTTGATGAGCCACTGCTCTTCACCAAATGTACTTAATAAACCCGCTATGTTCCATGATATAATCTTTATGTCTCCACCACTACTACCTACATTTAAAACAATCGGTCCACTGCTAATCCGCGACCTTGCAGATACCTCCACCAGGTTTGTCTCCCCGTTAGTCACTTCCCTAAGCACAGCTGGGGGTGGCATTGTTATCTGTATGATGGGTTCCAAACTCATCTCTGCCATCCTGGGATTTACCAATTGCCTCTTGCTGACTCCCCCCTGTCCCTCCCTATGTGGGAGTCAGCGATGTCATTCAAATCCCTAAGTATAGCAAATGCGTTTGAGGATACCCCACACCCAGCAGCCCGGTCCGGTCCCTGTCCCTTATCCACATGACAATCAGCATAGTTTATACTAAGCCCTGGTCTATAAAAATATCCCAGGGGCAAAGGTTTAATGGTGGACTCTGAGTGCGAATACACCGGATGAATACTTGAGGATACCTTGGGCCAGTGTTGGATATCTAAATGTGACAATAACACAATCTCCCGGGAAGACTTTCCTTGATTTCCCTATCCAAGCTACTCGCCTTGTCATTAGGATATGCCGATGGTCTGTGATATTAAATCCAGCATACTTGCACATCCAGTGCGCCACTTTATTAATCAACTGGGGGGTGGTCTCCTCCTGGGGATTGTCACACCCAGGAACTCCTATCAATACCACTGTATATGGACAGCAAGGCGGTGGGAGATCTATAACTGGGAGCTCTGCGGTGTGAGGCACCAATAACCTTGCCTCCCCTCCCCTCGGGGGCTTGGGCTGCATTTCAGGGCCCCTTGGTGAGTTTTGCTGCATTCTCGCCAATTCTACCGCAGTTTGTCCTATATCCCTGTCTGTTAAAATCCTTACCGGCTCAGATCGTGTTTCTGGGCGGGCACCTGCAGTATTTGGATGAGAGAAGTTATTTGCTTTTTCCTTGCACCTCCCAGATCTTTGGGACAACTTAGGGTCAAACCCAGTTGGGGACACTAGGTTTGAGGACCTTATCCCTAATTCCACCCCTCCCACTGCCCCCTGATCCACCAATGATACGGTCGCTGCGCGCTGATTACAACAACACTCCCCCAATTTAGCTGGATCTGCAGACCCCCTATTCGACTGAACAAGCGCTTCAATTTTCTCTTCAATCAGCATTAATTGACATATTAGGCGATCCAACAAAACTGACATCAGTGACTCTAGTTTCCTCCAATAGTCAGTGCTGCAGCCCGAGTCCAAGTAACTCCGGTCAGAGCCCTGGGGCCTATATTGTATTTCCATGTCCTTACAGTCCTCTGCGGGAAATTTGAGGGTAACTTGCTTGGACTTCTGCTTTGGTTTTTGTGGGACGACGTTCCTCGGTCGTTTGGCTGGTGGTTCATTATTAGTTCTTGATCCCAGGCCCACCCTTCTCCCTCTTGGGCTTACTCTTGAGTGCTTCTTAGATCTTGTCGCCATCTCTCTTAACCTGGGACCCTGTTGCTCCAATACTTCGGGAGAAAGCGGAGGGATTAGAGAACTAGAACATAAAGATTCTGGGGGTGTGGAAGACACTTCAGCTTGTATAACGTCATTTCCCACCAGCATCGCCTCCCCCGTTTCTGCGGTATCTCCTTGGACGTGCATGTTAACTCCGTCAGTCACAACTACAACCTCCTCATCCTCACAGTTATCCTTGGGGGCAGTCTCAATTTGCAGGTGTACCGGGTCTATATAGGTACTAACAGGGGATTTAGCCTCTCTTATCTCCCCCAGTGACGACCTCTTATGACTCGCCAAAGTCCCCAGCGACAGTCTTTTTTCCGTAATTTGAATTTCGTGAACTAAAACGGATTCTGCTCGTGTCAGGAAAGCATCCAATGTCCCCGCTAGACCTCCCGCTCCCCCTAAGGAAGAACGAGCCTCCTTGCGTTGTGCACGTTTGGCCATAATGAATTACACCATGGACTGTTGGAAGTACAAAACAGTACCTTTATTGGCTGAGGATCGGGACCACCCACTCTTATGATGGTCGTCAGAGGGTGGGCCCAGCCCAGTCTTCTCCAGACCTCGACGGGCAAGGACGGGACCCGCCCTTGGCCCGCGCGCGTCCTGCGCTGCGGGAGACAATCGCGGGCTTTATGCGCCGGATGGCGCGCTCAGCACAACGCGGCTCCTGCCGCGGAGCCCCCTGGTCGCGGTGCTCCAATGACGAAGCAGGCAGAAAGTCTGACTAAGCAGTAAATTGAGAGAGATTTATATTGTAAAGTGGCTTCCTCTATGTAGTCTTGTTTTGTTGGCCACCTGACTTCCATGGTTTTCACTAAGAGCTTCAGCTAGGGACTACTGTAGAATCCTGCCTTACAGTGATTATTCACATAGTTGTTCTGCCTTTCCTTAAAATATAGTTTTATATGAAAATTATTTCCTAAAAGAAGGTACTGTTGTTAGATCCTAGACCGGACCTTCACTTGCCTCATCTAAAATAAATGTCAGGGGCTAATAAGGATGTTTTGGCATTCCCATATTCCATTGTCTTCATGGTAAAAAGAGTCCTGAGCATGAGGCAATAAAGGATCTGAAAAGCTTGGTTTGAAGTGTGGAGTGCAGAACATTTTTTTATCCTAATTGCATAAAAGAGTTATGTTTGACTGGAGCCCAGCATCCTGGAACACTTCAGGAAGTGGTCATTGAATTTGCACCCACTTTTCCCACCCACAATGCCACTGAACCAAAGCTTTTAGTGTAAGATCCTTTTTGCCGCAAATTTGAATATGAAGAGTTGCTCAAATCCACTGACAGTTACTGTTGTATGTCTCAGCCATCACACACTTCTCCCGTCTCAAACGTACCTCTATGAAAGCAGTGCCATGTGTGTTTTTTCTGAGGGGTTCGGAGCCAGCCACCATGATGAATGCCTAGTTTACTCCATGTCTCCTGGATGCAAACAATGTCAGCCCTTGTACTGGCAAGGAGATCCGCCTTTAGATTCAGCATTTTATTTCCTGCAATATTCCAGGAGATAATATTTAAACTTCCGTTAGGGTCAAATACCAAATCTTTGGGATAGCGGCTTGCAAAAATTCAATGATTTTGCCAGCCAGTTCCTGTTTAAAGTTTTCTCAAAAAAGGCATCTGGGGAAAGATTTTTCGCAAGCGGAACTGTATGCAGCCTCCCTGCAGCTTTTAGGGTAATTGTCATGCTCTGTGCATTAAATCCTCTCGTTTTTAGTTCCTATGTTAGTGTTCAAATCCGTGAACTCTCTTATGTTTGGGGCTGCAGGGTTAACCATGAGCATGTTCTTGGGCTGCTGAGCGGGTATAACATCTATTCCTCTGCAGAGAAAATAATCATAATTTTTCCAAGACTAGATTAGCTATAATCGCTGACTGGAATTTTACCCTTCGTGGAGGCCCCCTGTGCGAACACGAGATGTATGCCGGTTGAATATCACAACTTTTCACAAGGGCCAATCTTTCTATTTCAGAAAAACAGCTTAGTAAGAAGGATCTGTTCACTGCTTTAGCATTCTCATCAAATAAAATAAAGTTCATCCGGTACCTTCCCTGTGTGCCAGGGTTTTTTTGATTTTTCTGTATGGCTTTAAGATTAACTGGTTTAGGGGATTCTGGGGGATAGAACGGGTTAGCCCATGGGTTTAAGCTCTTATGGGCTGTTCCTCCATTTTTTTGGGGAGCTTCAAGGCACTGATCTGTGTTAAAGGTCTTTACGACTGTCAGCTTTGTGACTGTGAGGGTAACTTCAATGGTAGAACCTATACATGGTTGTAGGAGACCCAGACTTTCCTTGTTTTGAGTAGATGAGCTTTCGTTTTCTTGACCAGAATTCGATGAACCCTTGTTTCCTTCTCTAGGAAAATGGATTTTCCTGGGTCTTCCTTTGCTTACTTTCCAAATTGTCCTTTCTCTTGGCCTTTGATGAGACCTTTACTGGTTTTTCTTATTAGTTCCCAATTTTTTATTAATCCGTTCTGATGGCTTAATAATACTACTTCTGGGTGGGTCCTGGGCATTTGTTGCGGTTGTCTTCTGCAAAAATATAGAGTAGAGAGGCGTAGTGGGGGGCACCTTGACTTCATTATTTCCTCCGTCCCTTTCTCTGAATAGGTTCTTTAAGGAGAAGACTGCATTATCTTTTTTCCTGACTTTCCTCTTTGTATCTTGCTGGGAAGACAACCTTGGGGGACCAGCCTGTGTTCCAGTATGAGTGAAAGCAGCCTCACTTATGGGAGGCTCGATTTTTGCTTCTTGTCCAGCACTACTCTTTCCTATCGGACTATTGTCCCTCTTTGCCAGCGAGGTGTTTTATACATTGCTTATTCCACTCTGTGTTCTGGAAGAGTTTGCATTCTTAGATGTCTTCCTCAACTTCTCTTTGAGAAGTAACAAGCACTGGAGAATTGCGGAAGAAGTCTCTAATACATGGTCAGCGTTGTCTGTTGATTTTTCTAATAAGGCTAAGACTTAACTTAAAATCCTTGCCAGGTATTGAAGCGGTTCTGAGTTCTGTACACACTCGCCCGAAGATTACAAGAGGGTTGATTTAATGCTGATGACTCTGGCGAATGGCCGAATATGGAAGGCATGTCTTAGCAGGGAGTGCTGCTAAACTCGATTTTGTTGGTTTCTTTTCCTGGGGCACCACTGGAGTCAGCCATTCTAGGGATTTCCCTATCCCAACCTGTGTGAAATCCCAGTTTATATCGATCAGAGCATAATCAGTAATAGACTGCAATCTCACTCCCAGAACCGCTTGTATTTTTTTTTTTATACTTGCCTGGTCGGCCTGCGTAGTTTAATCAAGTAGAGTACTTAAGGCACTGGTAAAGAGGTAATGTGGTATCTGATTGTTATTTCGCTTGCTTGGGGGTGAGAAGGCTTATTTTAGATAATGGTGTAGTTCTGCATCTTTATAATGACCATTGCGAAATTGTGTTATAAATCTGTGATTCTCCGTCTTAGTCCTGTTTTTGGTACATATTAACAATCATATATGCTATTAGCAATTATTGATCATGTAACTTTGTGCAATAGTATCCCCGTACATTAACATAAATTCTGTAGCCTATTTTGGGCATGAAATCAGTGAGAAGAGCATTTTTCTTAAGAAGGAATTATTAGATGACATTTGTAATGCTCCACCACCAACCTCAAAAGATGTTGGATCTGTTTTTGGACCGGCTGAATTGTACTCGAAGTTCGTAAAGTATTTTGCAACATAGCGTTTGAAATTAAGCAATTATTGAGAAAAAATGGAAAACATTTATATTGGAAGATAATCCCCAATCTTGTTTTGAAAGTATAAAACACAATATTTGCAATTCTATTCCCTTAAAGGCTTTTAACCACAATGACGTAACCATTATCACCGCAGATACCAGTGGGAAGAGTCTTGGAGCTGTACTGTCTCAAAAAACACAAGGATAATATTGAATTCACTATATCATTTGCATCACGCTCACTTGCTCCAGCTGAAGAGAAATTCTCCACTATCGAAAGAGAAATGTTAGCATGTGTTCAAAGAAAAAGCAAACTCAGACAGTATGTATGGAGCTCTGATTTTGTCATTCAAACGATAAATACATTTCTTACCAAACTTCTGACTACTGCAGGCATGAACAAGAGAACAACCAGGTTATCACGATTATTGCTGCAATTGTTGAATTATAAATACAGTGTGGAATGTTTGTAGTGTGAAAAGACAAAGTATCGGATTTCTTGAGCAGATCTCTGTTGCAGACTCTATCTCATCTTACTCAGGGAATGTGGAATGAAAGAATACACTGTTGCGGTTGTTGACAAGGTGGAGTCTGAAGGTATTTCCATATTTGATTGTGAAGGATAGAAATTGGTTCCAGTGTTAGCTGAGGTACAAAAATACATGTTGATGGGTTGGCATCTTATAGGTAGTGTAGTTGGAGAAGCAAAACACTATTGGGAAATTAGGAATTAACTCTCTTGGGAAGATGACACATTTCTGATTAGAGTAATACCACACATCTTAAGAAAGAATTCCTGCAAATTAATTGCAAAGGACACTTTGGAATTATTACCAAAAAAAAAAAGAATTCAGACCCGGTATTGATGGCTGGGTATTGACATTAGGACAGAAAGGGTGGTGAAGAATTGTCTAGAGTGCATCTTCTGACAAAACATTGGTCACACTTAGACCACCCTTGACTGCCATTAAGTGCTCTGATGGACTGTGGGTACCATTAGCCATAGATGTTTAGGGACTAATTTTGGTCATGGATGGAACTGAGTGTTATTTTGTAGTATTAATCAATTTAGGAAATGGCCTGAACTGTGCATTTTAAAAGGGCTGACTTTGCAGATATAACTAAGTTTCTAAATGTGTTGTTTTGTATTTGAAGGCGTTCTTAAATCACTGTTAAGTGATAATGGGGCTCAATTCATGTCTACGTTATTTCAGAATTTTCTGTTCAAGGATAATATCACTTGGAGACACACTTCACTTTATCATCCTTCAGGGATTTGTGCAGGAGAACGTTTTAATAGAGTCCTGATGGACAGCACTCGTATGGTTATTAAAAGTTGCAAGAATTTGGAAATAGAATATGTTGTGGGCATACCACACTTCACCCACTATGACTGGGCATAGTCTGTACAAGTTGCTGAGGGGGAGAAATCCTTGCACTAGGGACAATCGGGAATGGTTGAAGACCAACATAATGAATAATTGGTCTTTTTAAGAAGTAAAGTACAATATTCAGAAGTCGCAAATCCATTACAAAGATCACTGTAACTTAAAGCATGGAGTAAGGAAAGTTAAGCTTAACATACGTGATTGGGTTAGGGTGAAGAAGCAGAGAAGGAAAGATAAAGGTAGTAGTAAGTTCAAGGGAACTTCCCATGCAGTGGATTTCTTCACTAATTCAGCTATTTTGAATGATGGTGGCATTTTAGCAGGTTAGGGAGGTGTGGTAAGTCTTCTATTGCCAATAAACCTGATTCATGTGTAAATGGTGGTAGAGGTTGGCTGATGGATTGCGATGCTGCAGATTCAAGGAACTCCAGGGGTGTTCAGAGGGGAGAGTGATAACCATCAGATTCAGAACTATCCCTGCATGCCAGAGTGTCCGTTCCAGACTGTTCAGACAATGGAGACCAAAGGTTAAAAGAGAGAGAGAAAGTTGCTAAGTTACGAAGGTGTGTACAAATTCCTGACAAGTATAAAGACTTTTTGGCGGGAATCGTAGGCTAGTTCAATAGTTGGATTTGCATATGCCTGTTTCATGCATATTTTAAATAAACAGGTTATTTATCAAATAGCAGGATATCTAATAATATTGTGTTATATTTAATAGTGTCAACTTTGTAACGCAAACTTTTGCTTTGCTCTTGTTTGGTTTATTTTATTTTTTTGTTCTTAAAGAGGTAGATTTGTGGGATCGGAGCTTGCATGCTCCTAGTGTCATGGCAATGACTCGCCAAGGAATTCCGGGACACAGTGTGGAGTGGAATAGAGGGAACGGGTGGAGGTTCGTTGCTCTGCACAAGCTGCGTTGTCGGAGAATAATTACTACAGAAATACCACTGCTGGCTGGGAACCATCTTCTTTACATTTTCTAGTAGATTATCTTTTAAGTCACTGGTGCATTACCCTACTCATGCACATCACTTGGGACAGGTGGGGAAAGTTCTCCAGCATTTCATCAACTATAACGTTCACCTGTGGGCAGATAATAAAAACAAAAGTCAAATTCAGACGTGACAGTCATCATACAAGAAGCTTATATTTCAGTACACAAAGCAGCCACTTCTTCAGCTGCCCTCTGCCCAGGCCTCCTCCAGGTAGTCAGTCTGTCTTTTCTTCGGGAATCACGAGTGTCCTTTCAAGATGTCGGATGGACTATGCACCTCGGGAAAGAGGAAGACTCTCTTCGAAGAGATGGTGTGTGGGGGCATGTCCTCGTGCCATAGAATTACCGCTGACCGGAAGGCGCAGCCAACCCTAGAGGGAGGGTGGCTAACCCCCCACGTGGGTGGCAGACAAAAGGCACAGCAGCAACAGGACTCGATCCGCGCCAACAAAAAGGCCAGTGCGTGACCAGGAAGTTTGCATTCAAAGGGCCCAATCAAGAAAGGGGGCGTGGTTACAAGCACAGCCTAAAATACGACTGGGACAAGCAGTCCCCAGCTTTGTCGACCGGAGAAAATTGATCCCACCCACACACACCAGAGAAGGAGGGCGTCGGATTTGCAGTGTGCTGAGGGGGCAGGGAGTCACGCGGTTTAGCAAGAAAGAATCTTCACATAACGATGTAAAAGGGCACTTGCCTGAACAAGGTCCTTGGGATGCCTTACGGCTGGGACTCTTGAGACAAGTGCAATTGCCCGAACAAGGTCCTTGGGATGCCTTACGGCAGGGACTCTTGAGATACGTGCCCGGACAAGGTCCCTGGGATGCCTAACGGCGGGGATACTTGAGGGCAGACAAAAGGATAAAAAATGGTCAGCGCTGGGCGGACATGGCACTTGCTGCCCAGGCATGGCAATGGGTCCACGAAAGCCAGATATTCGGTAGCAAGTTGAAGCCGCAACCCGCTGTACCAAATAAGTGACAGAAGTAGAGCTATCACGACAGTCCGAAGTTATGGTTATTAATATGCAATAAATTATATGATGTACACCGTATAACCGGTTACAAAAATGCCTTATGTTGTAGTCCAAGATAAGACAGAAATGAGCATGTTGTTGATCAATGCCACATGACAAGGTGTACCAACTTATGATGTGAATAAACTGTGGCTGTTCTAACACCACACAAAAGGTCTTGGTGTACATAATTGATGAGTAAGAAAGAACGGCGGGAGAGCCCGGGAGTTGCACGATCAGCTGGGGGGGGGGGGGGTTTGCAATGCACTGGTCTTCGGAACTGAACTCGAGGAGGTGCTCTATTTGCGCCGAGGATACATGCGCGGGTGCAGAGTAAATGGCTATTGGACAAAATGTTTTTTTGTTTCATAGCTTGAACATTACCTAACAATGTGAGGTTATAGATTTTTCGAGTCAGAACAGTTGTTATATTGCACATCTTGAGCTGCTTGCTAGATTGATTCTTCCGTGGCTTTGGTATTCTTTCGGGTTGTTTCTTTATTTCAGGTGCAGCCTTTCCCTAAAACTTTCCTTACTACCTTTCATTACTGATCCTCTCAACTCCTTCTGAAGATTATTTCACAACTCTCTCTTAACCACCATTCTAAGGGTGTACAGGTAAACGGCAGAGTGTTAAGGGCAATGCTCTAAAATTTATTTTCTGTTTGGTCCCATTAGAGACTAGAAGTGGCTTTGAGGTGGAATCTCTGCCTAACCCATCCTCCTTACTGCCTCTCCATTCTCTCCCTCAAAGCTAACCAACATCTTCAGCCCATTTATATTTTGCTAGCATCTGTTCCCTAGTAGTACCCATTCCTGCAGGTTGCACCTCCTCCGGTATTGAGAGGGCGCCACAGACTCGCCTATGTGCTGCATGTAGTACAAATTGGCCTCCACCACCATTGCTTATGGGTGAAACTCATGCCACTACGGAAGTGTCTGTGGTTAATACTCGATAACCCCTTCCACTGCCAATCAGCGGACTCTTGATGGGTACCTATGGTACCACACAGCCTGCTTCATGATAGCTCCTACGTGGACCACCCATACACGATTGTAGCCTCCTGTTTTAATGTGTCACTGTATCTCAGTTGAAAATGCAAACCCATGTAACAGTGTGTGAAAGAATCTCCAGTCCTAGCAGAGGCGTACCTTTCAGTGGTGCAGCAGGTGCAGTGCCACTGGGGCCCAAACGCCTGAGGGGCTCACTGAACCTTGATTATTGTTGTATTTTAATTCAAACAGCAGCTAGGGGGCCCGTTTCCTTCCAAACACTAGCGTCCATGACACACTGGCCACGTACAGAGTCCTAGCGGGCTCTTTGTTGTTCCTGGTGACTGCACGTAGTACATAAACAGCAAATAGTGTGGGACGAAAGGGACCTTTTAGTTTGGTCTTCAAAAAGAGGAAGCAAACCAAGCCACCATAGTGCCTGAAATACTGACATTTCTTAGTCTGGCCAATAAAATGGAGTGCACACAGGAACCACGGGGACACTGGAAGATGGAGCCACAGACACTTGGAGGGCGGCGCATGAACAATAGGAAATATGAACACAGACATGGACAGATACTCAGTAGACATGGGCAGAGAAACACATGGATGCAGTGTTATCCATGAGACTGACATAGGGAGACATGGACAGTGCGAGATACAGTGAAACAGAGCCAGGGTGGCACAAGCACTGGGAAATGTGCACTCTCGAAGACATGGAGAGAGACATAGGGATATGCGGTGGGGCTTCCATCTAATTTGAGAGACCAAGTGCAGAGAAGACCTAGACCAAAAAGGAGACCCTGTCATTTGAGGAGAGGGACCTTATGAAACCGGTTCAGGGAGAGAAAGACAAGAGGGTAAACGGACACAGGAAAATAACATTATCTGAAAGAGACACGTTAGTGACAGATTCCTTACCTTAGAATATCCCCAGGCGTCAGGCTGGATCCGGAAAGTTTTTGCGTAGCAGTACCCTTGCACGTCGGTAGGCGGCGTCGTGCGGCTCCGCGTCCGTCGTCGGCGTCGTGATCGCCGGGATGACGTCGCGGGCAGTACTTAGACGCCGCCCCTGCGCGCTGACGTCAGTTCTTCATTTGTCCGCGCCAGATCCGGGAAGAGCAGTGCCCTAGTCATTTTTTGACTAACTTTTTGGTGATTTTTTCACTGTTTTTCTTCGAGTCATCTAGGCTCTGAGGTGTCGGTAGGGATGCCCGGCTTCAAGCCATGCGACGCCTGTGGTCGAATGATGTCGATCACTGACCCGCACTTAGAGTGTCTCTACTGTCTCGGCCGCGACCACGACACGAAGTCGTGTTCCGACTGCCGAGCCTTACACCCGAAGGCTTTGCGAGAGCGGTCTCGAAAGCTACTCGAGGTCCGGCAGTCGGCTCCGCGCCGCACCAAGCCCCGGTCACGGGAGAGGTCGAGGGGCTGGTCGCGGAGTCCTCACCCGTCATCGGAGTCCAAGTCTTCGCACTCTTCGGGGAAGTCGAAGCACAAAAAGTCTAAGAAGCACCATCGCTCTAAGACTTCGCCTCGCCGGTCTCGCGACTCGGCTGAGGCCCCTGTCGGCACCGTCCCCGCGGCTCCGGAGGTGCCTGTGGAGCCGCCCCCGCATTACCCGTCCTTCCCGGGTTCGGGGGCGACTCCGGCCGAGATACAGAAATTCCTGTCGGCCATGGCCCGCCTCTTCGGGCCTCGAGGCCCCTCCGGTGCGCCTTCGGGCCCCGCGGGCCCTGATGGGGTTGCCCCGGCGCCGCCGACGACTCCGGTCCCGGCGCCGCCTGCCTCACCAGCCTCGCTCCCGGCCCCGGCTTCGGCCCCGGCCTCGATCCCGGCTCCGGTGGTACCGCAACCCCCATCGACGCCGGTTGACCTAACTACGCCTCCGCCGATGTCCTCGGTGCCGTTCCTGACACCGCCCGGGGCTCCGGGCGGCGTCGTTCTTCGGTTGTCTCCGGATCCGGACGCGGCGTCGGACCGACGTCGCACGACGCCGGCTCCGGCGCCATTGAGACCTTGGGTCCCTGACGTCCCCCCTCCTCCTTATTTTCTGTCGGAGGAGGACCAGGAGAGCTGGGAGGGGTCGGAAGACCCTCTCACACAGCAGTGTGAGTATGATCAGGACTGGGCAGAGGAACTTGGGGATGCCAGTGGTCTGGACACTTCTCCTGACACTGGCATGCTGTCTCCTCCTTCCGTGGCTACGGAGGAGGGAGCAAATTTCGCAACGGTGTTGCGTAGAGCAGCTGGAGCCTTACACCTCCAATTGTCTACAGTGGCTGTCAGGACTAACCTCCTGACGGAAGTGCTTCAGCCGGCAGCTACCTCCTCGGAGCCATTGCTGCAGTTTAATGATGCACTGTCTGACGTTCTTTTGGGCACCTGGTCCAAGCCCGTAACAGGGGCTCCTGTGGATAGGAACGTGGCCCGACGCCATCGCCCTGCTCCGGGCGACCCCTTGTTTCTCTCTCAACATCCCACCCCCGAGAGCTTGGTTGTCCAAGCCAATGCCTCCCAAACCGCCTTCCCTACCGCCCCTCCGGATAGGGAATCCAAACGCCTGGACCAATTTGGGAAGAAGGCCTTTTCTTCCTCCAGTGCTGGCTTGCGGTCCGTCAACACCGCTTGCCTTTTGGGCCGATACTCCCACTCTCTGTGGGATTCGGTGGCGCTCGTTTTGCCCCAGTGTCCTGAGGAGGTCCAGACACTGCTTTCCCGCACTACTGCGGAAGGAAGGGATGCGGCAAAGTACACCATCCGTAGTGGCCTTGATACCGCCGACTCGCTGGGCAGATCGCTTGCAACGACGGTGGCGCTGCGTCGCCACGCCTGGCTGAGAACAACTGGTTTCTCGGGTGATGTCCAGAATACACTCATGGACATGCCCTTTGATGGAGTCGGTCTTTTTAGTTCCAAAGAAGACCATGCGCTGGAGCGCTTTCAGGACTCACGGGCTACTGCCAAGTCCCTGGGCCTTTCTGCTGTGCGCCCTCCGCTAACCTCTGCTTTTCGCCCCTTTCGTGGCCACGGAAGGGGCGCCCAGTCACGTCCGCTGCCCAGCCACCGGCCCGCGCAGCAAGCGTCTTCGCGTGGCCGAGGACGTGGCTTCCGCCGTGGCGGATCGGGCAACCAGCGTGTGGGTCAGGCCACCAACCCCGCCCGTCCGCGGCCTCCAAGCCCTCCTAGTCCTTCTTTTCAGGTGCACAGCACGCCAGTAGGGGGCAGGGTCCGCCATCACCTTCACCACTGGCGTACCATCACCTCGGACAGGTGGGTCTTGGACATTGTCCGAAGGGGCTACTCCCTCCCCTTAGAGACCACCCTCCCAGCCATGCCACCTCAATTCCACCGCATGTCAGGGGATCACTTGGTGCTTCTGCAGAAGGAAGTCACGGCCCTCTTGGCCAAGAGGGCCATCGAGCATTATCGGACCCCAGAAGTAGGACGTGGTTGCTACTCCCACTACTTTCTGGTGCCCAAAAAGGACAAGGAGGACATGCGTCCTATCTTGGACCTCCGGAACGTCAATCGCTTCCTCCGGAAGGAGAAGTTCAAGATGCTCACCTTAGCTCAGGTCTTGACTGCCCTCGACCCTGGAGACTGGATGGTAGCGTTGGACTTGCAGGACGCTTATTTCCACATCCCCGTCCTGCCGGCCCACCGGCGTTACCTGCGGTTCATGGTGGGCCTCGAGCATTTTCAATTCATTGTGCTCCCCTTTGGCCTCACAAGTGCGCCTCGGGTGTTCACGAAAGTGTTGGCGGTGGTCGCAGCTCATCTGCGCCGGGCAGGGGTTCCAGTCTTCCCCTACCTCGACGACTGGCTGCTGAAGGCGGCCTCGTCCCAGGCAGTCGTCTCCCACCTCCAGACTACGGCCGAACTCCTGCACTCGCTGGGGTTCTCCATCAATGTGCCGAAGTCGCACCTGATTCCTTCTCCACAGCTCCTTTTCATCGGAGCAGTTCTGGACACGACGCAGTTTCGGGCCTATCCTCCCGAACGGCGAGTCCGGGATATTCAGGCTATGATTCCGATCTTTCAGCCTTTATCCTGGGTTTCGGTACGGATGACCCTGAGGCTGCTGGGCCTCATGGCCTCCTGCATCCTGCATCCTGCTGGTCGATCATGCCAGATGGCATATGCGGGCTCTGCAGTGGGACCTGAAGTTCCAGTGTTAAAGCCATTTTGCATGGGGCTATTCTAACAGAGTATTTGCGAGGGAATGCAGCACCTAGAGGTCTGCTGGTAACAAATGAACCACTCATTTTCCTAGAAGATCCAGCCTTTAGGAAGGATTGGTCTTTAATTGCCTGGAAGTGTACGAGGGATTGGCTGATTCTCATTATTAATACTGCTAAGAGAACAGCCGATACCCTCTACATTAAGATCCAGGCGAATGAACAGGGAATTAAGACAACTATCCTGTCTGCCACCTTCAAAAAGAAACTGGAAGAGATCAATAATGACATAGCGGAACATAAGGACTATTTACTAAGATCTAAAGTCGATAAACTTCAAAAGGATTGAAAGAAATTCTCTAGGGAGAAGGTCTATCCATACATTACAGACGAATATGCACAGAAAAGAATTGATGATATGAAGAAGGGTATCAATAGAGATCAGAGATTATCAGACAGAACGAGCTCAAGTAGTGGGGATAGTGATTATGAGAGGAAACCCCGCAGAAGAGGGAGAGGTAGGGGTTTTTCGGAGGTCCTCGTCCCCAGTTCAATACTCCATATCCTCCTTTTCCTAACAATACCTTTGGATGGCCACCATTGTACCAACCCCATTTTCAAGGAATGCCAGGGGGCCCTATGACTCAATATCCCCCAATGCCCAATCCTCCTTTTTTAGGGAGAGGTCGAGGGAGGGGCAGGGGCAAACAGAAGAATATGGTGGGGGTGCAGTGGGAGGACCTGGAACAGAGAGTGACCAGGAGTATGGCCAAAGAACCAACCCCAGGAACGAGCCGGGAATAACCTCCCTGGTCATTAATCTAACAGATATAGTCCTGACAGACACTCAAATAGAGGTTCTTGAGAAGGGATTGGGTTATGTACCCACTAATACACCAGATAACTTCAAAATAAGACAAGAACTAGCAGGCTTTTTCCGGAATATTCGTTTGAAAGTGTTTTTGGTAACCAGCCCATGGAAAATACAGAGAGGGGAGATACACATTTTCGCCCTAAGTCCAAATTTACTCCATCCTTAGGACAACTTCCTGTGGAAGTAGAGGCCTTTGAACAGGCAGTCACACGTGAAGTGGAAGCACTTTCACAAGAGAGGAACACGACTTATATGAATCTTTCAAAGAAAGAAAGAAGAGCGTTGGAGGAGCTCAGAGATAATGAAAATCTAGTGATCAAGCAGGCGGACAAGGGGGAAGCCACGGTGTTACAAAGTAGAACTATGTATGAAACAGAATGCCTCAGACTGTTGGCAGACACTAGAAATTATAAACAACTAATTCAGGACCCAACTGAGACCATCAAGAGAGAAATAATCTCGGTAGTGGAAGAAGCTGTCCATAATGAATGGATTACAGAGAAGGAGGGGAGTTTTTATGTCAACCTCAACCAATAACTCCTTATTTTTATACCCTCCTAAAGTCCATAAACCAACTAGGCCCCCACCCGGGAGGCCGATTGTTTCAGGGATGGGATCAGTGTTGGAGCCTTTGTCACAGTTTTGTGATTTCTTTTTCAAACCTATAGTTCAATCAAGACCAGCATATCTGAAGGACACGACAGAGGTCCTTCTATTACTCAAGGATTTGGACTTTAATCCTGAGGTAGATTTTCTGGTAGGTCTGGATGTGGAATCCTTGTATACAAATATACCACAAATGGAGACCTTGAGGGTGGTTGAAGACATCTTGTATACAATGGATTGGCAATTTTCTACTCCCAGACCCTTTATTTTACATCTGGCTGAAATTTCCTTGACAAAAACTTTTTCGAGTTCCAAGGGACTTTCTACCTCCAGACCCATGGGACCTCCATGGGTAGTGTTTTTGCGCTGAGTCTGGCCGGGCTGTACATGTCCGCTTGAGGACCAACACATCTACACAATAGAGGGTCCCTGGTTCCATCATATTAAGATCTGGAGGCGCTTTATTGATGATGTCCTCTTGATATGGAAGGGTGAGAGAGAGTCACTTGATACCTTTTGGACTAGCTCAATAGCAGAAATCCTCCTTCGGTTTACCTCCACAATCACCAAAGAATGTTTACCATTCCTTGACTTGTTGATCTTTCCAGAAGGAGGAGGTTTAAGTACAAAAATGTTCCATAAACCTACAGATAAAAGTTTCCACCCTAAATCCCTAAGGGAAAATCTCCCGGTGGGACAATTTTTGCGCCTTAGGCGCAATTGTTCCAATATCACTGATTTCAGGGAAGAAGCTGTGTCTCTGCAAAATAAACTGTTACAAAGGCATTACCCTCCACGGGTGGTGAAAAGGGCAAGGAAAAGAGCAACTAACTGTCATCAAGATACGCTCCTAGAGACCACTGATAAGTCATCTTTAGAACGTACAGTTTGTGTCACAACTTTTAACACAGCTTCGAGCAGTATTCAAAAGATTATTTTACATCACTGGCGTATTCTGAACTCTAACGGCTTGTCTTTAGATAAACCCCTCTTTTCATATAAAAAGAGTCAGAGTATCAAAGATATTTTGGTTACATACAAGACCGAGAATGAGAAGTAAGATACAAGTGGGTACAGGAGCAGGGAATCCAAGGGGATTTCTCCCCCCAGTCTTGGGCCACACAAGATGGGGAATGTGTGTTGTATGCCACTTAACAGCTGACACCAAAGCAATAGATGTTGGGTTAACCTACCCCTGGCAGCAAAGGAGACACACTAATTGTAATTCTTCCTTTGTTATTTACATGTTGAAATGCCCCTGTGATTTAATGTATCTGGGTATGACGACCAGAAAGGTTAAAACTAGAATCATGGAGCATAGATCCACGTTTAGATGCCAACGGAGTGTGAGTAAACTGACAACCCATTTTTTGGAGCAGAAGCACTCGGCTGAGGATTTCTCGTGGACAGTAGTTGAAAAACCAAACATTAACATGAACTTGGGAAATCCAGAGAGAGCATTGTTCATTAGAGAACAAAAATGGATTTATAGGGCACGGAGTTTTTCCAGGGTATTGAACGATGATATCCCCTGGAATAGCTTAAATGACCCATGAAACATCATAGGGAGTCTTTTGGCACTGTAATAACTAAATTTCTTCCTCTGAGTTAGGAACACCGGGTGTATCCTTGCCATCCATGCCCATGAGAATGTCACAGGGGGATCCATAGTAAAACTGTTTGCTAAGAACAATAAGGGTCATTCTTCCGTGCTTATGGGCACCATGTACCAGTTCCCCATTGACATAGTGAGTGTTGTCATATATGAGCCATGGTTGTACATTTTTTTAATAAATTTAATTTGTTTTATTTATATTTTTTACAGACATTATTATTTTCATTTATTTTGCTCCTTTAATTTATACAGTGTTGAGGCAATTTGGTTATATCACTATTGTGATAATGTAGAAAGGTGTAGTACTCCAACAAAGGAGTTGTTTTCTCTGAGATCGTCCCCAAAATGGATACTGCTATTTACCTTGTAGCCCTGAATGGGTAGCGTTCTAGTGCTAACAGATCCTCCAGATTGACGCTGCCCACGCAGTCCTTAACGTACGTGGGCGTGGCCCTGATACTTTAAGAGGGCTGCCGTTTACACAGGGCTTGATACTTCGCGGCGTGCGGGAGAGACGCCAGTGTGCGGTGACAGCTTACCTTGCAAGCAGTAAGTCCGTGTAGAGGAGCCTGATTAACAGTGTGGGTTGGGGCTGAAGAACAAAATAATAGAAATAAGACGGCGATTTTTATATCACTGGCCATTTTTCACAGTGGGCCCCCACCTTTTAAGATTTTAAGATTGTAGCGTTGTCATTATCATTGAGGAATCTGTGAATAACGAGGGTGTAGGAGCCCCGTTTTCAAATTCGCTCGTGTCACGTGGGTGCAAGTACAATACACGAGAAGGCATTCTACTCACCATCTCTTTATCACTTACACCTTAAAGAGGGCCCCGTTTGTTACCAGAAGGAAAGGGTCTCGCCTCACCTTTTCGAATGAGCTCTTTTTGCTTTATCTACAGAGAGTGCTATTAGGAAGCTGTTCTCCTTCCCGCCAGTTCGAGTTATAAATATATATAAACTCGGTAAGTCTGAATGATGGGCGACTTGGATGAGGGTGGTGTCTCTGATTGTTCTCTCACTCTGAAGTATTGATATTAGGAATGCTTCAGTGTTTATGGGATAGTTTACATAATAGTAACTATCATTATGTTTTGATTTAATGGACGAATGGCTATGGAAAATACAACACCCTAATCACGAGATTTATGGAGAAGGAGTGTTCCCCATGGTTTTAATAGTGTGTTTTGAGTGAATGGAGGTGAAGCACCATGATTATCTTTGGGAGATTTTTTAACATAAATATAGGTTTTGGGCACCATATATATTTCGTTTTGTGTCTTTGTGGCTTCTCTATCCTTTATGCAGGTTCCTCTTCACATATGAGGGGCTCCATGAAAGGTGATATCCCCTCTTACTCTTGAATCTATAGAAGAGAGAGATATTACCGAGGACCACAGAGGTGAGAGTCCTGAGGAAAGCCGGGGTATTGTTCATATCCGGCAGAAACATGTCGACATTTATGCAGAGTGGAGCAGGTGGAGTTTCATAATAAGCTCCTCCACCTAGGCATCCACCATTTTTTTCTAAGTCCTTAAACACTGGACAGGGAACCTAATATTAAAAGTGTTAAGAAGGATTCCCTATGACCAGCTTTTAGATCACTTTTTCTGCACATTTTCTCACCCTTGGTTCTTTTTGTATGTTGTATTGTCTTCCCCTCCCTATTGCTCCACCTCCTGTGTAGGGCTTACACGGACGTGTGTTAGCAGCCCTATGATGAAGCATGACACAGCTTGCTGTGTGTGAGGGCAGTTTTAACGCATGGTGCCTTTTCCTTCAATTCACTCACTGACACTCATTATTAACATTATTAATATTTTGTTTTCCTCTTCTTTTTGTGATATAAGCCTGAGTGGGAGGTCGAAGAGGGACTTTTGTCCTCTCGCCCCTCTGTCCTAGTGTGTTTCTAGCAGCACCAGGGCAACCTGTCCGATCACGTCCAGATCTCGGAGGGGACTGCAAAACAGTTGCAGTGGTGGCTCTCGAACCGGCAATGGGTCATGGGCAGATCCCTCTCCCTTCCCCAGCCAGAGCACACAGTCGTCACGGACGCGTCCCTTCTGGGATGGGGCGGTCACATGGGAGAGGCGGAGATCAGAGGCCTCTGGTCTCCGGGCGGAGTCCCGGCTCCATATCAACCTTCTGGAGCTCCGGGCGATCCGACTTGCACTCAAGGCATTCCTTCCCTCTGTCAAAGGGAAGGTAGTGCAGGTGTTCACAGACAACACCACCGCCATGTGGTACTGCAACAAACATGGCGGGGTAGGGTCGTGGACCCTATGTCAGGAGGCTCTGCGCCTCTGGACATGGCTGGAACATCAGGGCATATTCCTGATGGTTCAACACCTGGCAGGTTCCCTGAACGCCAGGGCGGACGAACTCAGCCGCAGGTGCATGATGGATCACGAATGGCGTCTTCACTCGGAAGTGGTGCAAGGACTCTTTCTACAGTGGGGAGAGCCTTGGTTAGATCTATTCGCCACCGAAGAGAACGCGCAATGTCATCAGTTCTGCGCGTTGGAATTTCCAAGGCGGCACTCGCTCGGCGACGCTTTTGTCACGAGTGGAGTTGCGGTCTGTTGTACGCTTTTCCTTCTATACCACTTCTACCCAGAGTGTTGAAGAAGATTCGGCGCGACCGGGCCAAAGTCATCCTTGTGGCTCCGGACTGGGCTCGAAGAGTTTGGTATCCCGAGCTACTCAGTATGAGCGCCGATCCCCGATCCGTCTGCGTCTTTGGGAGGATCTTCTGTCGCAGCAGCAGGGGACGGTCCTCCACCCGAACCTGTCCAGTCTCCACCTGCTTGCGTGGAGATTGAGCGGCGGCAGTTGATTCCTTTCGACTTGCCTCCCGAGGTTTGTGATGTGATTCTGGCAGCCAGGCGTCCCTCCACTAAGGTGGTATACGCCTGCAGGTGGAACAAGTTTGTGGCATGGTGCACAGCAAAGGCTGTGAATCCCCTCTCTGCCCCTCTTTCTGAGGTTCTTCTGTTCCTTCTTTCTCTAGCCCAACAGGGCTCTGCCCTGGGTACCATCAAGGGCTATCTTTGTGCAACCGGTTCAGGGAGAGAAAGACAAGAGGGTAAACGGACACAGGAAAATAACATTATCTGAAAGAGACACGTTAGTGACAGATTCCTTACCTTAGAATATCCCCAGGCGTCAGGCTGGATCCGGAAAGTTTTGCGTAGCAGTACCCTTGCACGCCGGTAGGCGGCGTCGTGCGGCTCCGCGTCCGTCGCCGGCGTCGTGATCGCCGGGATGACGTCGCGGGCAGTACTAGACGCCGCCCCTGCGCGCTGACGCCAGTTCTTCATTTGTCCGCGCCAGATCCGGGAAGAGCAGTGCCCTAGTCATTTTTTGACTAACTTTTTGGTGATTTTTTCACTGTTTTTCTTCGAGTCATCTAGGCTCTGAGGTGTCGGTAGGGATGCCCGGCTTCAAGCCATGCGACGCCTGTGGTCGAATGATGTCGATCACTGACCCGCACTTAGAGTGTCTCTACTGTCTCGGCCGCGACCACGACACGAAGTCGTGTTCCGACTGCCGAGCCTTACACCCGAAGGCTTTGCGAGAGCGGTCTCGAAAGCTACTCGAGGTCCGGCAGTCGGCTCCGCGCCGCACCAAGCCCCGGTCACGGGAGAGGTCGAGGGGCTGGTCGCGGAGTCCTCACCCGTCATCGGAGTCCAAGTCTTCGCACTCTTCGGGAAGTCGAAGCACAAAAAGTCTAAGAAGCACCATCGCTCTAAGACTTCGCCTCGCCGGTCTCGCGACTCGGCTGAGGCCCCTGTCGGCACCGTCCCCGCGGCTCCGGAGGTGCCTGTGGAGCCGCCCCGCATTACCCGTCCTTCCCGGGTTCGGGGCGACTCCGGCCGAGATACAGAAATTCCTGTCGGCCATGGCCCGCCTCTTCGGGCCTCGAGGCCCCTCCGGTGCGCCTTCGGCCCCGCGGCCCTGATGGGGTTGCCCCGGCGCCGCCGACGACTCCGGTCCCGGCGCCGCCTGCCTCACCAGCCTCGCTCCGGCCCCGGCTTCGGCCCGGCCTCGATCCCGGCTCCGGTGGTACCGCAACCCCCATCGACGCCGGTTGACCTAACTACGCCTCCGCCGATGTCCTCGGTGCCGTTCCTGACACCGCCCGGGGCTCCGGGCGTCGTCGTTCTTCGGTTGTCTCCGGATCCGGACGCGGCGCCGGACCGACGCCGCACGACGCCGGCTCCGGCGCCAATGAGACCTTGGGTCCCTGACGTCCCCCCTCCTCCTTATTTTCTGTCGGAGGAGGACCAGGAGAGCTGGGAGGGGTCGGAAGACCCTCTCACACAGCAGTGTGAGTATGATCAGGACTGGGCAGAGGAACTTGGGGATGCCAGTGGTCTGGACACTTCTCCTGACACTGGCATGCTGTCTCCTCCTTCCGTGGCTACGGAGGAGGGAGCAAATTTCGCAACGGTGTTGCGTAGAGCAGCTGGAGCCTTACACCTCAATTGTCTACAGTGGCTGTCAGGACTAACCTCCTGACGGAAGTGCTTCAGCCGGCAGCTACCCTCCTCGGAGCCATTGCTGCAGTTTAATGATGCACTGTCTGACGTTCTTTTGGGCACCTGGTCCAAGCCCGTAACAGGGCTCCTGTGGATAGGAACGTGGCCCGACGCCATCGCCCTGCTCCGGGCGACCCCTTGTTTCTCTCTCAACATCCCACCCCGAGAGCTTGGTTGTCCAAGCCAATGCCTCCCAAACCGCCTTCCCTACCGCCCCTCCGGATAGGGAATCCAAACGCCTGGACCAATTTGGGAAGAAGGCCTTTTCTTCCTCCAGTGCTGGCTTGCGGTCCGTCAACACCGCTTGCCTTTTGGGCCGATACTCCCACTCTCTGTGGGATTCGGTGGCGCTCGTTTTGCCCCAGTGTCCTGAGGAGGTCCAGACACTGCTTTCCCGCACTACTGCGGAAGGAAGGGATGCGGCAAGTACACCATCCGTAGTGGCCTTGATACCGCCGACTCGCTGGGCAGATCGCTTGCAACGACGGTGGCGCTGCGTCGCCACGCCTGGCTGAGAACAACTGGTTTCTCGGGTGATGTCCAGAATACACTCATGGACATGCCCTTTGATGGAGTCGGTCTTTTAGTTCCAAAGCAGACCATGCGCTGGAGCGCTTTCAGGACTCACGGGCTACTGCCAAGTCCCTGGGCCTTTCTGCTGTGCGCCTCCGCTAACCTCTGCTTTTCGCCCCTTTCGTGGCCACGGAAGGGGCGCCCAGTCACGTCCGCTGCCCAGCCACCGGCCCGCGCAGCAAGCGTCTTCGCGTGGCCGAGGACGTGGCTTCCGCCGTGGCGGATCGGGCAACCAGCGTGTGGGTCAGGCCACCAACCCCGCCCGTCCGCGGCCTCCAAGCCCTCCTAGTCCTTCTTTTCAGGTGCACAGCACGCCAGTAGGGGGCAGGGTCCGCCATCACCTTCACCACTGGCGTACCATCACCTCGGACAGGTGGGTCTTGGACATTGTCCGAAGGGGCTACTCCCTCCCCTTAGAGACCACCCTCCCAGCCATGCCACCTCAATTCCACCGCATGTCAGGGGATCACTTGGTGCTTCTGCAGAAGGAAGTCACGGCCCTCTTGGCCAAGAGGGCCATCGAAGCATTATCGGACCCCAGAAGTAGGACGTGGTTGCTACTCCCACTACTTTCTGGTGCCCAAAAGGACAAGGAGGACATGCGTCCTATCTTGGACCTCCGGAACGTCAATCGCTTCCTCCGGAAGGAGAAGTTCAAGATGCTCACCTTAGCTCAGGTCTTGACTGCCCTCGACCCTGGAGACTGGATGGTAGGCGTTGGACTTGCAGGACGCTTATTTCCACATCCCCGTCCTGCCGGCCCACCGGCGTTACCTGCGGTTCATGGTGGGCCTCGAGCATTTTCAACTCATTGTGCTCCCCTTTGGCCTCACAAGTGCGCCTCGGGTGTTCACGAAAGTGTTGGCGGTGGTCGCAGCTCATCTGCGCCGGGCAGGGGTTCCAGTCTTCCCCTACCTCGACGACTGGCTGCTGAAGGCGGCCTCGTCCCAGGCAGTCGTCTCCCACCTCCAGACTACGGCCGAACTCCTGCACTCGCTGGGGTTCTCCATCAATGTGCCGAAGTCGCACCTGATTCCTTCTCCACAGCTCCTTTTCATCGGAGCAGTTCTGGACACGACGCAGTTTCGGGCCTATCCTCCCGAACGGCGAGTCCGGGATATTCAGGCTATGATTCCGATCTTTCAGCCTTTATCCTGGGTTTCGGTACGGATGACCCTGAGGCTGCTGGGCCTCATGGCCTCCTGCATCCTGCATCCTGCTGGTCGATCATGCCAGATGGCATATGCGGGCTCTGCAGTGGGACCTGAAGTTCCAGTGTTAAAGCCATTTTGCATGGGGCTATTCTAACAGAGTATTTGCGTAGGAATGCAGCACCTAGAGGTCTGCTGGTAACAAATGAACCACTCATTTTCCTAGAAGATCCAGCCTTTAGGAAGGATTGGTCTTTAATTGCCTGGAAGTGTACGAGGATTGGCTGATTCTCATTATTAATACTGCTAAGAGAACAGCCGATACCCTCTACATTAAGATCCAGGCGAATGAACAGGGAATTAAGACAACTATCCTGTCTGCCACCTTCAAAAGAAACTGGAAGAGATCAATAATGACATAGCGGAACATAAGGACTATTTACTAAGATCTAAAGTCGATAAACTTCAAAAGGATTGAAAGAAATTCTCTAGGGAGAAGGTCTATCCATACATTACAGACGAATATGCACAGAAAAGAATTGATGATATGAAGAAGGGTATCAATAGAGATCAGAGATTATCAGACAGAACGAGCTCAAGTAGTGGGGATAGTGATTATGAGAGGAAACCCCGCAGAAGAGGGAGAGGTAGGGGTTTTTCGGAGGTCCTCGTCCCCAGTTCAATACTCCATATCCTCCTTTTCCTAACAATACCTTTGGATGGCCACCATTGTACCAACCCCATTTTCAAGGAATGCCAGGGGCCCTATGACTCAATATCCCCCAATGCCCAATCCTCCTTTTTTAGGGAGAGGTCGAGGAGGGGCAGGGGCAAACAGAAGAATATGGTGGGGGTGCAGTGGGAGGACCTGGAACAGAGAGTGACCAGGAGTATGGCCAAAGAACCAACCCCAGGAACGAGCCGGGAATAACCTCCTGGTCATTAATCTAACAGATATAGTCCTGACAGACACTCAAATAGAGGTTCTTGAGAAGGGATTGGGTTATGTACCCACTAATACACCAGATAACTTCAAAATAAGACAAGAACTAGCAGGCTTTTTCCGGAATATTCGTTTGAAAGTGTTTTTGGTAACCAGCCCATGGAAAATACAGAGAGGGAGATACACATTTTCGCCCTAAGTCCAAATTTACTCCATCCTTAGGACAACTTCCTGTGGAAGTAGAGGCCTTTGAACAGGCAGTCACACGTGAAGTGGAAGCACTTTCACAAGAGAGGAACACGACTTTCATGAATCTTTCAAAGAAAGAAAGAAGAGCGTTGGAGGAGCTCAGAGATAATGAAAATCTAGTGATCAAGCAGGCGGACAAGGGGGAAGCCACGGTGTTACAAAGTAGAACTATGTATGAAACAGAATGCCTCAGACTGTTGGCAGACACTAGAAATTATAAACAACTAATTCAGGACCCAACTGAGACCATCAAGAGAGAAATAATCTCGGTAGTGGAAGAAGCTGTCCATAATGAATGGATTACAGAGAAGGAGGGAGTTTTTATGTCAACCTCAACCAATAACTCCTTATTTTTATACCCTCCCTAAAGTCCATAAACCAACTAGGCCCCACCCGGGAGGCCGATTGTTTCAGGGATGGGATCAGTGTTGGAGCCTTTGTCACAGTTTTGTGATTTCTTTTTCAAACCTATAGTTCAATCAAGACCAGCATATCTGAAGGACACGACAGAGGTCCTTCTATTACTCAAGGATTTGGACTTTAATCCTGAGGTAGATTTTCTGGTAGGTCTGGATGTGGAATCCTTGTATACAAATATACCACAAATGGAGACCTTGAGGGTGGTTGAAGACATCTTGTATACAATGGATTGGCAATTTTCGACTCCCAGACCCTTTATTTTACATCTGGCTGAAATTTCCTTGACAAAAACTTTTTCGAGTTCCAAGGGACTTTCTACCTCCAGACCCATGGGACCTCCATGGGTAGTGTTTTTGCGCTGAGTCTGGCCGGGCTGTACATGTCCGCTTGAGGACCAACACATCTACACAATAGAGGGTCCCTGGTTCCATCATATTAAGATCTGGAGGCGCTTTATTGATGATGTCCTCTTGATATGGAAGGGTGAGAGAGAGTCACTTGATACCTTTTGGACTAGCTCAATAGCAGAAATCCCTCCTTCGGTTTACCTCCACAATCACCAAAGAATGTTTACCATTCCTTGACTTGTTGATCTTTCCAGAAGGAGGAGGTTTAAGTACAAAAATGTTCCATAAACCTACAGATAAAAGTTTCCACCCTAAATCCCTAAGGGAAAATTTCCCGGTGGGACAATTCTGTGCCTTAGGCGCAATTGTTCCAATATCACTGATTTCAGGAAGAAGCTGTGTCTCTGCAAAATAAACTGTTACAAAGGCATTACCCTCCACGGGTGGTGAAAAGGGCAAGGAAAAGAGCAACTAACTGTCATCAAGATACGCTCCTAGAGACCACTGATAAGTCATCTTTAGAACGTACAGTTTGTGTCACAACTTTTAACACAGCTTCGAGCAGTATTCAAAAGATTATTTTACATCACTGGCGTATTCTGAACTCCTAACGGCTTGTCTTTAGATAAACCCCTCTTTTCATATAAAAGAGTCAGAGTATCAAAGATATTTTGGTTACATACAAGACCGAGAATGAGAAGTAAGATACAAGTGGGTACAGGAGCAGGGAATCCAAGGGATTTCTCCCCCAGTCTTGGGCCACACAAGATGGGGAATGTGTGTTGTATGCCACTTAACAGCTGACACCAAAGCAATAGATGTTGGGTTAACCTACCCCTGGCAGCAAAGGAGACACACTAATTGTAATTCTTCCTTTGTTATTTACATGTTGAAATGCCCCTGTGATTTAATGTATCTGGGTATGACGACCAGAAAGGTTAAAACTAGAATCATGGAGCATAGATCCACGTTTAGATGCCAACGGAGTGTGAGTAAACTGACAACCCATTTTTTGGAGCAGAAGCACTCGGCTGAGGATTTCTCGTGGACAGTAGTTGAAAAACCAAACATTAACATGAACTTGGGAAATCCAGAGAGAGCATTGTTCATTAGAGAACAAAAATGGATTTATAGGGCACGGAGTTTTTCCAGGGTATTGAACGATGATATCCCCTGGAATAGCTTAAATGACCCATGAAACATCATAGGGAGTCTTTTGGCACTGTAATAACTAAATTTCTTCCTCTGAGTTAGGAACACCGGGTGTATCCTTGCCATCCATGCCCATGAGAATGTCACAGGGGGATCCATAGTAAAACTGTTTGCTAAGAACAATAAGGGTCATTCTTCCGTGCTTATGGGCACCATGTACCAGTTCCCCATTGACATAGTGAGTGTTGTCATATATGAGCCATGGTTGTACATTTTTTTAATAAATTTAATTTGTTTTATTTATATTTTTTACAGACATTATTATTTTCATTTATTTTGCTCCTTTAATTTATACAGTGTTGAGGCAATTTGGTTATATCACTATTGTGATAATGTAGAAAGGTGTAGTACTCCAACAAAGGAGTTGTTTTCTCTGAGATCGTCCCCAAAATGGATACTGCTATTTACCTTGTAGCCCTGAATGGGTAGCGTTCTAGTGCTAACAGATCCTCCAGATTGACGCTGCCCACGCAGTCCTTAACGTACGTGGGCGTGGCCCTGATACTTTAAGAGGGCTGCCGTTTACACAGGGCTTGATACTTCGCGGCGTGCGGGAGAGACGCCAGTGTGCGGTGACAGCTTACCTTGCAAGCAGTAAGTCCGTGTAGAGGAGCCTGATTAACAGTGTGGGTTGGGGCTGAAGAACAAAATAATAGAAATAAGACGGCGATTTTTATATCACTGGCCATTTTTCACAGTGGGCCCCCACCTTTTAAGATTTTAAGATTGTAGCGTTGTCATTATCATTGAGGAATCTGTGAATAACGAGGGTGTAGGAGCCCCGTTTTCAAATTCGCTCGTGTCACGTGGGTGCAAGTACAATACACGAGAAGGCATTCTACTCACCATCTCTTTATCACTTACACCTTAAAGAGGGCCCCGTTTGTTACCAGAAGGAAAGGGTCTCGCCTCACCTTTTCGAATGAGCTCTTTTTTGCTTTATCTACAGAGAGTGCTATTAGGAAGCTGTTCTCCTTCCCGCCAGTTCGAGTTATAAATATATATAAACTCGGTAAGTCTGAATGATGGGCGACTTGGATGAGGGTGGTGTCTCTGATTGTTCTCTCACTCTGAAGTATTGATATTAGGAATGCTTCAGTGTTTATGGGATAGTTTACATAATAGTAACTATCATTATGTTTTGATTTAATGGACGAATGGCCATGGAAAATACAACACCCTAATCACGAGATTTATGGAGAAGGAGTGTTCCCCATGGTTTTAATAGTGTGTTTTGAGTGAATGGAGGTGAAGCACCATGATTATCTTTGGGAGATTTTTTAACATAAATATAGGTTTTGGGCACCATATATATTTCGTTTTGTGTCTTTGTGGCTTCTCTATCCTTTATGCAGGTTCCTCTTCACATATGAGGGGCTCCATGAAAGGTGATATCCCCTCTTACTCTTGAATCTATAGAAGAGAGAGATATTACCGAGGACCACAGAGGTGAGAGTCCTGAGGAAAGCCGGGGTATTGTTCATATCCGGCAGAAACATGTCGACATTTATGCAGAGTGGAGCAGGTGGAGTTTCATAATAAGCTCCTCCACCTAGGCATCCACCATTTTTTCTAAGTCCTTAAACACTGGACAGGGAACCTAATATTAAAAGTGTTAAGAAGGATTCCCTATGACCAGCTTTTAGATCACTTTTTCTGCACATTTTCTCACCCTTGGTTCTTTTTGTATGTTGTATTGTCTTCCCCTCCCTATTGCTCCACCTCCTGTGTAGGGCTTACACGGACGTGTGTTAGCAGCCCTATGATGAAGCATGACACAGCTTGCTGTGTGTGAGGGCAGTTTTTAACGCATGGTGCCTTTTCCTTCAATTCACTCACTGACACTCATTATTAACATTATTAATATTTTGTTTTCCCTCTTCTTTTTGTGATATAAGCCTGAGTGGGAGGTCGAAGAGGGACTTTTGTCCTCTCGCCCCTCTGTCCTAGTGTGTTTCTAGCAGCACCAGGGCAACCTGTCCGATCACGTCCAGATCTCGGAGGGGACTGCAAAACAGTTGCAGTGGTGGCTCTCGAACCGGCAATGGGTCATGGGCAGATCCCTCTCCCTTCCCCAGCCAGAGCACACAGTCGTCACGGACGCGTCCCTTCTGGGATGGGGCGGTCACATGGGAGAGGCGGAGATCAGAGGCCTCTGGTCTCCGGCGGAGTCCCGGCTCCATATCAACCTTCTGGAGCTCCGGGCGATCCGACTTGCACTCAAGGCATTCCTTCCCTCTGTCAAAGGGAAGGTAGTGCAGGTGTTCACAGACAACACCACCGCCATGTGGTACTGCAACAAACATGGCGGGGTAGGGTCGTGGACCCTATGTCAGGAGGCTCTGCGCCTCTGGACATGGCTGGAACATCAGGGCATATTCCTGATGGTTCAACACCTGGCAGGTTCCCTGAACGCCAGGGCGGACGAACTCAGCCGCAGGTGCATGATGGATCACGAATGGCGTCTTCACTCGGAAGTGGCGCAAGGACTCTTTCTACAGTGGGGAGAGCCTTGGTTAGATCTATTCGCCACCGAAGAGAACGCGCAATGTCATCAGTTCTGCGCGTTGGAATTTCCAAGGCGGCACTCGCTCGGCGACGCTTTTTGTCACGAGTGGAGTTGCGGTCTGTTGTACGCTTTTCCTTCTATACCACTTCTACCCAGAGTGTTGAAGAAGATTCGGCGCGACCGGGCCAAAGTCATCCTTGTGGCTCCGGACTGGGCTCGAAGAGTTTGGTATCCCGAGCTACTCAGTATGAGCGTCGATCCCCCGATCCGTCTGCGTCTTTGGGAGGATCTTCTGTCGCAGCAGCAGGGGACGGTCCTCCACCCGAACCTGTCCAGTCTCCACCTGCTTGCGTGGAGATTGAGCGGCGGCAGTTGATTCCTTTCGACTTGCCTCCCGAGGTTTGTGATGTGATTCTGGCAGCCAGGCGTCCCTCCACTAAGGTGGTATACGCCTGCAGGTGGAACAAGTTTGTGGCATGGTGCACAGCAAAGGCTGTGAATCCCCTCTCTGCCCCTCTTTCTGAGGTTCTTCTGTTCCTTCTTTCTCTAGCCCAACAGGGCTCTGCCCTGGGTACCATCAAGGGCTATCTTTGTGCAATATCGGCCTTCCTCAGGCTCCCTGATCAGCCCTCTCTTTTAAGTCCCCTGTTGTTAACAGGTTTCTAAAAGGCATTACACACCTCTTCCCTCCTGTTCCGTTTGTCATGCCTCAGTGGGACTTAAACTTGGTTCTTACCTTTTAATGTGCGCTCCCTTTGAGCCTCTACATAACTGTCCTCTTCGTCTTCTTACTTTGAAGACAGCCTTTCTGGTGGCCATCACCTCCGCTCGGCGGGTGAGTGAGCTCCAGGCTCTATCATGCAAACCTCCCTTTCTGTCTGTCCATCCAGACAAGGTTGTTCTTAGGACGCGTCCGTCCTTCTTGACAAAGGTGGTTACTGCCTTCCATATTGGGCAGACCATCACTTTGCCCACCTTCTTTCCGCCTCCGCATCCTTCCAGAGAGGAAGAGAGGCTCCACCGTCTGGACCCAAAACGTGCGCTTTCCTTTATATCAACCGCACACAACACTTCCGGGTGGATGACCAGCTCTTTGTTGGCTACGTGGGCGCCAAAAAGGTCGGGCGGTGCACAAGCGAACCATCTCCCGCTGGGTCACCTTGTGTATCAAAGCCTGCTATTCTTTGGCTAAGAAGGAGCCTCCTGTTGGGCTGCGTGCCCATTCCACCAGGGCAACGGCTGCTACCACGGCCTTAGGCCGCGGTGTTCCGCTGCAGGATATCTGTCAGGCAGCTACGTGGGCCTCGCTGCACACGTTTACCAAGCATTACTGCCTTGACAGTCAGGTCCGGAGGGACGGCTTCTTTGGCCGTTCTGTCCTCCGGGACTTCCTTGTCTGATCTTTGTTCGCAGACCCACCACCGGGGTTGGTATTGCTGGGGTATCTATTCTAAGGTAAGGAATCTGTCACTAACGTGTCTCTTTCAGATGCACAAGTTACTAACTTGTGTAACGATATATCTGTAAGAGACAGTAGTTAGTGACAGATTCCTACCGCCCCACCCATCCTCCCCGTTCTGCGAACTGATTTCTAGGGTTAAGGACATCCCTTTCAGGGCCCTAGTATTTTTCAGACACCTATGTCAGCTTCTTGCATGGCTCTGCGTTCCTGGCGCGGAAAGTCGTGTACAGAACTGACGTCAGCGCGCAGGGCGGCGTCCTAAGTACTGCCCGCGACGTCATCCCGGCGATCACGACGCCGACGACGGACGCGGAGCCGCACGACGCCGCCTACCGACGCATAAGGGTACTGCTACGCAAAAGCTTTCCGGATCCAGCCTGACGCCTGGGGATATTCTAAGGTAAGGAATCTGTCACTAACTACTGTCTCTTACAGATATATCGTTACACAAGTTAGTAACTTGTGCATTAGGAAACATGGACACTGGGACAACTGCTCTGTACGGATTTTAGAAGCCCCCAAACTAAATGACATTTTCCTCTTTGTGGGCACCCTTTCACTTATAAACAAGGACATTGTTGGCGTCTGCCACCCTCTTGTGGCCATTTCTGGTGGTGCCATAAGACAGCTGCCATGGCCTTATATTGGGGCTGCACTGCGAGTTGCATGGAGACAGGAAAACAAGGAGACGGAGGCATGTATAATCATGGAAATGGGAAGACTCTGACACTAGAAAACAGTGACCAGGGAAGATGTGAACTGGGAGACTCACTGACCAGGTAGACTACAACTTGAGGAGACAAGGTCCAGAGGAGACACAATTGTGTTGAGACATGAGAGAATGACAGACCAGGAGACACCTGGAAAAATGGATATGCAGACTTGGGAAAACATAAGGGAAAACCACGGAGGCACTGATGTGGAGAGGTGTGGAAACTGGACTCTGACGCGGAGAGGAACAATCACTGTATTCTTGCAAAGAGGCCTGTCTGAAGGAACATGCCTCTTGAAAGACCAAAGTGTTATAACGCCACAGGAATGACAGATGTGTGCTATACATGGTTAAAGTAACATAAAATTTTTGAGTTTCAATGGGGAGTTTTGGAGACAACAGCAGGGAGATTTATTAATCCTCATTTATCAGTTACTGGTGGAATGGGAGTTTTTTTTTTTTTATCAGAGAGAAATAATAAAAGGTAATAATGTTTTGAACTTGAAAATGACCACATTTATGGAGATGCCCAGAGAAATAGAAAGAATGACATGTACATGCTGATGAACTTCACTGAGAATGGGGAGGAATATTGTGGTCTAATATTGACTTTGTGGCAGGGGCGTAGCTTCATTGGGGTGCAGGGTATTGTCACACATTCTTAATATATGCATTCTTGAGTTGGTATTTGGGTCCAGGGACTCCTAGTCAGGTGGGCGAGTGTCTCTGTTGGGCCACGCAATCATTAGACGTATTCCTCCAAACCTATGAAGTCTTTCGTTAGCTCTACCTCTTACACACACCACAGGGTACAGGAAACAAGGGAAATAATTAACATGCACTGAAATGTGATGGCCAATGAGCATTAACTGTTCATACCTTTCTGCAAGGACAAGTTGTTTCCACTTTTTATTTTGTGTTCAAATTTACAAATGGTGATAGGAGGAATGCTTGCAATAAGTCTCACCACTTGCAATCGCTCGGGGTAGCATTACAGCCCATCATTCTTTTGCACACCAAACCACCTCAGATTAGACCCAGCCATATACAAATCACTCTTGGTCTTGCTCTAATAGGAACAGTTCAGCCCAAACTGCCAACCCAGGTCCTCTTCAAACTGGATCAAAAGCAAATCAAGACCGGTCTCGACCTGTTTGGGCCCCTTCAGTCGGGTGTAGCTTGTTTCGAGTGGCACAGTCGAGTTTTGCACAACCAGAACTCCACGAATCAGTCTCCCTGTGTGAGTCGTTTATGAATTTCTTCCTGGAGAAAATTGAGAACATTAGTCAAAATTTTACAATACTCTTGCTTTAGAATAAAGTAGAGAGCTACTCACAAGTAAAGTTAGTTCCAATCCTAAATGAGTTCAGTCCTCCTTTCCTCAACTCTGGAAAGATGTGCAATCCTGCCCATTTTTTTAAAATCTATTGCAAACCCAGGTTATTTGTCCAATTATAGTCTGCCCTTCACAGCAAAAATACTAGAAGAGGAAATGAATAGACTACTGAAACTTAGTATATAGAAGAATGGCGTAATTGACAAATCCCAAGTGGGTTTTTGGTATCTCCCATAGACAGGTGCTGCGTTAGCTAAGGTGACACCCTGGACAAAGGACAGAGCACTACCTTGGTACTTTTGAACTTGAGTGCAGCTTGTGACCGACACAGGGCAATGCCTTGGTACTGGGATCCAAGCACAGCTTTTGACACTGTTTCTTGCCCTACCTTAATCCAGAGCTAAAGCTTTGGGAATCGGAATTCAGAGTGGCTGAAGTATTTTTTAACTGATCATACACAGATGGTGAGATTGACCTCCTCCTTCTCCTCCAAGCGAAGGGTGGATTGCAGTATCCCTCCGGGATCCATACTTAGCCCAACACATTTTAATCTTTGTCTCTCCACTAGCTTCCTTTATCAGGAAATGTGTTTTCTCTTTGATGTTGTATGCTGATGACACCCAAATTGTGGTGTCAGTGGCAGAACTAGCCACAGCTGCAACTAATTGTCAAGACTGCCTGATAGGGGTAATGCAGTGGATGTGAAAAATGCTTTGAAAATGGGGGGCGCGGCCAAAACAGCAATGAAGCCGGATGCGTAGATCTGAGCTCTGGTGCTGCAGCCCTGCCGGGGGCATACTGCTAAGGGTTCCCCGGAGTCCTGCAGCACCCTAAAAGTTGTGAGAGGGGCCAGTGACATGTGAGTCTTGACCTTCCCTTACACCAGATGTGATCTTTGAGACCTGCATTAAATTAATCTGACCTTGGTTCAGTAGAGCTGAAGTTCTTGTGTAAATCCCCTCATACGCCCTCCCTCTGTGTGGATAGTATTGAAGACAATGTGAATTGAGTTTTGCAGGAACGGACCTGCTGTCACTTAATGCTCCACTCTGAGCTTCCAGCCCCCTTGGAGCTTCGGGTTCTACATTAAGGGATTTCTCATTCCCTTACCCCCCCCCCCACCCGAATACATCAATCTACCTTTTAGATGACTCCATCATTCTACTGAAATTTGGGGTTATGTGCTCTCTCTGGGACAGTATGTTGCATCGGACAGTATACAGATGACGGGAGACTCCGATGTAAATAATGTATGTTTATTGGTGCAGGAGCTGCCGGGGAACACAACCACCCAGCAGGGAAACAACTGCCAACCGTCAGCAAAGGCATCATACAGTCCGAACAATAACAACATTCTACATTCCAGCACCAATCTCGGTCCCTGCTCACGCTCCTGTTGGGACGAGATTGCTGCTGGAATACTACGTATACCTTTTCCTTTTCCTAGAAACAAAAACTAATATCCTAAAATTAAAATATACAAGAAAAAAACACAAAAATACAAACAGCATGAAAGAGCAAATCAAATATGAAAGCTGGAGTAAATAACAGTACATTAACATAGGCAATCAAAAACAATGAGAATATCATTGCCTGAACCTGACAGGCAACCTTGAACAACGCCTACGCCTTCCAGCATCACGCTTTATTTTCCTTCCTTCTATAGCATTTTTTCCGATAGTCACTCTCTGAATTGGATACCTGAGAAGAACAGCCAGAACCTTCCAATTCCACTGGGTGACTAGGGCCATGCACAGATTTAACCAAACGTCCTTTATTCCACCAATGAGAACCATTCACCCTCACAGCGTTGCCACACACTTTGTCCACAACAAACGGACCATTGAACTTATTGCCACTTTTGTGTACATAACATCCTTTCTTAATAAAAACAGCATCACCCACCTTAACATCACACAACTTGACTCTATTGCGAATATCAAAATGCATACTTTGTTTCAACTTGGCCACCTCTACATTTTTCCTCACATCAGCATCATTCAATTTGACATCAAACCCGAACTTGACCCATTTGCTCATCCATCCAGGGCAAATTTTGATGGCTGGTTTCCTCCTTCTCAACAGTTCAAAGGGAGAAATTTGTGTTGTAGATTGCGGAGTGGCACGATAAAACCATAACATAGATTTAACAGCATTACCCACCACAGACTTGTTGCGGATTGCCCACTGGACACAATAAACCAAAACACAATTCATGCGTTCGACCTGCCCATTAGTTTGAAGATGATAAAGGGAGGTTTTGAGATGCTTAACATCACCAGACCTGAGAAAGCTTTCAACTACATCATTAGTGAATTGAACACCATTGTCAGAAATCATGTAACGAGGAAACCCTTCTCTGAGAAAAAGTTCTTTAAGAAAATCAACCACAGCGTTGGCATTAGGTTCAGCCACAAATTTAACTTCTGGCCATTTAGAGTACAAATCTACTGCAACCAAAGCAAAACGGGACTGAATAGACAATTTATTGAAAGGCCCCACAAGATCCACTCCTAACTTTCCCCAAGGCCTTTCAGGAAATTCAATAGGAGTCAAAGGTTGTTTCCTGACAATCAGGTTTTTCTCTGAAGACATACATATTACACAGTTGCCCACATAAGACTCAATTACTGTATCCATCGAGGGCCACCCCAAAGTCTGTCTTAAACGTTTTTTTGTCCTTCATGCGCCATTTTGATGAGTTTAATCCTCAAACCAGCAGGAGGCACTAGCTTATCGTTTCTAAGAAGGAAACCATCATCAATAGATAATTCATTCGCCACTTTCCAAAATGGTTGACACGCTGTGTTGAGTGATTTTTCCTCAGGCCACCCTTTTGACACGCAATCCATGACGACTTTCATGACTTCGTCCGAAATCATTTCAACCCTCCATTCACATTCTGTTATAGCACACATACCTTCCAAATCTAATGAGGCAATAAAAGCATTCTCTTCAGAGTCATCTACACCATCACCCTCATCCTCTGAAATGGGAAAACATGACAAAAAATCTGCATGAACAGTCATGCCTCCTTTGATATGAACGATGTCAAAGTTAAACTGCAACAACTTGGATGCAAGTCTCAAACTTCTTGGAGTTTGTTCCTTAATTCTTTCAACCGACAGAATGGCTACAAGAGGTTTGTGGTCTGTTTTAACAGTAAATTTTGTCCCCCAAACATATGGTTTGAATTTTTGTATAGACCACCAACATGCCAACAATTCTTTTTCAATAGTGGAATATTGCATTTCAACATCCCTCAATACTCTAGAAGCATAACTAACAGTGTGTTCAATGGACCCATTCTGTTGAGTAAGTATTGCACCCAAACCGTACCCGCATGCATCAACTGTGATGCAACATGGTAACCTGGGATCAAATGGTTTCAAAATTCTGAAACCAGCTAACTGTTTCTTAATCCATTCAAAAGTACTAGAACACGACCCATCCCACACAAAATCTACATTTATTTTTTAGTAAATTGGTTAATGGTGTGATGTGAGAAGCGTACTCCGGAACAAAACGAGAATAACATTCACACATCCCCATAAATGACTTAAGTGCAGCCTTGTCTTTGGGCACTTAAACATCAATTATGGCATTGACAAGACCAGGTCTGGGTTCAATGCCACGACCAGAGATGACGTGTCCCAAATATTCGACTCTGTTTTTCACAAATTCACACTTGTCCATCTTGAGCACAATGCCCTTGTCTTGTAAAATAGATAAAACACGTTCCAATATAGACATATGTTCAACCTTGGTTTTACCGTAGACTAACACATCGTCTTGAAAAACAACCACACCATCCACACCTCTAAATAATTGATACAGAATTCTCTGGAAAACAGAAGCCGCCGAAGCAAGACCGAATGGCATCCTGCAAAATTGGAACGTACCCATTGGTGATACAAAAGCCGTGTAATGTCTAGAACTAGGATCCAACACAACTTGATGATACGCTGATGCAAGATCCAATACTAAACCAACTAGCACCAGATATAGAAGCCAACAAATCTGAGATTTTAGGAAGAGGGTGAGAATCAACCCAAATGGCCCAGTTAAGGTTGCGTAAGTCCACACAGACTCTAAGATCTCCATTCTTCTTGCGGGCAACCACAAGGGGAGACAACCACAAGGACGATTCAATATGTTCAATGATACCAGAATCACATAATATTATTAATTCTTTATCTAAGTCACCTTTGACAGAAAAAGGAACACTGCGTAGCTTATGTTTCACTGGAGTTGACCCCTCCTTCACTTTGATCTTGTGTTGAAAACCTTGAATACACCCAACCTTGTCGGAAAAAACTTTGGGAAATTTAGTACGTAGATTAGAAATAGTGGTGTGGTCATCAGAAAAGACATCAACAACAGACACCTGTTATGTTATGTTATTATGACTTGTATAGCGCGCCTATACCCTTAGGTGTCTTGGTGCTTCCGGTCTTCAAATTACATTACAAACCACTGATCCTAAAAGAGCCATGTCTTTAGCTGCTTTCTGAACTCCAGGAGGGAGGGAATTTTCCTAAGATAAAGTGGGAGAGAGTTCCATTCCTTTATGGTATTGTAACTAAAACTCCTCCCACCCCAATTCGTTTTTTTAATTCTAACAGTAGGCATCAAATTTAAATTTGCCGATCGTAGAGATCTATTGGGGGAATACCATCTGAAGAGGTCCCATAGAAATTTCGGACCTTCTTTGTAAAGGGCCTTGTGAGCGATACAAAGCGCCTTAAATTTTACCCGCTGACCGACTGGCAGCCAGTGCAGGTCCTGAATCCCTTTTGTCACTGACTGATACTTGGGGATGTCCAATATGAGTCTTGCTGCAGCATTTTGTACCATTTGCAATTTTCTAAGGAGAGAGGATTGAATGTTTATATAAAGGCCATTGCAATAGTCAAGTTTTGATAAGACTAGAGAGGTCACAACTGTCTTTCTAGATTCTTTAGGAATAAAAGGAAGTATTTTTTTAAGGTTTTAATCATGAAGTATGTGGAAGACACCACTGTGGACACTTGGGGTTTCAGGCTCAGTTTGTCATCTATAATAACGCCAAGATTTTTAGCCTTAATTACAGGTGAAGGTGGGGGCCAAGATTGTCTGGCCACCACTCAGGGGACCAAGGTGGAGAAAGATTACCAAACATGATCACTTCCGTCTTGCTTGAGTTCAATTTCAAGCAGTGATTGCTCATCCAGCTACTTAATTTAATCATACACTCGTGAAGTTTTAGAGAATGATTGATATCCTTGTCTATTGTCGAGATTACCAACTGGGTATCATCGGCGTAGGTGGTAGGGATCAAATTGAAACTTCTAATCAATGGTGCCAATTCAGCCACGTAAATGTTAAAAAGCGTAGGGCTCAATGATGAGCCCTGAGGGACCCCGCATGGCAGTATAAAAGGTGCCGACTTAAATTTGCCTAGGTGGACAGAGTGGGATCTTTCTGATAAAAAGGATGTCAACAGGGAGAGGGCTGCTCCTCATATCCCTATTGTTTTTAATCGCTGGACCAGAAGAGCATGGTCAACAGTATCAAATGCTGCGGATAGGTCCAGCAGTATAAGAACTGCTGACCCACCGCAATCCAAAGAGGATCGAATTTCTTCCGTGGTTTTAATCAAAGCCGTTTCCGTACTATGATTGGCTCTAAAACCGAACTGGCTGTGATCTAAAACTTGGCTGTCCACGATAAAAGTAGAGAGTTCTACATTTAAAATTTTTCAATTATCTTTGCAGGCAAAGGAAGTCTTGCAATAGGTCGATAATTGGCAGGGTCAGTTGAATTCAAATTAGCTTTTTTTTTAGAAGAGGCAAGATACAAGCCTGTTTCCATATAGTGGGGAAAGATCCTTGTAAAATCATCTGGTTAAACAGCTTAGACAAATAAAGTCCCATGAATTGGCTAATACTATGTAATATTCTAGGGGACAAGGATCTTCTGGTGAACCTGATTTGGCCATGGAAATAAATTTAGCTATTTGAATTGCTGATGTGGGAGTAAAATTGAGAAAAGATAGATTGGCAGTGTCTTCTTGCTCTATATTAATGTGTGACTTGGAGTGGGCAAATTGGTTAAAAATTTGATCTACCTTAGATTTAAAAGTATGAGCAAGAATATCACAAAAATCTTGACTATGATTAGCAGACTCCTCTTTCATACCTGAGGTCAAAAGTTGTACAGTTTGAAAGAGTTGTTTGCTGGAATTCCCAGCTTTTTCTATCTGTGATGTGTAATATTGGCTTTTCTCAGAAATCAGCTTTCTTTTAAAATCTAAAAGCAAAGCTTTGTACTTGTCCTTTTCTGGTGCTTCATAATGTTTTCGCCATATTCTTTCTTGTCTTCTGCAAGCCTGTTTGTCTAATCTAAGGGCCTCTGAAAACCACTGAGCTGAAGGTGTTTTCCTATTTTATTGATCATAGTAATCAACTCGAACAATTAGAGTCTAACCATGTAGTATAGTTTATGGCTGAGGATTCTGCCTCTAGCTCCAAGTCCGGCTGGCTTCGGGCTAAATAGTCCACAAGCAGCAAAGGATCAATTTTGTGCCAGGATCTAGCAATGGTCCTGGCATGGACCGTACTGGTCGGATTAGATTGAGGGAGCGTATATCTAAAAAGAATGGCGTAATGATCAGACCAAGTTAGAGGAAGAATAGAAATATTGGAAATAGCGGGATTGTTAGAAAAAGACCATCTAGAGTATGTCCTGCTAGATGCGTGGGTTTTGGACAAGCTGTTTGAGACCTAGTTCAGAAGTCAATTCCAATAGTTCCTTGGTGTCTTTATCTTCCAACGCTTCTAAATGAAAATTCCAGTCACCCAACAACATAAAAGAATTAGATTGGAGACTTAGCTCTAAAAGTGAATTCAGATTGGCCAAAAAAGTCGTTCTAGGGCCGGGAGGGCGATAGATCAATAGACCATTCATTGAGTGTTGTCCCTGTGTTGAAATTTTAAATAATAGCATTAATAAGAGCTAGCTGTAGTTCACTAAACACTAGCTTTGAAGAAGAAACTTCATTGTGTAAATTCGATGTAGCATTTAAGGACTTTTGTATTTTTATATTGCATACCAGGCATTGTGAGCATTCAGATTTTATTAAATCCTCTCCTGTAAATACCTTGCAAGCCTGTCGTCTAGGGGGGCAAAGCGCTCTTAAGCTCTCTCCCGGGTAATGTAACCTTAGCGTATCATCGGTAAATGGACCATATTTTCTGGTCCTAGGCCCGGACCAGGCGCGGACGGGCGCAGACGGGCTTGCCTTAGGCGCGCCTTTGGCGCGCCAGCGGCGCGCCCGCTGCGCGTGTCCGCTCCAGCGTGCCTCTAAATAGGTACGCCTGGAAACTGGACCGCTACCCAGGGCGGAAGTGAGTATCCGGAGTATCCGGAAGTACTGTCTAACGCGAGGTCTTCCCTCCGCTACAATCGGCACAAGCCGCGGCGGACCGGGGAAGCCTCAGAGCAGGAATTCAAGATACAGACCAGGTCAGAGTCCCATATATCAGAATCAGATTTTCATTTTAATGAATCAGATGTTCACTAGTACCAGCCTTTAAAATCATTTTAAAAAGACCCTGATGAAACCAACCTAGGATACGTAACCCTTTAACAGCCACATACACTTTCCCAAAAATCTTCCTCCCCTTGAAGATTAACACATCTTCAAAAAACCCAGCGAGGTCAATACGCCGTCCTTCATAAGATACAGGCATGCGGTCAGGAGGTTCAAGTGTCTTGCCCGGCCACAACTCATTGAAAAGTTCTTGAGGTAACATGGTTATGCGTGCTCCTGAATCTACAAGGAGCTTAATATATGTCTTCAATCAATATATCAACATAGGGGTCTACACAAGTGGACCACATCCTCGCCTGCCACTGACACCATGTCTTGCAAATCTTCTTGTAGTTTATCTAAACAACTCTCAGAAAATTCTTCTCCTAAATAGGCAACATTAGTTTTCCTGTTGCTCATTTTTACATGACTTTGACACACCTTTGCAAAATGACCAACTTTGTTACAGATGTTGCAAGTGACATTTTTTGCAGGACACGGTTTTCCACTTCTAAAATGTGGCAAATTACCGCATCTAAAATATATATTAGTTTGTCTAAAAAATGTGTCGGATTTACTGTTATCTTTAGTTTGAACATTTCCGGTAACTTTAAACTTCTGTTTAACTACGTTTACGTTTTCCGTTCTCTTCTCTTCAAACTCCTTCACAGATATTTGAGAAGTCTCTATGCTTTTAGCAATGTGAAGCGTGTCCTCAAGTGACGGGTTAGCCAATGACAATCATTTTTGCTGAATTGACTTGTTTGAACAATGACAAATAAATTGATCTCTGACTAACTGATCTGTAAAATGTTCAAAATGACATTCAGCAACCAGTCTCCTTAACGCAGATACATAAACATCAACACTTTCTCCAGACATTTGTTTTCTCATAAAAAACTTGTGCCTTAACACCACAATGCTAGGTTGAACATCAAAGAGCTTTTCTAGTTTTTTAACACACTCTGTGTAATCGTCCAGTTGTTCCTCATGAAAACCTTCAATATTAGGCAAATGTTTGAAAATGGCACGACCTCGTCGCCAAAGGAAGTATGTTGCATCGGACAGGATACAGAAGACTTGAGACTCAGATGTAAATAAAGTATGTTTACTGGTGCAAGAGCTACCGGGGAACACGACCACCCAGCAGGGAAACAACTGCCAACCGTCAGCAAAGGAATCATACAGTCCGAACAATAACAACATTCTACATTCCAGCACCAATCTCGGTCCCTGCTCACGCTCCTGTCTGGACGAGATTACTGCTGGAATACTACATAGAGGTTGAATTACATTACAACCTTGGGCTGAGGTTTCACTTCGGTGTCTTTCTATGGAAACCCAGCAGATCCCCTTGTTATCAACCCATCCTACCTAGTTTTCATTAGTTCTAATTCTTTAACATTTTTCCCTCCAAAGCTTTATGACCTTCTTTAGATCACAAACCTCATCCCTTAGTCCTAGTATAATGTCCACCAGGTTTTTCAAAACCCAGTGGGTCACATCGTTTCTCACTGAATAGCTCATTGGGTATAACTTCTTTTGCCCCCTCCTCCAGTACATCTCTGCCCAATTCTTCTACATATAAGGCAGAGTATCTACTTTGGCATTGAATAATCATATTGACATGCTCAGGCAGTTATCCCCCCTATGCTGGTGCCCGGGATAAATACCTTCTGAGAATTCTCTGGCTGGACTGAATGCAGGGCTCGGGTGGGTACCTTTAACTTTTCAAACATTTTCAGATCACGCTTAGTTTCTTTACTTCGAGCTGAGCATGGGGGTACAATGGGGGCAGGTAGAACAGTGGGATTTTAGATTTCTTCAACTTCATCCAGTATACAGTCAATTCTACTCATCACACAATTTTCCCCTGACAACTTGAGTTTTTTTATTTTTTTGCTAAAGTAGAACCAAAAACCACATTAGGCGCCTTCCTTTTCCCCATTTCAGTTGCTTAACAATCACGCTAAAAAGACTGCCCCAGCCGCAAGCAGATTGTGGCACTCTGTTGCTAATTCAAGAAAATGGTACAAAGAGTTGCACTATAGCTCCTAATACAAATATCTAACTAACTGCTACCACTGACCTGTAACAATAAAACCAAAAAGAACCCACCCTTCCCATAGAAAAGAAAATATTTTAAAAAGCAATTACAATTGTATAAATCCAAATGGCACTTCTAGTCAATCAGTCTATGAGTCAATGGGTACTTAGTGCCAAGGACACTGTAGAAGGAAGCACGCAAACAATGCCAATACCTTTGTGTAGATGTTACAGGGGTGGCCCAGCCCCTTCTTCTTTGAGCTCTAATGGGCATGGACGAGCCCAGCCACGCCCCGTTATGCGGTAGAGCTGGTGCGCTTAATAGCGCTACGGCTGCCAGCGGGGTAATGCTGGCGTCGGCACCTTTCCTGGTGCTTGGATGTGTGGGATCTGGAGTCCCTTGTGCTGCCCCTGCTGTAGTACCGTGTCCCATGCTGCAGGAGATCTTGTGTGCTTAATAGCGATACAACTGTAGGCAGGCAATGCTGCTGTTGGCGCCTCTCCTGTCGCTTGGATGTGTGGGATCTGGAGTCCCTCCTGTTGCCCTTGCTGTAGTTCCATGTCCCGCACTGAGGGAGAGCTGGTGTGCTTAATAGCGCTACAGCTGCAGGCAGGGCAATGCTGGCGTTGGAGACTCTCCTGACGCTTGGATGTGTGGAATCTGGAGCCTGTTGTGCTGCCCCTGCTGTAGTTACGTGTCCATCCGGTTAAACCATGCAGACTCAGATCACTCCCTCCCGAGGATCCTTGAGCTCCTCTGAGTCTTTTGACTCTTCTAGGGCGTTAATATTAATTGCATAGCTGCCAAGGTTTCAGATTCCTATGAGTGACATTTTCATAATTTCAGTGTAATTATGAGTGACATTTTAACGACTATGAGTGACACTTTCTGGCGAACAAAATCAAGGAACGTAGCTGAGGAAAACATAAATATCTGACATTACACCCATTTGCGCAACAAGATTGTCTGAATCCTACTGTGTGTGCTACACAAGACCATTCATTAAAGGGGCCATCTAGTGAATGATGTCACAATAGGTATCAACATCCAAACAGATGTCATCAAAGAAATGCAGGAGAGGCCTGTTGCTTTCTCTTCGAGGATGCCCCTTTAAGAGAGAATAATCTCAGCCGGGTAGCAGCTCTACGAAAGCGATATATGATCAAATAAATAAAATATAATTTCACTGTGATAAAATTAATAAAAGATCATTTCACAGTGAAAGAAAGACAATTCCATCCTCAGCTCATTTATCACCAGTAGTTAGGGCAGAGCTGGCATCACATATTGAAAACTGGAATGAAATACTGGCTTCCATCAAGCCTCTCTCCTTTCTCTCTCTCACTTTTATCTTTTTCATCTTCTTCCCCTCAATAATTTTTACATCAGGTCTTTTAGGGTCTCGCGTCCGCTTTCTCTCTCCTTTCTTTTTCTTGCCTCAGCCTGTTTCCTTTCACCACCTTCTCTTTCTTCCTCCCTCTTCTCTTCCCCCTCCTTTTTCTTGCCTTTCTCTCCTCTGTCCATTCCATACCTTTCTTTCCCTCCACTCTCCTTACTATCCCAGGGTCTCCCTTCCTCCATCTCTCTGCAACTTATGTAGCAGAATTATAACTTCAACTGACACAAAACTCGAGTGTCTGACTCGCTTTTGCCTCGTTTTTTCTAAAATTAATTACATTTTTCTTCCCTGAACCTCCGAGCCCAGTGCATTCCAGTGGCAATGTCACCCCGGCCCGCATTTCAATGGCAGCTGATGCTTGACAGAAACATGACCCCTAAAGTACTCCGAGGCAAGACGCCCCCAGGTTTAATGTGCCCGTGAATTTTTTTTTCCCATTTGCAGAAATGCAAAGAGGCGACGCATCAGCAGGCACATTCCTATCCACTTTCCAGGGAGCTGACTCTGTTCCAGTGGTCTTAAGGGGCACGAGACCGAAGAGTTACCTGCGCAGTGCAGGCCTTCACGGTGATCAGGTCATTGCAAAGAGTAAGCAGCGGGTCCTGGAGAACTGTGTCACGCGTTTACCAGCCAGTGAGTTCCTCTCTCGATAATTTAATTTGCCACAGCGGCTGGGGATCAAATTTACAGAAGCTGCTGCTCAGCTCCTCACTGTCACACTGAGACAGGCGAGTGAGCCGTTGAAGCCCGGGCCGGGAAGGCAAAGCCGGACCAAATGGGGGCCCGGGTAGAACGCCCCACGGAGGCGGGGTTCCTCCCCCGCGCCCCATTAGCATACTGGCTAGGCCGGCGGGGGCTAGGATTGGCCCCCGGAAACAAGGAGAGCCCCCACCCAATCAGGGGGCGACCAAGAATAGCGAGTGGGGGGAATAAGAAGGGGCCAAACTCCAGAAGCAGAAGATCGCCGGGGCCACCGAGCCGGGAGCAGCGTGGGAAAAGAGCCTCCACTCCCGCCTCGTAACAAAGGACCGCCGAGGTGGAGCGGCGAGCGTACGCTGGCGGGCTGAGTTCGCGCCCTCCAGTTGCAGTACGTCAGCAAAATTTTCCAACCCCGCATCGAGTGGCACAGCGGGGTTGGGTTGCCTGGCCGGTTGCTGCCTCGGCAGGAGGCATCTGAGCGGATCGCCGGAGAGGGCTCGATCCGGTCCTCGTTCGCTCCCTGGGCTCAGCGAGGCGGAGGGGGAGGAGCAGCGTGACGAGCTCGGATAGCTCTTAAAGGGACACACGAACAATTTGTTTTCAAAGGAACAGCTAGACGAGCGATTGCAAACCCCCCGCAACGCCGGACCGGGAACGTGAGGAAAAGTACAACGAGCGAGCGGTGAGAAGAAAAGGTGCAAAAAAGCGCCAGAGCACAGTGGGGTGCAATCTACTGCCCATTACTGAACTGAGGGAACGGAAGGGCAGAGGCAAAGCAGCTGGAGGCACAGAGGGACACGGTTAGATGCTAAAGCTAAATTGTCACAGCGGGGGCATATCATAAAGAACTGTTGAAGAGGGCACAGAATTTTGACTATTTTCAAGCTACACCTGAGGGAGGAAAGGACGTTCGGAAGAGCTGGGAAAGAGCACACAGAACTGAACTGCTGGAGAAGGAAGTAACAAAAATGGCAAGTAGGAAAAGTGCGACTGGGAGAAAATCACAGCCCCCGGCACGGTTTAGGGAGAGTCAAGAGAGGCCAGCACCAGCAAAGAAAGCCACAAAGAGACGCGGCGAAGGAGCAGGACCAGACCTAGATGAGGACCTCCAAGCCATGCTGGACCAAGCCAGGACCCTGGTTGCGCTAAAGGGACGGAGTTGGATGGACCAGCAAATCAAGGACGGGGCCCAGGGAAAGGGGAAGAGGCTGCGACAGGCATCCCCAGCACGGCCGCCCCCGAAGAAGGCAGCGACAAAGGGGCATGCAGCCAAAACGGCGGCCCCTGAGAAAAGCCTGAGGAAAGCAGCGACAAAGGGGCATGCAGCCACAACGGCGGCCCCTGAGAAAAGCCCGAGGAAAGCAGCGACAAAAGGGCATGCAGCCAAAACGGCGGCCCCTGAAAAAAGCAACAAGGGATCTGGCAACAAAGGAAGGAACACCCCACGAGCCAGAAACAAGAGGGCGGTAACTCCAGAGCTGGTGAGCAGCTCGGAATCGGAGGAGAGCAGCGAGGAGGAGGGGCCTCGGGAGAGACCCGGGCGAAACGAGGACAGAAACGGCAGAGAAAGTGGTAAGCATGATGCAACCGAAAGCGCGCAAAGGCACAATGAAGGGCAGAGAGCGCGAGGCGGCATAGGGCAGAATGTTAATATGGGGGCACATCTGGGGGTAAAAAACTTAGCCATGCAAGGAGCTTGGCCCATGCAAACCCCGTGGCAAGCGGGGCTAGGCCAAGGGCAGCAGGAATTTCATGGGTAATCCTGGAACAGGGGGGCAGCACAGCCAGCACCGTGGATGCCCTGGTGGCAATGGCCAGGCATGGCCCCATTTCCGGGGGGCACCGCATAGGGTGGCAGCCCGGCACCAGAACCAAGGGCGGACAAGGGAGGCCCCGCAGGGGGAGCACCAGGCAAGGAGGCAGGCGCGACAAACCAGGTCCAACAGGGAGAAACAACAGGAACCGCGGTAGCCCCGCAAGGGAATACAGGGGCCTGCGGGGGGGGGGGTAGCCCAAATAAAAACATGGGCGGAGAAGGGCAGGACAGTAACGGAAAGCCGGCCAGTGAGTACCTGCGCCCCTCCCCAAGCGACCCTCCCACAACATCAAAAATGATAGGGCTGGCCAACCTCATCCCACTTACAGTTAAGGAGAGGATTTGGAGGAAAGAATTCATAGACATCTTCTCACTATTGGAGGTGCGCCAAGCAGGTCTCGACCTGACGGCACAGGATAAAAAGGATGAGGATAGGAGGGCACCCAGAAAGCCCAGAGTGAATAGATCGATAGAGAACTGGCTGAAGGCATTTAGAACGCTAGCATGCGTTTTTATAGAGAAGTTCCCCAAGAGCGCGGCGGCACTTTTCTTGTATGAGCAGAAAGTGCATGAGGCGCAGCAGCAGTATCTGGGCGATGCATGGCTGCAATACGACGAGGAGTTTAGGGAAAAGATGCAAGTATGGCCAATAATGGAATGGGACTGCCAGGACATGGAAGGGTTCACAAAACACGTGGTGGCAGCCAGAGAAGGCGTAGGCACCAAAGAGAACAATTTTCGTCCCTACGGGAGTAAGGGCAAATTTGAGGGCCAAGGGAAAGACTTCAAGGGCAAAAACCAGGCAGGGCCCAAGTCGAATAAAGCATGTTGGAAATTCGACAAAGATGAATGCAAATGGGGAACGTCATGCAGGTTCAAGCATGCTTGTGGGTCATGCGGGGAAACCACCCCACCATACGCTGCAGACGGAACACAGGGCCGGGGGCCGGCAAAGATAAGACCAACGCAAAGAAGTGAGGCGCGCGCCCCTCTAAGCAGGGGCAGCAGGGAAAGGGACGGAGGACAGACGCTACCAACACCCATCAAAACAGGCAGACTACTGCACTTACTACAAGGTTACCACAAAACAAAGGATAGAGAGCTATTGGCAGAAGGTTTCATGCAAGATTTCCCAATCCCCTACAAAGGACCCAAGGGCGCGTGGGAGAGCCTGAACTTAAAGTCGGTGAGGGACAACTCCGGGGTGGCAAAAGAAAAGGTAGAGAAGGAAGTACGGCTGGGGCGAGTGACCGGCCCTTTCCATTCACCCCCGTTGAAAGACATGGTGGTGTCACCACTCGGGGTGGTCCCCAAAAAGGAGCCGGGAAAATTCCGGCTGATCCATCACCTATCCCACCCAGAAGGGGACTCCATCAATGATTGGTTGAACCAAGGCGCCTGCACGGCGGCATACGCGTCCGTAGACGATGCAGTGGACTTAATTAGACAGGAAGGGAAGGCCGCCCTGATGGCTAAATCTGACATAGAAGCAGCTTTCAGGCTATTGCCAGTACACCCAGACAGCTACCACCTGCTAGGGTTCAAGTTAGAGGGCCAATACTATTACGACAAATGCCTACCCATGGGGTGCTCGATATCATGCGCGCACTTCGAGGCCTTCAGTAGTTTCCTAGAGTGGGAGCTGGGTGCACGAGCGCCAAGAGGCGGGCGGGTCCACTACCTAGATGACTTCCTGTTTATCGCAAAAGCAGGCACAAAGGTTTGTGACACACTGCGAAGCAAATTTATACATATGGCGCAGGAGTTGGGCATCCCCTGGCACTAGACAAAACAGAAGGCCCGACCACAAAACTGTAATTCCTGGGAATCGAGTTGGACTCAGTAGCCGGGACATGCAGGCTGCCACAGGATAAGGTAGCTGACCTGCGCAGCATCATACAAAAGTTGAGGCAGCAAAGAAAGGCAACAATGGGGGAGATACAACTACTAGGAAAACTACATTTCGCCACAAGGGTGATCCCAGCCGGGCGCACCTTTGCGAGGCGACTAGCATGGCTAACCAGGGGCACGACACAAAAACACCACAGGGTCCGCATCACACAAGGGGTGAAGGAGGACCTGGAGCAGTGGTACAGCTTCCTGGCAGAGTTCAATGGCACCCTGATATGGCGAGACCCCTGGGTACAGGCAAGCGAACTGGAACTCTACATTGACGCAGCAGGGGGTTACGGCTTTGGGGCAATCCTAGGGACCGCATGGTCAGCAGGGGAGTTGCCAGAGGCCTGGCACAGCACCGGACTGACAAAAAACATATCCTTGCTAGAACTGTTCCCCATAGTGTTGGCTTTCCACCTATGGGCCCAGCAGCGGGCAAATAGACAGATTACGCTGTGGTCAGACAACCACGCAGTGGTACAGGCAATCAACACAGGGGCAGCAAAATGCCCAGCAGTGGCAACCCTGTTGCGCGAGCTAGTTGGCTATCAGTTGAAAGGCAACATCGCGCTTAGGGCGAGACACATCCCAGGAATAGACAACTCAGTCGCGGATGCCATTTCTCGTTTTCAGTGGGAGAAATTCAGAACACTCGCCCCAACAGCAGACAAAAGGATGACCCCCATGCCGGAAGAGGCGTGGGCATGGGTGGACCGGGCTTGAAGACATTGCTGAACAATGCACTGGCCCCAAAAACAAGCACCCGTTACAGTAACTGCTGGGACACTTTCAGGGCTAGAAGGGAACCAATGGGCCTCTCAGGAGGAGGTCATGGAGTTCATTGAGTGGGCGTTTGTATCGGGGAAGACAAAGACCTGGGCCCAGGCACACCTAAACGCAGTAGCATACTATTCAAAGTTGGGGGATCAGGCCGACCCAACCAGGGTTTTCAAATGCAGAATGGCAATGAAGGGTTGGGGCAGGTTGCAACAGCCAAAGAAAGACGCCAGGCGACCCATCCACTTTAACATGCTGCAAGGGATGCTGGGGGCACTGGCAGAAGTTTGCTCCTCAAGGCAGGAGAGAGCGCTTTTTCGCGCAGCGTTCGCGATGGCATTTTTTGGGGCTTACAGGGTCAGCGAGCTGGTAGCCCCATCAGTGAAGGATCCAGGAACAGCCTGCAAACACAGAAAAGAAGTAGAAATAGGCAAAGGCCACATGGACGTGCGGCTCGGCGGTCCAAGACAGACCAGGCAGGCAAGGGGAAAATGACCAGGATACACTGCATCAAGGATGCAAATTACTGCCCGGTGTGTCTACTAAAGAACACCTAGGGCACAGGGCCTCGAGCCAGGGGCCACTGTTCAGACATAGCGACGGGTCGTTCCTCAGCAGTTTCCAATTCATGAGAAAAACCCTGGGGAGATTGGGGCTCCCCGCGCGCGCATATGGCTCCCACTCTTTCAGGATAGGGGCGGCCACGACGGCAGCGGGACGAGGGCTGGAGGATGGCCTGATCAAGGGAATAGGGCGCTGGACATCCAACGCATTTAAGCGCTACATACGCCCGACAACATACTGAGTCCGATTTCTCCCGCCCCATTTAGGTCCCGGAAAACCGCGAAAGAAGGTGTGGATCATAGGACACTCCAACGTGACGCGGGCACAGAAGTGGGCGGCGGCCAGAGGAAAATTCGGCGGGATATGGCTACGGGACACAGAAATGGAATGGTGGGGGCGCCCGGGAATGAAATGGGACCAGCTGCTACCCGCGGCGCGGGAAGCATTGAAACAAAGTGGCAGACCGGATGCGGTAGTGGTCCACCTGGGAGGGAATGACTTGGCAGCATTAGGAAGGCGAGCGCTGCTGGAGGACATGCAGAAAAGCCTAACGGCTTTGGCGCGCCTGATCCGCCCCGCAGAATTAATCTTCTCTGAGATCATAGTGCGGAGGACCTGGCGGGGGGCGGTAGACCTGGGAGCAGTGGAGAGATCCAGAAGAAAACTTAATATCACCATGGCCAAGGTATGTAAGGCCAATGGATGGGGTTTCGTGAGGCACGGCTTTATAAACTTGAGGTCTCCAGGCTACCTCCTGGAAGATGGGGTACACCTCACCGGGGTGGGAATGGACATGTTCCTACTGAACATTGTGGGAATTCTGGAGCAAATGGGTTTCAACTAGGAGAAAATGGGGAGGCCGGAGGATGGGGGAGCTCCCTCCGATCGAGAAACCGTAGGAAGCGTGGCGGAACAAACACAAGGAAGCTAGTAGAAAGAGATAAGTACTAGAAGGTAGATGGAAGGCTCTCACAGTGTCCTTGGGATGCCTCACGGCAGGGGCACCGAGGGAGCCAAGGGGCGGCGTGCCGCCAGAAGAAAATAGATGTGATGCTCCCGCAGGACCCTTGGGATGCCTCACGGCAGGGGTACCGAGGGAGTAGATGGCAAGGAATCCGCCTCCGGAAAGGTAGAGTAGATGCTCAAGTAAGGTCCTTGGGATGCCACACGGCAGGGACCCCTGGGAGAAAGGAGGGCCCACGAAAGGGTACAGGGCGAGCGGGACGGCACTTGCAGCCCGGGCAGGTCCTGACGGACACCCTCCAAAATCGGTAGCAAGCTGAAGCCTAGACCCGTGATTCGGAGGCCCAAAAAGGGGGCCCCTCCCCTCCCAGGATATTGAGAATGCTGGGTCCATAAGGCAAGAAAAAGAATTGCAAGGAGCAATAGATGCAAAGTTAGAACATGGACATTGAACACGTTATGACCATGAACTTTGGGAAATGTAAAAACTTTTATGTTGATGAATAAACTGCGACCTTTTCATGCACCAAACCAATGTTGTCAGTGGTGATTTAAGGTAAAAGCGCGCAGTATTGTTGGAAACAGTGAAGGGGTTCGGGGCGGGACGACTCGCCGCCTGGGGGGGGTTGGAGGAAGTACGTTGCGTTTCTGCTTTCACATTGGAGACCAAAAGATGCGTGGTCAAGTTCACTGATCAGGGAAGAAACTGGGTCTATTTACCTAGGTGTGACAACAGATAGCAAATTGTTCCACAATAGGAACTTGGGGCATATTTTGGTGGATTTTCGGCGGGGTATGGACCACTGACGTCGACTTCCCCACTCGCTGCTAGGTAGATACAGAATGATATGTAGTAAATGTCCAGAGCACCACCAATTGAATTGTAAATAGTCCGTCAATTGGACAGATCCATATTAGTAAATTGAACTCCAATGGTTGTAAAATTAATACAACAGACCGATAATTCCATTCGTTTTAATGAGTTATTCCATTTCTTGTACTGTTCAATTTGAACAACAGCCGAGACTTGTTTCGTTGTACTCAACGACTTTTTCAAGACTGTAGATTTAAACAAAGCATGGATTTTCTTAGACTTATATTACACCATACAGGATGATACAATACTGGTTCAAAGAAATGTACAGACAGAATAATGCAAAGAGAACAATTTTTAAAGCATATAGTGGTCTCCAAGTGAGTCATCACGCAAGCACGAAATAACATAGAGCAAGCCAAATGTGTGGAGCTAGTTATTGTGAGCAAGGAATATTCAACACAGTTTCCCAAACTTAAAAAAATAATCCAAAGGGCCTATAAATTCCAAATAAAAGAATCATAATAATGTCAGATAATATGAAATAAACGTGAAGAAAATATTTAGAAGAATATTATAAGAGTGATCCAACGGAAAAGTGGTGTAAACTCAAGCAAGAAAGAGAAACCTCAAAACCTCAGTGATCACACATCCCTTGCACCAATAGAGAGGAAGGAAGCTGAAAAGAAAATATTATTTGACAAACTACCTCTAATAAGTTGTCAATATACAGGTAGTTGGTCCAAAGAGAATATGAAATACGAATCCTGATCCGAGGACCACAAGTACGAATAATCTGTGGAAATATCAATACCCATGCAAAAAGGCGCAATTAATATTCACAAACTCAAGTTCAATGCAAAACGCACATCCACAGAACCGGCAAAAGAAAAAGAAAATGCAGTCCACAAACAAAGACAAAACAAGATCACCGTAGTTAATGAATCAATACTAAATATGTCTAATCAGCATTATATAAACAGACACCTGCGACCACTTCAGAAGTATACGAGGTGGTCTACAAAAGATTTTTTTAAACGTAACCCCAAAGCACAACACCAACCCACCAGTCAATATGTGTGTTGATGCACAAAGCGAATGTAGAACAGATTTGAAAAAAACGATGTGACACATGTATAGTTCAGACCTCAGATCACAGCTCCCAACAGGTATAGAAAGAAGAAACAACAATCGATCTGGAGTTAATGTAAAATAGTAAAAACCTTGTAAAGTGAGGAAAAACTACAAAGGAGACCATCACAAGTTTTCACAGTGAGGCCATAAAGCATGGACATCGATTCGTAAAGTCAACCAACCCCAAGAAAACAAACAAAATGTTTGACAAGAGAGTAATCATACCTTATCAAAAACAGGAGGAAGTCAGCAACAGTAATGTCTGTTTGTTTCAGTAAGGACCCTGATAAGCCCAAGTCTTCGTATTACTGGATAATCCCAACAAATGGTATCATAAAGATATAAGAAAACAAGGGAACAAAGTATATATTGTAAATATAGGTCCCTGGATAGGAACCCTGTTAAGTCTAAAGAGCAGAGACTCCCCAATTTGAGTAACTCACCGGCCACCCGATCCTAATCCGCGTGTACGCATTCTTGGAGCCATCCGGCGTGGCTCCTTATAAACAGCGCCCAAAGTAGTACATAGGGCCATAAACATAGAAAAAGGAGATCCAGTGGTCAGAGAATCTCCATCAGCATAGAAAGGAAAGATAGAAACAGGCAAGCGGGTGCCATATTGGAAAGGAATCTAGAAAAACGAAAACGTCAACCCGATAGTGCACGATACCCATAATCGTAATATCGTATGAAGTTAGTATGTAGCTATTAATAAGTCGTGATATTAAATGACAAAATGTTGAAGACCATGGCAATAGATAAGTTTGTGTACCATCACGGCAATGTTTAAAATAAATGGTATGCCAATATGTATTGCAGAATACCATAGTAAAAGTAGTCTAGAGTAAAAAAAATCAATGTCTGAAAGTGTCTCACAACATCTCATTCCGACGATTGTGAGACCTAAACGAAAAAAAGAGAAAAAAGTTGTAATTGTGCTTAAAACGGTCTGAGTCTTGAGAGGGATGACCAATGACACAAAGCACAAAGTATTTGTAAATAATTCACAATAAAAGTCCGATCTCTGTTATTATCAGGAATTTTATAGTAATATCTACCCTCAGGAGTATAGGAGATAGATCAGACCAAAGTAACAGAAAAGGGGGATGGATCAAGAGTAGTGAAGGGAAAAAAGCATAAATGAATCTGAAGTAAACCCAAAAATAAAGTGATGCTCCCATCGAAACCAAAGATTTTACAGATTTTGGATTTTTAGAAAAAAACAAGGACATAATAAAGATCACCAGAAATCTTCTACCATGCAGATACTCAGCATAGAGTTTAAGAATGACATTTGTTCAAATAGACAAAAATAGTGTCACAGCTATCATTTGATCTTCACCAGAATTAGAGAAAAGCTAGCATCAAAAAAGACAAATATGACATTGTATACTAGGTTCATTGCTAAAAACCAAAACTATATAATTCTGTATACGGTATTAAATTTTGTCCTAATACATTATGGGCAAATTCATTATACAAAATAATATAAATTAAATCACAAACAATGGGTTGTGAAGCCTAGTACAATTAGTCTCTCAAAAATACATGTAATTCTCTATCTACATTTAGACCAAATTCTACCACTCTAAGTTGAGTAATCGATTTTGTTTCCAACTGTCTTAATAGTTTAGCTCTATCTCCTCCCCTAGGGTGATCACATGCAGTAGTAATGCCATGGAATTCACCAAGGGTAAGTCTGCTGAACCATGATTTTCATTGAAGTGAACAGCTAATGGATAGTTCTTATCTGCATTCCGAATGGCCCTAAAGTGTTCCTGTATTCTCCCCTTAACCGTACAAATAGTGCTGCCAACATTTATTAGTTTACAAACACATAAAATACAATACACAACATATTTGGTGTCACAATTTATAAATGTATTGATAGTGTGTTTGCGAGTGGTGTTGTGTTGGAAATCCTTGACCTTGTCCAGAGTATACGGACACATATTACAGTGTCTGCATTTATAGAAGTCCTTTGGTGGAAGAGGTAACCAGTGTGGTCCTGACTTGCTCTTTCTCAAGCTGAGAAAGCTAGGACATAGTCTGTTACTCAAACTTGTTCCTCTCTTGTAAGTAAACCTAGGTTTAGGGGAGATGCATTTCTTCAGATTGGAATCCGTCTGTAGAATGTGCCAATGTTTCCGTGCAATGTTATAAAAAACATGGCTTTGTGTGTAAAAGGATGTAATTATAGAGACTCTCAACATTTATAGTGACCTTCCTCTTGTCCTTCAGTGTTTGTTTCCGGTCCAACTTCAGGATTTTTTGTTTAGCTGCAGATATCACATTGGGTGGATAGCCCCTATCCAAAAATCTCCTCTCTGCTTCGTCAAGCTCTAAGCGGAAGGCCATGTCTTCACTGGAGTTACGCCATATTCTCATCATCTCCCCAAATGGAATGGAGAGTACTTGGGACCTAGGATGTGATGATTGTGCATGTAAGACAGAACTGAAGGAAGTGACCCGATTAGGGCCACCCGGGTCACTCGCGACCACCTCTCAGCCTTCCATACAAATGAAGAGTCGGTCAGACAGTAGAGAATACAAACCAAGTAAGCTTTATTCAGGATACACTCGAGTGGAGTCCGGTCTGACCAGCCTCCTTGGATTGCTGCAGAGGGACTGACTTCAGCAAGCATGGTGATACAATAAGTACAATTCAGAACCAGTAAAGACCCGCCCTGACTGGAAATTTCCAGTTGGTAGCTAGTGAACAGAAAAGATACAGAAGGATGGGTTTCAATCCTGAGACTGGGCACATGCTATCTCAGCGTCAAGGTCACTCCTGCCTGCACCCACCGCTCTAAGGGTGGGAGCAGGCCTATCTAGTGGGAAAGGTATGTACAGACAAAGACAGTGTATTCATTAGTACAGCAAAGCTCAACCTTGGAGAAATGAAAACTATTGCAGCTGCTTTCAGCAGGGGCAGAGCATGAGAGAGACAGAAGTTAATTTCAATCATGACTCAAAATGGCGGCTGGAAATAAAATGGTGCCGCGAATGCTAACTTAAGACATACAATGCATAGATAACTCAGCTAGAACATTTTTATTCCAACAGACCCTCCTTTTAGCATTCGCTAAAGCATTTGATTACTACCTAGAAACAGATAACATATTGTAGAAAACGATAGCTACCACTACAAGCTGATGTGTGAGTTGTCAATATTCAAAGATACCTTCATCAATCAACATAAGGTCGCTAATATCGTTCATCATCATATTCGTGGCATTAGTGTCATGGACGGATGTCTTTGACCTAGGCGTCAAAGTATTTACACAATAAGCGCAACAAACCGGGAGGCAATGTATGCAAAGGCAACAGGCAAGGATAATGCCAGCAACCGAAACCAGAAAGATAAGAATCTTCCAACCCCAGGACGTGAACATACCCCAGAACCATCCAGAGAGAGTTCCATGTACCATTTTCTTGGTGTATGTCAGATGAAAGTCTAGGCAACTTCTGTATAGCTGCATATACATTGAGGGCGTGGTCAGGAATGTACACACAGCAGCTACTGCCAATAACGCGACATGCCCCTCCCCGATCGGCAAGGATGACATCTAACACCATCCTATTTTGTAAGGTGACGAGCCTCGTACCCTTAAGCTCAGCAGTAACATTGGTCAGTATCCCTGCTGTTGTATTAATAACCCCTTCCACCTCTCTCGTGAGCCTATGAAGCTGGAGGCTATTGGCCATGGGGCCCCAAAAAGGTACAATACCCTTCATGGCATCCTCAAACTGCTGTAAGGTGGTATCTGTCTGATCTATATCTTTCGTGTCAATAACCCTTCTGACTCGAAACAAGTATGCGCTTCTACGCTGCAACTGATGGTCTTTATGATAATTGGATGGAGCTATATACACAGGGGGAAGGAGAAAAGAGAGATAACACCTGCCCGACCATCCCATCCGGGAGCCAGACATAAGCTTGGGATCCACAGACAAAATAGACATTAGGGGCTCGTATTAGGGGTGGACTATCAGTCATCCTTAATTCATATGTGGAATTACACCTGCTCTCACCTACTTTTATCCTCCCGGCCCCCTGGACACAGAAACTAGCAGTTGTGTTGACCACTGACACTGGTATTGGCTTGTCCTCAGTAACATTACAAGCCTGGAAAGACTGGAAGTACTCGGACGTGTTGAACCCTTGGAATTCGGCTATTTTCATTCGAGACCATGTCCCGTTACTTACACTTTTGTATGCATTCATACAGGTCCTTAAAAACAATTTACCAAACGCCTCTTGGCCTGTCGGAACCGGGGGGGGCCCTATGATGGAAATGCACATGCTGTACCACAGTGTGAGAATCAGCAGGTTTCCTATCCAGAGTATCGAATTGGGGATGGGGAAGCACCATACTGAGCAATTCAAACCAACCCTCGCAACTACTGATGTATGACAATGACATGGACAACAAGTTATCACTTTTATGAGTCACTGAGGGAAGTAATCCACAGACCCAACATTTAGTTGTATTCGTTACCTCATGAGCCTGATGCAACATTTGTATAAATACATTCTCCTTATAAGACTTTCGATGCTCTCCTTTGTGAGGGGCCAAAGTGACAAAAATGTGTTCAGGAGGAATCGGTGTTGTACCAACCAAGGAATGCACAGGATACTTCTCATCCAGGAACCAGGATATCCCTAATACAATTAATAGTGTGATCGCAACTATTGACACAAAAACTATTTTACTTTTCGTGGGCCAACCTCGCATTGGGCGCGGAGGTGCAAACGGCTGTTCCTCCTCTGTAAGAGGCCGACCAAACGGATACATTATGAAATGAGGGCAAGGGGATGCAATAAAACTGATGGCAAGGGGCAAGTGTTCCCAGTGTCCGTCTGAGCCTCACTGGTAGACTCCTATTGTTCATCAACGTTGGCGCTCTTGAGCACCGGCGGTGGAGCTGCTCAGTCCTAGCTCGCGATGAATCCCACGTCATCCAGGATAGTGTACACCCCTCCAGGAGAGCACACTCGATTTATCCTGTCCAATGTCCGAACAATGCACCAACCTCGCCTCACCCTAAACTAACACCGCTGGTACTATTAACAAAGTACACCATGACTTGCACAGTCCATCCCTAGCTAATCTGACTTCTCCTTTGGTGCACTGTTCCTCCGTCGGGGCGCATATTGTACCTAGTGACTCCGGGCACAGAGGGGTCTGGAAAAAGGGGCTCGGTGGAAAGGGGCTCCTTAATTATTCTGATCTCCCGGGGGACTGCCGCATTTAGCACCTCATCATCCTCTTGTTCAGTTTGGGTCCAAGTGAGCTTGGCATCGGAAAAAGGAACAAATCGTGGAACTCTCTCCCACTCCGAGTCCCCGATACCATCCCTCACCCACTGGTCGTAGGGTAAGGGCAGGGGTACCCTGCGGCAGTGCGAGGAATGGATCCAGTTCTTTCGGCCAGCGACCTTCACGGCAGTGCGCGTAGAAAGGAGCACCTGCTCCGGCCCCCTCCACCTGGGCTCCAGCCTCCTCTTCCGCTGGAAATTCTTGGTGAGCACCCAGTCACCGGGCCGAATATTGTGTCCAGGCCCCTCAGGTACTGCAGGGAGTGTATCCCTTATCTGTTGGTGAATAGAACGCAAACTTTCAGTTAACTGATAGAGGTAATAGGTCAATAAAGGATACTCAGTCTCAGAAAATCTACGAGGCCGCAGGATGCCCCAGACATTTGCGGGCGTCCGAACACGACCTCGTAGGGTGACAATCCTGTTCTAGAAAATGCTGTTGCTCTTGTTGACAAAAGGGATAACGGTAAAGCATCTGGCCACTGCAACCCTGTGGTCTCCTGTATCTTTGCCAACTTCAGTTTGAGAGTACCATTGTACTTCTCAACCAAACCTGCTGACTGTGGGTGATTTGCAGCATGAAACTTCTGTTTTATGTGCAAACCATCACATATCAGCTGTATAACCTTGGCATTGAAGTGGCTTCCGTTATCACTCCAGATCAAACGGGGCAAACCGAAGCGAGGAAAGAACTCCTTCAGGAGTACCTTTGCCGTCGCAAGGGCTGTATTTTCTTTAGTGGGGTAAGCCTCAACCCATTTACTGAATGCACAGACAACCACCAACACGTACTTCAAGTTATTGACCCTTTCTAATTCTATAAAATCAAGCTGGAGGACCTCAAATGGGAATGCAGGCGGTGCAAAAGTACCGGGTGGTGTAGGGGTACCCTTTCCAGGGTTGTGCATCATGCACACCATGCAGTGCTTCACTAAATAGGCAGCAGTCTTGGATATCTTATCATTCTGCCATACAGGATCTAACAACTTGCAAATACTCTTAGCACTAATATGAGCTGGGCCATGAGCCATCGTGACTACAGGAAGAACATATGCATTTGGCAACATCCATCTCTGCTTCCCTGACTTGTCAATCCAACATCCCTCATCATTCAGGTTTGCTGTACTTTCTTGCCACCCTGCTAATTCCTCTACCGTGGCCTCGCTCTGGATCTCTTTCACACTGTCCAGTGTTTGCTCACATGGAGAACTCGGGCACCCACCTAGCTGGACCTGCTACAAACATTCTTTTCATTTTAGTACGGGCTGTCTCCTTAGCTGTCTGATCTGCAAAAGCGTTCCCCTCACCCACCTTGTCAGTAACCTTCTTGTGAGCGCTGCACTTCACAATCGCCAATTTCTTAGGGAGTGTCAAAGCAGACAGAAGCCTATGTATGAGAGGACCATGCTGAATGCGTGTCTCATGTGAAGTAAGGAACCCTCTCTCTGCCCAGAGCCGCCCAGAATTACGGGCGACCCCGAAGGCGTACTGGCTGTCAGTATAAATATTAACAATCAGTCCCTCGCTCAGTTCACAAGCTCAAATAAGGGCGACTAGCTCTGCAGCTTGGGCCAACTGATAGGGAACTCGTGATGTCTCGACTACCGTGTGCAGTGTGGTGATTGCATATGCTGTAGTGGTGGTGCCATCTGGCAATTTGAAACAAGAGCGATCGACATATAGTTCCCCTTCGGGGTCAGATAAGGGAACATCAGTCAGGTCTACCCGTCCCTTCGTCTCCTCCTCCGTCTGAAAAATGCAATCATGTATGTCAATCTCCTCATTTTCAGAAGGGAGGGGTAGTAACGTGGCTGGATTCAGAGTGGCACAGCGTTTGATCGTAATATGCTTTTGAAAGAGCGTTAGCTCGTAGCCGGTCAGACGTGCACTGGTGAGGTGCTGCGTCCTTGTCTTATTCAAAAGTGTATCCACAGCATGAGGTACCATGACTGTGAGATCGGTATCGAGTAGGAGTCCTGCCGATTGTCGTATTGAGACAGCCACAGCCGCGACCGTTCTTAGACAGCTCGGGAGGGCTTGCGCGACAGGGTCAAGCACAGCAGAGAAATACGCACACAGCTGTTGCTTATCTCCAAATTTCTGGGTTAGAACAGAAAGCGCACAACCAGCCGTCTCGTGTACGTACAGCACGAACGGCTTGGTATAGTTAGGAGTACCAAGCACCGGGGCCGAGTAACGCGCAACCTTTAATTGCTCAAAAGACTGCTGGCATTCAGGCGTCCAAGGCAGGGGTTCATGCACATCTTTAGTGGTTAGTGCAAGCAGAGGTTTTCTTAGTATGGAATAGTTTGGGATCCATTGGCGACAATAAGAAGTAATGCCAATAAAAGCGCGCACATCTTTCTGGGTTCGCGGAACAGACATTTTCACAATGGTACTGATGCGCTCAGGGGTCAATCTCCTACCCTCCTTCGACAGTAGATGACCTAAATAGGTGACCTCCTGTCGACAATACTGGAATTTGGAAAGGGATACTTTATGACCATGGTCAGCTAGATGGAGCAACAATTTAACCGTACTATCTCTACAACCTTGGTCTGTGTCTGAGGCGATAAGCAGGTCATCAACATATTGGAGTAATACATTACCTGAGGGGAGCAACAAGGAATCCAGCTGACCTTTCAATGCTTGACTATAGATACTCGGACTCTCTGTATAGCCTTGAGGAGCGGGGCAGAATCTAAAACTTCTACCAGCTAGGGTGAACCCGAACAGATACCTGCTGTCAGGATGAATGGGGATGCTGAAGAAGGTATTTTTTAAGTCAATGACAGAGAAGAATTTAGCAGAAGAAGGAATCATCCTCAAGAGTCTCGTAATGTCAGGGACCACTGGAAACTGGAGAATCACTATTTTGTTAATTTCACGCAAATCAATCACAAAGCGATAAACGTCTTCATGATACTCAGAGGGACCCGAAGGCATCCGTTTAAGAATGGGAAGAATAGGGCTATTACAGACATTAGCAGTCGTCTCCTCAACCACTCCTTTCTCAATCAAATCCTGCACAATCTTTATCAAAGCTCGCTCACCTGCCTGCGGTATCTTATACTGAGGAATACGGGGTAAAATTGCACCTTCCTTCACACGAATGGAAACAGGCGATATCTGCAACAAACCCACATCTGTGTCACCCGTTGCCCACAGCGTGGGTGGCACATCTTTAAATTCAGCAGGGAGAGGCGCATCTTTAGACAGACACTGCGTAGCGCACACAACATTCGGACCCATTGTCACGTAGACACCCTCCGGGGAGCAATATATCGTGGCATGCAATTTCTTCAATAGATCCAGACCCATCAAATTCTCTCCACAATTAGAAGTCAACAGAAACGGCGAATCCACAGTGAAAGGACCAATAGTCAATGCAAGAGGTTTGCAAATGGGGCTCACAACCGGTACACCAGAAAATCCTACCGAAACATTATTATGGCCAGACAGAGCCGCCCAAGGAACGAGAAATAGAACTGTTCGTTGCACCTGTATCCACCAAACACTCCTTAGTCGAACCATGCACGTCTGCACTAACGTACGGACCTCTTTGGTCTACAGGTATCAAAACTGGTCCCTCACCCTGTCCCCTGCTGTCCTAGCTGTAAGACATCCCAGTCACCTCATCCGTATCATAATCATCATGGTAATACTGTTTGACTCGAGGGTCGTCAAAGTAGTTCTGATCAGTACGACCCTGTGATGTCTCAGCTGTCTGAGCCCTGTCCTGGCCACCATCTCCACGACCCCGTCCACGAGAACCTTGTCCTCTTGGGACCGCCACCTTTTGCAAAAGCACCGGACACTCGCTGCGCCAGTGTCCCTCCTCCTTACAATATGCACAATGATTCGGCCCTACCGGCGTAGTATTCCTGCTAGTACGAGGAAGCAGCTGGGCCGGACCACCACGTCCTCTACCATTCCCTCGAGAAGCCTGCTGCAGCAACACCTTCGTCTTCAAATCCTTATGCTTTTTCTCCGTTTTGTCCTTATCCTCATTTTCCCTGTGCTCGTAATACTGCGCCATGTTCAAGATAACAGAAGGAGAAGAGGTGGGCCAGGTGCTCTCCGAAGCCTGTAAACGAGTCGCAATCTCGGGGAGTAAATTGGAAACAAATCACTAACAAACAAACGCATACCACCTTCAACCGACAAGTCCTGTCCACTATAATCCAGAAACACACTTTCAAACCGAGTGAAAAAATCAGACACGCTCTCATCTTTCTTCTGATGACAGGCTGATAGCTTATCCCAGTAAATCTTTCGGTGTGGGATAAGGGAATGCATGTAAGTGATAATACGGCCAGGCAGAGCAAGTATCTCTGCCTTAGGTTTCTCACCAGGCTTCCTTTCCTGGCCCCATACCTTAATTTGATCCCAGGTACCACCCAATTCGGCAACGTGATCCTGGGTATGTACCTGCCTCCAAATATCAACGGGCACCAACAAACCAAAGAACATTTCAATATCCGCATGCGTCATCACCGTTGATGAAGCGGCCTCAGTCAATTCCTTATACTATGCAGTAGGATTTTTCCTAGGGTCAGGTAGCTGACTTTTAAGGGACAAGACTTCGCTCCTTTTCCATGCCATGGAGTATAAACCCACTGTTCCTGGAAACAGGCCGCTACCCCTGGTCAAGTAATGACATCATGCTGATCCCGTAGCTCTGGTATTTCAGGATGATATATGGGATGCACTTCTCTCATCGGGTACTGGGACACCGAGGTGGGGCTCTTCTCCATTAGCCTTCCCCGATAAGCAACCAATGGTGTGACATTACCAAAGACATGAGCAGGCTCCATATCAATAACATACACATGATCCCTAATATCATATATAATCTGCGATGCTGCACTCTTGAAATACTGGTCCCAAAGACCGATCAGAGTAGCCGACATGTGCTTAAGGGTATGTTGCTGTACGAAAGGCTCATAATCTTTCATCACACTCCACACATCTTCCACACTGTAAATGGTGTTACGAGCCCACTGTGCTGCCTGATTAGCCACCACCTGTTTCTCTGCATCTCCCACATCAGATCGGACCAATGTCCGCCCCATGCGCTCTTTAAATTTCGTCCACTCTCTATCCTCAGGGCCGTGCATTGGTGTCTCACTACTCGGTAATGTGGGGGAATGGAGGAACACAGTGGAGGTAACAACAGAGGGAGCAGGCACTAACGTCATTGTCGGTTGTGATGTGGGTGCAAGGGCTGGAGAGAGAGACGCCGAAGCAATAGGCATTGCAGGAGTACTAACAGTCACAGTTGCCACAGACGGCGAAGACAAAGAAAGAACAGGAGGTGCCGTGGCCAAGGCAGTCTGATCAACAGTAACAGAAGCAGAAACAGCAGAGACAGAAGAACCGGGTAGCTGGGCCTGTTGGGGAAGGGTGGGATATATCCTCTGCGGGGCATACGGGGGTGGGGGTCAAGCATCTAGCAGTTCCTCTACAAAAGCATCATTTTCTTCTCGGGCGACATATGATTTATCAGTATTCAGTCGATCCTATCTGGACACTCAGTCCCTATTTCCTGCATCTCTCTATCATGCGCTACAGCTTTCTGAGTCCATGCTTGCGTCCTCCACTTCCGGGCCTCTTTCTCTGCTTTCATTTGCCTCTGTTTAGCCTGTTTTTGCCATGTTCATCAAACATCGACTGCCTACTCCTTTTCGCGAACAACTTCTCCTGTAAAAGACTAATTTTTTGTTCATCAAAAGTGCCCGTCAAAGGCCACTGCAACTCGGCATTGTCCCTTGTATATTTGTGCCATAGTGTACTAAACATAATAGGGCCAATACAATGTTTTACAAACATTTCAAAATTCGGAGTGCCTTCTGGAGGCGCAGGCTGACTTTCTTCCAGTCGAGCATCAGCAGAGCAACGACGACAACAGGAAACCCAAAATTTACTACACCCGGGCATTTTCAAAAATATACCAAATTCGTTATATTGCCTGGGAAAGTGTTCACGGACACTTTGTGCCAAAAGCAGTCCTCAAAAACCGCACCAAATCCAAAGGCGGTCCTCAAACCGCACCAAATCCAAAGGTGGTCCTCAAACCGCACCAAATCCAAACCAAAATGGTACCATATTCACAAAGAACCAAAACAAACTCACCTGGTGCACACAAGTCAAACAAATTTATTCTCCACTGCTGACTCTTCGGACCAAACGGTCAGATCCAAGGGTTTCGCCATTCAGGACCCCAGCCGGAATGACCACTGGGCGAAGCACCGACCGGTCAGACAGACACGGCAGCTGCGAGTTCAAGACTCTCTTGTGCAGGGATCCCCGGTCCGCCCGTCCGACCCGACGATGGCCCCGACCTCCTCAGGCCGCGGGCGAGGATGGGTCACCCGATGGGGTCCATGTTCGGGCGCCAACTGAAGGAAGTGACCCGATTAGGGCCACCTGGGTCACTCGCAATCACCTCTCAGCCTTCCATACAAATGAAGAGTCGGTCAGACAGTAGAGAACACAAACCAAGTAGGCTTTATTCAGGATACACTCGAGTGGAGTCCGGTCTGACCAGCCTCCTTGGATTGCTGCAGAGGGACTGACTTCAGCAAGCATGGTGATACAATAAGTACAATTCAGAACCAGTAAAGACCTGCCCTAACTGGAAATTTCCAGTTGGTAGCTAGTGAACAGAAAAGATACAGAAGGATGGGTTTCAATCCTGAGACCGGGCACATGCTATCTCATCGTCAAGGTCACTCCTGCCTGCACCCACCACTCTAAGGGTGGGAGCAGGCCTATCTAGTGGGAAAGGTATGTACAGACAAAGACAGTGTATTCATTAGTACAGCGAAGCTCAACCTTGGAGAAATGAAAACTATTGCAGCTGCTTTCAGCAGGGGCAGAGCATAAGAGAGACAGAAGTTAATTTCGATCATGACTCAAAATGGCGGCTGGAAATAAAATGGTGCAGCGAATGCTAACTTAAGACATACAATGCACGGATAACTCAGCTAGAACATTTTTATTCCAACAGAATTACAAGCAGTATTCTTCCTATAGAGAGTGGATGCTATGGTATCATTTGTAATGTATAGTTTAAGATCCAGAAAGGCAATTTCTATAGGATTTTGTTCATATATGAACACAATATTACATTGGTTGTGATTAAAAAATGTGCAAAATTCTGCCAATAGTGTCTGACCACCTGTCCAGATCATCAACACATCGTCGATGTATTGACCCCAATAAACTACATGGTTCATTAAATCTTCTGGGCATTTTTTCCAGATGTAATTCTTCTCCAAACACCCCATATAAAGATTGGCAAATGATGGTGAAAATTTAGACTCAATGGCAGCGCCGTGACACTGGCGGAACCAACCGCCATTGTGCAGGAACACATTATTGTCCAAAACTAGTCTGATCATTTCAACTAGCATTTGTGTGTGTTCCCACATAGTGGCATCTCAGGATGAGAGAAAGTGTTGGCTGGCTATGACACCTTCTTCTTTCGGTATCGACGTATATAAGGATGAAATATCCAGCGTAACAAAACAGCATTCCTTTGACCAACCAAAATCAGTTTGTTGATTCAAAAGATGTTTGGTATCACAAATGTAGGAAGGGAGATTGCCCAGCAAGGGTTGCAGAAAAACATCGATGTATTCAGATATACGTTCGGTCGAGGAACCGATCCCTGATTTGATCGGCCTCCCTTGTGGAAACGGGCCTTGCTTGTGTATTTTTGGCAGAGCATAAATACAGGGAGCTTTTGGATATGGTACAAATAAGCATCTGAATTCCAAATCATTAATAAGACATTGGTCAAGCCAAGTTTTAAGCTTTTTTTCAATTAGAGATGTAATTTGTGATAATGGGTTGGAAGTCAAATGCACATAGGCTGTGGTATCAGCCAATTGCCTATCCAATTCATAGATGTAATCTTGGGTGTCCATAAGGACCACATTGCCCCCTTTATCTGCTTCCTTGATAGTAACCTCAGATAATGTAGATAACTTAGCCAGTGCATGTCTCTCTAGTTTGGAAAAGTTGCTCCTATAAATTTCCCGCTGTCCAACACTCCTATCTTCCCAATTGTAAAGCTCTTTCGTTACCAATCGATAGAAAATCTCAATAGCACTATCATTTTGGGAGACAGGTGAAAAGGTCGATCTTGGTCTCAGACCACTATCAATGGTCAAATCGGTCGAAATACCCAAATCAGAGAGAATATGTGACATGGAAGTTATTGTAGATTGATCATTGTCAAGGGATAGTAGGAGTTGTAAGTCCTGAATATCCTGTATGGTTTTGTCACATGAAGCATGTGTCACCTCAACCAAAGAGACAGTTTTTGGGGGATTATGAGCAAAGAATTTTTTTAGTTTAAGTTTACGTACAAATTTGAATAGATCTACATGCATCTCATTAAAGTCAGGTTTGGAAGCAGGACAAAAACCCAAGCCTTTTGATAACAAATGTATTTGTGCAGAATCTAATACAAAGCTAGACAGGTTTACAATGGAAATGGCATCAGACTGGACAGCTGTATTAGAGTTACAGTTAGTGGTGTCAACACTGGTGGCCTGATTAACAGATGCCAGTAGTTCCTCAGTGCCCTTGAATTCGACCTGGTGGTAACCCCTTCTTTTCTTGTGTCTTGTTGGTCTGTTCCTCCCTCTCCTTGTTTTTTTGTTGTGTTTGTACGATTGTTGAAATTGGCCTTCGTGCCTTTGCGGTACCTCTCAACCTCCTTTAAAAAAGCTGAGGAGGTGTTTAAATGGGAACTGCCCGTAACATTAGCACTCGTACTAGGTCCTTCGCTTGCTTCGCTGCGTATACTAGATATGTCTGACTCACTTCTTGAGGTTACATTCGTAAGATCACCTGGGGTGATTCTAACTGTGGGTTGACTAATCTGAATATTGTCGAACCTACGTGCAAATGCAAAAATTCTCCCAGTTTTATAATCATTTACAATTCAATTGGTGGTGCTCTGGACATTTATTACATATTTTTTGTATATTGGGGGATTTCTTTCATATACTTTACACTGTTGGGATCACATAGTGTTAACTGTTTCATCGAGCACACTTTACTGTATATTTGTCACAAATGACTTCCTGAAAACTGTGTATGTGCTAGCACCTTTATAGGCCACTGTCATCCTTATATTTGCTCGGATACAGAATTATATATCTGCCCATATTCCTTTACATCCTGCAGAACTCGCCGTTTGAAGTCCCTGATCACTTCTTTAAAGCTGCGGAGGCCCAGATTAGATCCTTGCTCTGAAATGGACACCACGGATAGCACTTAACACTCTGACTAGAAGGTCAATGGACGTGGAAATTACATTGGCGCATCTCCATCTGTACTACCGGGCAAACCAACTGTTAGTAGTAAATGATTGGTCCTTTGCAGACCAAACGGCGCCATTCCTAATGACAAACCAAACGGCAATGGACCCACTGGGTTATGTCAGGTGGCTGTACGGTATGGAGAGATCTCTGAATCTCCTGATGCCAACAGCCACCATGACCCGACCAGGAGGCGGACGATAAGTAATTTGGGATGGACAGACCATCTGAAGATGTAGACAACATTGTGAGACTCGAGGTTTCTGGTGGAGCTGCACAGGGTGACGGGATATAGGCAATGGGATATGTTGTGCATCTCAAAACTTGGGGACCTCCAGAATGAGGCGGGTGGCTGTACTTTGATGAACTACAGAGGCAATATGATCTGACTGGATGCCAGTTCCTATGCTGCCTTCAAGTTAGGTCGATCCTGGCCCACCAGTTTGGCCAGTCCCATGAAATATTTAAAAAGAACCTGTTAGAATACAGAGTCCTGGGGACCCCTTGTATACAAACGCAGTATTCCAGATCTATTCTACACTCCTCAACAACAGTCCACCCCCTCCTGCAGACACTGAGGGAGAAATGGGAGAGAGACTTGGCCAGACTCAAGGACGACGAATGGAGGGGCGGTTGATATCCGAGCTGGTTTTAGACTGGTTTAGCTGAAATTTTTGCACTGGGCCTACTTCACCTGAACACGGCTGCACACAATGGGCATGATATACACAGAACAATGCTCAAGATCATCTTGCCAATGGGGCATACTGCTGCATACAATTTGGGAGTGTCCGAGAGTGAAGGAATTATGGTCAGGCATACAACACAGGCTCTCCCTGGTAGTTGGGGGGCACCTGATGTCAAAATTGCACCCTGCAGCCGGCCACCCCTGTGCGGCTGGTGGTGTATGTTTGGTGCTGCTTTGTGCCCACCCTGTGCTCAACCTAACCCCCAAGCCTGGTCCTTGCAACCGATCTACTTACCTGCAAGCAGTGTGGCTCCAGGCCCCCCTGTCTCCATTGGAAAGCATTGAGTCGAACTCCGACTTTGACATCTGCACCCCGCCGCCCCTGTGCCACTGGTGGTGCAGTTTTGGTACTTACCTGGCCCTTGCTGACTTTTGGCTCCAAAGACTAAGATTGTAAGTCAAATACTTACCTGATTAATAGCAATATTGTTTTCCCTGTTGGAATGTTTAAAAAGGTTTCTAAGTGCCGATTTTTTTTAAAGTGAAAAGTATTTTTTTATTGAAAACGTTCTTACCTGATTACAAAGACCTTGGTCTTCAAATGAAATACAAACAAAGTATATTTTTTGTAAAATTGGTCTGGATCTCCTTCTTGAGTCGTGTGTCCATTATTGATCACTAAATGTCTCCTCTGAGTTAGGCCTAAGGCTGCTCGCCCACACTACCACTAATAGAGCACTTTGGGTTTTACATTGAGCCCTGTACACTTTTAGGGAACCCCTGGACTCTGTGCACGGTATTACCACCTAGTGGCAATATCATATACAGAGCTAGCCTCCTAGATCAGCTGCATGATGGCTTCACTGAAAAGAGGGATGTTTGGTATCAAGCATATCATATTAATAAACCCACACTTATGCCAGTGTTGGATTTAGTAAGACATGCACACAGAGGGCACCAATGAGGTGTCCCCTGAACACCTACCAGCCCCTGGTGCTGACTGACTGGATTTTGTCAGCCTGACACCAGAAACGAGTGCCTGACCCCCAAGGGTGAGGGCGTCTGCTCTCCGGGGGCCATAAACCAAGCCTGCTCGAGCATGGGGTGCCTTGCACCCCCGCTACCCCTGCTCACAAGATGACCTGTGGATTAGCATTCTGAGGCCGGGAAACTTCAAAGAGGTCCACCGCCTTTGGTATGCGAATCTGGTTTCTCTTACAGGAGAGGAAACCGACCACCCTTGTCCAGCACCATTAGCACCTGGACAGGCGGGAAAATTAGTGAGCACCACCCCTGAACTGGGCTACCTGAAATGGATGCAACTTTTCAGAAGTGGCCATCTTTGTGATGGCAAATATATGATCTCTGGAACAGGGTTATGCCCATTTCCCCCAGAAGTGGTCATATACGGGGCGTACAGACCCCAGGGGTAAGTAGCCCATCAGCTACTACCCTATACTCCCCTAGCGCCCCTAAATTCAGTATTTACAGGAGCCCTGGCACCAGGAAATCAGATCCTGCTAACAGAAAGAAGACGGACTGAAAAGCTACGAAAAGCAAGCACTGTGGAAAAAGCAACTGACTTGGCACCAACTCTGCCGGTCTGTCTGCTGTTCCTGATGATTGCATGAAAGTCGACTCATCTTGCAAGCTGTTGTGCCTCCAAAAGCCTGGGAGGACTGCCAGCACTTCTGACAAGACTCAGGAACTCTAGTGGAGCAGCGGAGCTGCTTCCCTGCATCCTGCAGGCACCCAAAGAGACCTGAGGGGACTCCCAAGACCGTGAAAATCCAACACTGGTAAGCACCACTGCACCTGTTGCTCCAAACCTGAGTGGAAGTGGGCCAAAGGTACCAGTGTGGTCTCTAGCCCTCCAGAGACAAAGCCTACCTTGGACTTGCCCACTGTGGACTTTCCGACGCCGCCTGCAGCCACTGTTTGCAGGCCCCCTCTACCACAACTACTCCGGATGATGAAAATCTGACACCTAAAGACACCTCTATACGCGTCGCCCCTGGCCCGCGGAGAAGAGGACCAAAGGTGTTCCCACGTCCCCTAGCATTGTGAGAGCTGAGCCCACTTGCTAGTTCAGCCCGACTGGTTTCCCAGTCAAAGCCTGCAGCCTCTTTTCGACCGGAGCGATCCCTGTACGATAACATTGAGCCCCCGACGCTTAAAAACACCTCTGCACCCGGCAGCCCAAGGTGACCCATTAGTGCTGCCTCAGAACTTGTCCCATACTCACCTTAAATCCAGGAGATTGGTCCCGTAAGTCGCTGTGAAGTGCCCGAATGCAGTACATGTTGTGCACCCATAGGATAATATTGGGCAGCCGACACTGAATTGCACCTCTGCACCCGGCCACCCCAGTGCCGCCCGGTGTGACCTCTTTGTGCTGCCTTGGACCCTACGCTATACACACCTTAAGTCCAGAGGATTGGTCCGGTAAGTCGTTGTTGAGTGACTGTATGCAGCATATGTTTTCTTCCTAGGTTAACATTGCTTCGAAGTGCTTTAATTACAATTTAACCCATTCAGTACCAAGGATAGAACGGTTCCATCCTCGACAGTGGCACTCATGTGCCGAGGACGGCACCATTCCGTCCTGGCACCCACCCACAGGGGAAGCGCTGGCACTCCCCCCCATGGGCCGCCCCTTTTCACCCCCCAAGCAGGGATAGCAGCAGAAACGCTTCTGCTGCAGACTCTTCCCCCCGGCATCTGATGACGTCAGTGCGCTCACAGCACCCTAACGTCTTCGCATGCTGCCAGGGATGCGCTGGAAACCATTTGCTTCCAGTGCGTTGAAGAAGGAGGTAAGTTTCTCCTCCTCGGGGCTTTGGGGAGTGCACAGAGGCATCGGTGGAAAGGAAACAGTTTTTCCTTTCCCTCAATGTCTCTTTGCAGTGCATTCCTGCTGCAAGATCGCGGGTGGGGCCGCGATCGTGCAGCAGGAATCCCCACCTGGCCACCAGGGATTTTTACAATTGCAATGACTGTTTTTGGGGAGCGGCCCTTTGGGCAAGGATCACTCCCCTTTAGGGGGTAAATGTTTTGGCCATTTCTGCACCCCTTGGGGGCAGATCGCCCATATATTTTTAGTCCGATCAGAAGCCACTAGGCCACCAGGGATCTTTCTTATTTCGGATTGATGTGTTTTGGGAGCAGCCCCTTGGGCAAGGGTCACTCCCCTCTTAGGGTTTAAATATTTTGGCCGTTTCTGCCCCCCTTGGGGGCAGATCGGCCATATATTTGTAGGTCGGTCTGATCTTAAGGGCAGAAGCCACCAGGATTTTTTTTTTTTACATGTACATTGTTGTTTTCGGGAGCGGCCCCTTGGGGAAGGATCGCACCCCATGAGGGGCTATATATTTTGACTGTGGAGGCAGATCAACCATATTTTTAAGCAGATCTGACCCCAAGGGGGGCGGAAGCCACTAGTCACCAGGGAATGAATAACTTGGCCATCTTGGGGAGCGGCCCCTTGGGCAAGGGTCATTCCCCTTTATTAGGGGACACATATTTTGCCAGTTTCTGCCCCCCTTGAGGGCAGATGAGCAATATTTTTGAAACCACTAGCCACCAGGGATTTTATTTATGTATATGTTGGGGAGTGCCCCCGTTGGCAAGGGTCGCTCCCCTTCTTTGGGCATGGAGTTGGCCGTTTCTGCCCCTCTTGGGTGCAGATCGGCCATATTTTTAGGCCCATCTGCACAAAGGGGGGCAGAAAAACACTATGGAGTTCAGCTGACGGTCTGCATGTACTTGGTGTGTGTAGGCTAGCGGTTGGCTGGTGGTGTGCGTGGACTAGCGCTTGGCTGTCATTGTGCGTGAAGTGGAGCTTAGCTGCCAGTGCGCATGGACTGGTGGTTGGTGGTGTGCGTGAAGTGGCGCTGGACTGGCGGTGAGCGTTAACTGGTGTTTGGCTGACTATGTGTCTGGCTGGCCTTTGCATGGTGATTGCCAGACTTCATAGTATTTTATAATGTTAACTGGTTTTTTTGTCATCATTTGTGATCCAAATGTTTTATTTCTCCTTTTTATTCTAGTGCAAAGCTTTTGTTTTCCTTTGGTGCGACTCGTACTTGCCGGTTTGGCACTAGTAGATCTGCAGTTTGTGTAGTTGCAAGTGTTTGGTCAGAAAACATTTTTTTGTACAATTTACTCCAAATGAGCATCAATGGCCTTCATGAATGCGTTTTTGGGAAATGCTGTAATAATAGCAGCATATTTAGCTTCTGTTTGATTATGTGTGAAATTCTCTCTGTATGTGTGCACAATGTGCATTGTGTTGTCTTGTGTGTAATTTTCTGTTGTTTTTCCTTTCCACTGGGATATCGGTGCTTGCTTTGTCTGTGCAGAGTAGGTGCTGGTGGGTCTTGCTGTCTCTGGCAAGTGAATGGTATTTACAGTGTGTAGGTATTTGTGTGTTTTGTATTGATTGACTTTACCTTGCAATTGCTATATGCCAGTAGTTTTACTTTTTGTTTGATAAAGCCACACTTTATTACTTGTTTTACACAGTGTTGGGTATTTTTGACTTGTCAGTTACTTTTCTTAGTAAGGATTATGGCTAGCTGCAGGATGACCGCTCAGCTTGTTGTTGGTATGCTTTTCAAGTCTTCCTCTGACCATGATTATGAAACTGACTCTGCATCTGAGGCAGAGGAGGAAGTCAGGATTCTGACAGTGAATTTTCTGTCCAATAGGAATCATCTGACGATGAAGCCACTCTCTGTGCGGAGGAAGTGGCTCAAGAGGCATCCGGATTACAGCCTGGGGCTGAAAGGCTTACTATTGGAAGAGCTGAACTCTGGGTTGCGCCAAACATGGTGCAGCCGATGTTGCCAGCAGTTAGTGGTGTTGCAGGGTGTAGAGTGAATACTGAAAACTTTTTGCCTATAAATTTCTTTCAGTTGTTTATGGACGATGTATTTTTGGATGAGATTGTTGACCAGACTTATTTGTATGCTGAATAGTATTTGAGGGACAACAGTGCCAGACTTAAGCCCCACTCTAGAGCTAGCTGGTGGACTCTCACAAATTGGATGAGTTTGAGAAGTTCTTGGATTTAACTTTTTTGATGGGCTTGATAAGAAAGCCATCCCTGTCTTCATGTTGGTCTACTAGTTCCTTGATGGCAACGGCTAAATTTCCTGCAACCATGAGTCGTAATCGGTATTTACTCCTTCTTCGGCTGCTGCATTACGTTGATAATGCTTTAGCGTTGCCAGGAGATCACCTTGCTTGTGACCGTCTTTTTAAGATTCGGCCTGCCCTTGATCACTTTGCAGATCGATTTTCAGAGATCTATGTTCCAGGGAAAGAAATAGCTGTGGATGAGTCTTTGGTCCTGTTCAAGGGCCGATTGGTTTTTACGCAGTACATTCCTAGAAAGAGGGCACATTATGGAATTAAGATGCATATGTAGTACTGCATATGTCTATAATTTCAGGGTGTACACCGGTAGGGATTCTAGTATTCACCCCCTGGTTGTCAGTCCACTTTTGGAGATAGTGAGAAAATTGTGTTGGAACATGGTAACAAAGGTCATCATTTATAGTGTAGATAGCTTCTACACTGGTATGCAATTGTTCAGGGAATTGTTCAAAGTGGTCACTGTTGCGTGTGGTACAATCCGCTCTAACCGTACAGGTTACCCAAAAGAGCTTGTTTGGGAAACAAAAAAATCAGAAGGGACAGTGCAGTGCTTTGCGTAGTGATGAACTTCTAGCCATAGGAGAGATGTCTACATGCTGACTACCATCCTTGATGAAAGTACTTCACCTGTAACTGTTTGGAGTCAGGCTACTGAAGTGCTCAAACCTGTGTGCATTTTAGACTATAATAGGCACATGGGTGGTGTAGATAGAGTAGATCAGAGGTTGGAACCTTACACTGCTGTTCGTAAGACTTACGTTTGGTATAAGAAGTTGGCTATCCATTTATTCCATTTATCAACATTCAATGCTTTTGTTGTATTCAAGGATTGTTCTCCAGAGTCAAAGATGACATTTGTTCAGTTTCAGCAGTCTGTGATATGCAGACTTGTTGTAGTGGAACAGGCAGGAGTTCCTAGAGTAGCAGTGGTGGAGGATCTGGCTAGATTGAAAGATCCACGTGTCTTGAACAAGCCAGGGTCTATAGGTGTTGTACAAAGGCCTTCATACACTTTAACCCATAGGCAGCTGTATATCTTGGTTCTCCACTTGAGAAGGTTAGGTGATTGGTTTTATCATTGGGTCCTTTTCCGCCCGAGTTTCCCGTTCTCCAGGCAGTCAACCTTCCTCCACCTGGAGGGAGACCATCTGGTTCTTTGACGGTCATGATTTCGATAGTGTTAGCGGAAAAAAGTGATAAATTAAAAATACCTCCTATCCTGTACTCTTATTTTATTCGTCAGGATGGGGTAAGATTAAAAACAGTGTGTGGTGCTCTGGTGGATGTGTAAGTGGTCCGCCGCACCTATATAATGATGATTTCAGTGGTCGACATGTTTCAGTCCATGGGTGTCTCTAAAGATCGGTGGAGTTTCATCAGGACTTTCATCAGGTCTGCCGATAAAAATGCTACCTCACTTGTGTGGGTGGGGCAAGTGCCTGACAGGAAAGGGCCAAAACATCTTGTGGAGGCTTCAAAATTATCAATCACAAAACGATCTGGTTTTGTAAGTATGTCACCTGTATTTTTGGTCCCGCGCTCGGCACCCATCTAGGGAAACCTACCAAACCCAGACATTTCTGCAAACTAGACACCCAAGGGAGCCTAGGGAGATGTGGCTTGGGTGGATCCTGTAACGTTTTCTTACCCCGAATCCCCTGCAAACCTCAAATTTAGCATGGGATCACCGCACCAGCACAAATTTCCTACCACTCAGCATTCCCCTCGGTCCCCCGATTAAAATGTTGCCTCACTTGTTTGGGTGGGCCAAGTGCCTGCGACAGGGAAGGGCCAAAAATGTATAGAGATTAAGGGGGGATCACAGCGTGTTCATAAGCACAATTTTATTTTATACGTTTTAGGCTGGCTCTGCTTTGGGAAACCACACAAGTGAACATCATTTTTATCGGGAGGCCGAGAGGAACGTTGGATGGTAGGAAATTTGTGCCGGCGCGGTGATCCCACACAGAATTGTGAGGAAAATGTGATTTTTTTGCTAAATTTGAGGTTTGCAGGGGATTCTGGGTAAGAAAACGTTGGGGGATACACGCAAGCCACACCTCCCTGGACTCCCCTGGGTGTCTGATTTTCGAAATGTCTGGGTTTGGTAGGTTTCCCTAGATGACAGCTGAGCTCAGGACCAAAAACGCAGGTGGTCCCCTTGGAAAACCAGGTTGTTTTGTCATCGATAATTTTGATGCCTCCACAATACGTTTTGGCCCCTTCCCTGTCACGGGCACTTGGCCCACCCACACAAGTGAGGTAGCATTTTTATCGGGAGACCTGAGGGAAAGCTGGGTGGTAGGAAATTTGTGCAGGCCTGGGGATCTCACAACTTTCCCACACAACAATGTGAGGAAATGTGATTTTTTTTAGCTAAATTTGAGGTTTGCAGGAGTTTCAGGGTAAGAAAAACGTTTGGTGATCAATGCAAGCCACACCTCTATGGACTCCCCCAGATGTTACGTTTTCAGAAATGTCTGGGTTTGGTAGGTTTCCATAGATAGCCGCCGAGCCCGGGACCAAAAACCCAGGTTACCCCCTTGCAAAACCAGGTTGTTTTGAGATAGATAATTTTGATGCCTCCACAATAGGTTTTGGGCTGTTTCCTGTCATGGGCACTAGGCCTACCCAAACAAGTGAGATACCATTTTTATCGAGAGACTTGGGGAAATCCTGGGTAGACTGAAATGTGTGGCTCCTCGTAGATTCTAGAACTTTACATCACAGAAATTTGAGAAAAATGTGTTTTTTTTTGTCAAAGTTTGAGGTTTGCAAGGGATTCTGGATAAAAAAACATGGTAAGAGCCATGCAAGTCAGCCGACCCTGAATACACCTAGGTATCTTCTTTTAAAAAACTGTACAGGTTTGCTAGGTTGCCCTAGATGCTGGCTGAACTAGGGTCCAAAATCCACAGGTAGGCACATTGGAAAAAAGGGTAAGTTTTCAGTAGAAAAATGTGATTTGTCTATGTTGCGTTTTGGGCTGTTTCCTATTGCGGGCACTAGGCCTACCCACACAAGTGAGGTACCATTTTTATCGGGAGACTTTGAGGAATGCTGGGTGGGTAAAGGTTTATGGCTCACCGCAGATTCCAGGACTTTCCATCACAGACAAGTGAGGAAAATGTGTTTTTTAGGCAAACTTTGAGCTTTGCAAGGGATTCAGGGTAACAAATGTGAAGCGAGCCACACAAGTCAGCCCATCCTGGATTTCCCTAGGTGTCTAGTTTTCAAACATGTACAGGTTTGCTGGGTTTCCCTAGATGCCAGCTGAGCTAGGGCCCAAAATCCACAGCTAGGCACATTGCAAAAGATGGGTCAGTTTTCAGTGGAAAGATGTGATGTGTCCATGTTGCGTTTTGGGCCGTTTCTTGTCGTGGGCACTAGGCCTACCCATACAAGTGAGGCACCATTTTTATCGAGAGGCTTGGGGGCATGCTGAGTAGGCGAATGTTTGTGGCTCCCCACAGATTCTAGAACGTTTCCATCACAGAAATGTGAGGAAAATGTGTTTTTTTTAAATGTTGAGGTTTGCAAGGGATTCTGGGTAACAGAACCTGGTGAGAGTTATACAGGTCACCCTTTCTGGATTCCCCTAGGTGTCTAGTTTTCAAACATGTACAGGTTTGCTAGGTTTCCCTAGGTGCCGGCTGAGCTAGGACCCAAAATTCACAGCTAGGCACATTGCAAAAAAAGTGTCCGTTTTCAGTGGAAAAATGTAATGTTTCCAGGTTGCGTTTTGCGCCGTTACTTGTTGCGGGCACTAGGCCTACCCACACCAGTGAGGCACAATTTTTATTGGGAGACTTATGGAAACACAGGATAGTAGAACAAGTGTTATTATCGATTGCCTTTCTTTGCATTTGTGCCTTTCAAATGTAAGACAGTGTGTAAAAAAAGAAGTCATTTTGAAAAATGCCCTCTAATTCACATGCTAGTATGGGTACCCACAAATTCAGAGATGTGCAAATAACCACTGCTTCTAAACTCCATATATTGTTCCCATTTCAGATATACGTAGGTTTCCTTGATACCTATTTTTCACTCTTTGTATTTTACCAAATGAATTGCTGTATACCTGGTACACAATGAAAACCATTGCAAGGTGCAGCTCAGTTATTGGCTCTGGGTACCTCGGGTTCTTGGTGAACCTACAAGCCCTATATAGCCCCACAATTAGAAGGGTCAATTAGACATAACAGTATATTGCTTTCAAAAATCTGCCATAGTTAGAAGTTACAAGTGAAAACGTAGGCACAAATGGCTGTTTTTTCAACTCAATTTCAATATTTTTTTATTTTAACTGTTACGTTCTATAGGAAAACCTTGAAGGATCTAAACAAATGACCCCTTGCTGAATTCAGAATCTTGGGCACTTTTCAGAAATGTATAGCTTTCCGGGATCCACCATTGGTTTTACACCCATTTCTACCACTAACCGGAAGGAGGTTGAAAGCACAAAAAATAGGAAAAATCAGCTATGTCCCAGTAAAATGCCAAAACTGTGTTGAAAAATGTGGTTTTCTGGCAAACGTCTGCCTGTTCCTGAAAGCTGGGAAGATGGTGATTTTAGCACTGCAAACCCTTGGTTGATACCATTTGCAGGGAAAAGGCAGACACTTTCTTCTGTAGCACTTTCCCCCCCCAAAAACCCAAATTTAGCAGTATTTTGGCTATTTTCGCAGTTTCCTCCAGGGGAATACACAAACCCCTGGGTATCTTTAGAATCGCCAGGCTGTTGGAGAAAAGGGACACAAATTTGACGTGGATAACTTATGTGGACAAAATATTATGGGGGCCTAAGCGCAAACTACCCCAAATAGCCAAAAAAAAGGCTTGGCACAGGGGGGGGGAAAGGCCTGGCGGGGAAGGGGTTAAACTATCAAAAACTTGGTTACTACAAACCTGCTATTTTAAAAAGTACTTACCGAATTTTGATGATCCTGGTGCCTAAAGTTATATAAAGATATGTGTTCTTTTTATACATTGGTGTGGATCTCCTTATTGAGCCGTGTGCATCATTTATTGACTATTGTGTGTACTTGCAGATGTCTAACACTCTTCTCTGATAGGCCTAAGGCTGCTCGACCTCACTACCCCCTAGAAGAGCACCTTGGGATTGCTAGAGCAAGACCCTGCCCACTAGTAATGGAATACCTGGACTCTTTGTACGGTATCCCTCTTTTTGGTATACCATATAAAGAGCCGGCTTCCTAAACCATTAGTTTGTTTTATTACTTTTTTAGCGCTATTCATCCCAATGCAGGGTGTCAAAGTGCTTTACATCACACGTACACAGTAGACATTGACAATAAATCATATAAGTGTATAAATCAATGTTAAGGATGTGTTAAGACAATGAGGGTTAAACAATGTATGAGTCACATGTCCTTCATTGTATTGTATTGTAATTGCATTTAAATAGCGCGTACTACCCCTAACGAGGCGTCGAAGCGCTTTTTCGGCGAGTAGCACGCTACTCCGGAACCCATAAAGGATTAGTGTTGAATTAGTATAGTGAAATATTAAAGTAATTTGAGTGGAGGATAGGTTAGTCAGTTATTTGGATTCAGAAGGATAGCTGAAGGATAGAAGAGGGAAAGAGGTTGCATTTATATAGCGCTTGCTACCCCTGATGGGGTGTTAAAGTGCTTTTTTGGCGAGTAGCACGCTACTCTGGAACCCATAAAGGATTAGTGTTGAATTGGTATAGTGAAATATGAAAGTAATTTGAGTGTTGGATATGTTAGTCAGTTATTTGGATTGAGAAGGGTAGGGGAGGGATAGAAGAGGGAAAAAAGTTAGCATTTATACAGCGCTTTTTACACCTGATGGGGTGTTGAAGCGCTTTTTCGGCGAGTAGCACGCTACTCTGGAACCCATAAAGGATTAGTGGTGAATTAGTATAGTGAAATATGAAATTTGAGAAGTAGACATGTTAGTCTGTTATTTTGATTGAAAAGGATAGTGGAGGGATAGAAGAGTGAAGGATTTAGACTTTTTTTTGTGTTTTTTTGGCGGTCCTAGCAGTAGGGGGAGGCTTGGGATGAGTAAAAAGGGATGTGGAGGGGAAGAGTCAGAGGGAAGAGTTAAGAATGGCTTGTTTTGGGGGATCGGTATAGTAAAAGAGGTGTTGGATGATGCAAGGAGGGGTAGAGTAGGGGAGAGTCTAGAAAGGGTTATTTTGGGGATCATAGTAGTAGTATTATTATTATTTATTTATGGGGTTTGGGATAAAAGAGAGTGGATGTAGAGGATATATTGATAGAGGTATAGGGTGAGAAATAGGGTAGTGCACTGGAAAGAGTATTAGAAAGAAGTTTGAGATGAGTCAGAAAGTTGGGGTAGAAGATATATAGAGAGAGGTATAGGGTGAGAAATAGGGTAGTGCATTGGATATGCTAAATTAGAAGAAAGTAATAAATATATACATCCACAAGTACATGGAAAGTATATAGATGCATAAAGGAGGTAAGTATATGTAGATTAAAGATATTGATAGCGGTATAGGATGAGAAATAGGGTAGGGCATTGAATATGCTTTTTTAGGAGAAAAGTAATAAATATATAGATCCAAGTACATGGATGGTATATAGATGCATAAAGGAAGTAAGTATATGTAGATTGAAGATGCATTAGATAAACTCTGGTTTTCAAGTGTTGTTGTACTTAAACATGTATTTTATTTATTTTTTAACAACATAATTATTCTACATGTTTATACAAAGCAATACACAAAGATAGGTAAATATCTATAGTACAAATAAATGCTTATAAACAGAGGGATATGCTGTATATTTCTGCTTGCGTGTGGTGCTTATGTGGGGAAGAGCCAATACTTGAGTAGTTTTCTGAAGATAAGGTGGTTGTCCGTGGATCTTACGTTGGGGGGTAAAGAGTTCCATAGTTTGGCTGCTTGAACAGAGAAGGATGTGCCACCCATGGTTTTTTAGGTCTCGCCTACGCAGCGCGCATGCGCTGCATAGGCAAAAAGACCTTTTGAAATCGCTTCGGCTTTTCAGCCAAAAACGTGCACGCGTTCCATTGCCTTCAATGGCAACGCGTGCACGTTTGGCGATTCACTTGCGGGAGCGAGCGGCGCCTTATGGTAGCAATTATCGCTCCTGGCGCCGCTCGCTCCCGCAAGGGAAACGCTTTCACTTTTGCTGCCTTTATTCCCGTCTTTCATTCTGTTTCCCCTCAACGGAAAAGCCATTTCAGCTCTTGAGTTCAAGCAATGCAGTTACGCAAGTCTCAGGCAGCAGTGTGCTTTCTCCTTCAGCTCCGGAATGTGCTTTTGTCAGTGAACAATTTTAATAATAGTAAACGCGATGTACAGTTTTATGTCAGTATGGGAAAACGTGGCCACAACTAAAATAATTTTGCCTCATTTCACGCACAACTTGATAGCATGCAAGGTAAACATGTTGCTTTTATACAGTCTTCAGTGTGCTTCCATTGGTTTTGAGTCATTTAGTGAATGAAAGATGTTGAACTCACGTGGAGTTTAGGCTTTCGTGCACTTTAAAAATTGATATTTTTCACAAATATTTATTTTTTGCACTTTTATTTTCGCATATTGTTACCTATCTAGGGGCTTCCGTTGAAGCTGAGCTTGCTTTTCATCGCCCTGAATCTGTTCAACTACCCGCCGTTTTTAACTGACAGTACACTGCTTTTCTACCTGACAATAGAAAGGTTTCACAAAGACGAAAGATTAACAAGGTGCCCGGAGAGCACAGCGGTTCACCCCCTCCCATCACCAAAGCCGCCACTTAGAAAATGAAATAGGGTCAGGGCTTTTTTTTAAAAGCGGAGTGTTCTAAAACACTGTTATGGTTTCCTTTAATTGAATTCCCCATCTGGCTGCGGCAAGGTGCGTGCGTAGATGTTTTAAATTACAATGTGACATGGAGCACTGGCAGCTTAAGAACGCGCTTTCAGCAACTGCCTTGTGTAAAACTGCCTCACATCTTGAAACCGCATCCCGCGGTCTCCTCCTGAGAGAACGTCTCTCTCTCTTTTGAGTACTCCCCTGCTCCTTGGTTACCTGCTGTTGTGCACTGCGCAGCTCCAGTACTTCTAAAGGTGGTGGTGTTAGCTGCCGGTTAATGGACGATAAAAACACTCTGTTAACTATTACACTGCTTGTTTGGTAGCCCAAGAGCAATTTGTTTACCAATATCAATTCTGGAATTTGGTGGTATTTTTTTTATTTGTACTATTTCACATCATAAGTGGGGACCTTTCTGATTCCTATTGAGGTATCCTGTCATAAAAGAGCCGTCTTGGAAAGGGAAAGAGAAAATGTCATGGTCTATGGTGTCAGCCATCTTGGATAAACTCACATTGAAAACCACTTCCTAGTAGGGAGTGTAAAAATTCATATTCGAAAACACTCCTCAGACTCCCTGATAAGAAATCACATTATGCAAAGACCCATACCCCCCTGTTAACTACGGTCTTTAAAGCCCCCCAGGGTGGTATAGCCCACATTGTGGCACCTACAGCAGTAGCACACGGCTGGAATGACATTGCAGTGGCATGCCAAGCAAGGACCGAAAGGGGATCAGCTGTGAGTCGGCAGCCCCACCAGGAACATTGCCTTAAACACCCTGCTCAAACAGACAAGTGTTAAATGGCCAACCCCCAGTTTGGTACCCCGAGTACTTGGATGGCACCATTGTTCTTCTTACAGTGTGCCACCCAGTGTGGGCATGTCAGCATTTGGTGTTCGTTAACCCATGTCAAATATTACGGGTAGATTTGGGATTTGAGATTCAATGTTATGTTGTTTTAGAGGGGGTTGTATATTCTTTTGCTTGCTCTAATGTTGTGGAAATGTATACATTTTATGACTTTATAGCGACAGTTGTAGTTTTGTATGGAGGCAACCTAGTGATAAAAATAATAGGTCTGAAGCACGGAATGTGGTGGTGGTCACTTGGAGATGAAAGATTTGCTGTAATAATCCTTTTCTAAGCCCCCTTATGAGGGCCTGCAGGTGTACATGTGTGCTAGGCCCTTGAAACATGAAAACAAACTTGTATATTTTATGCAGGCTTTGAGTAATTCCCTCTTCTGCCCGAGTATCATTCACATTCTCTCTTCCCCATAACCGTACACTGCATGGGGCAGTGGGTAGCCCATTTCTGCCATTGGTCGTATTTCTGTAGGAGGAGCTGCCTTTTTCCTAATCTTGTGTTTAAACCTCCTCAAAAGGATTGTCCTACAGTGTTGATGGGCCAGTCGTTTTGTTTTCATTTTGATTTATAGTGTTCTGCAGCTCCCAAGCCTGTCCTACCAGGCCACTCACATTCAGAGCATTTCATCTAAATTGTGCTGCTTCCTGTCTGGCCACTATTTATAACAAGCATTGGCATAGCCAATAGGTCTCGCCTTTGGGACATTATAAGTGTTTAGCCATGCAACAGTTAATGTTGCACCAAGGATATTGTGCTGCATAATTAAATACTTATAAGGTCCCAAAGGCGAGACCTATTGGCTATGCCAATGCTTGTTTCTTATATCTTGGGATTTTGAGGCAAGGTGCCACTCTAGAGCGGAGGTTCCTTTGTTGAATGTGTTTGGTCATTTTATTCCTGATGAAGAGCGATCCCATTCCATGTATTGCTTTGTGGGTGATACAAAGCAGCTTGAACGTGGATCTTCTGGCAACCGGTAACCAATGCAGCGCTTTCAAGGCAGGTGAGATGTGGTCTTGCGGTTTGATATGCAAGAGTAGTCTGGCAGCTGAGTTCTGAATCCGTTGTAGTCTTTTCATGGCCGTTAAAGGTGATCAGTGGTAGAGGCTATTGGCGTAATCGAGTTTGGACAGAACCAGGGCACAAGTCCTAAAAAGAGAAGTGGGGGGACTAACCTAGTTAGGCAGTATGCAAGTGACATCACGGCACGCGACATCACTGCGCACGACATCAAGGCGCATGACATCACTGCGCACGACATCACACATGGCATCACAGGAATTGACATCATAGAAAGTGGCATCACAAGCCACGACTTTACAGGAAGTGGCATCACAAGAAGTGACATCAGATCTAAAGCCCTCACATATATGTGAAGCAGGTCTATCATGTGTACGTTTGAGCGCATTGCGAGGATAATAGCACAGTGAGCTATGGAAGATGATATGTGACTTCTACACCTTGCAATACCCCAGTTTTATGTAACACATCCTTACATTCATTTACAAACGTATATAATTTATTGCACATGTTGATGTAAAGCGCTTTGACACCCTGAATTGGAATGAGTAGGACTATACAAGAAAAAATAGTGGTACTTAAATTATTTCAACGCCTCCTCAGGGGAAGTAAGCTCTATATAAATGCAATTTGCTTTGTGTAAATACTGGGAAAGACCAACACATCTGATATTCTTATAGTGCATGAATATCTCCTAAACAGGGACTGAACAAAGTGAAAAGCTGCCTGTCTTAAGTATGTGTGATGTGCTAACAAGGTGTGAGCCTTTATTTCCCCTCTGCTTCATTTGCATCAGGTGTGAGTGAGGCTCCGGACTGTTTCCAGCCAAGAGACTCGAACAAAAGGAGACCTGATGACCCCTCAAATTCGGCCTTTGTTATGGGCCCTGCAGGAGTCTTAAATAAGAAAGCCCTGTCCCCGCCTGCACGTTTTTGCTTGTTGCAGAAGGAAAGCAGACAACGTGCAGGCGCTGCTGAAAGTTTCCCGGTGTTTGGAAATTACACCGGGACGAGTTCAGCACATTATTCAGTGAGGGCCAAATTCTTTGCAGGGTGGACGGCGTTCACCCTGTGAAAAAAGTGGGTGGACGCCGTCCACCCGCGTGTACCCCCGACTCGTGTCCTGGACAGAACATTCATAGCTCACTGTGCTACATTAGAAGGATTACAATTTGTGAACTGCAAGTAACAAAATGACTTCTGTGTTAAAAGCAGTAACCCACTTACCTATCTACATAAAATAAAAATCTTTAATCTACATTTTACATGATGTGCTTTGTAGGATGCACATTAACCATCTATGCTACTTTGATTCAAAACTGGGACTAGAGAGAACACAGATCTCTCCAGCAAATATGTTACGTTTCAGAGTTATCATACCATTATTGTTATTCCCTGAGATTTACTGGGCACACAAAGATCTCTGCAGCAGGTGGCTGAATCCCATAAGATATTTTAAAATGCAGACTTTGCAACCAATTAGGCAGAACAGATTTACTGCCAAATTTCTCCTTGTTGCCAATTTTTTTGAGCCAGAGTTTTAATAAAAACATAAATGTATATGTTGAGGCCCAGATTTTGCATTGGGGTAGCGCCACTTTTGTTGGCACAACCCCAAGGCAAAATCTCATTTGTTAAATCTTGTAATGGGCTTAAATGTACTCATGATAGAAATGCTAAACGTGTGTGAGGTCTTAAAATCTGATGTCACTTCTTGTGATGTAATTTCCTGTGAGGTCATGGGTTGTGATGTCACTCTATGATGTCACATTCATATTGCATGACTTGGTTAGTCCCCCCTCTTTTTTTTTATTAGGACTTGTTTCCTGTTGTGTGACATTTCTGGGTGCAATAACAGAAAAACTCTCCGACGGGCAGCCAAATGCTGGTGAGGGGGCACGTTTTGTGAAGAGCAGGATGTTTTGCTTACATGTTTTAAGCCATCCGCTTAAATTATGTTGGCTTCGCCTCTTGGAAATTGTTCCTATTTACGCTTATTTGGCGTGTGTATCCCTTTAAGAGATTCCTAACCTTCTTCATTCCACGTAAAGAATTGTTAGGTGAGGTGACTCCCACCCCGAATCGCGCTAAGAATTCTCGTTTGATCTCATGATGTGGTGATCTTAGAATCACCACTCCATCGTCTACTGTTTCGGCCTTTACATTGTAAAGACATGGCAGCTCTATAATTAGGCACTCTATATAGATTACATAGCAATGTGGCGACCTTTCATACTCCAGTTCCTAGCGGGCGAGCTCTGTAGGTGGGGAGGGATATAAGAGCAGAGGGGCTCAGATGGCAGCGGTGGCCGAGCTGGCACTGTTGCTTTCGTTGTTGTTGCACGGCTGGCTGCGCGTCCTCGCCCTCCCTCCACCTGTCGCAGTGTCTACGGCGCGCAGGCTCCGCCCCTTCATCCCCGCTTTAGCAGGGGCAGAGCATCTCGGGTCCGCAGAAGGAGCGCGAGCACTGGAGTAACGGCAGACAGGATCCCCTCCGCGGACAGACAGACAGCCATGGCCACCCCTCTGACGGACAGCGAGAAGAGGAAGCAGATCAGCGTGCGGGGCCTCGCCGGCCTGGGCGACGTGAGCGAGGTCAGGAAGAGCTTCAACCGGCACCTGCACTTCACCCTGGTCAAGGACCGCAACGTCTCCACCCCCCGGGATTACTACTTCGCCCTCGCGCACACCGTCAGGGACCATCTGGTGGGCCGCTGGATCCGCACGCAGCAGTACTACTACGAGAAGGACCCCAAGGTGAGCCGGCCCTTCTCCCCGCCCCCAAATCGACACAAGACCCCTGTGATAAAGCTCTTATCTATATACGAAACATACGGTTGCAAGTTTATACATGGTTACTCAAATGCAGTACATTCGTTTTGTTCGCCCTTGAATAAAAATGAGATTTTTTTTTAGAAATATTTTTTTTTAGCTATATTCTTATTGTTGTTTACATTTTTTTTTCATTAATGTGAGTGTTGTCATTGTTGTAATTATTGTATTGGATAGTACACACCTGTTCTATGATTCACTGTATGTATTCTTGGCGTTCATAAATGAAATCAATGCTTCTTTTGTATGTTTTTTGTACTTATTTAAACTTTCTACAATACATATGGGGTTCCATATTTATTATTTAATAATTCACTTAGCCCCTTTTGTATTTGAGTGATAAAAAATATATATTTTTTTAAAGGACAAAAGAATAGTAAAGTAAGAAAAATGCAGACTAATATCGTAACTTAGATACCATCGATGGCAAATGAGTACAGCGTATTTTATGCAAATGTTTTTCATTCAAAACAGGCTTTAATGGGCGTTGACATGATGCAGTTCCAGGTGATTACCTGGATGTGTGCCTTGTCATCGCCTGGATATGGCCTGCTCTATAGTCGCTGCCCTTCCTGGTAATTCCAGTTAACTAGCTTTTAGACGGTTTCAGCTAGATTTTGTTGCTTCAGATTGGACATTAGCTGTTGTACTAGGTAATCGAAAATACATATTGAAACGAGAAGAGGAACATAAAAACTATAATTCGAAGATATTAAATACCATCTGCAAGTATTTATATCAGAATATCGGAGCGAGCCATGTACGTACTGAGGCAATGCCTGATGTGTTAAATATGTTGACAATTTCTTAAAATATATAAAGAAAGCTATAAAAATAAGGTTGTGCATGTCACAGAGGAGTTCCAGTATGCATATAGAGGAAATACATTGAAGGTTGAGTTCTTTTATAAGGCGATGAAACTCTGGAGTGACTTGCACAATTTTTTTCACATATAGGAAGAAGGCATTTTATTCCTTGTAATACCTGGTCACAACATCCCCTTTCCCACAAACACCTTAAATCATTCTTGTCTTGCTCTTTTGTATGAAAGAAATAGCAAGGTTGCAGATATGAGGGATAAAAGTGGAATTCAAGTGAAAAATTAAACACACTAAAAAAAGCTGTTAGTAATTTGTTTAAAAAAAAGATATTATAAGTTTAATAAAAGTCGGATTAAAAAATGCTGAATCTCAGAATGTGTAGAAACATGCAGAGTGATTGTTTTTCCTGTAATGCCCCATAGCGTGCAAAAAGTAAACCTGTTGGCATAAATATCTCCTTTTTGATGTTCACTGTTTATTTGAGAAAAACAGAACAGAAGAATAAAAAGACAGTTTAAACTGCAGGAGTAATAAGTTATTACAGTTGAGCAGCTACATCATAGTCTTATTACAAGTGACTAGAGAGATAATAACTCGGCTATAATAATGAAATTAGACATGGACCTTTTATATTGGGATATCTGACTTCACAGAACAAATAGCCTCCAGTGTGAAACTCATTTGTTCACTTTCTACACTTCAGAAGGATTGTTGTGTTACACTGGGAAATCTGTATAATAGATGTGTTCTTCCACTGATCTGTTTTCTTTTGCACCTGTTTGAGCGTAGTTGCTGCCCAGCTGAAAGTAGTCTTTAATACCTGTGCTTTTCTGCCATTGGCTATTGCTGAACAATATCTCAAACCCAAGAAGTCACCTTGCAGCCTGGTGCTCTGCAGAGCATTGGGACAGGTCTGTCAGGGCCAGTTATGCGACTAAGTTAAGCTGTTTTTTAGCAATATTTGGCACTTTAGAAGGATTCGTGCACAGCTAAACCAGCATTTCCAGCGTTGTCTGCTCCTATCACTTTTCTTGACCTTTACTCATTTTTTTGCTTAAGAGAACTTGCAGATAAATATCAACGATGGAATGAGACCAAGAAATTCCACCGTCATGCACCGCAACAAACCCAAGGATTTGGAGACGAGGTTCTGTGCTTCAAATATATTCAGTCATTAATAAAGTTGATTAAGACTCACTGGCAGTGCTTCATTTAGAAATAAAATAAAAATAAGGCCTGGGCCCAAAGTTTTGTTCAGAAACCAGCGACCCGCCCTGTTGAAGGTTGGGGTACCGAATTATCTTCATTCTGCCTCAGGTCTCTTTCATCCACCTCCATGCCCTCCCTGCCTCACTCTTGCTGCTTCTTTCCATCCCTGCTTTCTCCCTTTGTTTCTCCTGCTCCTTCTTCCCCCCCTTTGTGGTTCTTTCTCTCTCTTGCTCAAGATTTTTGGAAGAAAAATAAGTGCTGGTACCCAAAAATGAGTGCAACCGTCAGCTCAAATTAAGCCCTGAGCTGGGTTTCTTTGGACAACACATTGTGTTGCATTACACTATGCTACTAGCTGGCATGTACCCAAGTCCTGTCAGAATTCAGGCTGTTGTCATAAGAAAATGTGAGCAAGGAGAAAATAATGTATCATAAAAAAAGAAGTTTTTAGGGATTTTCTTACTTATGAAAACATGGCTGCTGGCATGTGCTGTCGCTGGTCTATTGATTGGTTTGAGTTTATGATTTCCCTCAAAAATTGGGACTTGCACATTTTGCCAAAAAGCTATCGTTTTTACAGGTATTGCTAAAGGAACACAGCACGCATGTCGTGGAATTCCTGATTTGCCAAGTAAACCTGAAGGGAGGAAATGCAAGCCAAGAGATCTTGTGGTTGGATTCCCCACCAAAATGTTTGAAATGTGATTGTATGTTATATCAAAACAAAGGGTCTTACTGAATAGGCCTGATTCTCCTGTCCTCAGTGTGTTAGCCTGTCAGGCTGGCATATTGAGGATAGCGTGTGTTGGTGAGATTGGACAACTCTGCTCAATGTGTTAGTAATGTTGCACTAATATTTCAGTGCTGCCCAATGTGTTGCGGTTGGTGAGATATAAAAAAAATAGCTCATTTTGGTCCTAAAGTTTCAGATATTGTCAGTAGTAGTGCAAACTTCGCCTCCGTCACAGAACAGGTCCAGCTTTGGCAGTAGCAATCAAAATCTCATTCCCTGTACTTTGTTCCCGATTCCTATCGTGTAACGCGCGTGTAATTGAAGGGAAGGAGACCTGAGAGGGAAACAAAGGAGAGAGTTGAGGGACAGACACGGGAAACTGTGAGCAAAGCAGGACACATTACAGGTCAAAAGGAAGGAATCAGCTGTCTTAGATGGGAAACAGCATGATGAGAGAGAGGAATGGAAAAAAATGGAATATTTTTTTTAAATATTTTTTTGCGGTTTTATATAGAACAAACTTGGCTCAGGGACATTAGTGCGCTGTATATGAGAACCATATTGCATTACATTTTTAAGGGATGTAAATGTCACTGAACAGGATACTAATGAGTCTCGTTAGGTCAAGCCTAGACAGCGCTGTCTAGAAGACATGCTGTATTCAGTATGTGTGCTTTCATTCCGCTCCTGGCTGCTGATTGGTTAAGGAGAGTGTCACTCGCAAAAGCTTTCTTAATGTTTTTTTGCCTTCTGTGTCCCACCTTCTTGTGTCTTGCTCCTCCCCTGGAGTATTGGCCTGCTACAGGTATCCTTTCTCTGAAGGCTTTTTCCCTTTGTGTTTGTACACAATTGTTTTATTTGCAACCTGCACTCTGACAGGTTTCCGTGGAGCGCTGCCAAGCGCATGAGCCATTGCAGCCATCCCCAGTCCCCCTTGTTTTATTTGCAGCCTGCCGTCCAACGGGTTTACGTGGAGTGCTGCCAAGGGCATGAGCTATTGCAGCCCCTCCTACTCCCCTTTGTGCCTGGATAGTTTTAATTTCCTAAGTGGTACGTTTTCTGACATTTTCTGTTTCTGCCTACCATTGGGCGTGCTGTGAGCTCCAATATCCCTTCATTCCTCTCTGGCTCCAGAAACAAGGAGGTGCATTCGAATAATACTGGGCGGCTAAATAATGCAGTCTCAATATGCTATAATTCAGAACAATCTCACGTCAAAGGGCGTGTCATCGAATTCCAATTGGTGACTGACAAGCACTCACCAGTCAGAAAACGTTTGCATGTATGCTTTTTGTCCAGCTGAAACGTCACTTCAGACGGTTGTTTTTTCTTACAGTTGCAGTTTGCGGTACGTTTTTCCTCTCGTGGCATTATTGCCAGTGCTTAATTTGTAAAAGAAAAGGTGCCAGTGCCCAAAACTCAGCTCAGAAGCCCGAGGCTAGTGTAAATGAGCATCGGTGCGCCAAATTACAAGGCTCGTAGTCTGAATCCACCTCATGTCTTTTTTAATGCACTATCAGACACTCCCTGCCCCTTTATCTCATTCTTGAAGGCCCCTGCTCTCTCCCTTTATGAAGGTTTTGCTGTCTTCCTCTTCCTCTGTCGTCTTTCTCTTTTTTCGTCTTTCCAATCTCTGTGTTTTTCTCTGTCATGAGGTCGGTAAATATCAGATGGGGGAAAAAAAGCGCAGGTCCCCACAAATAAGTGCTGGTTAACCACTGGCTCAAACAGAAGACTGCCTTTACACCCCTGACATTGGTGCCACAGTACCTATGGCGCCAATGAAATAACACACATGATTTACAGTTGTTATTCCTCATTGAAGTAGAAGTTACAATACCTATCGTTGGCTAGTGTTTTTTTTTTTTTTTTTAAGTTCAAGAAAAGGTTTATTGAAAAGATTAATATGATCATAAAAACAATACTTCGTATATGCAGTTATTTGTTAATACATAAATACATGAAGGTGTAATAAAGAATAATAATGATATATAGTATCCATTAAAATAGTAAAAGGATAATATAGAAGATGATATGAATGCAATCAAAGGTTCACAGAAATCGTAAATAACAGTGCATGTCAAAAATACACAATTTTAAAAAATATTATAGAAAATGATAAATTAAACATAATTATAAATAAACAATAGGAGGTCAAGGAGGCTTGGTAACTTCTTGTTGTGAGGGAGCAGGTAAAGAAGTTTTCTTCACGGTATCGTCTAGAAATTGTGTGAGTGGGCCCCAAAGGTGAGAACGTTTAGTAGCAAGAGAGATAGGATGGACGAGTGCTGTATCGAGGCGATGATTGTGACATACAGCATACCACCAAGCTAAATAGGACAATTTAGAGGAATCTTTCCAGTTTTTTGATATTTGCTGAAAAGCTACAGCTATTAACAAATCAATAAGTGGTAACTGGGATTGACTCGTTTTCCAGTCCGGTGTTAAACTACCTAGGAAAATGTTTGTGGGGGAGAGAGGAATTGTGGTGTGAAATATAGTGTTGATTTGGTGCCAGACCTGTTTCCAGAATATAAAAACATGTGGACAGGTGAAAAGCATATGATGGAGATCAGCGTCAACCTGGGAACATGTCCAGCAAATGTTGAGATTTGTGTTGTGTATTTTATGTAGGTATGTGGGGGTAAGAAACAATCTGTTGTAAATAAAGAAGAGTGTTTGTATTGTGCTGGCCGCTCTGGAAGATTTCCTAAGTTTCGTCCAAATTCTGTTCCAAAAGAGATAGGCCAATTCGTTCCCAGATCGGATTCCCATGAGAGTTCCACTTTGGTTTTGTCTCGGATCTCAGGAGGTACCATTAAACGGGAATAAATGGTGGACGCTTTGGGGTTTATGTGCAAAAGGTTATGCCATGGGAAAAGGGGTGGGAGGGTGAGGAAGGTGAAGATTTGAGTTTAGCATAAGTGTCAAGTATTGCGTTCTGCAAAGTCAAAAATTTAGGTTTAAAGGAAGAAGGCAAATGATAAAGAGTTTGTAATTGCGTAAATTGAATGGGTGCGCCCTGATCTAAAAATTGATGAACCCAGAGTAGACCTTTTATTTCTCCAAGCCTTCTAATATATAGGTTTCCTATTAAGAAGGATTTGTTTATTGTGCCAAATTGTGGAATTGAGAAAAGTGTCTAAATTATGTACTACTAAGTGGGGTGCAGTGGATAGTAGTTTACAGGATTGCTTAATTATGGGAGTAGAGAGCTTTTGTGGTTTGCGAGTAAAGGAGAGATATTCCTGAAATGAGAAGGGAGCTAAAAATGAGGCCTCAAGATCCACCCAGAGAGGTTTATCCTCAGATTGATTAGTGATCCAATTCGATAGTTGTCGTAACTGAAAGGCTTTGTGATAGTTGGAGAAATGGGGGAAGCTGACACCGCCTTCAGATTTTGGTCTTGTTAATTTCTGTAACGCCATTCTTGGTTTTTTAGCGTTCCATAAAAAAGAAATCAAAATAGAATTAATCTTTTGAAAGAATTTAGATGGAATGGAAAGTGGAATGTTAGAAAGGATATACAAAACTATCGGAGTCATCATCATTTTGATTGTGTCCAGACGACCCCACCAAGAAAGATGAAGGGGATGCCATCTTGCGACCAATGTTTTAAGTTTGGCAGAACATTTGTCTATGTTTAAAGAGATAGATGTCTTTATAGAGGGAGAGAACCAAATGCCAAGATATTTTATATGTTTAGGGTTCCAAGTAAAGTTGGAGATCTTAAAATCATCCTTAAAGGTGTATTTGGTTAAGGGTAGTATCTCACACTTTCCTCTATTCAGTTTATAGCCAGATACCAATCCATAGGCCTCCACCTCTCCCATGAAAGCTGTAAGTGAAGATTGTGGTTGGGAGAGAAAAACTAGAATATCGTCAGCATATGCTGCTAGCTTAATTTGTTGAGGATCCGAGACAAAACCTGTGATTGAGTTATTCTGGCGTATTCTTGAGAGAAAGGGTTCTAAGGCCAAATTGAAAAGAAAAGGGGACAAGAGGCATCCTTGGCGTACTCCTCGTTTAAGATTAAAGTAGGGGGAGATGAGGCCATTTGTAGATATGGCGGCCTTGGGCTCAGAGTAAAGTAGGGCTATTAAAGAAATGATTTTCGGTCCAAACCCAAACCACTTGAGAGCGAGGAAGATAAAAGGCCAGTAAACCCTATCAAAGGCCTTTTCTGCATCTAACGCAATTGCCGCCAAGGAGTCCGGATAATGTGATGATTTAGATAAAATGTCAAAGAATAAGCGTGTATTGTCAGTGATGTTGCGGCCTTTGACAAAACCTGATTGTTCTTTTCCAAGCAGCATGGGAAGATGTAGTTCTAATCTTAGGGCTAGAGCTTTCGAGAACATTTTATAATCTACGTTAACTAAGGATATAGGTCTATAATTCTTACTGTAAAGTAAATCCTTATCAGCCTTTGGTATTAGACAGATCAAGGCTTCGGAAAAAGAGCCGGTGGAATTACGGGAAGCAATAAAGGAAGAAAGAAGAGTGTGTAAGTGTGGGAGTAATAGATGAATGAAATGTAGATAAAATTCCACTGTGAAGCCGTCTGGCCTGGGGCCTTGTCTTTTTTAAGAGTTTTTAAAGCATTTAACAATTCTGTTTGTGTAAGTTCAGCTTCCAAAGAAGCTAAATCTAATTGGGGATTAATATGTTTTTGAATTGTGGAGAAATATTGGGATATGTCTGTATCTGAGGGTGTGTTTTCTGGTGTGTAAAGGGATTGATAGAAATGTACAAATTCTTGGAGTATTTCAGTGTCTTTGAATTTCGGTGCTTGGCTATCATCTATAATGGAATCAATATGAAGTTTCTGTTGTTTAATCTTTAGATAATTGGCTAGAAGTTTGCCTGATTTGTTTTGGCCACCATAATACTTCGCTGAGGATTTCAGTAAGTATAGGGAGGCCTGTTCGGTAGTGGATTCGTTAAAAGCGATTTTTGCATTGATGAGATCTTTAAGGGAGTCCTTCGACTTGGAGGTGTGGAAGGAGTGCTCAAGTTTTTTGATCTTAGCAAGAAGTGTGTTATGTGATATGCGGGAAACTTTACGTTTATTTGACACAAATCTAATGATGAAATCCCGAGCCGTGGCCTTAAAGGCGTCCCAGACTGTATGAAAGGAGACACCATTCGTTAAATTAATCTGAAAAAACTCTTGAGCGAAAGAGGTAAAAGATGAATTGAAATTAGGGTCAAGAAGTAAGGAATTATTGAAACGCCATTTTTTTGGTAATGTGGATTGATTTTAAAATGTCTAATTGGATTGAAACAGGTGGATGATCCGAAATGAGTATAGTGCCTATGTAAGCAGAACGTAAGGATTGGGAAATGTTGCGTGAAATAAAAATATGGTCTATTCGAGATTGTGTTTGATGTGGAGAGGAAAAAAAGGAGTATTCTCTTGTGGATGGGTTGCAGAGGCGCCATGAGTCTAATAAGTTTCTTTGTTGAATAGTTCGTGTGAAAACTTTGTGTGGCGTGTTTGGGATATAGGGGGATTTAGAATTTCTATCAATAAACGGGTCGAACACTTGGTTGCAGTCTCCTGCAAGAATAAAGTTTTCTGATGGGTACTTGAGCAATAACTGAGATATACGAGACCAAAACGTGGCATCACCGCTAGTAGGGGCATAAATGTTAAGCAAAGACAGTGGGGTCTTCCCCAGCAGGAGGTTAGTGAGAATCCACCTACCCTCTGTGTCGGATTCTTGAGATATAAGTTTGGCATTCAGTGCTTTGTGACAAAGAGTTATAACCCCATTCCTTTTGCCATCTCCTGGTGAGAAAAAGATTTCACCAACCCAATTTCTTTTGAGTTTTAGTGATTCGCCTTCGGTGAGATGTGATTCTTGTTGTAACGCAATATTAACATCTAATTTGGAGAGGTGAGATAAGACTCTCTGTCGCTTAATGGGGAGTTCAAGCCTCTGACGTTCCATGTGACAATTTTCAAAAACGTGTGAGATGAAAGTAATAAAAACATAAGTGAACCAATAAAATCTCGTAAATTGTGAACAATAGTACATGTGAAAAATTCAACAATAAGAGCTATAAAAAACATTGAAGTAAACCTTATATTAGGCACGAAGATATTAAAAGTTAAAACCAATTGAGAGAAGCTGAAAAGGTGGGAAAGATGAAGAAAAGGAAGAAGCAAGATTGGAAAAAGAGGCAAATGATAGAAACATGTATGATAAGAAGAAAGAAGAGGGAATAAAAGAGAAGGGGTGAGAGCTGTAAAGAAGAATATAAGAAAAAGGATCATATCCACATAGAGGTCAAAACAATGGAAGGATGGGGGGGGGGGAGAGACCACATGGAACGATGACGTACCCGGACTCCATGAGGTAAGGCGGGGAAGACTTCGGGATGTAAACAACATTCAAAACTAAAAGGTCAAGCACCCAAGGTTAGGTCCTGTGTAAAAAGAAACAAAAAATGGTTAATACAAACAGGATGGAATATGTCATGACACATTATGACATCAGACGTTATAACCTGAAATGGAAGAAGATAATGAGAACAAACAAACCATTATATCATGACACAATCCAATCTAGAATTTTGTAAGTAAAACAACATACTGAAAAGCTAAACCCTATTCCAATATATAACAGAAGAAGAGCTATTTAGAGATTAATGAGATCAAACAAACCATTATACCATGGCAAAAGCTATACTAAACTTCTATAGTTAAAACAACACACTGAGGATTTAATCCCTATTCAAATACATTCCAGAAGAAAAGCTATTTAAAGCGAGTGCTGGAAATGTCCATCTTTTCTGGGCATTGTGCATTGAGGAAACTCTTCAGCTTTGTTGGGTCCTCATAAGTCGTGGTGTTATTGTTGAGAGTGACTTTAAACAAGCAAGGATGAAGCAATCCGAAACGAGCTCCAATTGAACGCAACGCTGGACGCATATCGAGGAATTCTTTGCGTCTATCTGCTGTGGATTTGGCATAGTCTTGCGAGAAGAACAGTTGATGACCTGGAAATGAACTACGCTTCAGGAGCCTAACTGCGGAAAGCACTTTGAGGAGGTCCGTATACTCAAGGAAATACAATATAACTCCTCTTGGTCTTTTCGTGCTTGAGGGTGTTGGATGCAGTGGGCCCAGCCTATGAGCGCGTTGTATATTGAGAGTAGTGTCCTCCGGTAGATTTAGTACTGTCGGTAGAAATTTTTGAAAGAAGGAGATGGGATCCGATCCCTCCGCGCCTTCCGATAATCCATAAATGCGAAGGTTGTTGCGTCTGTTTCTATTTTCAAGGTTTTCAACCTGTTTTTGCAGGGATGTAATTTGGGAATGAAAGATGTCTACTTTGTTGTAACATGCACTGAGAGTTTCAACATTATGTTCAACCTTGGTGACTCTTCCAATTTTTCCCATCCATCGGTTAAGATTTGTATTTTAGAATTTGTCTCCTCAACAAATGGCCGCAGAGCTCGAATTTCTTCCAGAAGGAGATCCATGGAGACAGGCGAAGAAGGCTTCGGTGGAGAGGGTGGATTTTGTTTAAGGCGTTTAGTTGTTGTTTTAGTAAGAGAAGAGGAGCCATTGGTCGTAGTCGAAGAAGCCGCTGTTTTGGGCGTAGATGTTTGGGAGTGTTCCATTTTAATGAAGTTCACACGTGACTTGAAATGGACAATAAATCTACGATTTGAAGATATTTGCAATGAAGATACTTTTTTTAACCTACCCATGCAATGGGAAGAGTTAAAACCTATACAGAAAAGGTTATGTAAAACTGCAAGGGCACACTGCAACAGAATTTGCGTACATTTGGCGCATGACAGAATATCAAAACATACAATTGCCAATAAGCATGAAGTGAAATATAAAAGTGATATCTGTATGCTTAAGTGGAAGAGAATATATGTATGAAATGTAAGTCACCACAATACATTACAAGAGTGTCTATGCCCAAGCAAACCATACCACATGCTTAGCTTAATACCATATCCAAGAGAGCCACTTTAAATAAAGAATCTCGTGGTACACTCATATAACATTGTAGGTTCTGAGAGAAACACAGCTAAGAAATGCAGATATTTGCACATACACATTAGCAACACAGAAACAAGGTTGCTGAAATGCCTATCTAAAGCCTATTAATACAAGCGCATGGGAGTAATGTCCAAATTCACTTTTCTACATGACTTCTAGTGTGAAACATCCATAGTCAGTGAACCGGGGTCAGTAAATGAATAAAACATTGCTCCTTTTGAAGAAATTCAGCGCGCAATGAAAATAATCTCCTCAGTGTGCAGACTGCTTTGAAGCCACAGTTGTCATTCAGTTAGTCAGGAAGCGATATGCTTCACAGAGGGGGCATTGCGAGGCAAAGTTAGGCAATAAATCACTGCAGAGTTTAAATTTAGAGTTCTTCTCTCGTTAGTTCGATTTGTTAACATCCATAAATCTATGCTGCCAGTGAAAATGCAAAGTGAAAGGAAAAACGGCTCCCTCAGCGCGTGGGCGGCAGTTAAGCAGCTGTCGCAGATACCTCAGCTGTGAGCAGAAAGGTTAATAAAAGGTCGAAGCTTGCCAGAAAGAAGACGAAAATACTTCCATTTAGAGGCGCTTACATTCCGACCTTAATTTATACAGTTTTGCCGACCTTCAAGACTCGGGTGAAGCCAGAAAATCCCTCGGAAAGCCCCGTCACCTCAAGAGAGTCACGGGAGTGCCGCCATCTTCCTCGGGCGCAAGCCACGCCCCCGTTGGCTAGTGTTTTAACCCATACATTGAGCCATCGAAAGGCCACCAGTGGACAGAGTATTAGAAAAGTGTCCAGGAAGTCGCAGCTACAAGTGACTGCTAAGTGCTGCATCTGCCTTTGTGTACTCTACGCAGTGGCCTAGCAGGAATGGTGATTGCACTCTCTCCCGTGGCAGTCGATGAGACGCACTAGCCCAAGGCTGCAGTGATTACAACCTGTCCAAAACCTGGAATAACAATTGGGGAAACAAGCCCGCAGTGATCCCTAAACTTTCTGGTCAGCACCTGTCAATCAGTTATAGATATAAAACTTTATTTTCAGCTCAGGCTTCCAAAATGCTTCCACACTGCACCTGGCAGACCAACTGGGTTCAGTCAGTGGAAACAAAAAGACCTCTACTTTCAGGTCAGGTGTGGGGAGCGAAACATGGAAAGTTCAAAAGGTTAGCAATGGGAGAGGTGAGCAGTAAGTGCGTGTAGCATCATTCTCGAGCAACATGTGAAAAGACTGGGCCCGAGCATGTCAAATGCAGAACTACAGACATCTCCAACTGATCTCACTTCTGTGTCCGAGCTGATTAAAACAAGCATTGGCATAGCCAATAGGTCTCGCTTTTGGGACCTTATAAGTGTTTAGCCCTGCAGCACATTATCCTGGGTGGTGTGCCACCTGGGACTGGAGAGTTATACAATTACTACACACTGGATGAGGAGTCTGATTCAGGAATACATGCTTGCCTCAGGATAAAATTTGACACATTCAAAAGGCTTTTACCGCAACCCCATTCTCACTACCAATGCACTGCACTCTGAGATGTCACATGTACAACCAGTGCACTGCAGTCCGACATGTCTCAGGCACCACTGTGCACTGTACTTCGAGATGTCCTGCTTTCAGAAATGTCACAAACACAGACAACCTGCCACATGTGAAAAATCACCAATTTAAAAAAAAATGCCCTGCCATTGCAAATGCCCTAAGGATCCATGACAAGCTGGCTGACTGATTAAACGCTCCCGGCTGACATCTGCTTTACGTGTTTGGAAAACCTTGAGCAGTATGTAGGCCCCCTGTGTCACATGGCACGCAAGGAAGTCACAGACAGTAGTTACTCGGAATGCTTGGAAGCCATGGGTAATGAGCAGGGCCAATGGAATCATGCAATTGCACAGCAATTTTGACAAAAAGCAACAAAAAAAAAAAAATCTTTGTTTCTAGCTCAAACACTTCAAAAGTAACTAAAAATATGACATGTGTCGCTGCACAGTGGAAGGACCTTTGCAAAGCTGAAGGGGTCAGCTTTGTTGCTTATTGCTATATTTGGGTGTTAAATTAGTACTAATATAATACAAGAAATGCCCAGAGAGCGTTACCAAGTTTAACTAGAAGGCAGCAGCAGGAATAGAAATTGAACATGTGTCTAAAACTAAGGCTACACCCCCTGTTCTTCTCCTAGTCCCCTCTGCAGTAAAGAAATGGCTGTTGAGGGTTTACAGGCAGAATAAAGGGGCAACGGTGTGTTGCCATTGGCCCTGCAAGGGTGCCTGGTGTCATTTCAGCCACAACTGGCGTTTTACTGAATCTTCGACGATGAGTGCTACTTCAAAGATCTAAGCAATATTTTTAGTGCGTAAAAAGGCATCTACATTTGCTTTGCATCCATATACATATGAAGTGTCCAAGTGGCAATATTTATTGTATTTTTGTATTAAGAGGTCAGAGAGAGCCATCGTTTGAAGTGATGTAAGCCATTTGAGATATTCTAACTTTACTGAGTGGAATGGGAGGAAAATACAGGGATGTGGAAAATAAGATGAGAGCCCACAGCTGAGGCTCGCAGATGGGCGAGCAAAGGGCTATGCAGGAACGAGAGCGGGGGGCGGGGCAGTGTCAGACAGCGGGTGGCGCTGATTTATGGGCGTCGTGCTTGTCGTCGGGAGAGGGCCCCTCTCTCACACATCGCAGACTGGGTGCAGAGTGCCATGTCACAGCAGTGTATTAAGTGCCAGAGGTTCCTTGTTTCCATGGAGGCCGGAAAACAGATTCATAGAAAGAAAGATTTGTGAACGCTGTCGGTAGTAAAATAGCGCCTTTCAAAGGAAATCTATCTTTATAGAGCTGAATGAGCGGCTGCAGCAGCACACGAGGCAATTTCTTCTTCAATTCCACTGTTCTGGACATCTAACACACCAGCGTGTTACTCAAGTGGAATCGATTATATTTAATCTTTGATTCTTTAATTTGTAGGTCATATAATTAGGCTGTTTTTGTTTTGTGTTGACAGGCTAGCTCTAACCATAACTGAGAAGATGTGGCGTTAAGGTCCGAGTCGCCTACTATGTAACTGGGTGAGCTATGTTCGAGTCTCGGCGTCTAATCAACATCCGGTGACTCTGAGCAAATAGCTAAATCTCCCTGTACTTTAACAAACAAAACAAAATGAACATGCCTTTGTGTGATGTAACTGGTGCTCCCGCAAAGCGCTTTAGGTCGAGTTCATATAACAGCAGAAGCGGTGTTCTTCTTAAGGTCGCAAGTTCTTATCCCGGCTATGGACACTAAAAACCGATAGAAGTGCAGATTTAAAGCTATAGAAAAACACGCACTTATTTAATGCCTCGAGCAAGGATGTCAGTGAACCAAAAAAAACTAGCAGAACCCGAGCCTCCCCAGACGGCAGCGTCAGAGAGGAGCGGGGGCGAGCGAGCGCGGCAGCCTGCTCAGCTGACCAGACGCTCGTGCGTCATGGCCTTTTGCCTGCGATTACCCGCACGGCCGGCATGTGTTTCCAATTATCGCGCCCGCGTCTGGGCACGATAATTGGAAACAGATGTCTGCCGTGCGGGTAACCGCAGGGAAAAGGCCATGACGCACGAGCGTCTGGTCAGCTTTCAGAAGCCCCTTACTTAAAGTCTCGCAGAGCAGCGCTTGCGCGCTACTCGAGGCTCGACCTAAAAAGCATGCTATGCACCTTTAATCTGAGCCTCCACGACGTCTCAAAGCCTATCCCGAACTCTCCCAGTCTGCCTCAATCCAGCATAGCCACGAGCCCGCCCTCAGCCACGACCATCCAATGAAAACCATATGTTCCTCCATGACAGGCATGCGTGCTCCGCTGACATTACCAACGTGATGATGATGATGCACATTCAACAAGTCTGGACCAGGAAGGCATAGCTGCCAAGGTGTGAGATTGCTGTGTGTGACATTTTCATAATTTCAGTGTAATTATGAGTGACATTTCAACAACTATGAGTGACACGTTCTCGCGAGCAAAATCCAGCAATGAAGACGATTGCGATTTACCACCCTTTAACAGTGACCCTCAAGTCTCCATAACCCCTCTCTCTCACATGCTTTTGTTTTGCTTTTTAGAGCTACTCGTACCAATGTAGGGTGTCGGAGCACTGTACATCAAACATGGAGACAATAAATCATACGTGTGTAAAGCAGTGTATAGGAAATGTTGCAAAAGAGGTGTAGGAAAGGAGTCATAGGTCATTCATACTGGGTATAGTTTAAGAGTGCTTGATCTGAAGAAGCACAAACTCAGAATTTTAAATGTACCACCGTGGTTGGGGGTTGTCATTACTAATAACAATTGATTTCTACCCAACTGAACCCATTTTGCAACATTAGGATAATGAAAGATTGGGGGAGAAATTAACTCTAACTTATACCTTGCAGTTTGCATGCAGGTCTTTGATGACAGTTAATAGTTCACTGTACTATATCAGGATTTTCATTTATAAATTGCAACTATTAAAAGGATCTCTCCGACAAAAGCAGTAACCAAATAACCTATTTACATTATATGCACTTCTGTGAGCTGCATGATGCTCGTGCTTTGCAGCAGGCACATTAACCTTCTGTGTAAAATTTCCACTAGACAAACCTTGATCGATCCCCTGCGGGTCCATTAGTTACCAGAATTTTATTGACCGTTTTATTGGTGCTCGAAACATGCTGGAGGCAAGCAAACTGTCAGGTGCCATTGGAATGTAGCAGACACATCGGCGGGCGTGGGATATTGGTTGACATGAGGTCAGTGCCCGTCACCAAGGCCAGTAAATGTGCAGGAGGAGGTGGGTAAATTACCACTGATCCAAGAGAAGGCCCGGGTGGCCTGCGGGGATAAGTCTGGAAGGCCTTGGATGAAACTCTGTCAAGTCAAATGAAGCAATCCAGCCCTGCCAAGTATCACGCATCAGGCGTGAGACTAACGCATTTCAGTGTGGTGATCCGCATCACCGCACTGAAATGGAAAGTCACGCATAAATGGCATAGCGCCTCCTCGGCTGTCAGACCGTAGCGCTGCTAATCATGCACCAATAATCAATGCAGACTGAACCTAAAGCTGAATTTAGCAGTGCGCTATGCGCGCTGCTTCTGGAAGGCTTCGGAACTGGCTGAGCTGCAGAGCTACAATGTAACAATAGTATTACCCACGTGGTGCTGCATTTCTGAAAGATGACATCATAAGAGCGCCGTCGCGAGTGGGTGGTTGTGGGAGGGAGGCTGCACTTGTAATGGCAGAGCTGCTCGTGGTAAATATTATTGAAATAAAATAAATGAAAATGCAGATCCCAGCCACCGGCCGGAGCCGCCCCAACCTCACCGACCGCGGCGGCTGCTGGAACTCTCATCTATTGCTGAGAGTCACTGAATCATGCCAGAGCAGGTGACTTTTGCGGCGGAAGTCGTTGCAGCCACGAGGCGGCCCATACTGAATTGCCGCTCCTCTCCCCTCATAAAGTGAGTAAGTGCCTGCTGTTCAAGTAATCCTAGAATAGGTGTGTTATTCCTTGAAATAGGGAAGCGCCGCCCTTCAGATAAACACCAAAGAGCAAGGATGGCAGAGAGGGGCACTTGACCCGCTGTATGCATATGGGCTCATGGGGCACCGGTTCATGACCGCAGCAACAAATGTAGTGCACTGCAGCGCACAGGGTCGTGTCATTTAAACAACCCTAGCCCCCAGTCCAAATTACGTATTTGGAGCAATGTTTGATAAAGATGGCAGCAGGTTTGAGCACCGACGTTTTGACACATGACATGACCATTTCAGTGCGGTGATGCGGATCACCACACTGAAATGCGTTAGTCTCACGCCTGATGCGTGTTACTTGGCAGGGCTGGGAAGGGTCCGCCTGCGAAGGCCCACCAGGCAGACACCAAAGGACAGGCACATCTATCTTTAATAATTACCGGGTCTACTGCCAAGGGGAGAAAAATCACATAGACACGGCCCTGTGAGATAAGTGCCGGTGCTGAGCACCGGAAACCACCGGCACAAATTAAGCACTTTATTGCTTCCCCCGCCAATCCATTTTGCTTTCCCTCAAAGCCCCTCCCCACCCCCCATTCGCTTTCCCGTTTTTACCCCCAAGTCCTCCCTCGTTGTTGCTGCACCCATCCAACCCCTGCGTCCATCCCTCCTCCCCAGGTCAATGCTTGCCCGGTCCCACTCCCCCATTGTAGACCCGTGTTGTTGCTTGTTTGTTAACATGTCTATTTTCTGTGTTCTTTAGTGAGGAACACACCCTTTCATGTGCTGCATGCTATCCTTCATGAACATTTTTCAAATAGGCTAGTAAATTGAACCTGATTTTGTCCTTTCTTTATTTGGCTCTTAAAAAAAACCCAGCATGGCCGTTTTAGAGCACTATTTCCCTTCTCCGCATCCCGATCGAACCGCTACTGGCCCTCAGCTGCAGACAATGTGCCACATGGCTAAATACTTATAAGGCCCCAAAGGCGAGACCGATTGCATTGCAAATGCCTTTTTTTCTGTGCAGTGACATTCAGATTCACTTCTGTACGTAGCCGAATTCCCTTGTGGAATTCTGTATAACACAATTATAAGAGGCCCAGTGTTCCTATTTCAGGATTTACTGGCTGTGGGAACAAAGAATGACATTTTACCAGCTGGTAAACCCAGCAGGTAAAATCACTGCAATAGATTTCTCATTCATTTTCTCTTCAAATTTACACAGACGCATAGCCACAAGACTTATTAAGAGCATTTTTCTGGTCCTCATACATGACATAAAAAACTCCTCATATAGGCCACAAGAGAAACACGCACGGTTCCATCTATGGCACTCCACAGATTAGTGTGCCTCCCTTTTGCAGAACGCTTTGGTGCCTCATTATGAGTATGAAGTACTGTATAAATACAAGTACAATACAATATACTAAACCCTACAGCACTGCAAGTCCCTAATAATGGCAATATAGAGCCAGGCAAAATAATATATATAACCTATCCGTGTCTTTTATAAACATACATATTTTATTTAGCCACTGATTCAAAGTTGTTTTTAGGTCGAGCCTAGAGCAGCGCATGCGCTGCTTGCGAGACTTATAGTAAGGGGCTTCAGAAAGCTGACCAGACGCTCGTGCGTCATGGCCTTTTTCCTGCGGTTACGCGCGCAGGGCCGACATCTGTTTCCCATTATCGTGCCCAGACGCAGGCGCGATAATTGGAAACACATGCCGTGCGTGTAATCGCAGGCAAAAGGCCATGACGCACGAGCGTCTGGTCAGCTCTGCAGGCTGCCGCGCTCGCTCGCCCCCGCTCCTCTCTTGTTTTCCCCTTCCAGCTGACTGTTTGAGCCAATGCTAGTTCACAAGAGCAGTCAGTTATAAGGTAAATTATAATGGGTGTTGTACTTTAATATGGTCACTAGAGGGCGCGCTTCCCACAGATAACTGCGGCGGAGCCAGTGTTGCTGTCCTGCAGGGCTCCGGTGAAAGGACCGGTTGCTTTTAGGCCGGGTGTGGAGAGCTGCTGTCTAGAGGCCTGCCTGTCCACTGTCCATATCTTGGACGGACACCCCAGGGGGCGTGGGGAGCGTGCAGCACAGCGACCCTCCATCGCCTTCGTCTGTGACTGAGCACTGATAGTGTCAGTCAGTCCGCCTGACGCTGTGGCTGCTGAGACTGTAAACCGAAGTTCTGAGGTGTGTGTGTGTGAAACCAACTCTATCTGCTCTGCAACAAGCCCTGTGTTTAATAACATTCGCTTGATCACCACATCCGTAGTCCATGTCTGCTTCTGCCGCTCGTGGTGGGTGTTTGCTGGTAACTCAGCTCACTGCAGGGAGGGGCGTTGCACCTGCTGCGGCGGTCTCTGTGTCCTGCAGGTCGGGGCTCAAATCAGAGCTGCTCGGTAAGGGGAGCACGCGATTGAAAGTTGTGTTTCTTTATTAACATGTTTCTATCACGTGTTCAACATTTAAAATCAAGCGAGAAGCATTATGCTAAAAGCCTCTATTCTTCAAGTCTAATTTAAAAACTCGTGGAAGATCTTGGTGGGATGAGCCTCGTCTCGCCCCTGTTCCCTCCTGGAAGAGAGATGTTAATTGCGTATTCATGGATCAATAAAGGTACCTTGATACTGTTCTTTCAACCTGTATGACTTTGGGGCTCTTTCAGACCAGAGCTGTAACAGGACTTCTGCCTTAAGATGGCGGCCTGTCCGCCCTTGCGTGTGTTTCGGCAGCACCCTATTAGATGGCGTGGAATGTTGGCAAACAAGGTACAAGTCCTATACAAGCATTGGCATAGCCAATAGGTCTTGCCTTTGGAACCTTATAAGTATTTAGTTATGCAGTACAATATCCTTGGTGCAACAACATCAACTGTTGCATGACTAAACACTTATAAGGTCCCAAAGGCGAGACCTATTGGCTATGCCAATGCTTGTTAAATTCTGATACAGGAACAGTGGAATGTTAGCCCAAAGATACGAATTCTGAGTCGTGCACCTTTTTCCACATTCTACAATTTTCTCCTGACAGATTTCCCCAGAAAAAGGCTGAGGAAATATATCACAATAAAATGCTAAGAAATAAATGCAAAAGATGCAGAAATTGATTAGGTAAACATTGATTCCACTTTTTATGCTTTATTCTGAGGCCGGGACCTCAGGAGATGCTAACTATGTTACCCATTAACTATCCCACTCTAGGTCAGTAGTATTACCATGTGCACTAATTATAGCCCAAATACTACATAGCATACATAACATAAAATCATGGCCTTAGTCTCCAAATCGGTCTTTGTGCTTCTATCATGATGATATCCATACAGGTGCACAGGATTCACTATAAAGCACTCTGCTTTGCACATAGAGTCTATTATGAACAGTAGCGACTGGTTTCTGGCCAAAGTGGCGGGCGGAGGGAGAGGGGGGACTGGGGACGGACATCCAAAACAAAAATAATAATAAAAGAACTTACCTGTTTGACGCTCCTCTATGGCTCTGTCACTGTGCACTGCAGGCTCCCATAATCCCCTGGGCCAAATTTTACGCTGCATGAGAGCAGCATCAGGATTGGCCTGAGCGCCGTGGATTTGCGCTCTCAGGTAGACTAGGAGACTGTAAAAAGAACAATTAATGGACAGAATGCTGAACATTGTCAAATATTCACCCCAGTCCAGAGATCTGGGCCTAAATCCATCGTTTTTTTACTCCCCATGCCATTCCAGTTTAAACCCAGCTATATGCAAATCATACTTGACCATGTTCCCCATAGGAACAGTCCAGCCCGAACTGCAAGGCCAGGTCCTCCCTGGACTGGAAACAAGCTTCCTAGGACCGGTTTCGAGGTTTCACCTCATCAGCCAGGCTAGCTTCACTCCAGTGGCATGAAGAGCACGGGACTCACATTTGGGCATGCCCATCCCACTCGGGGTGACAAATGCAAAAAGAGCAATTGATGGACAATATGGTGAAAAATGTCAAATATTCACCCCAGTACAGAGATCTGGGCCTAAATCCATAGTTTTTTTTTTTTGGGGGGGGAGACTGTGCCTACTCTCACCAACCCGTCAATGCATCTGGGGTTGGACAGAGCTTCAGTGCACATGACGGTTTGTCCGTCCTGATATGGCCGGCCAAACCGTCATGCGCACCGACAACCAGTGCAGCTACCACTCCCCCTATGCCTGTCATCCCCGTGGCCCGCCCCCTAGACTACGCTTCAGAGAAAAATAAAACGATAATAATCACAGGTTTATTATCTTTTTATTTTTTGGCTGCTGGCAGGTAGGAGACGCTCCTCCACCATAGCGGAGGAGCCGCCACTGATTATGAAACAATCCCCTTGCTGCATATGCATTTGTTTCCAAGTATAAACAATCTCTTCATTGAAGCTCTTTCCTCCTACCATCAGTCCCCTGATTTAGAAGAACTTGATGGGGTGTAGAGAGATATATTCCTTCTTTTTTGTTGCTTCATTTGTTTGGAATGTACTCCGTCTTGACCTGTGTAAAGTCATTTTATGTTTAGGAAGGCTGTTTACATTAATCTGTTTTATTGATCATCTTCATAAATTTTCTGATGTTAGTTTAGTGAAAAGATGACTTGGGGTGTTTGTTGCGCTTTATAAGTAACAACTTAACTCACATCTTGCATGTGTAGATTTTCAGTATATCAAATGGGTACCTTTAGGCCCTAAACACAGGGCCCGTGACAACTTTAGGAGAAATTGGGCAGAAATTTTAGGTAGTGGCTCTTGTCTTCTGTTGATGACGCTTTGTCACCTGAGGGAAAGCTCAGGGGCCTGCAGCCTGACCTATGGGTACACTGAGACATAGCCCAACTATGTGAAGCCTGAGCATATCATTTATGTCTAACCAGAGGCATACCTCTTCCACCTTAAGCAAACGTCTGTAGGATCAGAGGGAATTGTAATATAGATGTAGAGTTTGCTTTATTGTGTGGCTTGTGTGGTGTTTCACAAGAATAGTGTCAACGTAGACGCTGTACACCTACACTTTCCTTGTTTTTAAATCACATCAGTCTCCCAGCTCATCATACTAGTGTAGTTGGCAGCAAAATGCTTGTAAAAAACGTATTCTGCTGTCAAACTTAGCCTGGGTCTGTCAAAAGCAGCACAATCTTGATATAGTGTATAAGAGGTTCCAGTGCAAACGTGTTGCACAATGAAAACATTTCTTTGTTCACTACTTGTTCCAGTTTTACAATGACAAACTGATATCATGTTTTCTGCTTGGTGTCTCTCCTGTGCCCCATTCAAGGTTGTCTCTTTCTCTCCCCAGGACTGGCTAATTGCTATAATTAGTAAATACATTTAGGGACAACCATTATGGAGACCATGGCCATTCTTCTAAAAGGAAATTTGAACACATTTGTAACAAATATTACATTTTATAATGCACATTGTTCTTGCAGTATTTAAAGAAACATTTATATTTTAGTGGATTTCAAACTGTGAGCTGGGATCTTCAGAACAGAATTGAAATCATGGTTGTTAATATAACATATGCTATTAAGAGGCACTCAAGGTTTGCAGGGCATTGCCTATCAGACCCATACTCTATTTGTTCTGGAGCTTTAATTAATATTTATATCCATTTCACTCTGGAACTCCATATGTAGCAAAGTTATTTCATGAGAACTACGATTTTGTCAGTTCTTCAGGCCTGGTGGCCTCCTGCATAGGTGTACCTCTGTCATCTCATTTGAGAACTGCTCAATACGGGCTGCAAAAAACGAGGATTTTATTTTGATTTAGAATAGCACAGACTCCTGACAGAGAAATTGCCAGGCAGCAATATTGCCAACTGATTCAAACTCTGCAGGAATGGAAGATGCATTAGGAATCAAACCTGAGACTTGCCAGTCACACTTTCTGAAGTCAGGTGCGTAAACTCACTAGACCTCCACATAGGCAGGGGCGTTGCTTCAGGGGGTGTTTGGGGTTTTACACCCCACCAATAAATTTATTTTCAGATGAATAGTTGGGTACAGGTGCCTTCAGTCGGGTATGTTGAGGTGTCTGTCGGATTTCACCTGGGATGTTTGCATACATACACTGACACTAACACACACATCTCTGCTTTGAAATACCTAAAAAAATGTATTTAACAAAATATTGTATTTCTCTCATTAAGTACTCCTATTAATCCGTATTTCTCTCTCTTTCCTCTGCCTCTTAAGCCCCAGTCATGCGTCCTGCTTGTCATATAATGCATTTTAACATTATATGCCAGCATGATGGTTGGGAAATCTGATGCCCCCACCCCCCCAATCTTACTGACCAAGCTACGACCCTGCACATATGTGGCCTCAAACAAGCTTATGTTGCAATGTCCTGATGAGCAGACTGAAAACGTCTCTTTGGTCATCAGTTACATCTTTCTGAAGATGGAATTAAAAACATTTCACAAACTTATTGTCATTCCACAGAAGGAATGTTTGGAAAATTGGCAAAAAGGGGCTTTGTCTTGAAATAACTTTGCGAAAGCTGGTTCCAAAATGCTTTGTATTTAAATCTGTAGAAGCTGCTTTTTAGCTGTCAACTCTCGAATTCCCCTTTATAAAGATCTGTCCGCAGCCTATAAACATTGACAAATGCTGTAAATTTATAGGGTTAGACTAATGTTTAAAAAGCTAATGCACAATTTATCACTCTATTTTCTGGTATTGGCTCTAAGGATAGCTCTGCCCCATTTCTTGTAGTGTTAGCCCCGTCACCATTGGGCCTCCCCCCTGCCCCAACCTCGAAGTTTGGGTCTAGTTGCAACCCTAGATGGATGGATGGATAGATAGATAGATAGATATGCATTTTTATGACTGAAAACATGAGGTTGGTAAGTCAGCTAAAACAGCTAAAACTTTCCTGAGGGCAGTTCTAAAAATCTTAAAACCACAATTAAATGTGACTACCAGCTCAGACTGTGGTAACGAGAATCTATGATCTGTCTCAGTGCTTGCCTGCATAGCACAGTTGTGGAAATGTACCCAAAAGTGAGCACACTGGTGCAGGGTTACCCTCTCGTCCACGGGTCCAAAGACTAACAAAAAGAGATCGGCACTGGAGTTGAAGTAAAACAACAAGTTTATTAATCACTCATGAGCGGGACCACATCCACACAACACCCTCAAGTATTGTTGTAGGAGGTACACTGAATTCACAAACCATCGTCCTTATATACAATTTTGTTGCAATGACAGCATATGGACAGAAATGGAAAGAGCGAGTTTAGACACAGAAAATAGCTATCAGCAAACAAGGGCAGATGGATGACCACTTGATCAGCAAATAAGAAAGGGGAGCAGGAATGTTTATGGCAGCAGTAAACGGTCAATAGATAGCCTCTAAGACCAGGTGCACCAGCAGCTACAAACCCCCCAGCACGTACATTGCTTAGCCATGTCGAAAGAGGTCAACTAAAGTTGATGACACAAGCAGGGTGAAAAGGCGAACAGCAGAGGACGAAAGAATTACGGAGGAAGCGAAATGGACACCACAGCCAAAAATGGCTTTCGCTTATGCTAACGTAAAATATTACACGTTTCCACAGACAACCCTTTTAGCATAAGCTAAGACATTTTCTTGTCCCTTCTAAGGGGTATGATATACATCGTGAATATCAATTAACATCATTTCACAAATTTCTCGTTCCATTGCTAAACGGGCATTTGCATTTTGGACATTCGTTTTAGATGGTACACAAGTAGTACAAGTGGAAATACAGAGGGAACAGAGCATTGGTCCACATTGTATGCATAAACAACAAGAGAAGATAATTGCAATAATTATGAATAGGGCCGACAATACTTTCAGACCCCATACAGAAAATTAGTTCCAGAACCATCCAGTCCAAGTCCATGTTCCTGGGTCTTGATGTATCTCAGTGGCTATTTTATGCAGTTTGGAAATGGCATCATAAACAGAAGGGGCGTGGTCAGGGATAAACACACAACAGCTACTCCCGATAATGCGACATGCTCCACCACGATCAGCTAATATTACATCTAAAACCATTCTATTTTGCAAAGTCACAATTCTCGTGATTTGGAGTTCTTCTGTAATATTTCCAAGAGCCATCGCTGTTTGATTAGTCACTGCCTCTAACACTCGGGTCAAGCGTCTTATTTTTCTACTATTCAAGGCCGCACCAACAAAGAAAAAGAGTCCCAAATTAAAGTCAACATATTGCTGTAATGCAGTGTCAGTTTGATCCACTTCATCATTATTTATAGTTCTTTTGAATCGGTTCAAGGAAATGTCATTAAACAATTTTTGATCTTTATGATAAGATGCAGGTGCTAAGAACACAGGGGGAAGCAAGAAGGACACATAGCATATTCCAGACCATCTAATTGGTAGATAATAGTAACCTTTACTTTCACAAATGAAATAAGTGTTATGTGAGGATAGAAAACTGCTATTGTTCGTTCCAGTGATATTCAATACTGTAGTACAGTCACTTTTTCCCACAGGGATACTCCTCCATTTCCCATATAGTTCCTTTGGCTTGTGGGAGGCCTTCATCATCAGGGTAACAAACTTTATTTAACTGTGTATTAAGTCCTCCTACATCAGCTGGAGCAATATTACTAACCTCAGCGGCCCACAAAATTGCAAACCAGGCTCTACAAGAGCCATTGTGTGAAAATGGCAGGGGAATGAGAGGCGTTCCTCCCTTCTTCTGATGGGCTGGCATCATTCCACATACCCAGCAGTTGGTAGTATTCGTAGCATTATGAGTATGATGCAACATTTGTATGAAAGTGTTATTGAGATATGACATTCGATGCTTCTTTTCATGATAGGGAAGAGTGAAGTAATAATGTTCCGTGGGAACAGGAGTAGTAGCAGGCAATAAGTTTCGAGCCGGAGTTATTTCCTCCACAACCCACATTACCACAGCAATGATGTCAGCAGTCAAAGTCAATCCAGTAATAAACATTGTGCAGCCGCTACAGATCTTTGCAGCATTTGATTTCTTCTCCTCAGGCATGTTCATCTCGTCGACAAACAACAAAATAGATGATGCCCTAAGGTCCTGGGCAGGCGTTGGTTTCTTCACTAACGTTGAGATGAGTAGTCACTAAAAGGCTACCCCCCTTTGTAGTCAGTCTTTAACCACCCAGGACAGTGGCTCAAACAGTCTCTTTTTGCGATGAAGTGTCTTTCTTCCTGGATCGAAGCAGATATCTAGATGCACCAGGGATCGTATGGTCCGGGAAAACTTCCTCAGGCCCTTCAGGTGACGCAGCTCGTCCTCTCTTGGTGACCAGAATGTTGCGATGATCTGTCAGCACAGCAGGGCTCACGAAGGTATGCGGAATCTTTCGGCAGTGGCTGGCGTGTACCCAGTTCTTCCTGTTGGTCACTCGCACTGCAGTTCTGGTAGCAAGGAGGACCTGCTCTGGGCCATGCCAGCGAGGGGCCAAGCAATTTGTCCATTGAAACGAGGACAAAATCTCCAGGCCGCAGATCATGACCATCACCCTGCGACCTGTCTGGAAGAGCTTCCCGCACCTGCTGATAAATAGAAGACAAGCTGTCAGTTAACTGGGACAAATAGTCACTCATCAACATGTGGGGAACATCATGTATAGGGCGAGGCTTAGGGACCTCCCAAATATTCATGGGCCTCCCAAAGACGACTCATGTGGCGTAAGGCCAGATCGTGTATGTGGTATCGATCTGATAGAAAGCAAGGCTAGGGGCAGTGCATCGGGCCATTTCAAAGACGTGGAAGCCTGTATTTTAGCCAATTTCAGTTTCAGGGTGGAGTTGTAACGCTCCACCAGGCCTGCTGACTGTGGGTGGAAAGCAGCATGAAATTTCTGCTTAATCCCCAACCCTTTCATGACATATTCTACAACTTGCCCAATAATTATTACAGCGCTCAAACTGAATGTAGTCCATTTGCAGGACCTCAAAAGGTGCAGATGGTGTCGCAAACCCTCCTGTTGGAGTTTGCGTTCCCTTTCCAGGATTATACTGGAGACAGACCAGACAAGACTGAACTATCTTTTTAGCAGTGCCGGCAATATCAGGATGATCCCAAACTTGCATGAGTTGTTTTGCTATTGAGGATGCACCAACATGTGCCGGCCCATGTGCCATGTGAATCAAGGGGTAGAAGTATGCTGTGGGTAACCTCCATTTGGTCATATCTTTATTCCTCCAGCAGCCCTCATCATCCAGTGTTCCCTCCTTAGACCATTGGTCTAGTTCGTCAGCAGAGGCAGATTGTTGCATGTCCAGCACTTCCTGCCTGGCATCATGCCAAAGTTCAGCTTGTGACTTAACCACATACATAGATGTGGTACTTCGCTGCATTGCGGTCTCACGGGCTGTGTGATCCGCAAAGGCATTACCTGCTCCTATTTTATCAGTCACTTTCTTGTGTGCACTACACTTAGTCTGGAGTTCCTAATACTGGTGCAGAGCAAAGAGCTTGGCATAACTGTTGGAAGGCATTCTGACATTCAGCAGTCCATGGGAGGGGCATCGGAGTGTTTTTAGTCAAAAGGGCCAACAAAGGTTTAATATTGTGCAAAAAACTGGGGATCCACTGCCTACAAAAAGAAGTAAGGCCAATCAGTGCACGGACATCCATCTGAGTACGGGGCACAGGAGTATCTAAAATGGTCTGAATGCGATCTGGTGTGAGTGCACGTCCCTCCTTAGACAGGAGGTGACCTAAATAGGTAACCTGCTGTCTACAATATTGCAATTTCTTTCGGGAGACTTTGTGATTATGGGAGGCAAGAAATGATAAAAATAACAGTGTTCCTTCTTCACACTGCTCAGGGGTATCTGCAGCTAACAAGATGTCGTCGACGTACTGGATAAGGGCCACCCCTTTTGGTACAGGAAAGGAATCGAGCTGTCTTTTTAATGCCTGACTGTAAATGCTAGGACTCTCTGTATAGCCCTGTGGAGCTCTGCAGAACCGGAAGGATCTATTTTTCAATGTGAATCCAAACAGATAACAGCTTTCAGGGTGAATGGGTATTGAGAAAAATACGTTTTTCAAGTCGATCACCAAAAATGTAGTGGCAGTGGGAGGGACCATAGTGAGAAGGGTTGTGATATCAGAAACTACCGGATATTGGGGCACTACAAGTTTATTAACCTCCCGCAAATCAATAATGAATCTGTAAATTTTAGTGTCAGTGTCTTTTTCAAAATAGGAAGGATAGGGCTATTGCAAGTATTATAGGGGACTTCTTCCACTACCCCCACTTTGATCAAATCCTGGACAATGTTTGCTAATGCTTCTTCACCTTCTCAGGATATTTTGTATTGGGGCAGTCGAGGCAATGAAACACCTTCCCTTACTTGGATTTGCACTGGTGGAATAACCATTTGACCCACATCAGTATCTGATCTGGCCCACAAGGTACAAGGTAGGGACGCCAGAGCGGCATCCTCATTGATAAGACAGGATCTCTCAACCATTGGATAATTGTCATTCAAAATAACACGCACACCTTCCGGAGAACAACGTATTGTAGCACGAAAATATTTAAGCATATCGATACCCACAATGTTGTCCGGCGTGTTAGGGGAAAGCAAAAATGGACATGCTGCAGTGAATTTGTCAAGTCCGAATTCAAGTGGCTGTGAGAGCGGGCTAGGTGTAGGTGTTCCATCGAACCCTATCGATGATATCATTGTGCCGGACAGGGGAGCCCTAGGAACCAATCTTTTAGACAGAGCACTATGGGTAGCCTCTGTATCAACCAGAAACCGATCAGTAGATCCCAAGACATTTGCGTCAACATAAGGACCCATTTGATCTACTGGCACCTCAACCGGTCCCTTACCCCATCCTAGGCATCCCTATGCGTAATCGGAATCTGCAAGTGCATCAGCAGAATAATCAGACATTTGATTTCGTCTATCCAAAGTATTAGAGTAATTTGGTCCTTGTTCAACTGCCTCAAACCTGGGACGAGCTCCTACACCTCCCCTGTTTCCTGAATTCCCTGGACGTCCTCTCATACTTCCCCTTCCCCGCTGGTACTGCTGACCTCGCAAAAGAGGGCACTCAGAACGCCAATGCCCAGTCTCTTTACAATAGGCACACTGATCAGGAGACAAATTTGCTTGAGGAAGAGGGAGCGCTCCGGGTGTATACATTGCACGTCCGCCTCTTCCACCTCCCCTATATGGTGGACCATATACTTGAGCCATCATAACTTTTGTCTTTTAAGTCTTTAACCTTCTTATCCTCCCTGCCTTTCGCTTCCTGTTCCTGTCGCTCATAATATTGGGCCATGGTCAAAAGGGAAACTGGGGAAGACGTGGTCCAAGAACTCTCACTGGCCTTAAGGCGACTAGCTATTTCCGGTAACATATTAGCGACAAATTTGTCGACAAACAAATGTTTACCCGTGTCATCGGCCAGTGACTGGCCACTAAAATCATGGAATGTCTCCTCAAATCTAGAAAAGAAATCAGAAACTGACTCATCCTTTTTCTGTTTACAGGACGCTAACGTAGTCCAATCTATTTTCTTAGAGGGTATGAGAGTCTTCAACTTAGTCACAATAGCTTTAGGAAGATCTAATATCTCCTTCTGAGGTTTCTGCGCAGGCTCCCTTTCCGCATCTATTTCTTCTAAATGTTCCCAGGTATCACCAAATGCCACATTGTCATCTATTTTACGTATTGTTCTCCACATATCAGGGGGCAAAATAAGCCCGAAGAACATATCGATGTCTGGCAAGGTCATAGTGCAGGAGCTGATAGCTCCTTCCACCTCCTCATAGAAGGCGGCGGGATTTTTCCGGGGGTCGGGCAAAACAGCCTTAAGAGCCATAACTACATGATTGCATGGTCTCCCTGAGCATGTGGATGAGCAGGCATTGTCTGAAGCTTAATTCGAGCAAAACCGAGGTGGTGCTTTTTGGAAACCTTGCTCCCCTTTGGTCACCAATCTGGTGGCCAAGCACACTGGGCCCCCTTCCAACACCAGTGGTAAAAGCTAAAAACCTGGGGGTCATAATAGATGAGAAGTTGAATTTTAAATCGCAGGTTTCTAAGGTGGTATCTTCTGCCTTCTTCACCATTAGAACCGTGCGTAAGATTCTTCCATTCATTCCGGTAAATACTAGAAAAACTGTTTTAACTTCCTTGGTCTTATCTAAGTTGGATTACTGTAATGCCTTATATATAAATTTACAGTCCAATCAACTTAGAAGATTACAAGTGGCACAGAATGCTGCTGCCAGACTGGTGCTAGATGTCCCTATGCATCAGTCAATTAGGGCCGGGATACAGGAGTTGCATTGGCTGCCAGTCGGCCAGCGCGTGAAATTCAAGGCACTTTGTATAGTGCACAAGGCACTTTATAGAGTAGGTCCACGATTTCTATGGCATGCTTTTAGTTGGTATTCCCCCAGCAGACAACTACGATCGGCTAATGCTTTCCTGATGCCCACTTCCAGAGTCAGGACGATGAACTGGGGGGGAGGGGGAGGAGTTTCAGACATAGTGCTATTAGGCTATGGAACTCCCTTCCGCTCGTTCTTAGGAAGATATCTTCTTTGATTGAGTTCAGAAAAAATCTTAAAACATGGCTTTTCAAAAACTAATTTCCCTTACAGTATGCGGTCCTTAAGCGCCTAGACACCTATGGGTATTAGCGCGCTATAAAAGTTGTTATAACATAACATAAAATCTGCTCTACTCCAAGGAGTGTAAACCCAATTATATATAAAATATCCCTTTGCATCATCCGGAGTTTTATCATCATTTGTTCCTGCACCCTTCGGGGGAACATACAGGGGTGCGGCTTCATGCATTGGTTTCATAGTAACTTTATTACTGCCGGAATTGCCTTCTTTCACCGGAACATCTGTTTTCTCTGCCTGGGATTGAACTGCTTCTACTACTTTACTCTTTCTAGCTAATTCTTGCTCCTTACGTAAATGTAGTGTTTCATTTCGAAAATTTAACTATTCGTCTAATCGTATCAGATATATCTGAAAAAAGGTAAGTCCCATCTACTAACCGCTTTTTTTTTTTTTTTTTTTGTAAAAATACTTTTATTGATTATCTGAAAAACCCATACAAATAGTTTCATGGGTAACGTACAGGAGAAGTTGGGGAAGCAATACATATTACACATATATAGGCAGTGGCATAACAGCAGCCCCCGCAAAGTGACCCCCCGATGCCGCAGTAGGGCCCCTCAGGGCACATTATCGAATCCCCATCAACCCCGCACAGCAAGTCGGCTATATAGCCCTAGGCAGTTCCATGCAGGCTATCGCCCTGAGTTCAAGTTCAACGAAAAAGAAGACACTCTCAACGCCCAACCCCCCCTTCTAGCCCACAAGTCCCCAACAAACCCCCCCACCCCCTCCTCCCTCCCCCCCAAGCATGCCGCCGACCACTAAGGAAGGTCAAGGGTATTCCCAACTCCCCCGCACCAGTCGCCAGATCCCCTGCCGCACAATTCCACATCCCAGTCAGGGTAGGAACACTGGGGGTAAGCCCCCGCAAGATCCTCACCTGCCTTATCACACCTCCCCGTCAGCCAGTACACATCATATCAGTTAGCGCTAGCACCCTCCATCTCATCCAGTGCACTCTCTTCGGCATCAGGTGGATCTACTAACCGCTTATAATCAACATTCAGATCAGCTGGTTCTGTTTCGTCAGAAATATGCCGCCAACCATATATTACCTCCCAACAGAATTTTTCTACGAAATATAACTGGTCTATATCTTTCCAAGGTTGAACCATATTTATGAGGATCGTCGCTGTAGTAGTCCGACGAGCTTCCTCTTTACCAGTGCTTTTTAATGTATCTTTTTCTGCTTTAGTCAAAGTAGAGCGAGTCTGTCACTTGTCTTTATCTTTATCCTCTGAGGAAGAGAGCTCCTCATCAGAAGCCTCATCCTCAGGGGCACTTGGAGCGGGAAATTTATACGGGGTGGGGGTCGTTCTAATAGGATGCAATCATCCTGAGGCGTATTAAGTAGTGGATAGATAGGGCGCCTAATAGGATACTGGCCATTTATTGCTAATCGACGTTCTCTATCTTCCTTTTCTATTCTTTTCTTCATTTCTTTGTCTTTTAATTCCACCCCTTTTTGATATATCGTCTTTCGCTGCTCTTTCTCTGCTATAGCTTCCGCTCTTTTTGCTCTTTCTCGCACTTCTTTATCCCACATACGTACACAATCAAACATATCCTGTCTACTCTTTCTTTTAAATAAACACTGTTCTACATACTGAACTTTTTAGAATCAAATGACCCATTCACTGGCCATTGTAAATCGGACTCTTTCTTTGTGTATTTGTTCCACAATGAACCGTACATTATGGGACAAATACCATATTTAATATACATCTCTCTATTTGGCGTCCCTTCTGGAGGAGCCGGCTGACTTTGTTCTAAAGCATTCTTGGTACCACAAGAGCAGCAACACCACTTACGGTGTGTGCTGAGAACAGGCATGTTTTCACAAGTATATGTAAAATATTACTACTCCAAACAAATATTCCAAAAGGAGAAAAATCTACACATTACCTGCCTTCAGTCTTTGCAAAGAATGAATACCAAAACCAAACCAAAAAACCAAACCAAGCAAATCAAGAGTGCCGCTTCAGCGACCTTACCAAACAGAAGTCTCCAACTCCCACCTGCCGATCTCTGGTCGACCTAATGGTCACTGCAGAATACGCCAAAGAAAGCCCCAGTCGAGACCGGCCACCACCTGGAGGGTCAAATCGGGAAAACCGGAAAAGTCACGTCGGCCTGCAAAGACAAGGGTCTCCTCATGCAGTGCGCATCCTCAGTAATATTTCGATCCTCCGTCGAGACCACTCCTTCGGACGGCCGCGTCTCCGATGGGGCCCCACATGCTCGGCGCCAACTGTGGAAATGTACCCAAAAGTGAGCACACTGGTGCAGGGTCACCCTCTCGTCCACGGGTCCAAAGACTAACAAAAAGAGATCGGCACTGGAGTTGAAGTAAAACAACAAGTTTATTAATCACTCATGAGCGGGACCACGTCCACACAACACCCTCAAGTATTGTAGGAGGAGGTACACTGAATTCACAAACCATCGTCCTTATATACAATTTAGTTGCAATGCAAGCATATAGACAGAAATGGAAAGAGCGAGTTTAGACACAGAAAATAGCTATCAGCAAACAAGGGCAGATGGATGACCACTTGGTCAGCAAATAAGAAAGGGGAGCAGGAATGTTTATGGCAGCAGTAAACGGTCAATAGATAGCCTCTAAGACCAGGTGCACCGGCAGCTACAAACCCCCCAGCACGTACATTGCTTAGCCATGTCGAAAGAGGTCAACTAAAGTTGATGACACAAGCAGGGTGAAAAGGCGAACAGCAGAGGACGAAAGAATTACGAAGGAAGCGAAATGGACACCATAGCCAAAAATGGCTGTCGCTTATGCTAACGTAAAATATTACCTGTTTCCACACAGTAATTGTATATAAAATGACCACATTTACATTTCCCTGTTCAATAGGTCAGTTTGTCATCCCTACAAACCCCCTTATGTGCATACTTGAAGTAATTTGTTTATGCTTACTAAATATACATCAATCCATCAGGAAAAAGAGAACTGTATGGGGAAAGGGCTGTGGTTTCATAAAATGCAGCAAGAGGAAAGCTTGCCAATACGGTATTAATAAAACAATACTCGCTTCTCCCTTTCGCAAAAGGCCAATGAAAATCAGAGGAACATATAAATGTAAACTGAATATGCAATGTACATTTTTATATGTCTTTGCAGAAATATATGTGGGTAACACCATCTTGCAAGTACATAAGCACATTCTGCAGCACAAAAAGGCAATAAAAATAGGGATACAAACTATCCAGTTGCACAACATCAATGACCAGGATCTCAAATACAATGTAACTGATGCAATGCTGTGGAAGTATAGAGGAGGTAATGGGGAGAAGAAACTCCGAAGATTAGAGTTTAGGTACAATAGCGAACTGAACAGTAAGACACCTGGTGGTTTGAATGTGAAAGAAGACACACACACACACACACACACACACACACACACACACACACACACACACACACACACACACACACACACACACACACACACACACACACACACACACACACACACACACACACACACACACACACACACACACACACACACACACACACACACACACACACACACACACACACACACACACACACACACACACACACACACACACACACACACACACACACACACACCCCCCCCCCCCCCCCCTACCTACCTCTTTAAAAGCCTTCTCTGATCTCAAGTGCAATGTTATGGACAAGCAACAGTTCTCGTACCTGTTTGCAGTGGAAGTGGAAGAGGAGCCCACTAGGGCGAGATGAATTTAAAAATAATGAGAATTATGTTGAATCAAGTTGTATAGGACTTCAAAATTGTTTTTCAGTTTGCGTATTGATTTATTTTATTTAAATAAGTAACAATATCATGTGGATGAATCAGTGATGGGACAAGACACCAAGTGAAAGTTGATGGCATTAATTCAGCTGTGAACCTATGACCTAGTTGGAATGAATATTGTTAATAAGACAATGCAATTTGTAATGAAATGAAGCTCAGTTTCAATTTTAAGATTAACACAGTTTCGTTTGTACAAGCACAGTTTGCACTGTAATCAGTAGTGGAAAAATGTGAGGTGTATTTTTTCTATGTTCACTTCAAATAGTATAACATGAGCACTTTCAAGAGACGTGCAAAATGGCGCACTGAGTCAGGCTGTATTTCACCGTTGAAACGTGTCATGACAGACAAGTTACGGATAAATACAACAAGCAGCTTGAGATCATGGTACCTGTGTTTGTGATTTATGAGACGAGAAACAGATATATATATATATATATATATATATATATATATATATATATATATATATATATATATATATATATATATATATCCACAGTGCTCCTCGAAGGCTCCCAAACCGTGGGGGGTGGAGCGTCCAAGTGGCGCGAGCCGGCAGCTTAATTCCAAAACAACCCTAGCATGTAGAAGATGCTCACGCAGGGCTCCACTTGCAGGAAACAAAGTTTATTGTGCAAACGAAATGCGTCGCATTGTTTACACAATAAACTTTGTTTCCTGCAAGTGGAGCCCTGCAAGAGCTGGGGCCGAGAAAAAGGGGGGGGGTCCCAAAACACGTTTCCTCCATGTTAATTTCCATAGCAAACTTTAGACACAGCTACAGCCAGAACTGCTGAACGGAATTACACCAAATTTGGCAAAAAGGTAGCTCTTGGTTCAGAAAGCACTCTTTTTGTTAAATGGTGTAAATCTGTTCAGTAGTTCCTGAGAAATTTAAACATTTCTCAGATATACAACTGGGGACGCGGAGGATCCACGAACCTTCCCGATGTTGTGCCTGAGATCTGATTGGCTGCCAACACTTCAAACCAGGAAGTGTTGGCAGCCATCTTGTGACTCAGTTGAACCAAGTCACAAGAAAAAAGGGGAAAAAAAACGTGCAAAAATAAGAAAAGGGGTCAGGGTAGAAACATCCTGGACCCTAGGCCAGCCCACAGCGACCCCCAGTGCCAAAAAAAGCATTTAAAAAAAGCTTTTCGGCGGAATTCGCGGTGGATTTGCGAATCCAGCCGAAAATCTTTAAAAAACGAAGCGCGGTCTCCCGCGCTTCGTTTCCTTTAAGCCCCTGGGTGAGCCAGGTCCAAGGGGCAATGAAAAAATGAGGTGCGGGCCCCTGCATGCCCCAGGGACTGCCACCTCCCTGGGGCTAATAGATTGTATGCGGGGGCTACGCCCCCCCAGCCCCACCGCAGTCCCAGGGACCGGCGCCTCCCCAGCGCTTAATTGATAGTGAAAATGCATGGGGGGCTACTGCCCCCCTCCGCAGCCCAGGAACCGCCACCTCCCTGGTGCTATGTTTGGGAAATGCGGGGGGCCAATCGCCCCCCCCACAGCACCGGGGACCGCCACCACCCCAGGGCTATTTACATAATTAGGCATGGGGGGGCTCCTGCCCCTCCACACAGCCCCGGGGACCGCCACCTCCTAGGGGCTAGGTTGAAAATAATATGTGGGGGGGCTCAAGCACCCCCACAGCCCCGGGGACCCAGGAACCACCACCTCCATACTTTGCAAATTGGAGGGGGGCCGCGTGGCCCCCCTCCTGGAGCCGTAAATGGCACTGGGGACCGCCACCCCCCAGGTCCGGCTCCAGCAATGTCCCGGGGGGCCCACCCCCGGGATATTGCAGTTTGTATGGCTTGGCGGGATCACTGCTCCCGCCAAGTTATAGCCCGCTCTGGTCTGCTTCATGGAAGCGAGAGCAGGAAAAATGCTCTTGCTTCCATGAAGCTGAGCAAAATTGCTTTTGGGCAGAGGGAGCTGCATGTTTGGAGCTCCCTCTGCCCATAAGCAATGCCGGCTCCCTGGGCAGAAATCTGCTTCGGAAGGGGGGCGGTGCGGCCACTCTCCCGTTTTATAACAATAAAAAGATTTAAAATGGGTCAGGCCCCGGGGGATGGGGTCCCCGGGGCCCAAATGGGTAAAGGGAAGGGGGCCACACAGCCCCCTTCCTAAAATAAAAAAATTTGGAGGCCGGCAACTCGCTGGAGGTCCCGCCCCTTTTCTCCACTACTCTGCAAACGCACCTCCTGGCGTGCTCTTGGTTGGGGGATGAAGTCTCCTTCGCTGCTGAGGGTCCTTAGGGGCCAACTAGCCCACCTGTTACCGCCAGTAAGCTCCACACAGTGGGATTGCTGAGAGGTGGTCGGAGGCCACGCCCCTTTTCCCACCACTCTGCAAACGCACCTCTCCGCGCACTGCTGGTGGGGTGATGAGGATCCCTTGCCTCACAGCAGCTGCGGCGAGGGGTGAAGTTTACAGAGGGCTGGTTATCCCTGAATAGGGAGTTTGATAGATCGTAGGAGGGACTCTGTTAACATCTTGCAGAGATTTGTGCGTGGGACTGTGACCCTCATGTAATTCCCATTGGGGAAGGATTGGACATTTGTACCATGTGGGCCCGACTTGAGACCTGTTGAGGTAATCGCAATACCTGCACGGCATGGTAGCCGTATGATTACCTAATTTGAACACATTTGCAGCCCTCCCATTGTCTGACAGTATACCAATGACATTGGTGGTTACTCTATTTACAGCCAACCGAACTCTGTGTTTTACTAAAGCATTTCCAGTACTTGATAAAGGCAATCTTGCCGAAACGTGTCGTGGAGGAAATTGTTGATGACCATTAAATCTTTTTTTTTTTTTTTAAAACAACCCTGTGAGTGCTCCTGTTTTGTTTGGAAGTTGCTGTGCAGCAAGCGAGTTCCCGTCCTCGCAGTGGATGATAGCACCCGTCCTAAGTTCGGAGCCTTTGGTGGGAGTGAGTAAAACGGGGATATCTAGACCGCTCCTGTACCGCCTCTGCAGGATGTGCCAGTCGCCCATGGAGGGAGCAAGTTATACAAACTTGTGGTGTCTCAGTTATTGAACGGACACCCGCTTGCATGCCCTCATGTTCAATCCAGGGACTGTGGCTAGGGGTGAAGTTCACAGAGAGCTGGTTATCCCTGAACAGGGAGTGTGATAAATCATAGGAGGGACAGTGTTAACATCTTGCAGAGATTGGTGCGTGGCATGTGACCCTCATGTAATTCCCATTGGGGAAGAAATGAACATTTGTACCATGTGGGCCCAACATGAGACCTCTTGAGGTAATCGCAATACCCGCACGGCATGGTAGCCGTATGATTACCTAATTTGAACATTTGCAGCCCTCCCATTGTCTGACAATATACCAGTGACAGTGGTGGTTACTCTATTTACAGCCAACCGACTCTGTGTTTTACTAAAGCATTTCCAGCACTTGATAAAGGCAATCTCGCCGAAACGCGTTGTGGAGGAAATAGCTGATGATCATTAAATCTTTTTTTAAAAACAACCCCGTGAGTGCTCCAGTTTTGTTTGGAAGTTGCTGTGTTGCATGCGAGTTCCCGTCCTCACAGTGGATGATAGCACCCGTCCTGAGTTCGGAGCCTTTGGTGGGAGTGAGTAAAACGGAGATATATATATATATATATATATATATATATATATATATATATATATATATATTCCATCAACAAAGGTTGCCCCTATGGAGGAGCCTCAAGCAGGTAGGTGATATTTCATTCCTTTATTCGTGCAGGCTGCAGACAGGTTTGGCAGACATTATCATCAAAGTTCATACTGCCAGACGCGTTTCGGGCCATCCTTGCCCTTAATCATTGGCATTAGTGCGTAAAACAAGACAGATGAGTGCGACTGTATTTAAATTCTTTAGACCGCCCCAGTGGGCGTGGCCATCAACATAGCCTTCTGGTCTTCGTAGTCCCACATAAGTATTACTCCAGTGAGTTCGTCTCAGAAATACGTAATAAAAGTTCATATTAAAACCACAGTGGGGTGATGAAACAGTCTTACTACAAACACGCTGCATGCTCCATAGGGGAGCAACCTTTGTTGATGGAATGTTAGCGGCCAGCCTAGCCGCGGAGGAGCCCCACCGCCGGAGAGCGGACCCGTGGAGACGCCACTCGGTGTCGACATCATTACGGGAGGTAGTTCGCATATGCAGGCAAAAGCATGCAGCGTGTTTGTAGTAAGACTGTTTCATCACCCCACTGTGCTTTTAATATGAACTTTTATACGTATTTCTGAGATGAACTCACTGGAGTAATACTTACGTGGGACTACGAAGACCAGAAGGCTATGTTGATGGCCACGCCCACTGGGGCGGTCTAAAGAATTTAAATACAGTCGCACTCATCTGTCTTGTTTTACGCACTAATGCCAATGATTAAGGGCAAGGATGGCCCGAAACGCGTCTGGCAGTATGAACTTTGATGATAATGTCTGCCAAACCTGTCTGCAGCCTGCATGAATAAAGGAATGAAATATCACCTACCTGCTTGAGGCTCCTCCATAGGGGCAACCTTTGTTGATGGAATATATATATATATATATATATATATATATATATATATATATATATATATATATATATGGAAACCCGAGCTAAAGCTGTTCTGAGGTCAGATCTAAAAATGTAAAACCCACCAATAAAATGTGACTGAGTTCAGATCGTGGAAACGAGCCACTGTGAGCTGTATCAGTGCGTGACTGCATAGCTGCGCAGCCATTGTGTGTTTATTGACCACATTGACATTTCCCTGTTCAAAATGCCAATTTTTCACCCCTACAAACCTTCTTATGTGCATACTTGAAGTGATTTGTTTCTGCTACCAAATCTACAGCAGCCCCACCAGGCCCTCCCATAATAATCCTTGACATTTTAAAGTAAAATGTAATTTTAATACCTTTCAAAACATAATCTGCTCAGTCCTGCTCAATCCGGCTTTTATGGTGGTCATTTGATTAACTCTGCCTTACTTAAGATGTTAGTGACCATATGTCTGCCGAACCGGAAGGTGATTTGTCTGTTGTTCTTTTGAAGAGCACTTTGCAGGATATCTTGCTTTTATTCGTTTCAGTTTTTTTTCCCAAAAAGCGTACCCTATTCTTACATTGCATTAAAACAATGGTGCGTTTTTTGGGGATGCTGATACATTGTATGGTTTGTTTCTCCCTTCTGTCTCTTTGAGTAAACCCATTGGCTTAAAGCAAAACTCGATGCTGGAAACTTACTACTTTTTGGCAGCTGCTGCTTTCAGTATTACTTGTAATTTATTGTAAAACGTTATGTTTATAAACCAACTTTTCATATCAACCATTTAAATCACAAATAACTGTATAAACAACAATGTAGATAAAATAACCATTAATCTCAGCAGGCTTTTTCTAAAGAACTCTCTCTACTGCCTCCTCCAGAAATCACATTTCCACCAAAAACTCAAAGGCAAAAGGGCAGGTGTGAGTGACCTTTTTAAAAAAAAAATATTACTTGCATACAAACGCCTTTGGTTTAAAAGCAGTGAACAGTCAGTTGATGCACCAGATCAACTGTCAGACGTATCTCAGGCGCAATTTCCAGTATTCATAACAATCAAACTGCAGAATGTTGTCTTGTGTCTCAGAGAACAAACACCATCCTAAGCAAAAAATAAATTCCTTACATTCCCAGGTGGCAATTTAGCTATGTCAGAACCCCCAAAGATTCTAGAGTCAAAGAAATTGAGTGTTTGCTTAGAAAATAAAGGCCCCGATTGAATGGGTTATTGTGTTCTGACCCCTACACAAGCCCTTGCCGGAATTCTGTGTTGTGTGGTATTTACCGCACCTGCCAGTGCTTAATTTGTAAAAAAATAAATAAGTGCCAGGGCCCTCGTCAGGAGGCCACTGCAGCTTGCACCACCCATTGCCCCTGCCAGTGCTGCTAGTGACATTACCAACACAACTACTAACCATTGCACTCCTACAAGTGTGATAATTAAGGTTATTCCAGGCACCCAACACTAGAAGAATGGCTTGGGCAGTAGGTATTAGCCTTTTTAGTGTATATTGAATTAATAAACGATTGGTGTTGTGTTCATTTCTTAATTAGACAGACAGCACCACCATGTGGCGGACTGTCATAAGTGCTGGCGCTGAGCACCAGGAACCACCAGCTAAAATTAAGCACTGCTGGTAACTATCCGGTGCAATAAATACCTCACCCTTCATTAATCTTCAATGTCATACCAGCTGGAATTCAGGGGCGTAGCTTCATGGGGGGTGTTTGGGACTGTTACACCGCCCTAAAAAATGTATTTTGTTGTAAATAGTTGGGTACAAGTGCTTTCAGTCAGGTGTGGTGAAGTGTCTGTCGCATTTCACCTGGGATTTTTACATGCCCACTCTGACAAAAACACACACACTCGCACACAATCTCTCTCTTCTATTTTGAAGGCCATAAAAAATGTTGATTTGTTTGAAAAATGTTGTGTTTTAAGTGCCCCTTACAATACAACCTCCTCTCGCTTTCCACTGCCCCTTAAGCCCCACTTATGTCCTGCTTCTCGTATATTGTGTTTAAACAAGATATCCCAGCGTGATTGTTGGGAAATCTGAAGCTCACCCCCTTTATCTTATTGACCAAGCTACGCCCCTGCTGGAATTCAGTAGTGCAAAACAGCACAGTATTTACCGTACCATGCTGATTTAGGTGCGGCAAGCAACATAATCTGCACGTTATTCTCAAGATACTTGGAATAGAGGCTATTTATCGCACTCGATAAATTCTGAACCACGGAGAGTGGAATTTTAAAGGAGTGCCATACATAGCATCTACTCCTCCAACACACTCCTAATCAGGGCCAAAGAGTATCTATTTTTAGAGACGCATGCTTGCAGAGTTCCCAAAAGTAGTGAGATTGGGAAAAGGAGACCATTCAGTGATTGGCTGCCATGAAGCGAATGTAGTCTGAGAGCCAAACAGTACATTTTAAAACTACATTTGGCCTATTGGATTGGTCAAAGAATGACCAGCACAATTCTAGCAAGCTTTGGCAGTGCTGACCATTTTGGCTGTCGTGTAGTGGTTGGGAATACCATTTATTATTCAGTGCTGTAAGCTGTACTGTAAGCTGTTGTGAGCTGAGAGCTACCCTGCTGAGAGTGGTGCTGTATACAACAAGGTGTGGTGTGTTGTAAGCTGTGGTGCTTTGAGCTGTGCTGCCCTTAAGTATCACTTGTTGGTGCTGCGACTAGTAGCAGTACTATTAACTTGTGCTGTAATAGCTGGGCTGTCAGCTGCACTTCAAAGTATGTAGTGAACGCCAGTGAACGAGAGGTTTGGACTGGTTTCTAGGGGAATCAGGCAGTGTCTGATGGGCTGCTCTGACAGGTCAGTGTGGGGGCAGGTTTTATGTTCTGGTGTGATGTTTTCTTACCATTGATTTCCCTGATATTAAAACAACCATTAAACACACAAGATGTGATGTGAGGCTGCTTGCAATAAGTCTAAGCACTGGCAATAGCTGGGGCACACTCCAACCCATCTTTCTTTTGCTTACCATGCCAACTCAGTTTGGACACGGCCATATGCAAATCAGTCTTGAACGTGCTCCTCATGGGAATAGTCCAGCCCAAACAGCCAAGCTAGGACCTCTCTGACGAAAAACAAGCAACACAGGACCAGTTGGCCCAGTGAGCATGGGACCCACGTCTGGGCATACCCATGCATCTTAGGGCAATACATGAAACACACAAAAGGGGATGGGTAACTGAGTTGACATGGTGAGCAAAAGAACGATGAGTTGGAATGTAACCTCGAGCTCCTGCCAGTGGTTAGACTTATTGCAAGCAGCCTCCCATCACCTTTTGTGTGTTTCATTAAAACAAACATTGGCTGCAGCTAGCACATGTACGTGCAGACTTCCATATCTTCCAATACACTTATACCTCGTATCTTTACAAGTTCCTAACTGCCCTAAATTGCAAACATGGGCCATATTTTAGCTATCTCATTCACAGGGGTGGGGGCACTTTTATTTTGGTGCCTGGGCCTGTTTTCTATCCCAGTCCGACGAGTCGGGAGACAGCATGTGTTGATCGGTCTCTCACACGGGGCTTCTCGGGCACAGTTTCAGAGACCAGTAAAGTGGGTAGGGGAAGCAGAGGTCCATTTGTGCCAGTAGAGCCACCAGTCCTCTTCTCTTGGGGACCGGGATTTGTTGGTGCTGATAATAGCTCTTGTCAGTGCTTTAAATGGAAAAATAGAAGTTCAGGTACCAGTGGCGTCTGCCGCAAAACTCAAGTGGGGGGCGAGGGGTGGGGCACAGGGGATTAGGGAAATAATAATTTAAAAAATAAAAGTACTTGCCCTGCCGCCAACGCTGCCGTCCGCCTCGGTGCTCCCCTTCTCTCCTTCTATTGGTGTCCCAGCAGTCCCTGTGACACCAGCACAGGATCCCCACCCAATCCCGGCGCTGCTCTCAATAGCATAAGAGCAGCGCCAGGATTGGTCTGAGTGGCCTAGATTGCCGCTCAGACAGTGACTGGGAGTCTGTGCTGTTTCTCCAACCGGGCTGTGAAACACAGCTGGGTTGGAGAAACTTAAGTGCGCATGTCTGTTTGGGCGGCCTAAGACGGCCAGTCAAACCAACATGCGCACTTTACAGTGCACCTACTGTTGTATTCCTCTTAGGGTGTCCATAAACGGGCTTTCCAGTATCATGTCCTTATATAGGCGCAATTCGCCCTGCCCTTATATAGGCATAAAATCCCAGCCCTTATTTAGGCATTAAACCGTGCACTCCAAATACAGGCATGGTCTCTGACATCCGCGAACCCTAACGTCACAACGAGTTCATGAAGAACAGACCCTTAAGCTGCGGGAGTTTCCCTAGCCCAGGACTATTGATTTCTTCAAGGACTCATATATTATGCATGAACCATTATTCCTTAGGGGTTCATTCATGACGTTTTCGCTGTCCGACTCACGTTAATACTAACATTCTTAGGTACTCTCAGGTATAAATATACCTTCCCTAGCCCTTGTAAACTAGAGGAGACCTCGACTTCAGAGGAGCCCGTTTCCCGGCCTGACGCACTGAGAAGACGCTGTCATCCCAGCACGCAGAGTCCAGCTTCCAGTGATCTGACTTCCCTTGCGGGGTGTTGGAGTTCGAGTCTGGCAAAGAGATTCCTACCTCTCTCATTCTTCAGGTATGGAGCAGACTAGAACCTAGAGGGACTCTTGGCATACTAGGCATACTAGGCTTACCATACTCTTAGTATACCATAGTAAGGAATACTTCACCTACTTCATACCTCGTCCTATACCTAGGTTAGGTTAGGTACATTGGGGTAGAACTAGATTAGAAACGCATCGTATGAGTACTCGCATTTTTAGTCTGTGTTATTTATGTAAAAGCATATGTACTAAAAGATAATGCTCTCGCAGTATTATTTATTTCTACTGCTCACACTGTACATTATTTATCTCGCATACTGTCTTGTGATCGTAACAGCACATTTTACTTACAACAGAAACAAGACTGTTCAATAAATCTTTTATTGAAACGCCCGTCTATTTCTTTCTGTGTAACTTGGAGAAAACTAAGCATGCACGACTGAGCTGAGTGAAATAGTTATCTATTGTTTCCACGACTCTGGGACACGTTCTGATTCTAAAGGGAAACACAGTGGTCATGTTTTGCGGCTGCCAGAAACTACTCCCTTCTTGTTGTCAAGGAGTTTCTAGTGGCCTCTGAGCTAGCTGGCACAAGTAATTAAGTTTAATATACTCAATAGGGACATACTGACCTTAGTCCTATGTCAAACCTATAGGATATATTATTCCAATGCGCAGAGCCTATTAGGGAAATAGGAGCTACACTACATGGCGCCCAACGGTTTGGTAAGACGTTAGATACTGAGTAACTCAACCGTGCTTTTTCTCTCAAGAGACCCCTACCCATATACTCCAAAAGACGTCTGGAGTGGGCAAGGTTTAGTATCCGCCACAGCTACATAGGGCAGTACCCTATATATTAGCTGTTTGGTTTGCTCAACGTTGAAGGATACAGTGTTCCAAAATATTGTGCACCTTATCTTTGTTTCCTTGAAACTTGTTCTACATTTTTCAAAAAACAAAATGACTGAAGACGCCGGAAACGGTGGAGCTGCGGCTGATCCAGCCCAAGCAGCAGTTTTTAACATTACAGGTTTAAATGAAACCGAGGAGGGTGTCATAAACATCGCTTCAAACTTAAGAAGAGCCATCACTCTAAAACTTATAAAACATGGCCTACCACCAAGAGGCGGTAGAGCAGTTTTCGTGATAGAGGCACATGAATCCTTTCAGACAGAGGTATTCTATTCATGGGTAATATTTCCTGAATCTAATTCAGTAACACACATGTTTCACTTCTACAAAGAAGATGAACCACCAGAGGAATACATTCCTTTCGAGGATATAGAAATTCCATTAACATACCAGGAGCATCAGCTCTGGTTTAAAGGTGCCCTAAAACATCACAGAAACATTACCAGGCTCGGTCCACTAGGTAGACCAGGAGCAACATGGCCGATTCTAGCCGGCTACACACCTCATCCTGAACTGGATATAATGTCAGATGAGGACTTACTTGTTCAAATACAAGAATTAATAAAAATTTACAGACAATTGGTCCAATATGTCATGCAGACTTTTACAGTCCAGCAACCATTAACAATTCCAAATCAAACTCCTCACCAGGGGAATACACTAAAAATTACACCACAGACTCTATACGCAGTCATGGGTAAAATGCCCACAAAACGTGAGCAAATTCCATTCTGGATAGCTAAAAAAATTACTCAAATCGAAGCAGTATTTCCAAATACTAGCCCGTATGAGAAACACAGAATACTGACAATCAGTTTACCAATAGGGATCACACCACAACTGGAAGACTGCACCACTTGGGGCTCAGTCTTTGCTGCCATCTATACTAAAACACATGGCATTCCGTCAATTGCGGTAATACCTGATGTCCTGAAACAAATTCAAAACGAATACGGGGCAGATCCTGCTCTAAATTTAGGTATGAAATTACTGAAAAATTTCGACCAGGTCTCAACAATAATATTATCTAATATTAAAGGGGAGGCAGCAGCAGTGGCGATCCACCAAAAATTAAGGGAATTTGATGTTACAGAACATCAAACAGAGCTACCCAGAATTATAGAACAATCTTATGCAGAATTAGGCAGAGATGGTTTGGGTGGAAGACCAATGAAGCCGAAACTATCTGAAAGTCCTGAGAAGGACTCAATTAAACAAACTCCTACATCTTCTAAAAAGAAGTGGGATACTAATAAACAAAATTCAAACGAGAAACATTCTCAATCCCGAGGTAGGTCTCCTCAAAAGGAGCCCTCTGAAAGGAGGTATAACCTCAGGAATAGGGATAATTTGAGAAAACCTGACGGGTATCAAGATATTGATACACGTTCCTCTCGTCCCTTTCAGATCTCACCACAGACTTCGGAAAGAAGAGGACGATCGGAACATAGAGAAGAACGCGTGAAATCGAAAGACGACAAACACGCTCCAAAAACCAAAGTAAAACCTCAATTCTCCAAAAAGAAAGTAGCAGGTCTAAAGATCAGACATGCCGAGAATACTGAGAACACAACTCAAGAACGGAGAATGGGCTCAGACAATGCTGGACAGTGCAGCAGAAGTCACAATAGTTCGCCAGAACCTGAAGGAACGTCTGGAGATAGTGGACTTGAATGAGTACATCACAGTTGAGACTGTAGACACCAGGGTTAGTACTCCACAAAAGTTATATGAAATAACTCTCCGGATGGAGGGAGACAAACCTAGACAGGTGAAAGCACTTTTTTGGGAAAGACTATCAAAGGGCTATGACATACTTCTAGCAGAAAAGGACTGGCCAACACAATTTGTCAGGGAGTGCCCACATGGCGAGGACATTATTATGCCTGCCTTCTCCAACCATATTCCAATTCACCTAAAATATACATATGCCAGGAAATGGGCAGTGGCCCAGGCCCAGGCCCCAGCATTATATAAAAATCATGTAGGATGGGATGAGGATTCACCTCACCATAAAATACATCTGAAACATGAACCAACTGCACAAAGGCAGTACCCAATAAAGCAAGAAGCTAAAAAACAGGTCAGGGAGATCTTATATCAACTTGAATACCAGGGGGTGTTTGAAACATGCACCTCCTCAATGAACAATCCTTTGTTTCCTGTCTCCAAACCAGACAATACATTTCGTCTAGTTTTGGTCTACAGACACCTAAACACTTGTTCTAAAACTTTTGCAGTGCAAAATGCACATAGCACAGCATTAATGAATAACATTGTGCGTAAAAAATATAAAACAACATTAGACATCTCAAATGGTTTCTTTTGTCAAAACATAGCACCTGAAAGCAGGTACTTAACAGCATTCTCCATAATGGGGTCCCAGCGTCACTTTTGTCGACTCCCACAAGGGTTCAAGAATAGCCCAGGTTTATTCTCAGCGAGGGTAACGGAGTTACTACAAATTTATGACAATGAGGCATTGTCCTATGTCGATGACATTTATCTGACAGACAATGACCTGGAAAAACACTTGAACAGGGTGAGCACCATTATACTGGGTTTCGCCTCTGAGGGCTACAAGTTCAACTTTAAAAAGTCCAGAATTGCCCATCTCAATGTCCTATTTCTAGGATATGAGCTTTCAAGTGAAGGCAAGAGCTTGACAGCTAACTTTTTAGAAAAGTGTGCGCTGCTCCAACCTCCAAAAACGCTAAAAAACTTACAATCAATCCTGGGTTTCCTAAATTTTGGAAGAACATACATTCTAAATTACGCAGAAAGGGTTAAACCTCTCTACGCATTAATCAAACCTGATTTTTCGAACAGAAACTGGACACAGGAACACACAGAAATCTTGCGTTCACTACAGGCTAACATGTTAGCAACAAATCACTTACAAACACGCGTAAGTCAACGCAATTTGGTAATCCGAATAATTTCGGGTCAATGTGGATTCACATACATAACCTTCAATGAGGGTGAGAAAAAACCAATAGCATACAAATCTCATTTGTACACACAAGCGGAAATGCGCTTCAGTTCAACTGAAAAAATTCTGACAGCAGTTCAAACCGCTGTAGCAAAAGAAAGAGCCTTAGCCCAAGGGAAACGCATTATTGTCGTAACCCCGGTACCAGATTTAGAAGCGGTCACAAAAGCTAGCATTCCAAATGCTAAAGCATTACATCCAAGATGGATACAATGGGTTAATTCTCTTGCTGCAACAGATGTTGAATATGTTTTTGATCCAGATTTAAAAACACAAGCATTCCTGCAATACGAACATGAATGTCCTCTGCCTACTGAAATTCTGCCTCTCGATCAGTACGAATTCATAATTTACACTGACGGATCCGTACAGCCCGCAACAGGGAGTAAGCAAGCTTACAGTGCAGCGTGTGCAATCGTTAAAGGTCGCATGCGAAATGGCATCTTCAGACCTATGGTCACTAAAACACAATCTCTAGGGGATTGTACAGCTCAGCGAGCTGAACTACAAGCATTCAAACTGGCACTTGAAAGTACAGATCGAGAATTCCCCACACTGATAGTGTGCGATTCCTTTTACTGTGTACAGTCGTATAATGACTATATACAAAACTGGCTTGAAAATGGTTTCAAAGATGCGAAAGGTGGCACAATAAAGCACAAAGGGGCAGATGTATCAAGCAAACTTGCGTTCGCAAACGTCGAAATTCGCAGAATTTCGGCGTTTGCGAACGCAATTTTGCTTAGTGGTATGTATTAAGGTAAAACTGCCTCGCAAAATAAGGAATCGCAAAATTTGCGATTCCCTATTTTACGATTGCATTTAAGGAATCGCAAATTGCGATTCCTTAAATCCAATTTAAGAAGCGCCAAAAAAGTGCAATTTGGCCTTAAGGAATCGCAAATTACCACCAACTTCAAGTTGGTGGTAATATGCGATTTCTTTGGAAAATGCACTTTTTAGCATTTTTAAAGTTTCATGTGGCGCACATACATGCCCTGAGGGCATGTATGTGCGCCACATGTGCACACATGCATATTTCAGGGTGCAACAGGGTGTCAAAAGGACACCCTGGCACCCTTGAAATTGCATTCTCAATTTGCGATTCTCTAATTGCGATTCGCAAATTGAGAATGTCTACCCATTCATTCTTATGGGCCTCTACGCCCATAGGAAAGAATAGGAAGGTATTCCTTAATTGCGAATCGCAATTTGCAATTCGCAATTAAGGAATATTAAGGAATCGCAATTATTATTGCGATTCCTACATACATAGCATTTTGCGATTCCTTAATAGCAATTCGCTAAAATTCGCTATTAAGGAATCGCAAATGCAATCCTTGATACATCTGCCCCAAAATGCTTTGGGAACAAGTAGTTCAGTTGAAAAACGAACTACCAAAGGCTCACGTGATCCACACACTGAGTCATCAACGTGATGGCGTTCACGTTGCAGGGAATTCATTGGCTGACGAAGCCGCAAAGGGGGCTGTGCAGACGGCTTCCTTAGCTGCGATGACTCGTTCAAAAACAAAAATAGACGGTGAGATAATGTTGGCTGTCAATGCTTCAAGCAAAGGCAGCAGTGCAGCGTTACCAAAAAAGTTTCCACTCAAGTACTATTATGTAATTGATGCGAACAACGTTCCTTTTGCTCGAATCTCTGGAGTGGGGGATAGGGTAATTCCAAACATGGAACGCAGAGCAGCCTTGATTTATGAAACACATTTGGGGGAGGTTCTGTCACATCAAGGGATCTCTAAAACAATTTTGACGTTAAAAGAGATATACTGGTGGCCTGGAATGAATACAGAAATTCACATATTCATCAACAACTGCTTAGACTGTAAATTACAGCGAGAGAGCCACCAGACACCATGCTGCGAATGCCGCAACCCAGTACAGACACCATTGTTAGACAGCATTCGACTATCTACGCGCCTGCGTCCTACTGGACAAAGGCATTCCCACAAATACTGAATATAGGTTCCTATGGTTATGGCCTCAGCGCTCGGCTGACGCTCGAACTGTTATAAAAGATTTGCGAGTCTTTATCGGCACATACGCAATAGGCACGCTACATTCTGACCAGGGTCCTGCGTTTAGCTCTAGGGCTTACAAAGAAGCCATGGCCAGTCTGGGCGTTGCATTGCGGTACTCCTCTCCATTCCATCCTGAGGGAAATTCTGTTGTGGAAAGGAAAAACCGGGACATAAAGCAGTCTATAACAGCTAGGGTATTAGGTTCGGGTGATGGGTGAGTCAAACACCTTAGTGGGGTTCAACGCTCTTTGAATAATCTGCCAAGAAGTTCTCTAGGGGGAGTCACTCCGTATGAGGTCCTATTTGGGACAAGAATGTGGGTACCAGACCTTGAACACGTAGGCACAGTGGTGGAAAATAAACCGTTTGATATCAAAGATCGTTTGGCTGTTTTACAGGAACTCAATAAATTAAGAACGCAACAAAGCATCGTATTCCTACAGCCAACCACCACTGGGGGAAAATCGGCAGTCCCAGCAAGGCCTGTCTGGATTCCAAAAGTTGGGGATCTAGTCAGAGAAAAGATTGCGGACAAGAAGGAATTTGTACCTTCTTACAGACAACCAGTACCTGTTCTAGCAGTTCAAGGAACAAGAACAGTACTTCTGCCGCCCCTTGCTGGAAGAAAGGAGAAAAGATTTGTGTCCCATCGACCTCATCAAACCACAGTATGTGGCCAATACTAAATAGTAGGCCTCGTGGACTCCGACCTAGTAGCAGACGCACTCCTCTCGCTACTATCCAAGAGGTACTTAACAGCATTCTCCATAATGGGGACCCAGCGTCACTTTTGTCGACTCCCACAAGGGTTCAAGAACAGCCCAGGTTTATTCTCAGCGAGGGTAACGGAGTTACTACAAATTTATGACAATGAGGCATTGTCCTATGTCGATGACATTTATCTGACAGACGATGACCTGGAAAAACACTTGAACAGGGTGAGCACCATTATACTGGGTTTCGCCTCTGAGGGCTACAAGTTCAACTTTAAAAAGTCCAGAATTGCCCATCTCAATGTCCTATTTCTAGGATATGAGCTTTCAAGTGAAGGCAAGAGCTTGGCAGCTAACGTTTTAGAAAAGTGTGCGCTGCTCCAACCTCCAAAAACGCAAAAAAACTTACAATCAATCCTGGGTTTCCTAAATTTTGGAAGAACATACATTCTAAATTACGCAGAAAGGGTTAAACCTCTCTACGCATTAATCAAACCTGATTTTTCGATCAGAAACTGGACACAGGAACACACAGAAATCTTGCGTTCACTCCAGGCTAACATGTTAGCAACAAATCACTTACAAACACGCGTAAGTCAACGCAATTTGGTAATCCGAATAATTTCGGGTCAATGTGGATTCACCTTCAATGAGGGTGAGAAAATACCAATCGCATACAAATCTCATTTGTACACACAAGCGGAAATGCGCTTCAGTTCAACTGAAAAAATTCTAACAGCAGTTCAAACCGCTGTAGCAAAAGAAAGAGCCTTAGCCCAAGGGAAACGCATTATTGTCGTAACCCCGGTACCAGCTTTAGAAGCGGTCACAAAAGCAAGCATTCCAAATGCTAAAGCATTACATCCAAGATGGATACAATGGGTTAATTCTCTTGCTGCAACAGATGTTGAATATGTTTTTGATCCAGATTTAAAAACACAAGCATTCCTGCAATATGAACAAGAATGTCCTCTGCCTACTGAAATTCTGCCTCTCGATCAGTACGAATTCATAATTTACACTGACGGATCCGCACAACCCGCAACAGGGAGTAAGCAAGCTTACAGTGCAGCGTGTGCAATCGTTAAAGGTCGCATGCGAAATGGCATCTTCAGACCTATGGTCACAAAAACTCAATCTCTAGGAGATTGTACAGCTCAGCGAGCTGAACTACAAGCATTCAAACTGGCACTTGAAAGTACAGATCGCGAATTCCCCACACTGATAGTGTGCGATTCCTTTTACTGTGTTCAGTCGTATAATGACTATATACAAAACTGGCTTGAAAATGTTTTCAAAGATGCGAAAGGTGGCACAATAAAGCACAAAATGCTTTGGGAACAAGTAGTTCAGTTGAAAAACGAACTACCAAAGGCTCACGTGATCCACACACTGAGTCATCAACGTGATGGCGTTCACGTTGCAGGGAATTCATTGGCTGACGAAGCCGCAAAGGGGGCTGTTCAGACGGCTTCCGTAGCTGCGATCACTCGTTCAAAAACAAAAATAGACGGTGAGATAATGTTGGCTGTCAATGCTTCAAGCAAAGGCAGCAGTGCAGCGTTACCAAAAAAGTTTCCACTCAAGTACTCTTATGTAATTGATGCGAACAAGGTTCCTTTTGCTCGAATCCCTGGAGTGGGGGATAGGGTAATTCCAAACATGGAACGCAGAGCAGCCTTGATTTATGAAACACATTTGGGGGAGGGTCTGTCACATCAAGGGATCTCTAAAACAATTTTGACGTTAAAAGAGATGTACTGGTGGCCTGGGATGAATACAGAAATTCACATATTCATCAACAACTGCTTAGACTGTAAATTACAGCGAGAGAGCCACCAGACACCATGCTGCGAATGCGGCAACCCAGTACAGACACCATTGTTAGACAGCATTCGACTACGCGCCTGCGTCCTACTGGACAAAGGCATTCCCACAAATACTGAATTTAGGTTCCTATGGTTATGGCCTCAGCGCTTGGCTGACGCTCAAACTGTTTTTTTTGTTTTTTGTTTTTTTAAAAACTTTTTATTATTTTATAAATCCAAACATAACAATCATACATTAGCGATTCAAAGTTATACTTTACATCCGTCTTCAGTTCCTGGGCCCCCATTTGTTCCTGTGATGAGACTTTCTTGCTTTTCAATCTAAGACAATGTAAGTCCCTGCACAGTCGGCATCAGGATGTACACATTCTCAATTCACTGAGTGCATAGCACCTTACCTAGCACATTATCTATTTAGCAATATAGGCCATAGAATACGCAACAGACCATCGCATTCAAACTCCCTCCCCCCGCCTCCGGTGTGTCCAAACTTCTAGGCTCTTAGTCTAATATAAATACCAGTTCCTTCAATTCACGTGTCGGGATGACGCTCGAACTGTTATAAAAGATTTGCGAGTCTTTATCGGCACATATGCAATAGGCACGCTACATTCTGACCAGGGTCCTGCGTTTAGCTCTAGGGCTTACAAAGAAGCCATGGCCAGTCTGGGCGTTGCATTGCGGTACTCCTCTCCATTCCATCCTGAGGGAAATTCTGTTGTGGAAAGGAAAAACCGGGACATAAAGCAGTCTATAACAGCTAGGGTATTCGGTTCGGGTGATGGGTGGGTCAAACACCTTAGTGGGGTTCAACGCTCTTTGAATAATCTGCCAAGAAGTTCTCTAGGGGGTCACTCCATATGAGGTCCTATTTGGGACAAGAATGTGGGTACCAGACCTTGAACACGTAGGCACAGTGGTGGAAAATAAACCGTTTGATATCAAAGATCGTTTGGCTGTTTTACAGGAACTCAATAAATTAAGAACGAAACAAAGCAACGTATTCCTACAGCCAACCACCACTGGGGAAAAATCGGCAGACCCAGCAAGGCCTGTCTGGATTCCAAAAGTTGGGGATCTAGTCAGAGAAAAGATTGCGGACAAGAAGGAATTTGGACCTTCTTACAGACAACGAGTACCTGTCCTAGCAGTTCAAGGAACAAGAACAGTACTTCTGCCGCCCCTTGCTGGTGAAAGGAGAAAAGATTTGTGTCCATCGACCTCATCAAACCACAGTATGTGGCCAATACTAAATAGTAGGCCTCGTGGACTCCGACCTAGTAGCAGACGCACTCCTCTCGCTACTATCCAAGAGGTTCAGACTGAAAGACTGATAACAATCGAGAATTCAGCTGTAACTGATGGAGGACTAAGCAACAACGCTATGGAACTCATCCCTCTTGACAACCAAGTAACAGTTCGTCCAAATACACCTGTCTACACCAACGTGGCAAGTGATGAACTGGTTCCAGTGATTTCTACAAATCCTGATGCAATTCCAACAATTGATAGAACTGCTTCTGGCTATTTCATTAACTTTGATACATTCTCAGAAGATCCGAGTGAACCTGAAACGACGCCAGCATCATTCAAATTCAAGCAGCAAGTACAAGACTTTCTTCATTTTGTGAAAAAAACTTATTTGGTTTCTCCATGGATTGAACTCTGGATTACATCTGGACTTTTAGTTTTCCTGCTCTGGCTAGCTTTGGTAACAACTGTGAGCGTGCTTATAAGTGGCAGATACATCCATGTGAATACTGAAGGAAAAGGCGTGAACGTACTTTTGAAACCTCATAAATCTTCCCATCGTGAAGCAAGAGACTTGTCATCAGTGAACATCACAGCTGTTCCTATACAGGATGGTATAGTGTGGGACAAAACAGATTTTGAAATCTTCGGTCCGACGGAACAATTGAACATTCCACATTTGTTTAAAATTTCACTAAGTGATCTAATTACGTCCAGTACCTATTCAGATGATTGGGACTTTGAGACTGTGAATGACATAATGTTTGACCTAGAAAAATCTGCTGCATTTTCTAAACATGAATATTTAGAGGGTTCATCAGACTATGAACAACTGTATTGTTATAACCACTATGGTCATCATTATTTGCATAAATCTGCATATCCAAGAAATGTGTTTGTGATTAACCAATGGGAACATTGTCCTACACCACCACACGGTAGTTCAAAAACATTTGCCAACAAGTTTCCATATTTTTCAGGTTACAATACATCTGATCCAGAAATGTTTTACTATAAAAGTGTAAACAAGACAGGGCTGAAAATTATGTTAACAAATACAAAACAGATTTATTCTGAATTATTTAATGCCCAACTGTCTAGACAGGGTTTCGACTTTTGGAAAGACACAATAGACACCAAAACAGTCTGGGGTACTAAAGAATGGCAAGTGCAGGGGATAGAAGCTTTATTTAGAGCCTGCATCATCCCTGAACAAATAATGTTTTTGAATGAAACCATCCAACAAACATCTTGTCTTGGATTAGCCAAGATCAAAGAAATAAACACACCTTCTGTACCTACACCTGCCAGAGATAACGATACACAGGCAGTGGTGACAGATGACAATATACTACAACTCAACAGATCTAATCCTGATTGGAAAAAATGGTTGATCTGGCCCCCAGACACAAATAACTGTCAGGAAAGATTCCTGAATAAAACTCAGGGCTTTACTATTAATAGGCCAGACCCAAGATACGTCCAAAGACAACATCCGGGGGTAGTAACAACATACAGTGTAGGAAAATTATGCCTCGATTGGCTGCATAAGTCTACACTACAGGATGTGAAACAACACTTAACCTTACTTAAAAAGGACGCAGACCTTAGGGAATTCTTGCTTGGACCAAGAAAACCGCGTCAAAAACGTTTCATATATGCCGGCATTTATGCTGCCTATAATGAAGCACGGAAAGTATCACAGATGGAGGCTGCAGAACGAATACGTGAACTTGATCATATTAATTTAGAGAAAACACTCTCTATGGTCGACAATGGGTTAACAACTTTATCCTCCAGAATATATTCATTGGATGGCATTGTATCCTCTGCTATCGACATACTAGAACAAGATTTGGCGATGTTACAACAAGGCCAGTCTCAATTACATTCTATTGTGTTATTAAGCTGGACGCTGCAATCTTTGCGAGTGGGCTATGTGCCTTGGCGTTTTATCAACACAACGGCTCTGTTTGCAGAATACAATCTAACTGATAAACAGATCGAACTGGCACAAAGAGGAGCGAGGTATACAGTGCTGAGCATTGAAAAACTGGAAAAGTTACCATTCACAGTGGCAGAAAAACCAGCTACAGAATGGCTTATTCATGGCAAAATAACATTACCTGTGACTACTTTTCAGTTTCAGTATTGCCTCAGACAGATGCAAGCAGGCAAATATGAAAGGTTGGGTAAGGAATACATTAATACATCTTGGGATTTACCGTATACATATAGATGTTGGAGTGGGGATCGTGAAGTGTTTTTGAGCGGTACACACTGTAAACGTGCACTGAGCGGTTCGCTTATATGTCAGGACATTTCTTTACACGGGGCTTGTAATGGTTCTGTGGCAAATTTGTCTTGCCATCAGCAGGGTACACCAGCTGCTGTGATTAATCCAACGTTTGGACAACTTTCTAATGGGAGTTACCTCATGTTGAATGATCAGAGTTGCTGCGGCATGCTGCCAGGCATCCCATATCTAGTAACGGTCAACTCCAGGGTCACTTGCTGTATGCAAGTATTGTTTGCCCCAATAGACACAGTCAGGGAGTCTCCTCTATGGCCTTCGCTGAACGTCTCTTTTATAAGATTTGATACTTTGAGCAGAATGAAAGCCATGCTTTTACAGCAAACAGTGCCTTTGACCTCGGACAAAGAAACCTATGAACTACAAGTATCAAGGATTTCGGCTGAGATACAGACTTTAATACGTACAAACAGCCCTATACATTTCGTAGAAATTATAACACGTATCTTCAACATGTCTGATACAAGTGGAATTATACATGTATTTAAGAGCATCTGTACCGGTCTGTTAGCACCTTTCCAGGCAATACTCGGAATCATCCCGAACTTTGCACATTCGGTGTTTGGTGGCATACCATTAATTCTAGCACTTGTTGCCGGAATTCTATTTCTCTTCCTGCTATTGCGCTATGGCCAGCCTATTCGCAGACATCACTCCGAGCGAAATGGAGAAAGCTCTCCTTGAACGAAAGTGCCGTGAGCGAATAGTACAGCTATTGGGCATGACTCGTCTCCGGGACCTTAATACAACTTGGTTCCTGTCATTCAGACCAATCTGGCAAGATTGCATCTTACCTGTTCTACGATGCCTGCTATGCGGTGAAGAATGCGTGTTGGACACCTGTCTAACATTTCCATCAGCTGCGCCAACGGATGTCGATACTCTGCTGGTCCCGATAACGGCCCATGCTCTGTGTTGTCCCTAGAGGCTACCAATCCTGATGTCAGCATTCATTGAGATCTCACAGACGCTTCCGGATGCTGCTGAGGTACGAGAAAGATCTACAGGCACACAGGTAACAACGGACGCGAACATTGCTGAGGCACCCTATGCTGGAAGCGATGCTTCTCATCTCTGTGCAATTAATCTACTATACGAGGTGTTCCAACTGACACCAACTACAGTGGACGATGTTTTGTCTAGAGAAATAGATGATCTCATGTTTACACCAGACCCGTAAAACTGACTCTGATTCAGCATACAGTGTTCCAGAAATGCAGTAACAATTTGGCCTTCATTTTTAAAAAAAACTTGGAACTCTACCAAAATTGAACTTTTTTCCCATTTTTCGAAAGAAAATGGCACTTCAATCTGCTTAAAGTAGAACTAGCCTTATAGTACAGACTTCGCAGTACTTCCACGGACACTTAGGGGCCGATTCCGATCTCGGCCGGTAGTGCTCCGAATCGGATTCGGATTCACCGGATCCGATTCGGAGCCCTGTTTCCCGACCGAATCGTACGCGGGTCCGGCCGAGCGAGTACGATGCAAGCACCCGCGAAATCGCCGACCGACTCGAACGCGGCTTCAACACGCTCCGACCGACTCACATGGACACGACTCGCACCGCGCTATGGAGACGTTTCCCTGCCGGGTAAGTACGATGCGCGCCGTGAGCAGTCCGACCGACTCGTGCCGTCTGGCTCGAAAAAGCTGTCGGAGCCGGACTTTGGGGGTCCGCGTCGGACCCCCCTGTACGCGTAGGCGCGCGAGTTGCACACAGGGGGGACCCATGGGTCCCCCCTACCTGTGCATGTACGCCGCGATGCGCATGGACGTGTACACGCTGTAGGGGGCGCCCTTGTCCGCCTCGCACCCATTGAGTCAATGGGAGCCCGCGTACGCGTTGTACGACAGGCTCCCATTGACTTCAATGGGAGTCCGACCGACTCGAGTCCGATAGCATGCGTGCGCATCGTACTCGTTCGGTCGGACTGCCAGGGTCCGATTCGGTCGGAATTCTCTCCGGGTCCGGCTCGGTCGGAGAGATTTCCGGCCGGAATCGGAATCGGCCCTTTAGTCATCTTGTGTGTCTAAAACAGTTCATTAATTTTCATGACATGAAATGATTTTAATTTTTAATAAACTTATCGATCATTTTTTTGTCACATGTAAATATTACTGCTTCTTTCATTCATATTGCATTTTATTTTAAACGTATGCCTGTAATGAAAAGCAATGCTTCAAATGTACAGTACCTTTTGCATTTTTTACTATGTTTTTTAATGCTTTTAAGAAATATTTTTAAATATGCGGTACTCCATTTAATGTTTAGCATTTTAAATGTTTAGCATTTTAGTATTATCGTACACACGAAAGTGGAGTGGGTGTTGTATTCCTCTTAGGGTGTCCATAAACGGGCTTTCCAGTATCATGTCCTTATATAGGCACAATTCGCCCTGCCCTTATATAGGCATAAATTCCCAGCCCTTATTTAGGCATTAAACCGTGCACTCCAAATACAGGCATGGTCTCTGACATCCGTCCACCCTAACGTCACAACGCGTTCATGAAGAACAGACCCTTAGGCTGCGGGAGTTTCCCTAGCCCAGGACTATTGATTTCTTCAAGGACTCATATATTATGCATGAACCATTATTCCTTAGGGGTCATTCATGACGTCCTTCGCTGTCCGACTCACGTCAATACTAACATTCTTAGGTACTCTCAGGTATAAATATACCTTCCCTAGCCCTTGTAAACTAGAGGAGACCTCGACTTCAGAGGAGCCCGTTTCCCGGCCTGACGCACTGAGAAGACGCTGTCATCCCTGCACGCAGAGAGTCCAGCTTCCAGTGATCTGACTTCCCTTGTGGGGTGTTGGAGTTCGAGTCTGGCAAAGAGATTCCTACCTCTCTCATTCTTCAGGTATGGAGCAGACTAGAACCTAGAGGGACTCTTGGCATACTAGGCATACTAGGCTTACCATACTCTTAGTATACCATAGTAAGGAATACTCCACCTACTTCATACCTCGTCCTATACCTAGGTTAGGTTAGGTACATTGGGGTAGAACTAGATTAGAAACGCATCGTATGAGTACTCGCATTTTTAGTCTGTGTTATTTATGTAAAAGCATATGTACTAAAAGATAATGCTCTCGCAGTATTATTTATTTCTACTGCTCACACTGTACATTATTTATCTCGCATACTGTCTTGTGATCGTAACAGCACATTTTACTTACACCAGAAACAAGACTGTTCAATAAATCTTTTATTGAAACGCCCGTCTATTTCTTTCTGTGTAACTTGGAGAAAACTAAGCATGCACGACTGAGCTGAGTGAAATAGTTATCTATTGTTTCCACGACTCTGGGACACGTTCTGATTCTAAAGGGAAACACAGTGGTCATGTTTTGCGGCTGCCAGAAACTACTCCCTTCTTGTTGTCAAGGAGTTTCTAGTGGCCTCTGAGCTAGCTGGCACAAGTAATTAAGTTTAATATACTCGATAGGGACATACTGACCTTAGTCCTATGTCAAACCTATAGGATATATTATTCCAATGCGCAGAGCCTATTAGGGAAATAGGAGCTACACTACACTACCACTCCTCCTCCCTGCCATTGCCTGGCCCCGCCCAAGACTCCCTGGCTCAGTCATTCAGCAGGAAAAAAAAGTGATAATATTGTTTTATTATCATTTTATTTTTCACTGACTGACTCAGTGGGGCGCCGCTCCTCCGCCATTACAGAGGAGCATCCCCAGGGGCTCAGGTATTCACTATTTAGAGTAACCTATTTGCTCCTGAGAACTTCCGGTACTCTCTCAATTGTTCTGCAGCAGTGCTGAGAAGAGCAGGTATTTCATTTTCAAATATTCCAACATTATATGTCATGCTGAGGTGTGAGGCAGACACGCACGCCACATCTGCCCTGTCAGCGTTATGCACGTGCTCAGTACGTAGCATCACACAATGGTCTGACTCAGCCTGCGTGCCGGCCTGAATGTCTCCCTGGCAAATAGATTTGCTGGAAAGGCTCAGATGCAAAGCATGTAGGCTACCAATTTCCCGTCCTCTTTTCACGGTGTTCATCCAGCTGGCGCGGGCCCCCGCCACCGTATGATGCCGCCGAATAAGTAGGTCGACCAGTCTGCGCCCCTCAAGGCACAAAGGGATGCACCCACGCAGCAGCTCTGCATCAGACAGAGACAGTGCAGCACAGCAACCCGAGCCGGGGCCTTTTTGCCAAGCAGAACACCACAATCAGAATTTGGATCAGAAAGGCCAGCGAATACGGGGCTCCAAATGAAACCTTACTTAGCTTCTCATATCGAGTAGATGACACAGCACCTACAATAGAACTCTGTGAGCGCACCAATTAAGATATACATTTGAAATCGGAGAAAAATATACAGTGCCCCTACTAGGTGAATCAGAAAATTAGATTTGAAATGAACTTCAACCCTGTGTAGGGATAAAACGACTTCAGATATCTCCGTTTCTAAAGCAGGATGTATTATATTCAATAGAATGAAAGTTCTTAACACCTCAAAACTCTTGTATTCAATCCACATATTAGAAGCACTCTAGTAGAAGACTTATTGACAGGGACATTTTAAGGATTTTGGGGGCCCCCGTTCAGAACAGTTTTGAATTTATAATCCAATTTCAGCTCTTTCGTGCCCTCTTTGGCCAGGTCACTGACAGTGCACAGACACATCCAAATTCTAAATGTGTTTGCATCTAATATTCAGGGACAGTGATGTGTGTTTTCAATATTGTAACACAGCAGCTGCTCACCAATGATACTGCAAATAATCTCTGTGACCCCCTCCCTTTTTTCATATGTGAAGTCCTGTTTCGATGTAAAAGACACTTTTTTTATGGATGCTGCATGAAACAAAAAATTCTCTGCAAAATGTCTGTAATAGACTTCGCTACATCTCCCACATTAAAAATAAATTTAAGGAACATGGTATTTAAAACAATCTAAGAATTATTTCTATGTCACCAGGGCAAGCCTCGCTGCAGAAATAAGCGGTCTCTATCAGGCCCCCTCACCCTCCCTCCCCTTGAAAGGCTGGGGCCTTGAACCAATGCCCACTTTGCCCATGCTTTAAAACGTCTCTGCTTATTGATGAGCGCCTGACATGTCCAACAGAAGTGATATACAAGTGCTGTTAGCCTCAGTCTCTGAGCACTCCTGGACTTTCTATAAAAGGGGGCGTCTGTGTCCAGGACCTGGCTTTGCCTATCCCTTGGCTCCACCTTAAAGTGGAAAATAAAAGTACTAGAATATTTCATGTGTGCCCTTTAAGAGTCAGCAGATTTTGAGCAAATTTAAGTGAAAAATATGCTGTAAAATCCACTATTAATCCCATTTTTTCTCAATTCTTCACATAGAATCCTTGAACAAATCTGAGGAACGCAGGCTCGCTCGCACTGCTTGCTGCAATCTGGTTGTGGTTGTTATCCATGCAGACAGGGGGTGGTGCCAGAAGGGTAAATGCCCTGCAGCATTGTAGAAGTGGGTAGCAGCCTCCTAATAAAATGTTAGGGCACTTGCACTTATTATTTTTTTTAACACATTAAGCCCTGAGGGTGGCAAAAGATTAAAGAAAATTCTATTCCTTTTAAAACCACCTCACCAGAGTCTAGTTAATCTCCATACCACAAGTCCCCTACCAGGACCTTATGCACAACATTCAACTTTTTCTGTTTAAAACAGAATGCGAACAAAACTGAACTCCTGTTGGTAGAAAAGACTCTTTCGATTTGTACGTCCGCCTGGTGGTCGGCATCCTTGGGCGAACCGCCGGAACCCAGACAGAAAGTGAAGAACCTAGGAGTCTGGTTCAATTCAAAACTCTCCTTCGAAGACCAAATTAGTATGACTGCGGGAAAGTGCGTTGGCATTCTTAAAGCCCTAAGGAAAATTTTAGATCTAATTCCCATCAAATCTCCCTAAGACTAGACTCCTTCTCCGTGAAGCGTGGAGACTGCTCATGGGACTGCCAGGCCACAGACTCTTTTTCTTTTTGAGCACCCCCATGTTGGTAACGTTGGGTGGGAGGGTTGGGTATTGTTGGTGCTGGGGTTCTGGACCCCCCGTTGGGGGCTCGGCCCCCCCAGCATCGCGACAGATGCTCCTCTGTTTTGGTAGCGTAGGGTGGGGGTGGGGGGAGGTGGGGGGGGTTTTTCTTTCAGTTCCAAAGTTTCTTATGTTATATGCAGACATGTCACACAGATCGTTCTCCTTCATCCAGCACACATTCCGCACATGGGCTGAATGGCACCAAATGACATAGCCCCACCTGGCGACCTTAGGGTGGTATCTTGGAATGTCCGGGGTCTTCATAACAAGATAAAGAGGGGCGCCGTGCTGCGCCAGGCGAAGAGATATGGTGCGGACCTCCTCCTGTTGCAGGAAACCCACCTCCTGGGCACCAAAGTCCCATGCCTGGCCCGTTTTGGCTTCCATCATGTTTATCATGCAGGGTACACCAGGGGCTCCAGGGGGTGGCGATTCTAATTAATCGTGGGGTGCAGTTTCAATACATCGCCCATAGGGCAGACCCCGGGGGTAGGTATCTCTTTGTGACCTGTACATTGTATGGTGAGCGGGTTACAATTGGTTGCATTTATGCGCCCCCCCCCGCTGGGCCAGACATTCATCGATAAGATTACTGCTGTATGGGGGGATCTCCAAGAAGACCTGATACTCCTAGGGGGCGACTGGAATGACATTATGGGCCCGTTAGACCGGTCACGACATATAGATCCTCTGCAGCCCCTGAGTGCCTCTAGGCTACACTCTTTAGCATCCGCATTAGGTTGGGCGGACGTGTGGAGGGAATTCCACCCCTCGGAGCGAGGATATACGTTTTATCCCCAGTACACGGGACACAGTCCCGCCTTGACTACTTTTTTGCCCCCGTGCCTGCCTCCATCGCCTTTTACAGGTAATACACTACCCCCGCGGGCTCTCTGACCACTCCCCAATTGCCATGCGATTTCACATTCTTTCCCGCAGACCCCCTTCCGCTGGCGTATGTCTCCCTGGCGCTTGCAATGCCCCAAATATCGAGACATGCTTCATACTGCCGTGTCAGATTATTTGGAGTCTAATGGCCCGACCGCCTCGTCTGGTAGCATACTATGGGAGGCTCTCAAACCGACTGTCCGGGGGTGGAGATAAGTTATTGTACAAATGAAAAGCGCCTTCGCCGCGAACGGCTCGCGGATCTAGAGGCGCGTCAGATCGCTCTCGAACAACAACTAGCTGTCGACCCCAGCCCAAGTATCAGGCGTAACTTGTTGCTGACACAACAGGACCTACGCCAACATCTATTGGCAGAAGCCAAAGAAATTTGGGAAGCATCACAGCATAGGGTATATCAATGGGGGATAAATCAAGCAAAATGCTCCATCGGCTTTGCCAGCTGGATAAATCCCCTGCAATAGTCCCTACAATCTTAGGGGTAGATGGGTCCCTTATCTCCTCACCGATAGGGGTGGCCAATGAGTTTGCACGTTATTTCGCTGCCCTCTATGCCGAGCGGGAGCAAATTTCGGCCGGTCTAATAGCCGAGTTTCTTAGGGACATTCCACCCAAGAAGCTTTCTGATCAGGTGCGCGACCGACTGGAGGCGTCCATCACCCTTGAAGAGTTGACTGGCGCGCTTAATGCGCTTCATCCGGGGCGCGCTCCAGGCCCTAATGGGTTCCCGATGGAGTTCCTCAGACCACATCTTCATCTTCTGGGGCCCCATCTCCTGGCAACGATCCAAGAGGCTGTGGACTCTGCCATATTGCCCCTAGACTGGCGACACGCTGAGATTGTACTTTTTCATAAGCCTGGGCGCCCCCCGGAAAACCCTTCATCTTATCGCCCCATATCCCTAATTAATTTTGAGCCTAAATTATTGGGGAAAGTGCTGGCCGACCGCCTCCGCTCTTGCATTACGGACCTGGTCCACCCGGACCAGGCCGGTTTTATGCCCCTTAGAGCCACTCGCCACAATATCCGGCGGGTACACAACGCCCTTGCCACGGCCCCAGCCCTCGGCAGGCCCGCAGCCATTCTACTTGCTGATATAGATAAGGCTTTTGATTCCTTGAGCTGGGTTTATCTATTCCAATTATTAGAGGCCTGTAATTTTGGACCCCGGTTTCTCGCCCTTGTTCGCCTACTTTACACAGATCTGTCCGCCTCAGTGCGCATTGCCGGACATCGTTCGCCTCCATTTGGCATTCGACGAGGGACTCGGCAGGGGTGCCCCCTATCCCCCTTATTGTTTGCTTTAGCCATTGAGCCGTTGGCGGCATGGGTCCGGTGGGACCCGGTTTTCCGGGGTTTTGATTGGTCGCGATCACGTTCCGACCGCATCGCGTTATACGCGGACGATGTGTTGTTCTTCATTACGGACCCGTGGTTCACTGGGCCCCGGGTGCTGCAGATCCTACGGGTGTTTGGGGAAACAACTGGGCTCCATACGAACCCGGCCAAGTCAATCCTCTTCCCGGTATGTGGCCCTCAGGGTCGTGACGCCTGGGCAGCGCAGCTGACTCATGCGACAGATGGCTTCAAATATCTGGGGATCTATATCTCGGCTTGCCCCAGGATCTCCTGGCTACATAACATTACCCCTCTTCTTGCCGGCCTGAATAGTGAAACTAATATATGGTCCTCACTCCCGCTGTCTCTCTATGGCCGATCCGCAATATTTAAAATGGTTTCGCTTCCCCGGTTGCTCTATCGCCTTCAAAACTTCCCATATCCGATTCCGCGCACCTGGTTTGCGCAGGTCAATGCTATACAAAATAAATTCCTCTGGAACAGTGGCGCGGTCAGAGTCGCGCTTCGCACATGCGTGCAATCTACCTACTGCGGGGGCATTGCGGCTGCGGATATATACTCCTATTATATGGCTTCACATTTACTCGTGCTTAATGAGTGGTGGTACAACTCCCCGACAGACCCGGCATATGCAGCGGAACACACAGCATTAGAGCATACCCCCTCTTACACCTCCTATATAGCACAGCACGCTTAGAAGCCTTACCTCCTGCGTGCAGGGTCGTAATCTCGCTCTGGCGGACCAAGGTGCGGCAGATGGGCTGGGGAGGGAGGCTCACTCGGGCAACTCCATTGTGGCATTGTACATGCCTACGCCCGGTGGCGGGATCTGGTGGGGATATCAACCCTTGGAGATGTAATGCAGGGTACCATTATGAAAACATACCAACAATTGCAAACTGAGTACCATCTGCACAGAACACAGTTTTATAAATATCTTCAACTTCGCCATGCACTCACCCCCCTCGTCTGCACAGTGGATACCCTGCCGGAATTTCACCCGTTAGAGGGTCGCCTACTTAGGGGTGACCTAGGCCGACACAAAATAAGACAGGTATACCAGACGTTAATAACGCACACGTCGACAACATTGGACAAGACACGTGGGGCCTGGACAGTTGATATCCCTGACATAACGGACGATGACTGGGCCGAGGCCATAGCGAGCCCGCGTGGGGCGGCGGTCTCGACTAGATACCGTCTGATACAATTCAAGTACCTACACCGGGTATATTATACACGGGTCAGACTGTGTAAGATGGGGATGATTCAGTCCCCCATGTGTCTGCGGTGCGATAGAGAGGAGGGGACATTTCTGCACACCATGTGGGGCTGCACAGTGCTGCAGCCATACTGGAACAAAATCAGGATTTGTCTTCAGGAGGTGCTGGGGTGGGAGCTCCAGTTAAACCCACGACTCTTTCTCCTGCATGCTACAGAAGATATAGGGGGCAACATATATAAACAACACCTGCTGTTCCTAGCCCTTGTCGTAGCCAAACGAGATATAGCGCAATCCTGGAAAAACACAAGGGCCCCGTCACTTGGCAAGTGGAAGAGGGAGCTTGATAGATGTATGGGGGCGGAAATGGCAGTCTTCCTGGCACGCGGCTGCCCTCAAAAGCACAGGAAAATATGGAACCGGTGGGCGATGTATCGGGGCATGGAGCTACCCCCATTACCCTCAGTAGACCCATAATTACTACTATACCTACACTCTTTAATGCTGGGAAATTTCAAAGTTATGTAGGGATGATGGTTCTATATCATGTTTTTCATAGATTCTCTGTAGATCTCGTGACGTCTGCAAGTTATGTTGGTTGTCTGACCTGCATGTTCAGCAGGTGTTTTAATATGGGCACAAAGATGGTTTTCAGAGATGCTATATGCCAAGTTCTCCTACAGACCACTGTAGGGCGATTGCCCATTGTCTTTTCACAAATGCAAATAAAATTTGTTATTAAAAAAAAAAAATCTCCCTAAGACTATTGTACATGCTGTAATTACCTCTCAACTGGACTATGGAAATATCCTTTATCTTGGAGCCACCAAGGAGAGTATCAAAGTCTCTGCAGCGAGTTCAAAATGCTGCAGCGAGACTCATACTAAATCTACCCAAAAGATCCTCAGCATCAGGCACTCTCAATCAGTTACACTGGCTCCCAGTGTCCAAAAGAATTAAGTTTAAAACCTTGTGTTTCTGCCACCTCATACTTAACAAGCAAGGCCCTAGTTACCTGCATCCTGTGATGCAAGCGCACATCCCTGGTCGCAACCTTAGATCATCAGAGGCCAAGCTTGCTAGAGTTCCGTAGACCAGGAAAGCCAGAATGGGAGCTCGTGCCTTCTCCTTCTTGGCTGCGAGAATGTGGAACTCTCTCCCTTATGCTCTGAAATCGTCTCCTTCGGAGAAAGATTTCACAAGCAAATTGAAAACATGGCTATTCTGCAATCTGCTCTAAACCCCCTTAGCTGTGCCTTTCTTATGTCTCTCCTCTTCTAAATCTAGGTCCTAGTGCGGGGACACACCGTTGTGGTGTAACCAGGCGCTCTACAAATTGCATTATTATTATTATTATTATTATTATTCCACATAGGGCATACTGCAATCCCACACCTCTCCAACCAACCAGGCCCTGGTGTGTATATATGCATCTCAGGCAGCTTGAGTGGTACGAAGCTGCACTATCTGCATTTGCACGCTACATAAGTGCTTTAAAACATACCTTAACTCCTACTGGCTCACAACCACAGTCTAGATTATCTAGACACCTTTGCTCAGCTCCCTCTAGCAAAATATTAACTTCTTAGAGAAGATAGACCGCTCATATACAGGGGACAGAGACACTATGGAGATAGAAGAAATTGCTTGTGTACAGGAGAAGGCGGCTCTTCTAACTCTACAGTCATCCATGAATGAGAATGGACAGCTTATGAACAGAGAAATATACACTCTTCTTTAAGAAAGAAGAGACCTACTGCAGAGGGTAGAGACCGCTCATTCCAGCTCCATAGGAACCCATAAAATGTTGAGACAGACAGCTTCCCAGAAGCCCACTCTCCCAGCTTGTTCTGCATCATCCTTCCAGCACAGTTTGCACCTACACTTGTAGCAACACAGGCGCCTGCCCACCACGCATTCTTTGGGTCCTAACTATAGTCCATATGCCCACCCTCCCACCTTTCTCTGCATCCACACTGCCTCAAGTCTCTGCTCCAACATCTCATCCATGGCTACATTTGCCCCACTTCCTGGCACCCAGACTTCCAGCACCCTCCAGACACAGTTAAAACTTTCCCTGCATTCACACTCCATTAGCCTTTTCAAATGACAAAATGTCCAACTGGCACCTATTTTAAGGGCAAGAGGCCTTTTTGTACAGTAAGCTTTTACCTTAGCACACAGGTTTAACCATTTCTGCTCAGGTTTTACTAATAAATGAGAATTCAGCAGCCTTGGATGTGTCATCGAAGTGCAGTGAACAAGTTTTCTTTACTTAGGTTCTAGCCGTGTCCATCCTGCTTGCATTACAAGGTGGTGTGCCAAGAAGTACCCACCTATTGGAATATTCTCTTTACCATTACTCTCTCTACCTATCCCTCAGGTTCAGGAACAGCTAAGTGCAGAGAAGATAACCTCACCAGAGAGGCATAGTTCATGAGGGTCATCGATAAGGTACCAGTCTCTGATGTGGCTACTCCCTCCCGCTTTGGAATATAACTCCAAGATTCAAAGGGCTCTTGGCAGCTTTAGAGTCCCAGTCATAATGTTTCTCAGTGATACACGATTTCCCATCATCCCTCTGCACAGGAATGTTGTATTCCTCTTAGGGTGTCCATAAACGGGCTTTCCAGTATCATGTCCTTATATAGGCACAATTCGCCCTGCCCTTATGTAGGCATAAAATCCCAGCCCTTATTTAGGCATTAAACCGTGCACTCCAAATACAGGCATGGTCTCTGACATCCGTCCACCCTAACGTCACAACGAGTTCTTGAAGAACAGACCCTTAGGCTGCGGGAGTTTCCCTAGTCCAGGACTATTGATTTCTTCAAGGACTCATATATTATGCATGAACCATTATTCCTTAGGGGTTCATTCATGACGTCTTCCGCTGTCCGACTCACGTCAATACTAACATTCTTAGGTGCTTCTCAGGTATAAATATACCTTCCCTAGCCCCTGTAAATCAGAGGAGACCTCGACTTCAGAGGAGCCCGTTTCCCGGCCTGACGCACTGAGAAGACGCTGTCATCCCTGCACGCAGAGAGTCCAGCTTCCAGTGATCTGACTTCCCTTGCGGGGTGTTGGAGTTCGAGTCTGGCAAAGAGATTCCTACCTCTCTCATTCTTCAGGTATGGAGCAGACTAGAACCTAGAGGGACTCTTGGCATACTAGGCATACTGGGGTTAGCGTACTCTTAGTATACCATAGTAAGGAATACTTCACCTACTTCATACCTCGTCCTATACCTAGGTTAGGTTAGGTACATTGGGGTAGAACTAGATTAGAAACGCATCGTATGAGTACTCGCATTTTTAGTCTGTGTTATTTATGTAAAAGCATATGTACTAAAAGATAATGCTCTCGCAGTATTATTTATTTCTACTGCTCACACTGTACATTATTTATCTCGCATACTGTCTTGTGATCGTAACAGCACATTTTACTTACACCAGAAACAAGACTGTTCAATAAATCTTTTATTGAAACGCCCGTCTATTTCTTTCTGTGTAACTTGGAGAAAACTAAGCATGCACGACTGAGATGAGTGAAATAGTTATCTATTGTTTCCACGACTCTGGGACACATTCTGATTCTAAAGGGAAACACAGTGGTCCTGTTTTGCGGCTGCCAGAAACTACTCCCTTCTTGTTGTCAAGGAGTTTCTAGTGGCCTCTGAGCTAGCTGGCACAAGTAATTAAGTTTAATATACTCGATAGGGACATACTGACCTTAGTCCTATGTCAAACCTATAGGATATATTATTCCAATGCGCAGAGCCTATTAGGGAAATAGGAGCTACACTACATGGCGCCCAACGGTTTGGTAAGGCAGTAATTCAACGTTAGATACTGAGTAACTCAGCCGTGCTTTTTCTCTCAAGAGACCCCTACCCATATACTCCAAAAGACGTCTGGAGTGGGCAGGGTTTAGTATCCGCCACGGCTACATAGGGCAGTACCCTATATATTAGCTGTTTGGTTTGCTCAACTTTGAAGGATACAGTGTTCCAAAATATTGTGCACCTTATCTTTGTTTCCTTGAAACTTGTTCTCCATTTTTTCAAAAAACTAAATGACTGAAGACGCAGGAAACGGTGTAGCTGCGGCTGATCCAGCCCAAGCAGCAGCTTTTAACATTACAGGTTTAAATGAAACCGAGGAGGGTGTTATAGACATCGCTCCAAACTTAAGAAGAGCCATCACTCTAAAACTTATAAAACATGGCCTACCACCAAGAGGCGGTAGAGCAGTTTTCGTGATAGAGGCACACGAATCCTTTCAGACAGAGGTATTCTATTCATGGGTAATATTTCCTGAATCCAATCCAGTAACACACATGTTTCACTTCTACAAAGAAGATGAACCACCAGAGAAATACATTCCTTTCGAGGATATAGAAATTCCATTAACATACCAGGAGCATCAGCTCTGGTTTAAAGGCGCCCTAAAACATCAAAGAAACATTACCAGGCTCGGTCCACTAGGTAGACCAGGAGCAACATGGCCGATTCTAGCCGGCTACACACCTCATCCTGAACTGGATATAATGTCAGATGAGGACTTGTTCAAATACAAGAATTAATAAAAATTTACAGACAATTGGTCCAATATGTCATGCGGACTTTTACAGTCCAGCAACCATTAACACTTCCAAATCCAACTCCCCAACAGGGGAATACACTAAAAATTACACCACAGACTCTATACGCAGTCATGGGTAAAATGCACACAAAACGTGAGCAAATTCCTTTCTGGATAGCTCAAAAAATTACTCAAATCGAAGCAGTATTTCCAAATACTAGCCCGTATGAGAAACACAGAATACTGACAATCAGTTTACCAATGGGGATCACACCACAACTGGAAGACTGCACCACTTGGGGCTCAGTCTTTGCTGCCATCTATACCAAAACACATGGCAATCCGTCAATTGCGGTAATACCTGATGTCCTGAAACAAATTCAAAACGAATACGGGGCAGAGCCTGCTCTAAATTTAGGTATGAAATTACTGAAAAATTTCGACCAGGTCTCAACAATAATATTATCTAATATTAAAGGGGAGGCAGCAGCAGTGGCGATCCGCCAAAAATTAAGGGAATTTGATGTTACAGAACATCAAACAGAGCTACCCAGAATTATAGAACAATCTTATGCAGAATTAGGCAGAGATAGTTTGGGTGGAAGACCAGTGAAGCCGAAACTATCTGAAAGTCCTGAGAAGGACTCAATTAAACAAACTCCTACATCTTCTAAAAAGAAGTGGGATACTAATAAACAAAATTCAAACGAGAAACATTCTCAATCTCGAGGTAGGTCTCCTCAAAAGGAGCCCTCTGAAAGGAGGTATAACCTCAGGAATAGGGATAATTTGAGAAAACCTGACAGGTATCAAGATACTGATACACGTTCCTCTCGTCCCTTTCAGATCTCATCACAGACTTCGGAAAGAAGAGGACGATCAGAACATAGAGAAGAACGCGTGAAATCGAAAGACGACAAACACGCTCCAAAAACCAAAGTAAAACCTCAATTCTCCAACAAGAAAGTAGCAGGTCTAAAGATTAGACATGCCGAGAATACTGAGAACACAACTCAAGAACGGAGAATGGACTCAGACAATGCTGGACAGTGCAGCAGAAGTCACAATAGTTCGCCAGAACCTGAAGGAACTTCTGGAGATTGTGGACTTGAATGAGTACATTACAGTCGAGACTGTAGACACCAGGGTTAGTACTCCACAACAGTTATATGAAATAACACTCCGGATGGAGGGAGACAAACCTAGACAGGTGAAAGCACTTTTTTGGGAAAGACTATCAAGGGGCTATGACATACTTCTATACCATACTTTTGGTAACCTACACTGTTTTTCACCACCAGAGGCCTGATTCTTAGTCGTTAACTCCACAGCAGCCATATATCTGGCAGACTGCTCAATGCCTGGCCCTAAAATGGCGACTGTATGAAGACACGACAATCACCTTCCATTGCCTGACCCCAATTGCAGATATCCTAAGACAACTTGGTTATCCTCACCCCCACTAGTTTTTCCTCGAGAACTACCTTCCAATTATCCCCATCCTAGCTAGATTTTCCTTCGAGAGCTACCAACCAAACTCTTACACTAATAGTATCCCCATCCTAGCTAGATATTCTTTCGAGAGCTACCAACCAGACTCTTACACTAATAGTGCGCTCTCCCTTGATACTGACTCTTTACAATCCTGGTTCCTGCACGGTGGGCAGCCCACTCTGTGGCAAATCTGTCCCTATTGACCGTCGAGTAGCCCACTCGAGCCAGCATGGCAAGTCCTGGCCTATCCGCTACAGGGGCAAACTCTTACACTCTGGTCTACCCCCCCAACCTCTCCAAAACCGCAGCAAAATCCTTCAAGCACTCCACCATGAAAAGGCACCCTGAGTCACTGATATCTGACCTACGTTACAGCGCGGACAACGGCACAGTCCTTAATGACCTCATTTTCTACTCTAGAAGAACCTCTGCCTGGCGCAAAACCTTTGTCCACCTCCTCAATGTATGTGCAACAAAGAACATTCCATACGGCACTAAGCTTACAATAGCACCCTCTCCAACACTGCGAGCCGACCTCACCATCACCCTTTACAAAAATGGCATTGTCTTGATCCAAGCCTCAACCAAAAACCTGGACAAATTTGCAGACCTTTTTACCCTCCTCAGAAACCATGTGCACGACACTGGCAGGGTAACCAACTCCCGCCCCGATGAGTCCTCTTCCAGCCTACCCAGCGTAGCTAGCCACTCACAAACCCCTCTAAGGTCCTCCAACACAGACCCCCTAACCTCTCCAGCACGGCGCCCGGCCTTGCCAACAGAATCACCCCCAGACCTTTGGTCCCCTCCCCACTAGCCCCCCAAGTAGACTATGCCACTGGTACTCCCCCAAAGACCTACGATACAGGTCGTGCTTGCCCTTCTAGCCCTCAAACCAACCCGCAAAGGGGCTCCAGCATAGATCCAACTACCCACAACGCAGGCCGTGCTAGGCCTTCCTCCCTATCACCCATACATGCAGACAGAACGACCCCTGAACCACTACCCCCTGCCCTCTAACGCCTCCACCTGATAGGGACATGGTTTCTCTTCACTCCAGAGCTGCCAAACTAACCCAGAGCATTCATATTTCCATCTTGGAACTAATGAACCTCCTTCACCTCGCTGAACTCTCCCTCGCCAAGCTCATGCCCCAGCCAAACTCCACCCTCCCGCATTTGACAGAGCTACCTAAACAACCTCTTCCGCTAGCCTTGAGACATCTTCGACCCCGTAAGCAACCTTGCCACTTCTCAGAGGAAGAAACCCTGGCTCTTGCCCTCTCCTACAATTCTACCCTTGCCACTCCAAGTCCACTAGACCTCACTGAAATGGAAATCCTTGCCATCCTCAGGGACTACAACTCTACCCCTACTACCCCTTATCCTTTCGACTTGAATGCCGAACATGCCATCCGCACGGTCTCTATCAACCCCAACAGGCCAGCCACCCTCCGCAACAGATCTGTGGTCAAGAGTAATCTAGCACCTGTCCATTTGACCGCCCTGACTCCTGAAACTACGTCCAAATCTTCTCTGTCTGGTCTGTTAATCAATTGCCGATCGGCAGCTAAGCACGCCGCAGATATTGCTGATCTCATCCTTTGCAAAAACTCTGACTTAGCAATCCTAACAGAATCATGGCTCAACGAATCCTCATCCCCATGCCTGGACCTCCTAGTCCCTCCTAACTACAACATCGCAAGGCTGGACAGACAATCTAACAAGAAAGGAGGAGGCATCGCCTGCATCTACCGCTCTAACCTTCTTGTCACGGAACTCCTGGCGGACACCACCGATTCTTGTGAATACCTCGCCCTCGCTGTTGGCAGCAACTCTACCCAACTATGCAACCTGCACATCTTTTACCACCCTCCAGGCATGAACGACTCCTTTACCGACCACCTCATGGAACTCATCACAGCTAAGTTTCCCACCAACGCCAAAGATATTTTCCTAGGCGATTTTAACTTACACTGGAACGATCCCAAGGATTCACATGTCAACGCCATCAAAGACCTCCTGGCTGATCAAGCTCTGACCCAAGCCTGCTCTTTACCAACTCATTCAAAAGGGGCCACTCTTGACTGGATCATCTCCAAAGAATCAACAGTCAAGCTCATCGCTATTGACCCATGCGACTGGTCTGACCATCATGCCATCACCTTCCATCTGCCTGGCACGCACAAGACGAGAGCACCGCAACCGGCGATTCCTAAACGCTGGATCAGAGATACCAAGAACCTGGACCGCAGTGAACTTGAGGCTCGCTGCATTTCCGACCTCGCCCCCTTCGCATATCACAACAGTCAGTGGCCTCAACGATCACTACTCTGCGACAATATCAAACATCCTGGATGATCTAGCCCCACTAAAACTGAAAAGAACGCAAATCAAAGACAGAAACCCCTGGTTCACGGGATCCCTTAATAATGAGAGGAGAGCCCTCCGGCATGCTGAAAGATCCTGGAGGCAGCACCCCTCTGCCGCACATCTAAAACACCTCCGCCAGGCCAGAAATGTCTACAACAGGAACATACTCAATTCAAAAAAGACTTCTTCAGAACTGAACTTGAGAAAGCCAAGAACAGACCCCACAAGCTCTTCGAACTGGTCAAACACCAATCTAATAAACTGGCCAAAACGTCGAAAGAAACCCCTAAGTCTCTTATATCCGCAGAGGAATTCTCCTCCTTCTTCGCTGACAAAACCTCTGCCCTTGGAAACGAACTCAGCTCCATCACACACCCTCAACCCCTTCTTGACCCGCCTCCTCCCACCATGACGCAGCCACAGGCTCCTCCTAAAAATCATGCTCACTGGTCTGTCTTCAAAGACTACGAAGAAGACTCCATCTCTGAAATCCTTTCCACCTTAAACCCGAACAACCATTTTAATGACCCGCTCCCTTCCAACTGCCTAGCTGCCGTCGCCCAATCCATTATTCCTAGTTGGACTACAATAATCAACGCCTCCCTCCAGCAGGGAACGATGCCTGACTCCCTAAAAGCCGGCCAAGTCCTCCCCATTCTGAAAAAGCCGTCGCTGGATCCAGCCTCTCCCGATAACTTCAGACCCATCTCCAACATCCCCCTGTTAGCCAAAGTGCTGGAGAAATGTGTGCAACAGCAGCTAAGCCAACACATTAACAACTTCCACCTGCTCGATGACTTCCAATCCGGATTTAGACCAGGGCACAGCACCGAAACCACCATGCTCCACATCGTGGATGATGCCCTCCAAGCCCTTGACCAAGGCAAAACTTGTCTCCTAATTCTCCTGGACCTATCCTCAGCCTTCGACACGGTTAACCATGAAAAACTACTCGAACGCCTCAAACTCAGAATGGGATTGGATGGCACTGTTCTAGAATGGTTTAGGTCCTTCCTCCAAAACCGGTCACAGAGATTCCTAATCAACGGCAACCTTTCGTCACCATCCCCGGTCACGGTTGGAGTCCCTCAAGGATCAACCCTGTCCCCCACCCTCTTCAACCTTTACCTAGAACCGCTTACTGAAGTATTACACACTGCAAATATCTCCTATCATATGTACGCTGATGACACTCAGATCTACATCAAAACCTCATCTCTCGAAGAGATTCTCTCCCTGAACGAAGCCCTGAAACTCACCGTCCAATGGCTCGCATCCATTCAACTCAAACTCAATGCAAAGAAAACAGAATTTCTCCTGGTCTCCCCTCCCAGTACCAACCTTGATATTCATTCATGGATTAAGGCTATCACAGCCTTAAATTGCCCACCGACCATTGTGGACTCGGCTAAATCCCTGGGAATTACCCTCGACAGCAACCTGAACATGCGGGACCACATCAACTCGATGGCCAAAACAGCCAGATTCCACCTGAGCTACCTTAGGAAATTGAAACCTTTCCTCGATGCTCCCGACCTAAAAATGGCAGTCCAAGCACTCGTCATCTCTAGACTGGAATATGGCTGCTCTACCCTCTCGGGTTTACCCAAGATCTCCCTGGCACCTCTTAAAGCCTGCCTCAATGCGGCCGCCAGACTACTTACCGGCACACGAAAATATGATCATATTTCCCCACACCTGAAAGCTCTCAACTGGCTTCCCCTAGAGGCTAGAATACAGTTGAAGCTAGCATGCATCACGCACAAAGCTTTATACTCTAACTCCCCTGCATATCTGGCACAGAAACTTGTGATCTCCGGAGGAATCAGAAACTCCCGATCTGCCAGAAACCTCTTGCTTCAACCTGCACGCTTTTGAAAAAAAAAAACTTACAATCGGGCCTTCTCCGGGGCTGCTCCAAGAATATGGAACTCTCTCCCACCCGACATCAGAAGAATCCCCTCTCTAACTCGATTAAAAAAAGATGCCAAAACCTTCCTTATGGGCAAATTCCTCGCTTAAATTTGGCCTCATGCTTCACTATGGCCCTGACCTATGGCCGTCCACTGCCTCCCTTCGGACTACCTAGTCGCCCATCGGAAACTTGGTACCTTGTCTTGAATAATTGTAAACATAATCTGTATATATGTTACCTCGTCTTCAGTATTTGGTTTTGTAAACTGTAAATACGTGTCCTTCTCTCCCTTATCTCCGGCACCCGGCCCCCTACTACTCGATCTGCAATTGGTCGTTTCTAAGCCTGTCTGTATATTGTTTGCTCTCATGTAAAGCGCTCTGATACCCTAACGGGTCAAGTTCGCGCTCTATAAAACACATAAAATAAATAAATAAATAAATAATAAATTCTAGCAGAAAAAGACTGGCCACCACAATTTGTCAGGGAGTGCCCACATGGCGAGGACATTATTATGCCTGCCTTCTCCAACCATATTCCAATTCACCTAAAATATACATATGCCAGGAAATGGGCAGTGGCCCAGGCCCCAGCATTATATAAAAATCATGTAGGATGGGATGAGGACTCACCTCACCATAAAATACATCTGACACATGAACCAACTGCACAACGGCAGTACCCAATAAAGCAAGAAGCTAAAAAACAGGTCAGGGAGATCTTAGATCAACTTAAATATCAAGGGGTGATTGAAACATGCACCTCCTCAATGAACAATCCTTTGTTTCCTGTCTCCAAACCAGACAATACATATCGTCTAGTCTTGGACTACAGACACCTAAACACTTGTTCTAAAACTTTTGCAGTGCAAAATGCACATAGCACAGCATTAATGAATAACATTGTGCGTAAAAAATATAAAACAACATTAGACATCTCAAATGGTTTCTTTTGTCAAAACATAGCACCTGAAAGCAGGTACTTAACAGCATTCTCCATAATGGGGACCCAGCGTCACTTTTGTCGACTCCCACAAGGGTTCAAGAACAGCCCAGGTTTATTCTCAGCGAGGGTAACGGAGTTACTACAAATTTATGACAATGAGGCATTGTCCTATGTCGATGACATTTATCTGACAGACGATGACCTGGAAAAACACTTGAACAGGGTGAGCACCATTATACTGGGTTTCGCCTCTGAGGGCTACAAGTTCAACTTTAAAAAGTCCAGAATTGCCCATCTCAATGTCCTATTTCTAGGATATGAGCTTTCAAGTGAAGGCAAGAGCTTGGCAGCTAACTTTTTAGAAAAGTGTGCGCTGCTCCAACCTCCAAAAACGCAAAAAAACTTACAATCAATCCTGGGTTTCCTAAATTTTGGAAGAACATACATTCTAAATTACGCAGAAAGGGTTAAACCTCTCTACGCATTAATCAAACCTGATTTTTCGATCAGAAACTGGACACAGGAACACACAGAAATCTTGCGTTCACTCCAGGCTAACATGTTAGCAACAAATCACTTACAAACATGTGTAAGTCAACGCAATTTGGTAATCCGAATAATTTCGGGTCAATGTGGATTCACCTACTTAACCTTCAATGAGGGTGAGAAAATACCAATCGCATACAAATCCCATTTGTACACACAAGCGGAAATGCGCTTCAGTTCAACTGAAAAATTCTAACAGCAGTTCAAACCGCTGTAGCAAAAGAAAGAGCCTTAGCCCAAGGGAAACGCATTATTGTCGTAACCCCGGTACCAGCTTTAGAAGCGGTCACAAAAGCAAGCATTCCAAATGCTAAAGCATTACATCCAAGATGGATACAATGGGTTAATTCTCTTGCTGCAACAGATGTTGAATATGTTTTTGATCCAGATTTAAAAACACAAGCATTCCTGCAATATGAACAAGAATGTCCTCTGCCTACTGAAATTCTGCCTCTCGATCAGTACGAATTCATAATTTACACTGACGGATCCGCACAACCCGCAACAGGGAGTAAGCAAGCTTACAGTGCAGCGTGTGCAATCGTTAAAGGTCGCATGCGAAATGGCATCTTCAGACCTATGGTCACAAAAACTCAATCTCTAGGAGATTGTACAGCTCAGCGAGCTGAACTACAAGCATTCAAACTGGCACTTGAAAGTACAGATCGCGAATTCCCCACACTGATAGTGTGCGATTCCTTTTACTGTGTTCAGTCGTATAATGACTATATACAAAACTGGCTTGAAAATGTTTTCAAAGATGCGAAAGGTGGCACAATAAAGCACAAAATGCTTTGGGAACAAGTAGTTCAGTTGAAAAACGAACTACCAAAGGCTCACGTGATCCACACACTGAGTCATCAACGTGATGGCGTTCACGTTGCAGGGAATTCATTGGCTGACGAAGCCGCAAAGGGGGCTGTTCAGACGGCTTCCGTAGCTGCGATCACTCGTTCAAAAACAAAAATAGACGGTGAGATAATGTTGGCTGTCAATGCTTCAAGCAAAGGCAGCAGTGCAGCGTTACCAAAAAAGTTTCCACTCAAGTACTCTTATGTAATTGATGCGAACAAGGTTCCTTTTGCTCGAATCCCTGGAGTGGGGGATAGGGTAATTCCAAACATGGAACGCAGAGCAGCCTTGATTTATGAAACACATTTGGGGGAGGGTCTGTCACATCAAGGGATCTCTAAAATAATTTTGACGTTAAAAGAGATGTACTGGTGGCCTGGGATGAATACAGAAATTCACATATTCATCAACAACTGCTTAGACTGTAAATTACAGCGAGAGAGCCACCAGACACCATGCTGCGAATGCGGCAACCCAGTACAGACACCATTGTTAGACAGCATTCGACTATCTACGCGCCTGCGTCCTACTGGACAAAGGCATTCCCACAAATACTGAATTTAGGTTCCTATGGTTATGGCCTCAGCGCTCGGCTGACGCTCGAACTGTTTTTTTTTTTTAAACTGGTTTTATTATTTTATAAATCCAAACATAACAATCATACATTAGCGATTCAAAGTTATACTTTACATCCGTCTTCAGTTCCTGGGCCCCCATTTGTTCCTGTGATGAGACTTTCTTGCTTTTCAATCTAAGACAATGTAAGTCCCTGCACAGTCTGCATCAGGATGTACACATTCTCAATTCACTGAGTGCATAGCACCTTACCTAGCACATTATCTATTTAGCAATATTGGCCATAGACTACGCACCAGCCCATCGCATTCAAACTCCCTCCCCCCTCCCTCTGCCTCCGGTGTGTCCAAACTTCTAGACTCTTAGTCTAATATAAATACCAGTTCCTTCAATTCACGTGTCGGGATGACGCTCGAACTGTTATAAAAGATTTGCGAGTCTTTATCGGCACATACGCAATAGGCACGCTACATTCTGACCAGGGTCCTGCGTTTAGCTCTAGGGCTTACAAAGAAGCCATGGCCAGTCTGGGCGTTGCATTGCGGTACTCCTCTCCATTCCATCCTGAGGGAAATTCTGTTGTGGAAAGGAAAAACCGGGACATAAAGCAGTCTATAACAGCTAGGGTATTAGGTTCGGGTGATGGGTGGGTCAAACACCTTAGTGGGGTTCAACGCTCTTTAAATAATCTGCCAAGAAGTTCTCTACGGGGGTCACTCCATATGAGGTCCTATTTGGGACAAGAATGTGGGTACCAGACCTTGAACACGTAGGCACAGTGGTGGAAAATAAACCGTTTCATATCAAAGATCGTTTGGCTGTTTTACAGGAACTCAATAAATTAAGAACGAAACAAAGCAACGTATTCCTACAGCCAACCACCACTGGGGAAAAATCGGCAGTCCCAGAAAGGCCTGTCTGGATTCCAAAAGTTGGGGATCTAGTCAGAGAAAAGATTGCGGACAAGAAGGAATTTGGACCTTCTTACAGACAACCAGTACCTGTCCTAGCAGTTCAAGGAACAAGAACAGTACTTCTGCCGCCCCTTGCTGGAAGAAAGGAGAAAAGATTTGTGTCCATCGACCTCATCAAACCACAGTATGTGGCCAATACTAAATAGTAGGCCTCGTGGACTCCGACCTAGTAGCAGACGCACTCCTCTCGCTACTATCCAAGAGGTTCAGACTGAAAGACTGATAACATTCGAGAATTCAGCTGTAACTGATGGAGGACTAAGCAACAACGCTATGGAACTCATCCCTCTTGACAACCAAGTAACAGTTCGTCCAAATACACCTGTCTACACCAACGTGGCAAGTGATGAACTGGTTCCAGTGATTTCTACAAATCCTGATGCAATTCCAACAATTGATAGAACTGCTTCTGGCTATTTCATTAACTTTGATACATTCTCAGAAGATCCGAGTGAACCTGAAACGACGCCAGCATCATTCAAATTCAAGCAGCAAGTACAAGACTTTCTTCATTTTGTGAAAAAAACTTATTTGGTTTCTCCATGGATTGAACTCTGGATTACATCTGGACTTTTTGTTTTCCTGCTCTGGCGAGCTTTGGTAACAACTGTGAGCGTGCTTATAAGTGGCAGATACATCCATGTAAATACTGAAGGAAAAGGCGTGAACGTACTTTTGAAACCTCATAAATCTTCCCATCGTGAAGCAAGAGACTTGTCATCAGTGAACATCACAGCTGTTCCTATACAGGATGGTATAGTGTGGGACAAAACAGATTTTGAAATCTTCGGTCCGACGGAACAATTGAACATTCCACATTTGTTTAAAATTTCACTAAGTGATCTAATTATGTCCAGTACCTATTCAGATGATTGGGACTTTGAGACTGTGAATGACATAATGTTTGACCTAGAAAAATCTGCTGCATTTTCTAAACATGAATATTTAGAGGGTTCATCAGACTATGAACAACTGTATTGTTATAACCACTATGGTCATCATTATTTGCATAAATCTGCATATCCAAGAAATGTGTTTATGTTTAACCAATGGGAACATTGTCCTACACCACCACACGGTAGTTCAAAAACATTTGCCAACAAGTTTCCATATTTTTCAGGTTACAACACATCTGATCCAGAAATGTTTTACTATAAAAATGTAAACAAGACAGGGCTGAAAATTATGTTAACAAATACAAAACAGATTTACTCTGAATTATTTAATGCCCAACTGTCTAGACAGGGTTTCGACTTTTGGAAAGACACAATAGACACCAAAACAGTCTGGGGTACTAAAGAATGGCAAGTGCAGGGGATAGAAGCTTTATTTAGAGCCTGCATCATCCCTGAACAAATAATGTTTTTGAATGAAACCATCCAACAAACATCTTGTCTTGGATTAGCCAAGATCAAAGAAATAAACACACCTTCTGTACCTACACCTGCCAGAGATAACGATACACAGGCAGTGGTGACAGTTGACAATATACTACAACTCAACAGATCTAATCCTGATTGGAAAAAATGGTTGATCTGGCCCACAGACACGAATAACTGTCAGGAAAGATTCCTGAATAAAACTCCGGGCTTTACTATTAATAGGCCAGACCCAAGATACGTCCAAAGACAACATCCGGGGTAGTAACAACATACAGTGTAGGAAAATTATGCCTCGATTGGCTGCATAAGTCTACACTACAGGATGTGAAACAACACTTAACCTTACTTAAAAAGGACGCAGACCTTAGGGAATTCTTGCTTGGACCAAGAAAACCGCGTCAAAAACGTTTCATATATGCCGGCATTTATGCTACCTATAATGAAGCATGGAAAGTATCACAGATGGAGGACGCAGAAAGAATACGTGAACTTGATCGTATTAATTTAGAGAAAACACTCTCTATAGTCGACAATGGGTTAACAACTTTATCCTCCAGAATATATTCATTGGATGGCATTGTATCCTCTGCTATCGACATACTAGAACAAGATTTGGCGATGTTACAGCAAGGCCAGTCTCAATTACGTTCTATTATGTTATTAAGCTGGACGCTGCAATCTTTGCGAGCGGGCTATGTGCCTTGGCGTTTCATCAACACATCGGCTCTGTTTGCAGAATACAATCTAACTGATAAACAGATCGAACTGGCACAAAGAGGAGCAAAGTATACAGTGCTGAGCATTGAAAAACTGGAAAAGTTACCATTCACAGTGGCAGAAAAACCAGCTACAGAGTGGCTTATTCATGGCAAAATAACATTACCTGTGAGTACTTTTCAGTTTCAGTATTGCCTCAGACAAATGCAAGCAGTCAAATATGAAAGGTTGGGTAAGGAATACATTAAGACATCTTGGGATTTACCGTATACATATAGATGTTGGAGTGGGGATCGTGAAGTGCTTTTAAGCGGTACACACTGTAAACTTGCACTGAGCGGTTCACTTATATGTCAGGATATTTCTTTACACGGGGCATGTAATGGTTTTGTGGCAAATTTGTCTTGCCATCAGCAGGGTTCACCAGCTGCTGTGATTAATCCAACGTTTGGACAACTTTCTAATGGGAGTTACCTCATGTTGAATGATCAGAGTTGCTGCGGCATGCTGCCAGGCATCCCATATCTAGTAACGGTCAACTCCAGGGTCACTTGCTGTATGCAAGTATTGTTTGCCCCAATAGACACAGTCAGGGAGTCGCCTCTATGGCCTTCGCTGAACGTCTCTTTTATAAGATTTGATACTTTGAGCAGAATGAAAGCCATGCTTTTACAGCAAACAGTGCCTTTGACCTCGGCCAAAGAAACCTATGATCTACAAGTAGCAAGGACTTCGGCTGAGATACAGACTTTAATACGTACAAACTGCCCTATACATTTCGTAGAAATGATAACACGTATCTTCAACATGTCTGATACAAGTGGAATTATACATGTATTTAAGAGCATCTGTACCGGTCTGTTAGCACCTTTCCAGGCAATACTCGGAATCATCCCGAACTTTGCACATTCGGTGTTTGGTGGCATACCATTAATTCTAGCACTTGTTGCCGGAATTCTATTTCTCTTCCTGCTATTGCGCTATGGCCAGCCTATTCGCAGACATCACTCCGAGCGAAATGGAGAAAGCTCTCCTTGAACGAAAGTGCCGTGAGCGAATAGTACATCTATTGGGCATGACTCGTCTACGGGACCTTAATACAACTTGGTTCCTGTCATTCAGACCAATCTGGCAAGATTGCATCTTACCTGTTCTACGATGCCTGCTATGCGGTGAAGAATGCGTGTTGGACACCTGTCTAACATTTCCATCAGCAACGCCAACGGATGTCGATACTCTGCTGGTCCCGATAACGGCCCATGCTCTGTGTTGTCCCCAGAGGCTACCAATCCTGATGTCAGCATTCATTGAGATCTCACAGACGCTTCCGGCTGCTGCTGAGGTACGAGAAAGATCTACAGGCACACAGGTAACAACGGACGCGAACTTTGCTGCGGCACCCTATGCTGGAAGCGAAGCTTTACATCTCTGTGCAATTAATCTACTACACGAGGTGTTCCAACTGACACCAACTACAGTGGATGATGTTTTGTCTATAGAAATAGATGATCTCATGTTTACACCAGACCCGTAAACTGACTCTGATTCAACATATAGTGTTCCAGAGATGCAGTAACAATTTGGCCTTCATTTTCAAAACAACTTGGAACTCTACCAAAATTGAACTTTTTTTCCCATTTTTCGAACGAAAATGGCACTTCAATCTGCTTAAAGTAGAACTAGCCTTATAGTACAGACTTCGCGGTACTTCCACGGACACTTAGTCATCTTGTGTGTCTAAAACAGTTCATTAATTTTCATGACATGAAATGACTTTGATTTTTAAGAAACTTATCGATCATTTTTTTGTCACATGTAAATATTACTGCTTCTTTCATTCATTTTGCATTTTATTTTAAACATATGCCTGTAATGAAAAGCAATGCTTCAAATGTACAGTACCTTTTGCATTTTTTATTATGTTTTTTAAATGCTTTTAAGAAATATTTTTTTAAATATGCAGTACCCCATTTAATGTTTAGCATTTTAAATGTTTAGCATTTTAGTATTATCGTACACACGAAAGTGGAGTGGGTGTTGTATTCCTCTTAGGGTGTCCATAAACGGGCTTTCCAGTATCATGTCCTTATATAGGCACAATTCGCCCTGCCCTTATATAGGCATAAAATCCCAGCCCTTATTTAGGCATTAAACCGTGCACTCCAAATACAGGCATGGTCTCTGACATCCGTCCACCCTAACGTCACAACGAGTTCTTGAAAAACAGACCCTTAGGCTGCGGCAGTTTCCCTAGTCCAGGACTATTGATTTCTTCAAGGACTCATATATTATGCATGAACCATTATTCCTTAGGGGTTCATTCATGACGTCTTCCGCTGTCCGACTCACATCAATACTAACATTCTTAGGTGCTTCTCAGGTATAAATATACCTTCCCTAGCCCCTGTAAATCAGAGGAGACCTCGACTTCAGAGGAGCCCGTTTCCCGGCCTGACGCACTGAGTAGACGGTGTCATCCCTGCACGCAGAGAGTCCAGCTTCCAGTGATCTGACTTCCCTTGCGGGGTGTTGGAGTTCGAGTCTGGCAAAGAGATTCCTACCTCTCTCATTCTTCAGGTATGGAGCAGACTAGAACCTAGAGGAACTCTTGGCATACTAGGCATACTGGGGTTAGCGTACTCTTAGTATACCATAGTAAGGAATACTTCACCTACTTCATACCTCGTCCTATACCTAGGTTAGGTACATTGGGGTAGAACTAGATTAGAAACGCATCGTATGAGTACTCGCATTTTTAGTCTGTGTTATTTATGTAAAAGCATATGTACTAAAAGATAATGCTCTCGCAGTATTATTTATTTCTACTGCTCACACTGTACATTATTTATCTCGCATACTGTCTTGTGATCGTAACAGCACATTTTACTTACACCAGAAACAAGACTGTTCAATAAATCTTTTATTGAAACGCCCGTCTATTTCTTTCTGTGTAACTTGGAGAAAACTAAGCATGCACGACTGAGCTGAGTGAAATAGTTATCTATTGTTTCCACGACTCTGGGACACGTTCTGATTCACAGTGGTCATGTTTTGCGGCTGCCAGAAACTACTCCCTTCTTGTTGTCAAGGAGTTTCTAGTGGCCTCTGAGCTAGCTGGCACAAGTAATTAAGTTTAATATACTCGATAGGGACATACTGACCTTAGTCCTATGTCAAACCTATAGGATATATTATTCCAATGCGCAGAGCCTATTAGGGAAATAGGAGCTACACTACAGGAAGTGATATCACTGTATTTGCCACCTGCCATCTGCACAGGAAATGACATCACTGTATTCCCTGTCATCCATCTGCACAGGAAGTGACATCACTGGATTCCCAATCTTCAATCTGCACAAGAAGTGACATCACTGGATTTTCCATCATCCATCTGCACAAGAAGTGAAATCACTGGTTTCCTGCAAAAACATTCTTTAAAAAGAGAAACTAAGCAAGAGGAGTAGTTTCCGTCAGCACAGGAAGTGACATCACTGAATTTCCCCATCATCCACCTGCACAGGATGTGACATCACTGGTTTCCCGCCAAAACTGTTTTTAAAAGAAGTCAAGCGAGAGGAGTCATTTCCATTGAACATCTGAACAGCAAGTGACATCTCTAGATTTCCCATCATCCATATGCACAGGAAGTGACACCACTGCTTGCCCCTCCCAGGACATACTTGATAATTGCCACTGCGTGGATGTGCATTCTGCAACCCTCCATGCCCTCAAGTTTGGCCACACAACACAGAGGGAGCATTCTCCTGTGCCTCCTGCAAGTTTTCATACACTTACCCAGACCCCACTCTCTCATACTCACATAGTCCTGCAGCCACTTAAACGACACTCCACACTCACATGCATGCTGCTCAACACCCACTCACTCTCCAAACACGCCACAGAGATCTGGGACCTGCTCCACGCCCATGACCTACTTTTCCTCTGGAAAACCTGGTTGAACCCTGTATCGGCACCTGAAATTGCCACAGCCCTGGCTACAAGATTGGCAGGCATGACAGACTTCACTAGAGCAGGAACGGAATCACCATCATCAACAAGAACACCATCAGCTACACCACATTCATGGACATGTCTTCCTCTAACATGGAAAACCTGCTGTTCAACCTCCACGTCACAGCCAATTTCACCCTAAGCAGCACTCATCTACAGACCATCGGGACCACATACAAACTTCACCGACACCATCACAGACTTCTTCGCACCACTCTCCCTCAATGCTAGCAATTACATCTTACTCGGAGACCTGAACTTCCACCTCGAATACCACTCCAACCCCAACTTGATCACTCATTGAAGACCTTGGAAGCTTAGGCCTCATCCAACAGGTAAAGGGACCTGCCCAAGTCACTGGACACCTCCTGGACTCTATTTTCATCAACTTCAGCAACATGCAAGTTGATGAGCCCATACCAGACCCGTGGACAGACCACGCCATCGTCAAGTTCATCATCTCCGTCCTGGTCCAAGGCACACCACCAGACCTGATCGCCAAAAATGGAACATCATCACTGACAAGGACTGCAACACCAATCTCAAAATCCACTGACCCAAACACAGCAACAGCTTCCCCAAAGCCATGACAAAGCCATCAAAAATTTAAACATCTTAGCCTGCTCAAACACAGCAATACAACAGGATCCAGTCCCCAGGCCAGTTGGTACATGGAGGAACTCAGACTGATGAAACCCCACTGCAAACAACTGGAGCGCAAATGGAGAATGAGCCAGAATAATGCAGACAGGAGCACATTCAAATCTGCCCTAAGAAGTGACCACCAAATGGTCCGTACCACCAAACTCACCACTCTGGCGGACTACATTGATGCCAGCACCAACAGAAGCAAAGAAATGTTCGCCATTGTGAAAGATTACACATCACCATCGGCTGCCTCCAACTCGAAAACCCCCTTGCAGGACCTCTGCAACAATCTCTCTCACTTCTTCAGCAACAAATTCACAGCAGTTTACAGCAACGTCAGCCAGTAACCAGACTCAACAAATCTCGCCAAATGCCTCTCGATCTCATATGCTAACCACATGGCCCATCATCACCCCAAAACAAACCTGCGCCACCATAAAGTGCATCCAATCAGGGACCCCATCGGACCCCTGCCCCCACCACGCCTATTGCAGAAGACTGCAATCCATCAGCTTCATGCTCCCACCCATTCTGAATGCCTCCACCTCTTCCACAACCTTCACAGATGCTTGGAACCAAACACGCAACTGTTCTCCCATTGCTGATGAGGCCCTCTGCGGACCCTTCAATGCTCGCCAACTACATATCGATCCCCCTGCTACTGTTCCCAGCCAAGGTCTTAGAAATAATCATCAACAGACACCTCGCTGAATACCTCAATGACCACCAACTCCCCAGCACCACTCAGTCTGGTTTCAGACCCAACCACAGCTCAGAAACTGCCCTCATTGCTGCCATGGATGACATACACATGACTCTAGACAGAGAAGACACGGTGGCCCTCTTCCTCCTGGACCTCTCCGCAGCATTTGACACAGTCTCCCACTCTCACGATATCAACGTCCTCTCCTACATCGATGAGACTCAACTAATTCTCTCCCTCATAGACAATACACCCAGTAACAGGAACAAGTTCAGTGCCTTTCATGACTGAATTCGCCCACTGGATGAAGACCACCTGTCTAAAGCTGAACACCGACAAGATCAAAATCATGATCTTCGAGAAGAGCAGATTACTGTGGGACTCCACCTGGTGGCCAACAGAGCTATGACCGACAACCACCCCTACCTCCCACACCAAGAATCTCGGGATCATCATCAACAGCAAACTCAACATGACTGCCTAAGTCAGTGCTTTCACCGCCTCATGCTTCTATACCCTGACGATGCTGAGAAAGATTTCAAATGGCTCCCAATCAGCATCCGGAAAACCTGGTCACAAACAATTTCGACTACAGGAACACCCAGATACTGAGATCACAGAAAACTTACCAGAAGGCTGCAGATCATTCATCACTCAGCAGCTGGAAATTATTTCAACCTCCCATGCCACACTCACACCCACTTCAAGAAGCCCCCTGGCTCCCCATTCACAAACTAGCACAATTATCTGCCGCTGCACATTAGAGCCTCCTCCTCAGTTCTTGAATTCCACTTGAAGCTGAAGATCTGGTTTTTCTAATAGGCCCACTATGCCCTAGGTGTGCCTAGATTAACACCTGCTGAGCGCCAGGATACTCTCCTGGGTGATAGTGCGCTCTACAAATCTGCATAACATAAAATGCACGGTATGACCTGATGGTCATAAACCACCTTCTCCATCTTCCATTCCTATTAATAGGTCTGAGAACTCACCAGTACTGCAAATACCTGTGGACAATTAAAGGAAGTCGTTTGCTGGAGGTAGATAGCTGAGGGATGCTCACATAAATGCCTTCTCAGCAGTGGCTCACCGTGTGTATATAAACATCAACTTTTAATCCTGGAAAAATGCAATATGTTGGGTATCTCATAAACCTGCTGCAAGCATGCTTCAGGGTAGGAAAGAAACCACTTCAAGACAATTGTTCTACAATCACTTCAAAAAGAGAGTGTCAAAGAATGAGCTGGGTGACCCTTATCGTACATAATAGAGTGTCTGCCCATCAGCTACGCATAGTAAGAAGAGAATCCTTTGAGGTGGTCAAAGGATAACTCTACTTGTTGTGTGATGGTGTCTTTGAATTCTGTACAAGTGTCTGATGATGCCCTTGGGTGTCTGCAAAATGCATTGTTTTTTTCTGGTGTACATCTGTCTCTTGTGGTGTGTTGGCTGTCCAATGATGTGTATGTGTGTCTGATCATGCATGTGCATCGGATGTTTGTGTGTGGGTGTTTGATGATGTGTATGTGGGCATCTGATGACTTGCTCAACCCACTCATGAATACTACAGCATCAGCAATTGATTATCCTTTTCTTAATTGTTTTTTTTTTTTGAGCGATTGCATATATTTTATCAAATATACAGCACTGACACTTCAACAGCATGTGCGCTCGTGTGTTTGCTTATTGCTCCAAAATGGCTGAACAAAAATTCACCACAAGCAAGAAGAGGTACTAAATGTCAGAATGGATTCTACGTCATTAAAATTTGATGGACTTTCTCCTAGCAGTTTTGAAATTCTTACACAGCAGAATTTTACCATGGGAAAACTTATGTTAAAACTAAAATAACAAGTGTTAAGATCCTCTTTATAACTGCAGAATCGTTTGATCAATGTTCACCAAATATGAAAAGCTGTAAAAGTTGTTTTCCCCAAGTTTGGGGTAAACGGGTCAAGGAGGGGCAAAATATTATAGGTGCAAACAGGATTCCTGACAAAGTGGAGTCAAGTTTAACAAAGAAAAAGTGCAATCACACCCAGTACTTCATTTGTTAAAAAAAGAAAAAAAGTGCCAGGGCCCTTGTCAGGAGGCCATTGCCGCTTGCACCACCCATTGCCCCCACTAGTGCTGCCGATGACAGTACCATCACACTCATACAAGTGTGACAATTCAGACTTTAAATATACATTAAAATGACTGATATGGGCCGCCCAAGCAATTCTTTTAGCTTTGCGTGTCAGGTAACACTGATTTTAATGTATATTTAATTATTCAACAACTGTTGTTGTGCATCTCACAAAATTAGACAAACAGTGCCACCTAATGGCAGCTGTTATAAGAGCTAGTGTTGACAATAAAGTGCCGGTGCTGAGCACTAGAAACCACCAGCTCAAATTAAGCAATGATCGCACCGCTGAAATATATCTTTCCTTCCACATTATGTGCTGTCTACATTTCTAAGTCTCCGTCTCTCTCTCCTGCTGTGTCTGAGCCACTCTGAATCTCTCTTTGTCACGTTCCTTATTGCTGTCTCTGTGTCTTTCGACAGTCTATTCCTCTCTCTGTGCAGCTGTGTCTGTCAGCCTCTTCACCTAGCTGTCACCCAATTTCGTGCTTTGAAAAGGTGTACTTGGGATTTACGATCACCTTTCTGTTGTTAGTATGCAATGCAAAAATGCCTACGAGACCTACATAATGTCAGATAAAAAAAAAAGATGTACATTTTTGGCCCCAGTTTACGATTTGAAGGGATCACGTAAATACTTTCTGATACAGATTCACCGTATCCTGGGATCTAAAAATGCTTGTCTGTTCTCTGCCTTCATTTTGCCAAAGAGGACTGCTCAAAGTCCTCTCTTCTTTGATAAAAAAATTTGCATAAACAATCAAGCTTATTTTTATTATGGAGATTGAAGGACCCCCTCCAATGCCAGGGTTTTGTTTTTACAGATTTATCTGATTCCAAATATCTTTGAATAATTTTCCAACATAAGCATTGGGCACATTAATATTAATCATCACAATTTCATGATTTCCCAAACCACAAAATGCATCCCTTTCTTCCTTAATTATTTAGAGTTAAATGGATTGGTATGCTCAATTATTTATAAACTAATTTTAGCAGTAGCTCACGCAAAGTAAACATGTTCTGCAATGAGACATGTCTCATCTTTGTTGGAAGTGATGAGCTAGAGTGGCTACTTTTTAGGTCTGGTCTAAAAACTGATTTAGCTGTATCACCAACCATGTGTAATAAAAAAAATCATAAATATATGCATATGGGGGTACACAGAGGGGCTTTGGGTCAGCCCTCGTCATTCGTTGGTCTTTTCAACTGTCATTCCCATTTTGCTCCCCCACCATGCAAACAGCATGTCACAATGCATCAGCCCATTTCAGCCATGGCTGTCTCACACTGTGACAGCATTTTGCTTGTTCACATGGCCACATCCACATAAAAAGAGGTTGGAGTGGGGGACAATAAAATGCCAGTTTTCCTAGTGGCTTTAGATTTTTAGATTGTCTCTAATGGGATGGCTCCTTGTTCTGTTTTCCAAAAGGAAGCACACTTCTGCAGAGAAACACGGCTGAAGAGACAGGCTTAGAGTGATTTGTTAAAGTGAAGTTGAGATCCTCTGCCCTCAAGCATCTTCTCTCTTACTTAGCTAACGTAGGACATAAGTAAAGAGTCAAGCCACGCTTGCAAATTGTGCTGATTCAGGTTACCAGTTGCACCTTACGACATGCATACCTTTGCCTGCCTTGTGAAGCAAGTCTTCTTTATACCAGCACGACTCTCCTGGAAGAGCAGGCAGCATTCCAATCTTCGGCATTGCCCCACGGAATCCCATGTCACCCAACAACCCTGTTAATGACGAAAGAGGTTGTCGATTATATGTAGCTCTTGTCCTTCGTTCAAGGCCTCACTAAGTTATATTGTTCTTGCAGCACAAACTTAGACTCGCAAACTGCAGACTCAGAATGAGCTCTTGAGTGACGCATCCAGACTGTTGGAGCCAACATCACTGTGAGATGCCTATCAGCATTGTTGCCACCTCTTCATAGTTGCTAAATACTAAGACTATCTAACCTTGGTTCTACCTCATGCTTCTTTCTCCCACCACGCCAGACTTCCTGTCTCTTCACCTCACCTGTGCAGTCTCCTTTTTCAGCCCTGTTTTCCACTTAGCCACTTTGTTCCTATGTTTCTCTTCAGCTTTCTTTATCCCTTTTCTGTCTTTGCCTCTTCTGCTCTGAGTGAAAGTCTGACGAGTAAGCCCCGGTCCCCAAAAATGAGGGTAGGTGCTAGAATCATGTCTACAATCTGAAGTTACAGACTCCGTATCACAGTGATTCAGACTAAGCCCACTCTACCACCAAATTTAAGTTAGGATTTGCCAGCCAAACGAGGTTAGTGGTTACCTTGCGTGGGAATGTTTTATGCTGGAGGAATAATTGCTGAGGTGCTGCTTTCATCAGGAAGTGAGACTCAATCCGCAGTCTTGCAACATCTCTTATATGGTTAGAATTTACAAAACTTTCTGTTCTTCTTCACTATAAGGTTTCTATTGGAAATTTATTTGAAAATTGAAATGTTAACTAGTGTAATTATTTTATTGTACTAATTGGATATGTTTCTTGCTTTTGCTCACACAATCAAAAATACATAAAAGTTTCCATTTTTAAAATCCAGTTGCTTCAATCTAAAATACATGCGTAAAATGTGGACTTTTTAAATATAGAACAAGCAATTTCATGTCATTCTATCTTATTTCTCTGAAAGCACACAGCTCTAAAGATTCTTAAGGTAAACCGACCTAAAAAACACGCAGCGGAAAATATTTCCTTTCTGTCATTTCTATTTGTAATACTTGTGCAGGTGTCTGTGACAAAACCTGTGTTTCACCGTCACTCACGCAGAGTAAGCAGAGAGTGAATCAGTTGACAGGGTATCATTATAGATTAATGTGCTTCCGTTTGAAGAAATGACAGAAACATCTTTAGACCGAATCATTCGGATTTGAACTTCTGTTCAAAAATATACTCTTTGCATTATTTAGTAGTATTCATTAAAATGTTTTTGTTTCAAAATATTTATTTCATAATATATCTGATATTTCCCCAACATTATCCTGGAACTGGATAAATAATTGTTGTAATTCCTATCCGAAAGTTAGGCAAGGTTCCTATTAGTGATTCTTGGTATCATAGTATTCACCATACTGTCATTTATGCTAAATATTAAGTTTATTTATTAATATTCTGGTTCCTTTATTATAGTTTCAATACAAATGGAATGACTGAATATGTTTATTGTTTAATTATGTAAAATCTTTACAATAAATACAACCCAAAGTTAAAACAAAAAAATAACAGCGTAAAATGCCATGAGAGTATATGATGTAAAGTCAAATGTTAGTTATAATTTATAGAATCAAGATTTCACAATTGTCTCTGTAGTGGAAGTTTTGTTTAACGTCACTATCTTCCACTGTTCTGAAGCTTAAAACAATATCTATGAGGGTGCTGCATCTTCTGCTAACACCTACTTCAGCTCCTGTATCGAGTAGATAACTGCCTTGTGGATTAAATGAGTCAGCTGAGGTTATTCAAACATTTATTTCTGCTAAATATTAGATTTATATATTTACAAAACTGAGGTAGCTCTGTTGGGTTGCTAGTGTCAAAGAAGAATTTTAAGGCATCTCAACAAGAAGAAATGCAGTTTTTTAGAAACACCAGTTTGAGTAAAGTATAACGTGCTGATTTAAATTGAGGACAGCAGCATAATAGATGTAAAATACATTGTCTTCTACAGTTGCAGAATCTGCAGTGTGTAATAACAATGGCCATATTTCTCTAGTTCGAACTGTAGTCGTTAATAGGCTGACCATAAACCTACCACGCAAGATGTAGGTTATGCAGGCCCTGCTTAGTGCCTCCTTTAGATAATATTGTGCTTGGCTTGTTTCATATATTGGGCAGTTTGGTTTCAAATGGCCATAGGATTCTAATTTTTTTTAATCTATCTTCCTTGATGACGCCAATATTTGCTTTTTTAAAATAACTTCGAAAACAGAGTAAGAGGGCATTGCTGAAGAAATGTTCCTTGTTAAATTTAAGGTCTTCTATAGTGGCGGCTAAGTATGTAGACCAAGGGTTGTCATCTGCCTTATAAATCTCTTGTATGTACATCTTGAGTGTGCCAGGTTAGCATGCATGACTAGTTGGTAGTATTTGATAAAAGATGATTTACATTCTAGGTCCTGCCTGAGCAATCCAAACTTCAAGCTTATCTCAGAGAGCAGGGCATACTGTGGTAGTTGAAAAATCCTTTTCTGGCCCTGTGGGTTGGTGTTTTCCGTCACCTGCGCAAATTCGTGTTTGCTCAGGCAATGGATTTACGAGTAGGGTGTTATTGAACACACCCAATAATCACTGGGTGGATTAAATATCTCACTCTTCATTAAATTTCAAAGGTCAAACTTGCCGGAATTTAACAGAGTAAAAGGTATATGGGATATACCATACCATGCGGATTTTAGTGTGGTGAGCACCAAAATAACCATGTAATTCCCCCAAAAGGTGTTACTTATTTCTCCTGATAAATAATGAACCCTGTGGTATCGTTATTTATCAGGTGCAAAAAAATAACATATTTATTCAGACGAACTCCGAATCAGGACCTCTACGTGATGCATTGCAGTTTATCTAGAACTGGTGAAAACATTGATTGATAAGCTTGATATCCATAAGCAATTGTGGGGACCATCATTGCTTTCATGACTCTTATGATGGCTTCTGCCGAGGGACTGTGTAAATAGGAGTTTAATCTATACAGGGCGAGAAGTAGATTATTCGTTTTTTTCTTAATTTGCGTTAAATGAGTGTTTGGTTTGCTGGTATTCGATAGCCAAACACCAAGTAATTATATGTTGATGTATAAGCTATCTTTACCTGGCCCAGACTCCACAGTTGCTTGGATTTATTCTTGCTTTTCCCAGAGACTATCACCTTGGTTTTATCCATAATGGCCACCAGATTGTTCACTAAATGATGTATGTTTAGTCTGTCCAATGCCTGTTGCAGTCCGATTTTTGTCTGATCTAGAATAACCAAGTCGCTTTGTATTGAAGGATTTGAATCTTGTGTGGCCCGATCCTAGGTTGAAATGAGTTAGCTGTTATCAGAGCCCTGCCGAGGGCAGCTGTGTAAAGACTGAATAATAGAGGGACCAGGATGCATCCTTGTTTAAGGCCCCCTATTTGTGTACATCAGTTCTGACACTTTGTTTCCGTGTCCGATCTCAATATTTTTGATATGCTCCATTTTTTTAGTTTGCCCCATAATATTTGTCAGTCCACCCCATCAAAAGCTGACAAGTAGTGCACAAAACATGTGAGAAGGGGCGGTCGTATATGCAAGGAGGTGCAGTACGCCATGTAAGACATGTCTTTGGTGGAAGGCTTTTGTCTGAACCCAGTATGGAAAAAAAGAAATGAATTTTTCTTTTTTGTGTCCATTCCTCCAGTTCTCTTAGTAGAATTCTGGCACATACTTTTGCTTCCATGTCCAACAAAGCAATCAATCGATAGTTGGCTAGACCTGTATCGTTGCCCTTCTTGTGTATTGAGTGTAAAATAAATCCACACCATGATTGGGGTACATGTGCGTTCAATGATCATCATTATGGATATAAGGGGTTAACTCGTTGGCCCAGAACTCTGTATCCGCTTTGAAGAGAGGCCTTGGTAAACCATTGGGTCCTGGCCCCTCATCTTCCCTGACTGAGTTTAGTGGCCTTTTAACATCTGCTTTAGAGAACAGAACCTCATGATTATTTTCATTGTCAGTCCGGCTCTTGTTTGAATTATTTGCTTCCGGTGTGATTTTCCTGTGTTGAGTCCTTGTACTTGTGAAATCCACTTTGCTTGTGGGACTCTGTTCCCTCAATTACATTTTTTGTTGTTTAGGGAGTTAATGTACTGCCAGAATTTTACCTGGTTATTATGACCCAGCAAGGAATATATCCGCCGCCATTGGTGTTCAAAGTATTTGACCTTTTTCACCCAGAGAGCTGTTCACTACACCTTCCTAGAATCTTTTAGGTGAAGCTCTGCCAATTTATTTGATGTATCTTTGTTGTAGGTTTTTAATGCAGTTCTGAAGGCTAATTTAGATGTTTTAACTGCAAGGTCTCCCCATGCCTTGTATTCTTCCTTGCATTTATTTGACTTTTCCTTCTAGGTGATTATGTATCAAATCTATCATTGTGGACCAATTCAAAATACAATGTTTATCATCTATTTAATAACAGAATAAGTCTGTTTTAAGTGCAAGGTTTTGTCATTTTTTGAAGTGAGCCAGGGAAACCTTGCTCCATTTTAACCTCCTTATGAGTGAGCATTGCTCTGTGCCTTCTGAACCTTCCTCAACCTTTAATTGTTCTCCAGTTCGATATTCGAGCTGAAATCATTTATAGTAAGTCGTAGATGGTCACTTTGAGATCGTGGTGTAATACAGAAATGCCTGCAGGATAGACTGAGTAAATTAGACGTGAAGGTATAATCCAATGTTGAGAGCCCAGTGAATGTCCGAGGAAACTTTTGGTTTGATCGCTTAAGTATTTGAAGAGAGTTTAGGTTATAGGCGGGAAGAAGGTTGCTGACGTTTCTGGCATGAGGGTCCAGTCCAGCTGGATGTGTGGTGTCCATTCTGTCTAGTGGAATTCTCAGATTGTTGACGTTGAAGCAATCTGTCACTATGATCCTATAGGTTGCATGTCGGCAGATTAGTTCCTCAAATTCAGTTCCCCTAATTGCAGCGCTGGTATGCATATGGGTTGGCATGCACTATAGAAGCGCTTATAGAATGGAATAGAATAATGCATCGCAGAAGCCTTCTATAGTATTTTTTCGATCATCCTATGGAAGTTCAGATATACACTGATAATCCATATTGATTTAATTTTTCCTCCTAATTTGCATTGGTTAATTGTTATTTCTTGAAGTGAAGGGTTTTGTTTATCTAATAGAGTAAGTGTTACATTCATTGCTGTGGATACATATATTGATAACCTTCCTGGCGTTCTTCCAAAATTGTTGGTTTTAATGGTGGGTAGATGTGTTCCATAGTATTACTCAATTAGATGGGAACTAATGGCCCATGTCTCCTGTAGACAGATTATTTCCCCTGTTTTTAGGACGTTTAAGGCATCAATCTCATTGAGAATTTGTTTAAGACTGGCCATGTTCCACGATATGAATGAGTTGACTACTACTTAGCTAGTCTTCGCAGTGTTTTGTTGACATGTGTCAGGAGTAGGTAGTATTCTTGGAGAGTAAAGTGAAGGCCAGCCAGCTCCAGTCTACCTATTTCTCTGGACCTGGTCAGGCCTGTATAGTGCAATTCTTTTGACTTTTAAGTCTCAAGATGAATTCTGATCTGGGTGTTCCAATCTGATGAGGACTCAAGTGTGCTGTTTACACCCTTAAGAATGTTTTTTGCAGAGTGTTTAGTGTGACCGAGTGGTCTGTCTCCCTAGTATTGGTTAGAATTAAGGGATGCCTCTCTGGCTCCTTGGTTTTGATTATAATACCCACTGAGCAAAAAGTAACTTCTCTCTGAGAACTGGTGTGACATGAGTTTGAGACCTTAAGGTTACACTTGTAAATTCCACTCCTGTGGCGGATTAAGGTGTCACAAATTGAACTCCAGTAACAGCTTCTGTTTGCAGACATTTTAGCGATGAAACATGCTGAGGTAAACATAGAATATTTGTCCTATTTAACCTGTCTCTTCTACCATGTGAGATGTATTTGGGGGATAAAAACAAGTTTATTTGAATGGCTTTGTTTGCCGTTATATATCCTGGTTGGATCAAACTTAGAGTCCTGTCTCTCTAATGATTTATTAACGTTGAGAATATGATTGTTATGTTTGAGAGTTGAACCGATTTTGATCAGTTTGTTCTTCCCTGTTTGCTTGACTTTGTCAATACTAGAACCATTTGGACGTTGTCTTTTCCTCTCTGCTGGTTTAGACGATTTGGACACTTATTGTAGTTATACATGCTTAGTTATCCTGAGGACAATTTTGTTGAATGGAGTTACCCGTACAGGTGATACCTGCCCAACCTGGGACTAGGGATTGCAATGGCAGTTCTAGCAGTGCCAAATAGCAGGCCAAAGGAAGTTGCTGCTACCCCTAATTGATGACTATGAGGTATGCTTCAGCTCCCTATAATCTCACAAGATTAATTTGATAAAATGCTCCAAAATCATCCTGTGGAAGTGAGAAGGAAACTACATCATGCAATGTGCTTAAACAACGACTCCTCTGTGTGGCAGGTGGTGCCTGAAGTGGCAGCTCTTTCTCAGGAATACCCAGAAAGATGACCATATCAGCAAAGGATTGGCTCCAAGGGTTAAGAAAGTGGTCTCTGAGGAAAAAGACCAGTGATTGTGCAATAGTTCATGCAAGAGACACTGCTTCAGAGACTGGTGCCCATGGGAAATCAACAGTGGGAGGGAAAACATCCAGAGGTGGACTCACCATTAGAGAAGGGCCTATGGTGAGATTGCGGGCATACTACTGCCACTCTACAGGCAAGCACACCTGGTAGGCAGATAGCTGCTACTTCTGCACCCTCACAGCCAACAAGTGACTTGGTGTACCATGAGTTTCATTATTGGGTCCTCATCTGGTTAGGTGCTCACCACCAGGTGGGCTCAACCTCGCAGTGGGAGGGAGCACTTTGATTTTTTCTATGTTCTTAATGGGATCTTAGGACAGAAAACGTTAAAAATATCTCCAGGGAACCCTAACCCAATTCTTTAAAAAAGAGGGGCCCTCTGTTATGGTTAAACACATAACATGACACAAAGAGGCTCAAAGACTCAAAGGATGTGCACAAATGTATTGTGATTCCATAAACAGTAATTATAGCTGTCACTGGTATAACTGAGGTATGTATGTGAGGACTTAAAAAGCAGAAACCTAGCTAAAAAGCAGTGTGCTGAACTAGAAAGCTAGATGCAGTCATAATGAATTAACAGTCGAATGGGTCTCTATATCACACATCTGGCACCAGTGTGAGGTCATTACACAGCGAGGAGCTCATTACTGGTCCTGTCATATTTTAGTACAGTAATACGCCACTTGGTAAACAAAACACATTTCTACACCCTTAAATGAAATGAAAGATGACAGCGTAATAGTGTGTTTTTTACCATTGTAAGTTGCAAAAAACCCAGAATGTTTCTGGCTTTCTGTGTACAAATACCATCTGCTTTCAATTTTCTAAAATCAGTGGGGAAAACCAATGCCCACATATCTTGCGCCCCATTGCAATTCACACTGGACTTGTAATGAATGCCTATCTATTATGAAATATACATGCACAATTCTTCAGGCTGGCATCTACCAGCTACAAACATTATTTTTTGTGGCGTCTGGTCTCTTTGTAGATCATTTTTCTTCCATTCTGCCAGGCGTTTACCTTTCTTTTTATTTTGGCTCTTCCTTGTCTCACTTTATTATTTTCATCTTTCCCTTATCACAATGCCTCGTTGTCTCACTACTCCTAGTAATCTCTCCTTCCCTTAATGCCACAATAACGTTTGGCACAAAGTGTAACAAATAGATTCCATGCGTAGATGTGATGAAGCAGACGTAGCCGTGTTGTGTCTTTCAAGTTATTTATTAAGATCTTAACATCAGAGATAGCAGCCCCACCAGGAGCAGCCTGCTAGCTGCTCAGCCCATCTTCCAACTGTCAACACTCACACCAGGCACCCAAGCATTCCACTCATGTCCATCACACCAACATTCCACACCGAACACTCACACTGGCTGAGCAGCTAGGAACCAGGAAGAAGGGAACATTATAAATACAACAGGAAGATACTGCATTATCTTCTCCCCTTAAAACTGAAAAACAATAAAACCATACTAAAATGAAAACAATTATACACAACAATGTACAAATGAAGTCAAAAGTCCATAACCCAGGGATGAATGGTAAAAACCACATCACGAGAGGGAAACAAGACTAGACAAAGGAGGAAAGAAGAATGAAAAGATACAAACGAACAATCACACATCCTCCTCCGTTAATAATCAAACAAATGGAAAGTTCAAAGAACGTTAAGCTCACTGACGAATAGTGAGAACACCACATGACAAAACACGCGAAACAATGTGCAGAGAAACACGGTAGAAACGACTCCGAGAACTCTAACACTGTGACGAGACATGGGAGTAACGCACCCCCAGAACTCAAACACTATGGGTGGACTACACCCATGTACGTACTACTTAAAATTGACACAGACACTGTGGGTGGACCGCACCCATGTATGTACGTACACAACCACAACACCTGAAGCGCAGGGCGACTTACACAGAAAAACAACACCTGAAGCGCAGGGCGACTTACACAGAACAACTTGTGATGCGCAGGCCGACTTACACACAAGACAACCAAACGTGAGGCGTGGGGCGACTTACACACACAACAGAAACACGTGAGGTGCAGGGCGACTTACACACACAACAGAAACACGTGAGGCGCAGGGCGACTTACACACAAGACTAAAACATGTGAGGCGCGGGGCGACTTACACACAACCGACAAGACGTGCAGCGCATGACGACTTACACACGTAAACACTACAACAAACGTACGTAGAGTGAATCCAACATAAGGAACCAAAACCACCCTCAAGTAAGGACGAGCAATGTGACCACCACCCAGTAAGCGACAGGAAAGAACCTTGTATAAAGTAAACTGTGGTATCACTAAGACAGTATGATAGAGAATAACATCAACACTAAAATCATACAACATCTTTTTGTTTGCCAATTGAAAATTTTAACTGTAACCGGTGAGAGAATTACTAGACTAGAACCACCCTTGCGTAAGACATTCCATTTTAAGCTCACTGGAACCAAAAAGTTGTTAATCAATAACTCTTGTGAGCGACGTCTCACATGTTTGCTAAAGCAGACTGCTAACATACACAAGAAAACTTTACTACTGTTCAAAAGTGTCCGCAAGCTAATAATACGTGGTAATATGACGTGCGAGCATAGAAATGATGCTGCGATGGGGCTCACACGGAACACTTTGAGTCAGCGTGAGTCAGAGAAAGAAACGCACAAGTAGGAACAGTGCAAAACTCCGGCACCCTGTGTCTTCTGGAAGAACTTTGCGGCTGTCGCACGACTGTGCACTGTGTTCTGTTTTCACATTCACACGTAGTACAAATGAAAATAAAGAGTACCTGTGAGTTCTCAGTGCTCCACCAAAAGCATCAACAAACAAGAAGGCAGACCTGAGGTGCAGCCGATATGCTCGTAGTGGTATAAGTAGATGTGATGAAGCAGGCGTAGCCGAGTTGTGTCTTTCAAGTTATTTATTAAGATCTTAACATCAGAGATAGCAGCCCCACCAGGAGCAGCCTGCTAGCTGCTCAGCCCATCTTCCAACTGTCAACACTCACACCAGGCACCCAAGCATTCCACTCATGTCCATCACACCAACATTCTACACAGAACACTCACACTGGCTGAGCAGCTAGGAACCAGGTAGAAGGGAACATTATAAATACAACAGGAAAATACTACACAAAGTACTTTTTTGTGTGCTGTGCATTGATTTTTGTGTACATTTTCAAAAGACTAACAACCTGATTTAGATGTTGGCGGATGGGTTACTCCGTCACAATGGTGACGATATCCCGTCAGCCCAAATATGAATCCTATTATCGCCCATGAGATTTATATTTTGGCGATGGGATATCTGTCACCATTGTGATGGAGTAACCCGTCTGCCAACATCTACATCAGGCCCCAAATTGGTTGATAACAATTTGCCATACAATCCTTTCAGTTTTAAATATCACAAGGACTGTTCCAGACCCTACTCCTTCTATTAGTGTCCCTTAATGCTGCTTCCTCTGGGCCATTACTGCATCAAGTCATCTGCTCTACAAGATCCAGCAAATGCGACCTGAATATGCTATATTGACATAAAAGCTGTTGTATGCAATAATTACCGATATTTCTACAAATTAAGAACACTTTCATCACTATGTAATGGAAACTGCTGCCACCCCCTGTGATATAACCGTGATGGGGTTCAAAAACGTGTTTGGTGCAGACACAAGGCACGTGCATTTCAACTACGTGGCTGACCAGGCCACTCAATGTTCGCAAATATCACATGAATTATTACCCCAGTTATAAGTCAGTAGATTTGCAGATCCATCTGAGCTGAAAGTAGACAGTGAGATTGGAAAATGCACGATACTGTACAGTCTAAAAATTCATGGATGTTTTTTACTCTTGCATCTTATCGTCTTATTGAGAAGTAGCTGAATCCGATTGTCAAGGAGGGTGTGCTTGGAAATAGTGGCTGCAAAACTCCAGGCACCTTCCATTGTAAAGCTTGGTGACCTTGACCAGACATATAACTGGCCTGTTGGTGAAGTGTTGTATTTTAAAGTTGTTTTTTTACATTTTCATTGTACTTCCATTGTGTCGTGTAGCCCGAATGCATAACAGCCTGCTCCAGGATCCCTGGGCAGTTTTAGTGGATCCCTGCTGTTACATGCACATACGGAAGCCTCAACACTACCACACCACTATGTTTTATGAATCTTTTTTTTTTTCCTAAACTTTATTTAAAGTTTTATATGAACACAACCATGAGTGTGCACTCAGTAGCGAGCAAAGGAAATGCATATCATTGTGATACAGTGGTAGTGATTCAAGACATCGGCCCATCCGCAGTACCCCTCGCTCCAAACTCTGAATCTATGCGTTAAACATTTAAAACATTTACTTCCCCTCCCCATCAGAACTCACAGTATTTGCCCCTGTGGTGGCTCTTTGATGTTTTATGAATCTTAACTAGAGAGGTGACTTGCACAGCATGGTTGCTGCAGCAGTGCATGAGGCACCAGCTTAGGTGTAGGCTGGTGGAATTGACTGAACAGATAACCTAACTTATGACAGTGACACTCTCAGACTGAAGGACTCTGGATCATATCGAACATGGATCCGGTGTTGCTATGGCCATCTGCAGTGTGTTCTTGATGTTGGTATCACACACATAGCCATATCACACCACTCCAGGACAGTGAGCTGTGTTTTACCCTGTATTTTCTCATTTGTGACAGGTTGGATTAATCTATCCTGACCTGTACCATTTGAGAAAAAGCAGTGTCCGAGGAGGAGCCAAGGGAGGATGACACTGTAGGAGCCAGGAGCAAGACTGATTTAATGTTTTTCTTCCTCCTTTGAGGAACAATGCATTAGCACCTCGAGCATGAAAGAACTTACACTAGTAAGTCCTTCCCGCGCTCTACATTGATGAATATGTGTTCCAATGCACGTCAATTACTCTGCGGGCTCCTGTCTACACCTTGTTTATGCAAAACAAATTGGGCACACTTTCATCACTGTCTAATGGAAACTGCTGCCACCCCTTGTGATACAACTGCGATGGGGTTCAAAAACGTGCCACGTCAATTACACTGTGGGCTCCTGTCTACACCTTGTTTAAGCAAAACAATTTAGAACTGCTGGTGGGCATACCATAGGCCCACATTTTTGCGTTTATTGTCCGTCAGGCCGTGTGCTGACTTACAAGTCTGTGCAGTGAGCCAGATGGAAGACAGTTAACCTGACCTGACCAAACTGTGCTGGCACAGACAGATCGCCATAGACAATAAGTAGAAGTCAGCTGCTCATTGGTGAGGCAAACCTGAAACACCCCAGTAGAGGAGCATCTGCTAGCTAAAAGGTTAAAGCATTCCACTCTAGGAGCTAGGTTTTTAATATCTTAACAAAAGATTCTATTTGGATACTTATTTTTTCACTTTTGTATTTTTAGTATTGATCCTAATGCAGAGTACTGTTGCAAAAACATGAGTGACTGAAGTTGGCCTGTACTACAAAGTGTCTCTTGACAGTGATGCTGCTCGCTCTCAAACATCTGTCTTAATCCAACATACCTCACAAGGATAGTTACAAAGGAGACTGATTTTTAGCTAATAAGCACAACTTGTTCTTGAGTGAGGAGATATTCAAATGCATAATACTTCCAATATAATTTATAAACCAAATACCCCAAAATTATAGTTTCTCTTGGTTCCACTGAAAGTGAGTACCATTAAACATATCAATTAATCAATATTTGAAGAGCGCGCTAATCACCCCAAGGGGTATCCAGAAGCTGACATATAATTAAGAAAAAATCTATTTAATGGGCGAACCTCCGTTATAGTGTATTTTAATTTGTACCCAGAATCTTTTGTAAATATGCACATCTCATTAATAAAGGGGTACCAAAATGCTCAGAATGTGCAATGTACAATAAAACAACATCTGCATACAAAAAAAGTTTAACTTCTTCATTAGCAAACTTAAATATTCCCTTCAATTGAAAGGTTATATCTAATACATTCTTAGAATGGTTCTAAGCAAAAAAGGAGAAGCAAAGGGGATCGAGGGCACCCCTGCCTAGTACTACGTTCTAATTTCAAATAAGGCAAGAACGATCCATTTATAAATATACCGGCTTTAGGTTCATAATATAAAACATGGTATTATAAAAAATGTTCGGGCAAAAACCCAAGGTCTTAAATAAAAATAATTAATTGATTCAGTCAAAGCCCTTTTTAGCATCTAACAAAACGGCAGTAAAGTGACATAGCCTTAAGGATAACATTTGAAAACATTCTAGCATTGTCAGATGCTAGTCAACCCAGAACAAAGCCAGACTGATCAGGTTTAACTAATGAAGGAATATATTTCTCTAAGTAGACAATATCTTTGCAAAAACAATACAATCACAATTGAACAGCGAAATGGGGCAATCTTCTTTTTACAACGTTGATGATCCTTCTAAGGGTTAGGGATTAGTGTAATTAAAGCCTCAAGAAAGTTCCCTTTACTTTTGAATCTGATGCAAAGGCATTAAAAAGCTCCAAAGATGATTAGAAAATTGAGATCGAAATTCAGTGAATAAACCATCAGGACCAGGCCTTGGAACTCTTTCATAATAGAATAGCCTCAATGATTTCTTCCAGTGAAATATCCTCTTACAATTTTGCAAATGTTCAGGCCTTGCTCAAGAGGTTGACAACAAAGATTTGTATATTAATAATATAAGAGTTTAAAATATTTTGCAAGAACATTATCATATGACAAAATAATTATTTAACTCACCGTCTGCTGGATTTTTAATTGACAGTAACAGATTTAATGATATGGGATCAGGAGCGTGATCAGAAAGGAAAATAGAGCCATTCTGTGATTTGATTAATTTGATCGATAGGGTTTTACTAGTAAAGACATAATCAAGTCTGGTCTGTGTTCCATGGAGTGGAAAAAAGAAAGAAAATTCTTTCGCATATGGATTATAGATTCTCAGAGAATCTGCACTTTAAAAGCTTGATATATTTTTTTCCAGAAACACATTTACATTTTGAATTCCTATCTCAAAACAAGTTAAAATCTTGGTCGACATCACCAGGAACTGTAAGATTTTCATTATCATAGCAAGCTAGTTTTAGTGTCGTAGCATTCCAAATGGAGGGATATTTCCAATTGAGGCTCCTGTAGAAATACTTCCACATCGATAGGTTTGTGACACAAAATAGCTACACCACTTTTATGAATAACCGAGGGAGAATAAAAATGTTGCCAACCCATTACATTTAAAGTTAAAAGGATTCAGTATCATCACAATGAGTTTCTTGTAACAAAGATGGAAACACCCAGTTTCAAGATGATTGAGCACTTTCTGTCTTTAATTGTATTACCCAAAACTTTCCCATGCCAAGAAATTATATTATTCATGTAATGATGTAGGAAGAATTAAAAGGAATTATCCTTTAAGTGTGAGAGCAAAATAATATGAAAAGAGGACAAAAGAAAAAGAAGGAAAATGTACTCAGTGACAGGAATTAGAAATGTAAAGCAATTCATGGAGTAGGATCCCAAATTGAGCAAGAACAAAAGCAACAATTAATTTGGACATGGTGACAGCATGAGGATAGCATATCTGCAGAAATAAGTCAATAGCAAGAAGAACATAGATTTTAGAAGAAAATTATGCAGATTCATATAGTGCCCATTTCTGCCACCTGACATTTTTTTTAGTATAGTCCTTAAGTGTATTTGGGTTTTTTAAGCACATAGACTTGTCATTATGCGTTATATTGAAGCAGCAAGGATGATTATGACGTTAGCGAATTTTCCTCTGTTTCAAGTAGAAACTCAATGCTAAAAATCATTCTAGACACAACAGCATTTGATAAATATTGGGAAATATATAAATTATAGTGAGACCAGGTGAGGATATTTTGCAGCTTTTATTACTCAAAGGAGATGTGTATATTCAAAGAATAACACAATTTCCCCCAGTGTATTGATTTTGTTGGAGGATTTAGTTTTTTCCCCTAAACAATGAGTTATCCTAATATTCAAATCTGCATAGGCTTTCAGTCTGACGAGAGTAGGAATGGTTATCTCTAAAATTATACTATGTTCTCTACTTCTGCTCCCTCTGGTAGACCATAAAACATAGATTATTGAACCCGTTTCTGTTCTCAATGTCTTCTGTTTGTTTTTGAACTGTGAATCGCCTAATTCCAATTTGGCTACATTTGAGAAAAAATCATGCACATCACTAGTCCCTTGTTCAACCACGCATATCTTAATCTGCATTGCTACCCATCTGTCTTTGATATGATGCAGTGTTTTATTTGTGGCATCCACAAAGGTTCGCTTAAAATGTTATTCAGACCCTAATTTGTGGATGATTTGATTGGAGACTGATGAATATATATTTGGTCATTTAGATTTGGCGCCTCTGAAAGTAGAACTGTCTTTGTTAGACATGGTGTTCTCATTGGAGGTATTGGCTCCATATTTAAACCTTCATGAAATATCAGGAGATATAAGTAGGATCTCAAACTTTCAGGTAAAACCTACAGTCACAGATTACAATGCAGATGTCGTACAGATTATAGAAGCCAACATGGCATATGTTCTAAAATATTGATGAAGCTGTGTAACATTGATGCTTTTAGGAAGTTTGTCATTTTCTGACGATGACAGAATGGCAGCGGTTATGACAGAATTTAAGTATTATTGAAAATGTATAAGAACCTTTTTAGCAGGTCCACTGTAGAAATACTATTGGAGTGCATAAAAAGCACACAATAATCATATTAAGCTATTCCAGTTACTGCCGCCTCATTTCTCGGGGAACCGAAGATTATAGGAAACTCGAAAGGCCTTACTACATGCTATGCGATATGGCAAAGCTGAAACCAAGGGGCCATTTTCTTCGGAGGCTGGCCACCTCCCCACTTGATAGAATTATAACAGATAAATAATTCCTTATGAAACTAGCAGAAAATGTAGAGCAGGGGTCTCCAATCTTTTCTGTAGTGAGAGCTACTTCTGATTAGTGAAAATCCAGATGAGCTACTGAAGGCCAAGCAGCTAATAGTGCATTTTTCCCAGAGACCCCCCACGCCCAGGTTCATTGACTTGTTAAGTGTACAACATCCACCCTAGGTTTCAAATGTTACTGTATCAAAAAACGCTGTGTAATGTAGAGTGCCCTAGACTGGTAGGATGCCTCAGTTGTTTGAGGTCCTGCCCCGAGAGCTACAGGAACAGGTTTGAATTTCAGCAGGGCCTACTTTGCCGGTCATCCTTACCAGCTCCATAACATGTGTTCTGCCCTGTAACCATTACACCTGTCATTCCAGCACCCAATGCAGTCTGTTTGTTGAGTGGACCAAATGCACTTGCTACCGTTCACGTCGGCACAGGCTACAGGTGATATAAAAAGCAGGGGTCACCCCGACATTTTGTCACAGTGAAGTGAAACCATCAAAAGCTTCTGGTGCCCTGCTTTTGAAAAACTTGTAAGGTGTGATCTGGGTGAGACTGGGGTGTGTGAGGCGGCTCTCAACGGGAGGATATATGAAGCTTGGCAGACAGAGGTCAGCAGCAGATCCCTTGGAGGGCCAGAGAGAAAGCTTAGCGCGGACCAGCCTTGAATTAGCTCCGGGCAAACAGCAGACAAGGTGCATGTTGTAAATGCCACCATCCGAGTATTGCACACAATGCCATAGTGTTGTAACTCTGCCACTCCAGTTATGCACATTGTAACACAGTGCCAGATTGTTGTGCCCTTTATGCCACAGTGTTATAACTGACATCTGAAATGCAGAGCTCTTTAAAAAGCATTCCGCCTCCTAGGCTAGTGCACCTTGTAGCACAGAGTTGCCACTTCTCCACCTGGACTTTAGCCCACATCGTACTGTAGTTCATTTTCTCCAGCCCCCTAAAAAAAGCCTTGTCTGGGTTTTTTGTGACATATGACTAGAGTGCCTGGTTTGCTTTTAGGAAACGTCTGGGGGGTCATTAAAGAGAAAAACTCCTAAATTAAATAACAAAAAAAATATATATCTATATCCGCCATCGGGCTTCCTAGCAGATATCCAGCACTTCGTTACCTAAGGACGGAATGACTTGTACTTTGATTACCAGCGAAGTCCCTTTGTATGCAAGATTCGCCCTGAGTGCTTGCGCTGTCTTTCCCATTTTTATTGTAAAGCTATAAAATATTGCTTTAAAAAAACCGGAGCCAGGAACTTCATTTTACGTTTCTTTGGGCTCTAAAGAAATGTAAAATGAAGTTGCGAGAGGTATTATATTTATTTATTTTAAAATCCCTGTGAAATGCTGCTTTCATTTAATAAAATGTTTCACTTTTTTTCCTTTTAAATAAAGTACCTCTTCATTTTGCGTGTCACCTATTTCAACAAAAAGATAGTGTTTCACATGGATATATATTTTTAAAAATAAAGTACCTCTTGCATGTTGACCACAAACCAACGTCGGGGGCCTTATGCTGCCGGTTCCAGGCCTTAAACTGGTTGTGCTCTTCGGCCCAAGGCGCCGAGCACTGCACCACTTGCGCTGCGGTGTATGCAGTATGCAACTACAACAAACCCAACCAGATTCCTGGGCCTTACAAGGCTCCGGTGGCAAGGCTGCTCCTCCGGCCACAGAGATTGCGCATTTTGGAAGTGTAGTGTGGGGAAGCAGAAGGCAGGCCAATCGGCTCCCAGTGGCCAGCCTAATACTGCTCTTGCCGTCTTTTGGCACTGACGTCACCCTGCCGCCCGTTCCAGCTAAGTTTAATTCAGCCAATTGTGAGCAGCCTATTTGGGTGAGGGCGGGCAAGCACTGCAAGAGGCCTAAAATAAACAAAACAATAATGACAGGCCACATTTACTTTTAAGGCAGGGCATCAAACTGCACTAAAATGGATGTTTGGGCCGTGAACTACTCACAGGGTGCCGGCGAGCTACCGGTAGCTCGTGATCGACCGGTTGGAGACCCCTGATATAGAGCATGCGTTATTCATTGATTGCGCCCATTTGCTTGGTGCCAAATGTTAGTTCCTTTCTTGTATGTAATGCTCCATGACAAACACTTCCACTAAATAGGCTTTTAAAACATTCTGGAAAAAGCATCTCCATTATATTAAAAAATGCTGTAGAGGAAGATTAAATAGTTCACTGTGACCGACATTCTGGAAGAGTTGCTCTAACACATAAAATTCTACTGCAGGAAATAGAATTTACTTAGAGGACACTTCATTAGTTGTACTTTTCTATTCAGAGATTTATATTATAGCCTTTGAGCCCGACATAGCGGGCTCTATCGGCCATTAAAGGCCCGCTCCAGCGTTAAAGGCCCGAGCAGAAAGCGCGGGCCTTTAACAAGGGAGCGGGCCTTTGATGGCCATTAGAGCCCACTACGGAGGGCTCTAAGGCTATTAGAACACTCCGCCCCTAGAGGGCAGAATCTTCTAATTAGTCAAAACAAAGCCCTCTCGGAGCCCGAGGGGGTTTAAATCCCTTCAGGCTACGAGAGGCCTTTGTTCACAGAAGCAGCTTTGAAAGGAAAACAACATTGGAATGTTGCAGTCTGGACTTCTACCAGCCAGTAGAAGTCTGGAGCCACTCCATTGTCTACAATGGAGTGCTCAACATTCCAATGTTCTAATAAAAAAATATTATCTTTCCTTTCATAAATGATTTTCCATAACTATTTAGTTACAATGCAGAAGAGAAGATTTTCCTAAGGAAACAGATTCTGGGAGATCAGATAACACAGCTCACTGTTGTCGGCACTTGATTTATTACTTTTAGCAGCAAGGCCACAATCACTTTCATGTGCTTTTGGTAAAAATATGAAGCTTGTCATTAATCAAAGGAGCAGAGGAGGCGCCACCAGCCAAGGACAGAAACTCTTGTAAGGGCTTAAAAAGGCGTCTGCCAACTATCACCAGTTCACATACATTCATTGAAATCTTAGAATATATATCAAAAGGTGAAAGAAGAGGTGCTGCTAATATCTGAAGATGTAAAATCATGGAATTGTATCTGTAGTCGGCTATCCTGCATCAAGCCAAACCCCATAAATTTAAGTTTTATAAATGTTTTCTTCCTTGTACTGTAAGGCCCACAAATGCCCCTTGCACTATCACACTGAAGAAAAGGATATTTTGGTGAAGAAGAACTATTGTTTATTTTATTGCTTATTAAAAGATGTACTTGATAGCATATGAGGGTTAATAATAACACAGCCTCAGGACATACATCTTAGCTCTGCCATAGTTTATGTTTTTTAACAATTACATTTTCTTATCGCAATTTGTGGGTGTCTAATCTGTGTTGATTTCAACTGCTAATGGTACTCATTTTACTGACATTTTATCAGTGCTTCCCACCACCCAACCCTCATTTACCTTAGTCGCTGCAGGTCAGAAAGGTGTCATGCAGTGCTTTAAGTTGGATGAAAAAGGTGGAGGGTCTCCGACAGGGGTGTGGTCAGTGAAGCATAACTATGAATCCTTTACAAGAGGCATGGTCTATGTAGTTAAGGGCATGTAGTAGAGTAAGTGAACTGAAATCCTGTGCATGATATAGCAGGTCACCAACCAGTAGTTAGGACCTTCTCTGTTTTCTGTTAGTGCAGCCATACATATCACTAAACAGTGAGTGTAGCAAAGTAGGATCTGCTTCTTATGGTTACCCCCACTTTTTGCTTGATGTTACAATGTTTTTGACTAGTCTGACTGGGATCCTTCTAATCAGGACCCCAGTCTATCTGCTTTCTCCCTAAAATGTTATGCCATGTACTTAGGTACACTCCAGATTGGATACTGGGTTACCCTTGTCAGTTCTTAGTATATGGTACACATGTACCCAGGGCATAGGTACCCCAGAGGCCTCCCATGTGCTGAAGCATGTATTATGCCACCCATGAGAGGCCATGCAAAATGGAACTACAGACTTGCATCTGCAGCCTGTGTAAGATGGTGCATGCACCACTTACTTTAGATATATGTTTACTATATTTATAGGTCACTACACTTAAAACCTATAAGTCACCCCTATAGCAGGCCTTGACAATCCTGAAGGTAGGGTGCTGGGTTTTACGTGAGAGGGTGCCCCTGCATGAGCAGAGCACCCCTGCAGCCTTCGGAGACCATTCTCCGGTGTTGTCGGTGACGCAGCCCGACATATAGGTAGAGGTGCATTATATGCTCGCGTAAAATGCTATCTCGAAAATGGCTGCAACAAACCATGTCGTGTTTGGTATCAAACACCTTGGAATCATACCTCCACACTGGTAACCGGTGTGGGAGGTATGATTCCACCCTTCAGAAGCAAGCTTCCTGGGGTCCCTGGTCTTCCCGGTACCAGCCTTCTCGACCCGGACAGCACAAAATGGTTGCTGCCAACCAGAGACACATTTCTGCCTTCCTGCTGCTGAGCCAAGCTCGAGCAGAGGAAGGCAGCACAATAGGCATCCTGTCACAGGGAGATGTGACCACCTCCCAGACAGGATTTAGTGTATTGGGGCTGGGTGGGTGCACTTCCAAAGTGCCTGGAAGTGTGCATGAGGGGCACATTTGGTGTCCCTGTGCATAGTCCAGTTCAAACCAGTCCTGGGAGCCAACGGCTCCTGCTCTGGCGCGAAACTGGACAAAGGACATGGGAGTAACCTCCCCACTGTCCTGACCCTCTCCTGGGAGGGTCCCCTGAATCTGTCCAACCCTCTCCCGTGGGTACTTAAGGGCTTACCTGGCTGTCGGACCCTAGAGTCGACATGGACAAGATTCTGAACGAGAAACCACTGACCTTCGACCATCTGGACGCTCTGGACTTCGCTGGACTTCGACTGGGCCCAACTTCGTCTCCCTCTCCGTCCAAAGCATAGTCTGTGCCCGTGCACCGTAAAGGCTCCGTGCAGGACCTGTGGAGCATCAAGGACAACTGAAGTTATCTCCCTTGGGGTGAAGGAGTCACTCCCCTGCATTCGCAGGCACCGTAACGCAACTGACCGGTCTGCTGATCCTGAGCTCCTGCGGACTCCGAAGGCTCCAGCAACACAGGAGGTGGGTTCCTTTGTTCCTTGAGGTCGAGCTGCCCTCTCACCGAGTTTGAGGCCAGTATCACTCGTGGGGACCGCATAACCCGAAATCCTGTGCATCGCGTACTTTTGCAAGTGCATATGATTGTTGGTGTTCCCCAACTACGTGCATTGGGCTATCGATAGCCCCAACCTCTGCGCACATTTCCTACAAAGGACTTTGGCCTCCTCGCACTCTGTGCCCTGCAAGTTGTTACTTTGTGAAACTGCTAAGAGGTCCCCTTGCGACTCCTGTGCCTTCGGCCTGTGGGTCCAATTGAGGGACAACACTGCTTTACTTGGGCTCCCCTGGTTGCTCCAGGCCTGCCCTGACTCCCCTTGCTGTGGTGAGTCCACTGGTCCTTGTTGGGCCAGACCGTAACTTTCTTTGACCCTCTTCGTGGGTTGCCGCTGCCAAGGCTTGTTGATGCTCCCGCCGGACACCAACCCCTCAGCACTCGACATCCTTCGTGGGACAGCTCGTATCCGGCTCCTGGTCGTCCTCGATATCTCCTGGCCCCTGCAGCTGTGGAGTCAAGGTCTCCATCATCACACCTGAAGGACCCGACATCGGTGGGCAATCGTCTACCGAGCCCCTGGTCACTCCTGGGTGACCCAAACTCTCTCCCCTCTGCTTTCAGGTTCCTTCCATCAAGAATCCACCTGTGGGTTCCACCGGATACCTTTCTCTTTTGCAGCAGTGGCATTTCTTTGTAGACTCCCATTGAGAACGACAGCGGTTTCCAATGCCACTTCGACCCTATGCACCCGGCTTCCCTGGGATAGGTAACTCTGGTACTTCGGTATCCACGGGTGGGGTGGCTCTCCAACCTTCTAAGTTCCAAAGGGTTTCTTCGTAATCCACTGGGAAGGGTCATTAAACTTTAAAACTGCAACCGCGATTCACCCATTGAATTGTACGTAGCACGCGGTCGTGTTCTCACACTGCACCTGTCCTCTGTGGGGTCCCTCCTTACTCACCTTGGGTGGTTCCTTGGGGTCCCAGCGATTCTACAACCTCTAGACACTGTCTTGACGCGAGTCGTGGTTCTTATATCGCTATTTTAGTATATGGTTTGGTCTCCCCCTGGAGCCCACTGTGTATTAGTGCTACTTACGATTGTTTCTGTGCTACAGTATTGTGTGCTTTGTGTTTATCTGCGTGTAGCAGATACTGTGAGGTATTTAAGGTGTGTTATAATAATAAATACATATTTATATAACTACTGTGTGGTTCTCCTTTCATTTAACCAATACTATAAGGTTGCATTCTGGTAAAACAAGCTGCTTAACATTCCTTTAAGACTAAGCCTGAAGGCTGCTCTCCACAGCTACCACTTGGATAGCTTTCTAAGGTTATCTTTCACCTCTTAAATCACCATAAGGGTTGTTTGGACTGGTGCAAGGTGCCCACTTTAGCTAGTGGACATCATATACCAGGCCAACTTCTCACATTGGTGTGCAGCGGTTGGGATTCAAGCCTGCATTGTTTTACCAGATAAATCTTTGTATTGATTAACTGAAAATCACTAAGTACTAGGTACATATAATACTAGCTTAGAATAAGGAAATTCTACTGAACTTAGGGTTTGGTAAGTCAAGGGCCTAGCACACCCTTTCTCCAACCTCAGAGAGTTTAGTTCCCACTAGGTTAGGTAGGTGCAACACCTCACCACACTTAGTATGTCTTCTAAAGGAGATGCCAGTGGCTCTCTGCCCTCTAGATACAGTGAGCTTTCATTCCAAGAATTGAAAGCCATGTGTGCCTCTTGAAAGCTGACGACAGGGAGAAATGCCATCCATAAATGGATCACTGCTTTAGAGAGGGCCTGTAAAGTTCAGAGGGTCCCTCAAGAGCAGTGGGCAGCTATCTTGTGGCTCTCCTTTGCTGACAAAGGTAGAGATAAGCTCCTCACTGTTAGAGAAGAGGATGCTGACAATTATTCAGTCCTGAAGAGTGCTCTCATTGATGGGTTTGGCTTAACCACTGAACAGTACAGGATTAAGTTCAGAGACACCCAGAAGGCACAGAATCAGGTCTGGGTAGACTTTGTGGATAGTGCCATTAAGGCTCTGGAAGGCTGGTTGCTTGGCAGCAAAGTGAATGATTTCAAGGGATTGTACAATTTGATTTTGAGGGAGCAGATCCTTAATAATTTCCAAAATCAGTTGTTGCCTCAATACCTGGTTGACTCTGAGCTGACTTATCCCCAAGAATTGGGAAAGAAGGCAGATAGGTGGGTCAGAACCAGGGTGAAGCAGAGAAACCAGAACCATGGAGGTGACCAAAAGAAGCAAGATGCTAAAACTTCAAATAAGGGGGGGAACAAGGGTAAAGATGACGTCTTCATCAGGGCCCCAAAAACCTGCATCTGGGGGGGAGTCACAATCCAACAAGGGAAAAGGCAAAAAGAAACCTTGGTGTTAGTTATGTAAAGAAAAGACCCATTGGACAAAATATGCCAATTGTCCAAAGTCCAAGGATTCAACTCCAACCACCACTGCCCTTAAGGCAACTGCTCCCCCTAGTACAGTTTCAAGTGGTGGTACAGGGAACAAGGGATTAGTAGGGTTAACCTTGGGCTCTGTGATGTGTTCTGGCTTAGTCAGAACTCCAGCTCAGGCTGTACTTGTCTGTGATGGTGGCATGGATATTGCCACCTTATTTGTCAGTCCCAGTAACCTGGGCAAATACAGGCAGCAGCCTTTGATTAATGGTAAGGAGGCCCTGGCATACAGGGACACAGGTGCAAGTGTCACTATGGTGACAAAAGATCTTGTGGACCCTGAACAGATCATACTTGGTGAGATGTACCAAGTGACCAATGCTAACAATGTCAGGACTGATCATTCCTTGGCAGTTGTTAATTTCAGCTGGGGAGGGGTAACTGGCCTCAATAAAGTTGTGGTTAGCTCAGACCTTCCAGTGGAATGCTTGTTGGGCAATGATTTGGAAACCTCACCCTGGGCTGAGGTGGAACTTAGGACTCATGCAGCAATGCTGGGCATCTCTGCAGATGTGTTTGCTGTGACCAGGTCACAGGCCAAGCTGATGTCTACTGAACAGGCCCTGGATTCTGAAAGAATGGACCAGGTGCCTTCCAAGAGAATGAGCAGGAGGGGTAAAGCTGTGTCTTCCCCCCAGGCTCAGAGAGAGGATCAGTCTCTTGAGGGAGATGATCTCAGTCCCTGTGAAAGAACTGTCTCAGATGAATTGGAACCTGATCAGGGTGAGTTCTTGGGGACAGGGGGCCCTTCCAGGGCAGATCTGAGCCAGGAGCAGCAAACCTGCCCCTCTCTTGAACCCCTCAGACAGCAAGCTGCTGCTGAGGCTGCTGGGAGTGTCAGTGGGTCCCACAGGATCTATTGGGATGAGGGACTCCTTTACTCAGAGGGTAGAGACCCCAAGCCTGGTGCCCCCAGGAGGTTGACCATACCTCTGAAGTTTAGGGGCTTCCTACTCACCTTGGCACATGACATTCCCTTAGCAGGACACCTAGGCCAAAGTTAGGCTTGGGACAGGCTTGTCCCACACTTTCACTGGCCTCACATGTCAGAGGACACCAAGGAGTTTTGTCACTCCTGTACTACCTGTCAAGCCAGTGGTAAGGCAGGTGGTACCACAAAGGCCCCCCTGATACCACTACCTGTGGTGGGGGTTCCCTTTGAGAGGGTTGGGATTGATATCATTGGTCCCATGAACCCTCCTACTGCATCTGGGCACAGTTACATACTAGTGGTGGTGGACCATGTCACTAGGTATCCAGAAGCAATACCCCTTAGAACCACCACAGCTCCTGTGGTGGCCAGGACCCTCCTGGGAATTTTTTCCAGAGTGGGTTTCCCTAAGGAGGTCTTAACTGACAGAGTTACACACTTCATGTCCAGTTATATCACTGCAATGTGGAAGGAGTGTGGAGTGAACTACAAATTCACCACACCCTATCACCCACAATGCAATGGGTTGGTTGAAAGGTTCAACAAAATCCTAAAAGGCATGATCATGGGCCTCCCAGAAAAGCTTAGGTGAAGATGGGATGTCCTGTTGCCCTGCCTTCTCTTTCCCTACAGAGAGGTCCCACAAAAGGGGGTTGGCTACAGCCCTTTTGAACTTTTGTTTGGACAGCCAGTTAGGGGTCCCTTGTGTTTGGTGCAGGAGGGATGGGAGTTACCTCTCAAACCTCCCTAACAAGACATAGTGGGCTATGTACTTGGTCTCTGCTCCAGGATGGCTGAGTACATGAAGAAGGCCAGCAAAAACCTTGAGGCAAGTCAAAAATTGCAAAAAGCTTGGCATGACCAAAAGGCTGTACTGGCTGTTTACCAGCCAGGACAGAAAGTATGGGTGTTGGAGCCTGTGGCCCCAGCAGCTCTCCAAGACAAGTGGAGTGGGCGCCATACTATTCTTGAGCAGAAGGGAGAGGTCACCTACCTGGTGGACCTTGGAACTCCCAGGAGCCCCCATAGGGTGCTCCATGTAAACAGGCTCAAACCCTATGTGGACAGGGCAGACATGGGCTTGCTCATGGCTACTGATGAGGGACAGGAGGAAGAGAGTGACCCACTCCCTGATCTCCTCTCACAGAACCCCGATGCTGGCTCAGTTGATGGTGTTCCTTGGCAGGCAGCCTCACTGAGCAACAGCAGATTGATTGCAGGAAGGTCCTCAATCAATATAGGCATATGTTTTCTTTGACTCCTAGTCAGACCACTTGGTGTACCCATGAAGTGGACACAGGTGAGAGTCTACCTGTTAAAAATAAGATTCACAGGCAGCCTGACCATGTCAGAGATTGCATCAGGACTGAGGTCCAGAAGATGCTGGAATTGGAAGTGATTGAACCCTCAGATAGCCCTTGGTCTAGCCCAGTGGTCCAGGTACCCAAACCTCATACCCAGGGTGATAGGAGAGAAATGAGGTTTTGTGTGGACTACAGGGGGCTCAATGCAGTCATTAGGACTGATGCTCACCCTATTCCTAGGGCAGATGAACTCACTGACACTTTGGCTTCAGCCAAGTTCCTGAGCACATTTGACCTCACTGCTGGATATTGGCAAATCAGATTAGCTGAGGATGCCAAACCAAAAACAGCATTTTCAACCCCTAGTGGGCACTATCAATTTATTGTAATGCCCTTTGGTTTGAAGAATGCACATGCCACATTCCAAGGGTTGGTGAACAAAGTCCTTACAGGCCTGGAAGCCTATAGTGCAGCATATCTTGATGATATAGCTGTCTTTAGTTCCACCTGGGAGGATCACCTGGTCCACCTGAAGAATGTTTTGGAGGCTCTACAGAAAGCAGGTCTCATTATCAAGGCCACCAAGTGCCAGATAGGGCAGAGTAAGGTTGTGTACCTTGGCCACCTTGTGGGTGGAGGCCAGGTTCAACCATTGCAGAGCAAAATCGAGACCATCATGGACTGGGTTGCTGCCACTACCCAGACTCGGGTCAGAGCTTTCTTGGGCCTGACTGGGTACTACAGAAGATTTGTGAAAGTATATGGGTCTATAGTGACTCACTTGAATGATCTTACTTCAAAAAGAATGCCCAAGAAAGTTATGTGGACAGTTAGCTGTCAGAAGGCATTTCATGATCTCAAGCAGGCCATGTGCACTGCTCCCATTCTGCAAAGTCCTGACTATTCCAAACAATTCATTGTCCAAACAGATGCATCTGAGTTGGGGGTAGGGGCTGTGTTGTCACAACTTAATGCTGAGGGTCAGGATCAACCAGTAGTTTTTATTAGCAGAAGGTTGACCCCCAGAGAGAAACAATGGTCAGCCATTGAGAGGGAAGCCTTTGCTGTGGTTAGGGCTCTGAAGAAGCTGAGGCCATACTTGTTTGGCACTCACTTCATTGTTCAGACAGACCATAAGCCCCTCTTATGGCTAAAACAGATGAAGGGTGAAAACCCCAAACTTTTGAGGTGTTTAATTTCCCTACAGGGGATGGACTATACAGTGGAACATAGACCTGGGAGTAACCATGCCAATGCAGATGGACTCTCCAGATATTTCCACTTAGAAAATGAAGACTCAACTGGGCAAGGTTAGTCTCATCTCCTTACGTTTGGGTGGGGGGTTGTGTAGGAAAGTAGGATCTGCTTCTTATGGTTACCCACACTGTTTGCTTGATGTTACGCTGTTTTTGACTAGTCTGACTGGGATCCTGCTAATCAGGACCCCAGTCTATCTGCTTTCTCCCTAAAATGTTATGCCATGTTCTTAGGTACACTCCATATTGGATACTGGGGTACCCTTGTCAGTCCCCAGTATATGGTACACATGTACCCAGGGCATAGGTACCACAGAGGCCTCCCATGGGCTTAAGCATGTATAATGCCACCCATGAGAGGCCATGCAAAATGGAACTACAGGCCTACCACTGCAGCCTGTGTAAGATGGTGCATGCACCACTTACTTTAGATATAGGTTTACTATATCTATAGGTCACTACACTTAAAACCTATAAGTCACCCCTATAGCAGGCCTTGACAATCCTGAAGGTAGGGTGCTGGGTTTTACATGAGAGGGTGCCCCTGCATGAGCAGAGCACCCCTGCAGCCTTCGGAGACCATTCTCCCGGGTTGTCGGTGACGCAGCCCGACATATAGGTAGAGGTGCATTATATGCTTGCGTAAAATGCTATCTCGAAAACGGCTGCAACAAACCATATCGTGTTTGGTATCAAACACCTTGGAATCATACCTTCACACCGGTAACCGGTGTGGGAGGTATGATTCCACCCTTCAGAAGCAAGCTTCGTGGGGTCCCTGGTCTTCCCGGTACCAGCCTTCTCGACCCAGACAGCACAAAATGGTTGCTGCCGACCTGAGACACATTTCTGCTCTACTGCTGCTGAGCCAAGCTCAAGCAGAGGAAGGCAGCACAATAGGTATCCTGTCACAGGGAGGTGTGACCACCTCCCACACAGGATTTAGTGTATTGGGGCTGGGTGGGTGCACTTCCAAAGTGCCTGAAAGTCTGCACGAGGGGCACATTTGGTGTCCCTGTGCATAGTCCAGTTCAAACCAGTCCTGGAAGCCGTTGGCTCCTGCTCTGGCGCGAAACTGGACAAAGGACATGGGAGTAACCTCTCCACTGTCCTGACCCTCCCCTGGGAGGTTCCCCTGAATCTGTCCAACCCTCTCCCGTGGGTACTTAAGGGCGTACCTGGCTGTAGGACACTAGATTCGATGTGGACAAGATTCTGAACAAGAAACCACTGACCTTCGACTGTCTGGATACTCTGGACTTAGCTGGACTTCGACTGGGCCCGACTTCGTCTCCCTCTCCGTCCAAAGCATCGTCTGTGCCCGTGCACCTTACAGGCTCCGTGCAGGACCTGTGGAGCATCAAGGACAACTGAAGTTATCTTCCTTGGGGTGAAGGAGTCACTCCCCTGCATTCGCAGGCACCGTAACGCAACTGAGCGGTCTGCTGATCCTGAGCTCCTGCGGACTCCGAAGGCTCCAGCAACACAGGAGGTGGGTTCCTACGTTCTGTGAGGTCGAGCTGCCCTGTCACCGAGTTTGAAGCCAGTATCCCTCGTGGGGACCGCATAACCCGTACCCCTGTGCACCGCGTACTTTTGCAAGTGCATATGCTTGTTGGTGTTCCCCAACTACGTGCATTGGGCTATCGATAGCCCCAACCTCTGTGCACATTTCGAACCAAGGACTCCGGCCTCCTCGCACTCTGTGCCCTGCAAGCTGTTACTTTGTGAAACTGCTAAGAGGTCCCCTCGCGACTCCTGTGCCTTCGGCCTGTGGGTCCATTTGAGGGACAACACTGCTTTACTTGGGCTTCCCTGGTTGCTCCAGGCCTGCCCTGACTCCCCTTGCTGTGGTGAGTCTTCTGGTCCTTGCTGGGCCAGACCGTAAACTTCTTTGATCCTCTTCGTGGGTTGCCGCTGCCAAGGCTTGTTGGTGCTCTTTCCGGACACCGACCCCTCAGCACTCGACATCCTTCGTGGGACAGCTCGTATCCGGCTCCTAGTCGTCCTCGACGTCTCCTGGCCCCTGCAGCTGTAGAGTCAAGATCTCCATCACCACACCTGAAGCACCCGACATCGGTGGGCATTCGTCTACCGAGCCCCTGGTCACTCCTGAGTGACCCAGACTCTGTCCCCTCTGCTTTCAGGTTCCTTCCATCAAGAATCCACCTGTGCGTTCCACCGGACACTTTTCTCCTTTCCAGCAGTGGCATTTCTTTGAAGACTACCATTGAGAACGACTGAGGTTTCCGACGCCACTTCGACCCTATGCACCCGGCTTCCCTGCGATAGGAAACTCTGGTACTTCGGTATCCACGGGTGGGGTGGCTCTCCAACCTTCTAAGTTCCAAAGGGTTTCTTCGTAATACACTGGGAATGGTCCTTAAACTTTAAGACTGCAACCGCAACTCTCCTATTGAATTGTACGTAGCACGCAGTCGTGTTCTCACACTGCACCCATCCTCCATGGGGTCCCTCCTTACTCACCTTGGGTGGTTCCTTGGGGTCTCAGCGATTCTACAACCTCTAGACACTGTCTTGACTCGAGTCGTGGTTCTTATGCCACTATTGTAGTATATGGTTTGGTCTCCCCCTGGAGCCCACTGTGTATTAGTGCTACTTATGATCGTTTCTGTGCTACAGTATTGTGTGCTTTGGGTTTATCTGCGTGTAGCAGATACTGTGAGGTATTTAAGGTGTGTTATAATAATAAATACATATTTTTATAACTAATTTGTGGTTATCCTTTCATGTAACCAATACTATAAGGTTGCATTCTGGTAAAACAAGCTGCTCAAGACTAAGCCTGAAGGCTGCTATCCACAGCTACCACTTGGATAGCTTTCTAAGGTTATCTTTGACCTCTTAAATCACCATAAGGGTTGTTTGGACTGGTGCAAGGTGCCCACTTTAACTAGTGGACATCATATACCAGGCCAACTTCTCACAGTGAGCATATACTCCTATAAAACCCAACTTATATGCTTTGCCGATGATTGCTTATTGATGCTTGAGTTTCTCTGGGGGTTGTTTCTTGCCTGCTGTATATTCTCATGTTTAAAAGTGTCTTAAATCGATTCATAGGTCTCTTTCTTTATAGACTATGTACAGATATCTGCCCTGAAACCACAGACCAGGTGTCATTATTCCCTGCCAACCCTATTTTACTGCAAGAAATTTCCCAATAAAAGGGATCACACCCGGCTCTGCTAATGCATTTCAACCCTGACCATCACCTTCTGCATTGCCAGTATAGGACGAAGGCAGAGCTCTGCCACTGTTCCTCTCAGCCTTTTATAACAAGGCCCTCTTCCAGCTATTTCAGTTTGTTTGTGGAACTCCTATCTTAAATTTCAGCATCCCCCGTGATTCCAATATTAGGACCTAGAGACAGCTCTGTTAATATTCCTCAATCATGTTGTGACACTCTTCCTACTTCAGATTAGGAACGCACACACAGCTCGTAACAGTGTACCTCAATTCTAATATGCAGATATCCCTGCAACCCTAGCACTAAAATGACACAGCATGACTAAAATACCCAAGTCCTGATCTGCACTGTCCATTGCTGTTCCTGAAACCTGCACACTGTTCTGCTAATGCACCTCAAAGCTGCCAGTGCAGCTTCTGTGCTATTCCAGTACTGACTCCCACATATAGTTGCATCAGTGCACCTCAAAAAGGATTTTAAGCACAGCCTACTATTCCAGCCACCACTCTATCATTGTCCCTCAGACATCCACTGCCACAGACTTGCTATTCCACTACAGCAATCCTATACATCTTTCTCAAGTTATCTCAGTCCTAGGCACACATTCCTGAGACTTGGGTACAAGATCCGTTGCCAATACAAATCATCCCTCCCCCAGAATACTCTGTTATTCAATAATGGATCCAAGTAGGGTCAGTGTGCCTTAGTATTCACTTACAACATCTATTGCTAGTTCCTTACTGAGATTCACACAAATCTCTGCCAGTGCACTCGAACCCTGACTTGAAAAAGCCCCAGTTATGCCAGCAGGTGAAATAACCTACCGCTCTTCCAGGCCAGCTCGTTCCTAACTGGCCACACCTTGTTTATTCCAGACTCCAGTCCCAGTCAGAGCAGCTCTACCGATGTACCTCAATACAGCTTTTCAACTGAAGTCACTGTACATAGGTGTCTGTTCACATCCTCTCTCTTGCTGTAGTGTTGTAGTGTAGTTCCTATTTCCCTAATAGGCTCTGCGCATTGGAATAATACACCCTATAGATTCGACATAGGACTGAGGTCAGTATGTCCCTATCGAGTATATTAAACTTAATTTCTTTGTGCCAGCTAACTCAGAGGCCACTAGAAACTCCTTGTAAACAAGAAGGGAGTAGTTTCTGGCAACCGCATAAACATGACAACTTTGTTTCCCTTTAGAATCGGAACACTCTCAGAATCGTGGAAACAGTAGATAACAGTTTCACTCAGCTAATCGTGCATGCTTAGTTTCCTCAGAGTTACACAGAAAGAATAGACGGGCGTTTCAATAAAAAGGATTTATTGAACAGTCTTGTTTCTCGTGTAAGAGATATGAGCTGTTATGATCACAAGACAGTATGCAAGATATATAATGTACAGCGCAAGCAGTAGAAAAATAATACTGCGCTAGCATTATCTTTTAGCTATCACACATATATTCATATACATAAATAACATAAGCTAAAAATGCGAGTACTCATAAGATGCTTCTCTAAGCTAGTTCTACCCCAGTGTACCTAACCTAACCTAGGTGTAGGACAAGGTAAGAAGTAGGTGAAGTATTCTATAATATGGTATACTAAGAGTCTGATATGCCAAGAGTCCCTCTAGGTTCTAGTCAGCTCCATACCTTGAGAATGAGAGAGGTGGGATTCTCCTTCCGGATCTCGAACTCTAACACCCCGCGAAGGGAGTCAGAACACTGGGAGCTGGATTCTCTGCGAGCAGGGATGACAGCGTCTCTTGTCAGTGCATCAGGCTGGGATACGGGCTCCTCTAAAGTCGAGGTCTCCTCTAACTTGCTTGGGCAAGGGAAGGTATATTTATACCTGGTAGGTGCCTTGGAATGTTAGCATTGACGTGAAGTCGGACAGAGGAAGATGTCAGGAATGAACCCTTAAGGAATAGTGGTTCATGCATAATAGATGAGTTCTTGGAGAAATCAATAATCCTGTGCTAGGGGAACTCCCAAGAGCTTAAGGGTCTGGTTCCTAAGAACTCGTTGTGATGTTAGGGTGGACGGATGTCGGTGACCATGCCTGTATTTGGAGTGCATGGCTAATGCCTAAATAAGGACTGGGATCTTATGCCTATATAAGGGCAATGCGAATTGTGCGTATATAAGGACATGTTTCAGGAAAACCTATATACGGACACCTAAAGCAGAATTCAATACCCACTCCACTTTCGAATGAACAATAATACTAAATGCTAAAAATTAAATGCTAAACATTAAACTGAGTACCACATGTTGCTAAAAACATTTCTAAAAGCATATTAAAAGAAGTCTTTAAAAGAAACTGTTGCTAAAACATGTAATGCAATAGGTACTGTACATTTTAAAGCATTTTTTCATTCTAAGCATATATCATAAATAAAATGCAACATGAATGAATAAACAGAAATATATACATATGACGAAATGGTTGACAAGTTTCCAAAAATCAAAGCCATTTCATAACATGATGCTAAAATGAAATTATAGTAAAATAAGGTGATAATGTGTCCCTGGAAGTATTCAAAGAAGTCTGTTTTATATGAATAGTTCTACTGTAAGCAGATTGAGTTGCCATGTATTTTCAAAAAATAAAGAAAAAGAAAAAGTTAAATTTTGGAAAAGTTCCAAGTTTTGAAAATATGAAGGCCAAATTCATTGCGTCCCTGGTACACTGTGAGCCGAATCAAAGTCAGTGTATGGGTCTGGTGTAAACATGAAATAATCTATTTCTGTAGACAAAATATCGTCTACCGATGTTGGTGACATTTGGAACACCTCGTTCAGAAGGTTGACTGCACAGAGATGTGAAGTATCGCCCTCAGCATAGGATGCCGCAGCAATGTTCGCGTCCGTTGTTACCTGTGTGCCTGTTGATCCATCTCGTACCTCAGCAGCAGCAGGAAGCGTCTGTGATATCTCAATGAATGCCGTTATCAGGATTGGTAGCCTTTGGGGACAACACAGAGCATGGGCCGCTATCGGGTCCAGCAGAGTATCGATATCCGTTGGCATGACTGATGGGAGTGTTAGACAGGTGTCTAGCACGCATTCTTCACCGCAAAGCAGGCAGCGTAGAACAGGTAAGATGCAATCTTGCCAGATTGGTCTAAATGACAGAAACCATGTTGTATTAAGTTCCCGTAGACGAGGTATGCCCAAAAGTTGCACTATGCGCTCACGGCACTTCCGTTCTAGGAGAGCTTTCTCCACATCGCTCGGAGTGATGTCGGTGGATAGGCTTGCCATAGCTTAATAGTAGGAATAGAAAGAGGATTCCTGCAACAAGTGCTAGAATTAATGGCACACCACCAAACACCGAATGTGCGAAGTTTTCGATGATTCCGAGGACTGCCTGGAAGGGTGCTAACAGTCCTGAGCAGATGGTCTTAAATACATGTACAATCCCGCTCGTATCAGACATGTTTAAGATACGTCCCATCATTTCTACGAAATGTATAGGGCAGTTTGTACGAATTAAAGCCTGTATCTCAGCCGAAGTCATTGCAATTTGTAAATCATAGATTTCTTTGGCCGAGGTCAAAGGCACGGTCTGTTGCAAAAGCATGGCTTTCATTCTGCTTAAAGTATCAAAACGTATAAAAGAAACATTCAATGAAGGCCATAGAGGCGGCTCCCTGACTGTGTCTATTGGGGGGAACAATACTTGCATACAACAAGTAACTCTGGAGTCGACCGTTACCAGATATGGGATGCCTGGCAACATGCCACAGCAACTCTGATCATTCAACATGAGGTAACTCCCGTTAGAAAGTTGGCCAAACGTTGGATTAATCACATCAGCTGGTGTACCCTGCTGGTGGCAGGACAAGTTTGCCACAGAACCATTACAAGCCCTGTGTAAAGAAATGTCCTGACATATGAGTGAACCGCTTAGTGCATTTTCACAGTGTGTACCGCTTAGAAACACTTCACGATCCCCACTCCAACATCTGTATTCGTAAGGTAAATCCCAGGATGTCTTTCATATTTGCCTGCTTGCATTTGTTTGAGGCAATACTGAAACTGAAAAGTAGTGACAGGAAGAGTTATTTTGCCATGGATAAGCCATTCTGTAGCTGGTTTTTCTGCTACCGTAAATGGTAATTTTTCCAGTTTTTCAATGCTCAGCACTGTATACTTTGCTCCCCTTTGTGCCTGTTCGATCTGTTTATCAGTTAGATTGTATTCTGCAAACAGAGACGACGTGTTGATAAAACGCCAAGGCACATAGCCCGCACGCAAAGATTGCAGCGTCCAGCCTAATAACATAATAGAACGTAACTGAGATTGGCCTTGTTGTAACATGGCTAAATCTTGTTCCAGTATGTCAATAGCAGAGGATACAATGTTGTCCAATGAACAAATTCTGGATGACAAAGTTGTTAACCCATTGTCGACCACAGAGAGAGTTTTCTCTAAGTTAATACGATCAAGTTCACGTATTCGTTCTGCGGCCTCTGCCTGTGAAACCTTCCACACTTCATTATAAGCAGCATAGATGCCGGCATATATGAAACGTTTTTGACGCAGTTTTCTTGGTCCTAGCAAGAATTCCCTAAGGTCTGCGTCTTCTTTAAGTAAAGATAAGTGTTGTTTCACATCCTCAAGTGTAGATTTTTGTAGCCAGTCGAGGCACAATTTTCCTACACTGTATGTTGTTACTACCGCCGGATGTTGTCGTTGAACATATCGTGGGTCTGGCCTATGGATAGTAAAGCCCTGTCTTCTATTCAGGAATCTTTCTAGACAGATGTTTGTGTCTGTGGGCCAGAGTAACCATTTTCTCCAATTAGGATCTGTTCGATTGGTTTGTAGTATTGTGTCTACTGTAACCACTTCCTGTGTAGTGTTATTACTTGCAGGTGTTGATACAGAAGGTGTTTTCATGTCTTTGATTTTGGCTAAACCAAGGCAAGATGTTTGTTGCACAGTGTCATTCAAAAACATTGTTTGCTGAGGGATGATACATGCTCTAAACAAAGCTTCTATCCCCTGTACTTGCCAATCTTTAGAACCCCAGACAGATTTTGTGTCTATTGTGTCTTTCCAAAAGTCAAATCCATGTCTAGACAGTTGGGTAATAAAGGCTGCAGAGTAAATCTGTTTTGTATTAGTTAACATAATTTTCTGTCCTGTTTTGTTTACATTTTTATAGAAAAATGTTTCTGGATCAGATGTATTGTACCCTGAAAAATATGGAAACTTTTTAGCAAACGTTTTTGAACTACCTTTTGGCGGTGTAGGACAATGTTCCCATTGGTTAAACATAAACACATTTCTAGGTGTTGCAGATTTATGCAAGAAATGATGACCATAGTGGTTGTAACAATAAAGCTGTTCGTAGTCTGATGAACCCTCTAAGTATTCATTGTTAGAGAATGCTGCAGACCTTTCTAGATCAGACATCATATCATTTACAGTCTCAAAGTCCCAATCATCAGAATAGGTACTGGAGGTAATAAAATCACTTAATGAAATTTTAAATAAATGTGGAATGTTCAAAAGTTCCGTCGGGCCGAAATATATCGAAATCTATTTTGTCCCACACTATACCATCCTGTATAGGAACGGCTGTGATGTTCACTGCTGACAAGTCTCTTGCTTCACGATGGGATGATTTGTGTGGTTTCAAAAGTAAGTTCACATTTTTATTTTCAGTGTCCATATGGATGTATCTGCCATTTATAAGCACGCTGATAGTCATAACCAAGGCTAGCCAAAGCAGAAAGAAAAATATTCCAGAAATAATCCATAGTTCAATCCATTGTGAAACCAGATAAGTCTCTTTCAGGAAATGAAAAAGGTCTTGTCCTCGCTGTTTGAAAGTTTTTGATGCTGGCGTCGTTTCAGGTTCACTCGGATCCTCAGAAAACGTATCAAAGTTAATGAAATAGCCAGAAGCAGTTCGGTCAATTGTTGGAATTGCATCAGGATTTGTTGAAATCGCTGGAACCAGTTGATCACTTGTTACGTTGGTGTAGACAGGTGTATCTGGACGAACTGTTACTTGAGTTTCAAGAGGGATGAGTTCCATAGCATTGTTGCTTAGTCCTTCATCTGTTACTGCTGAATTCGCGATGGTTATGAGTCTTTCAGTCTGAACCTCTTGGATAGTAGGGAGAGGAGTGCGTCTGCTACTAGTTCGGAGTCCACGAGGCCTACTATTTAGTATTGACTACATACTGTGGTTTGATGAGGTCGATTGACACAAATCTTTTCTCCTTTTTTCCTGCAATGGGCGGCAGAAGTACAGTTCTTGTTCCGTGGACGGCTAGGACAGGTACTGGTTGTCTGTAAGAAGGTCCAAATTCCTTCTTGTCCGCAATCTTTTCTCTGACTAGATCCCCAACTTTTGGGATCCAGACAGGCCTTGCTGGGACTGTTGGTTTTTCCCCAGTGGTGGTTGGCTTCAGGAACACGTTGCTTTGTTTCAATCTTAGTTCATTTAGATCCTGTAAAACAGCCAAACGATCTTTGATATCAAAGGGTTTATTTTCCACCACTATGCCTTTACATTCGAGATCAGGAACCCACATTCTTGTCCCAAATAGGACCTCATATGGAGTGACCCCCCCTAGAGAACTGCTTGGCAAATTATTTAATGAGTGTTGGACCCCATAAAGATGTTTGACCCACCCATCACCCGAACCTAATACTCTAGCTGTTATAGACTGCTTTATGTCCCGGTTTTTCCTTTCCACAACAGAATTTCCCTCAGGATGAAACGGAGAGGAGTACCGCAATGCAACGCCCAAACTGGCCATGGCTTCTTTGTAAGCCTGAGAGCTAAACGCAGGGCCCTGGTCAGAATATAGTGTGCCAATTGCGTATGTGCCGATAAAGACTCGCAAATCTTTTATAACAGTTCGAGCGTCAGCCGAGCGCTGAGGCCATATCCATAGGAACCTTGACTTAGTATTTGTGGGATTGCATTTGTCCAAAAGGACGCCTGCGCATAGATAGTCTAATGCTGTCTAACAATGGTGTCTGTACTGGGCAGGCTACTTCGTAGTCTGGTGTCTGATGGCGTTCTGCAACACGCTGTCTATTGCAGTCTATGCAGTCATCGATGAAGATGTGAATCTGTGTATTCATTCCAGGCCACCAGTACATCTCTTTTAATGTTAATATTGTTTTAGAGATCGCTTGATGTGACAGACCCTCCCCCAGATGTGCTTCATAAATCAAAGCTGCTCTACGTTCCATGTTTGGAATTACCCTATCCCCCACTCCAGGGATTCGAGCAAAAGGAACGTTGTTCGCATCAATTACATAAGAGTACTTGAGTGGAAATTTCTTTGGTAACGCTGCACCACTGCCCTTGCTTGAAGCATTGACAGCCAACAATATCTCACTGTCTATTCTCGTTTTTGAACGAGTGATCGCAGCTACGGAAGCCGTCTGAACAGCCCCTTTGCGGCTTCGTCAGCCAATGAATTCCCTGCAACGTGAACGCCATCACGTTGATGACTCAGCGTGTGTATCACGTGAGCCTTTGGTAGTTTGTTTTTCAACTGAACTATTTGTTCCCAAAGCGTTTTATGCTTTATTGTGCCACCTTTTGCATCTTTGAACCCGTTTTCAAGCCAATTTTGTATATATTCATTATACGACTGAACACAGTAAAAAGAATCGCACACTATGAGTGTGGGGAATTCGCGATCTGTATTTTCAAGTGCCAGTTTGAATGCTTGTAGTTCAGCTCGCTGAGCTGTACAATCTCCTAGAGATTGAGTTTTAGTGACCATTGGTCTGAAGTTACCATCTTGCATGCGACCTTTAACGATTGCGCACGCTGCACTGTAAGCTTGCTTACTCCCTGTAGCGGGTTGTGCTGATCCGTCAGTGTAAATTATAAATTCATACTGATTTAGAGGCAAAATTTCAGTGGGCAGAGGACATTCATGTTCATATTGCAGGAACGCTTGTGTTTTTAGATCAGGATCAAAAACATATTCAACATCTGTTGCAGCAAGAGAATTAACCCATTGTATCCATCTAGGATGTAAAGCTTTTGCATTCGGAATGCTCGCTTTTGTAACTGCCTCTAAGGCTGGTACTGGAGTTACGACAATAATGCGTTTCCCTTGGGCTAGAGCTCTTTCTTTTGCTACAGCGGTTTGAACTGCTGTCAGTATTTTTTCTGTTGAAGTGAAGTGCATTTCTGCTTGTGTATACAAATGTGATTTGTATGCTATTGGTACTTTTTCACCCTCATTAAATGTTAAATAGGTGAATCCGCATTGTCCCGAAATTATTCGGATCACTAAATTGCGTGTATTTACGCGTGTTTGTAAGTGATTTGTTGCTAACATGTTAGCTTGGAGTGAACGCAGGATTTCTGTGTGTTCCTGTGTCCAATGTTTTGTTGAAAAATCAGGTTTGATTAGTTCGTAGAGAGGTTTAACCCTTTCTGCGTAATTTAGAATGCAAGTTCTTCCAAAATTCAGGAAACCCAAGATGGATTGTAAGTTTTTCAGCGTTTTTGGAGGTTGGAGCAGCGCGCACTTTTCTAAAAAGTTTGCTGCCAGGCTCTTGCTTTCACTTGAAAGCTCATATCCTAGGAAAAGGACATTGAGATGGGCAATTCTGGATTTTTTAAAGTTGAATTTATAGCCCTCAGAGGCGAAGCCCAATATAATGGTACTCACCCTGTTCAAGTGCCTATCTAGGTCATCGTCTGTCAGATAGATGTCATCGACATATGACAATGCCTCATTATCATAAATTTGTAGTAACTCTGTTACCCTCGCTGAGAATAACCCCGGGCTGTTTTTGAACCCTTGTGGGAGTCTACAAAATTGACGCTGGGTCCCCATTATTGAGAAAGCTGTTAAGTACCTGCTTTCAGGTGCTATGTTTTGACAAAAGAAACCATTTGAGATGTCTAATGTGGTTTTATATTTTTTACGCACAATGTTATTCATTAATGCTGTACTATGTGCATTTTGCACTGCAAATGTTTTAGAACAAGTGTTCAAGTGTCTGTGATCCAAACCTAGACGATATGTATTGTCTGGTTTGGATACAGGAAACAAAGGATTGTTCATTGAGGAGGTGCATGTTTCAATCACCCCTTGGTATTCAAGTTGATCTAAGATCTCCCTGACCTGATTTTTAGCTTCTTGCTTTATTGGGTACTGCCTTTGCGCAGTAGGTTCATTTTTTAGATGTATTTTGTGGTGAGGTGAGTCCTCATCCCATCCTACATGATTTTTATATAATGCTGGGGCCTGGGCAACTGCCCATTTCCTGGCATAAGTATATTTTAGGTGAATTGGAATATGGTTGGAGAAGGCAGGCATAATAATGTCCTCACCATGTGGGCACTCCCTGACAAATTGTGGTGGCCAGTCTTTTTCTGCTAGAAGTATATCATAACCCCTTGAAAGTTTCTCCCAAAAGAGTATTTTCACTTTTCTTGGTTTGTCTCCCTCCATTCGGAGTGTTATTTCATATAACTTTTGTGGAGTACTAACCCTGGTGTCTACAGTCTCTACTGTGATGTACTCATTCAAGTCCACTATCTCCAGAAGTTCCTTCAGGTTCCGGCGAGCTATTGTGACTTCTGCTGCACTGTCCAGCATTGTCTGAGCCCATTCTCCATTTTTGAGCTGTATTCTCAGTATTTTCGGCATGTCTGATCTTCAGACCTGCTACCTTCTTTTTTGTGAATTGAGGTTTTGATTTATTTTTCTGAACGTGTTTGTCGTCTTTGGATTTCACGCGTTCTTCTCTATGTTCTGACCGTCCTCTTCTTTCCGATGTCTGTGATGATATCTGAAAGGTACGAGAGGAACGTGTATCAGTATCTTGATACCTGTCAGGTTTTCTTAAATTATCCCTATTCCTGAGGTTATACCTCCTTTCAGAGGGCTCCTTTTGAGGAGACCTACCTCGGGATTGAGAACGTTTCTCGTTTGAATTTTGTTTATTAGTTTCCCACTTCTTTTTAGAAGATGTAGGACTTTGTTTAATAGAGTCCTTCTCAGGACTTTCAGATAGTTTTGGCTTCAATGGTTTTCCACCCAAACTATCTCTGCCTAATTCTGCATAAGATTGTTCTATTATTCTGGGTAGTTCATGTTGATGTTCTGTTACATCAATTTCCCTTAAGCGTTGGCGGATCGCCACAGATGCTGCCTCCCCTTTAATATTGATAATATTATTGTTGAGACCTGGTAGAAATTTTTCAGTAATTTCATACCTAAATTCAGAGCAGGTTTTGCCCCGTATTCGTTTTGAATTTGTTTCAGGACATCTGGTATTACTGCAATTGACGGAACACCATGTGTTTTAGTATAGATGGCAGGAAAGACTGCGCCCCAAGTGGTGCATTCTTCCAGTTGTGGTGTGATCCCCATTGGTAAACAGATTGTTAGGATTCTGTGTTTCTCATAAGGGCTAGTATTTGGAAATACTGCTTCGATTTGAGTAATTGTTTGAGCTATCCAGAATGGAATTTGCTCACGTTTTGTGGGCATTTTACCCATGACTGCGTATAGAGTCTGTGGTGTAATTTTTAGTGTATTCCCCTGTTGAGGGGTTTGATTTGGAATGGTCATTGGTGGTTGGACTGTGAAAGTCCGCATGACATATTGGACTAGTTGTCTGTAAATTTTTATTAACTCTTTTAGTTGAGTAAGTAATTCCTCGTCTGACATTACATCGATGTCAGGATGAGGTGTGTAGCCGGCTAGAATCGGCCATGTTGCTCCTGGTCTACCTAGTGGACCGAGCCTGATAATGTTTTTGTGATGTTTTAGGGCGCCTTTAAACCAGAGATGATGCTCCTGGTATGTGAGTGGAATTTCAATATCCTCGAAAGTAATATATTCCTCTGGTGGTTCGTCTTCTTTAAAGAAGTGAAACACTCTTGTTACTGGATTTGATTCTGGGAATACTATCCATGAATAGAATACCTCTGTCTGAAAGGATTCGTGTGCCTCTATCACGAAAACTGCTCTACCTCCTCTTGGTGGTAGGCCGTGTTTTATAAGTTTTAGAGTGATGGCTCTCCTTAAGTTTGGAGGGATGTCTATAACACCCTCATCGGTTTCATTAAAACCGGTAAAGTTAAAAGCTATTACGACTGGGTCAGCCGTATTTACACCGTTCTCGGTGCCATTGTCCCCGTGTTCGGACATTTGTTTTTTGAAAAATGTAGTACAAGTTTCAAGGAAACAAAAGATAAGGTGTACAATATTTTGGAACACTGTATCCTTCAACGTTGAACAAACCAATCAGCTAATCTATAGGTTTTTTGTCCTATTTAGCTTTGGCGGATATTTAACCCTACCCACTCCAGACGTCTTATGGAGTATGTGAGTAGGGGTCTCTGAGAAAAGCACGACTGAGTTACTCAGTATCTAGCGTTAAATTAGTGCCTTACCAAACCGTTGGGCGCCATGTAGTGTAGTTCCTATTTCCCTAATAGGCTCTGCGCATTGGAATAATACACCCTATGGATTCGACATAGGACTGAGGTCAGTATGTCCCTATCGAGTATATTAAACTTAATTACTTTGTGCCAGCTAACTCAGAGGCCACTAGAAACTCCTTGTAAACAAGAAGGGAGTAGTTTCTGGCAACCGCATAAAAATGACAACTTTGTTTCCCTTTAGAATCGGAACACTCTCAGAATCGTGGAAACAATAGATAACAGTTTCACTCAGCTAATCGTGCATGCTTAGTTTCTTCAGAGTTACACAGAAAGAATAGTCAGGCGTTTCAATAAAAAGGATTTATTGAACAGTCTTGTTTCTCGTGTAAGAGATATGAGCTGTTATGATCACAAGACAGTCTGACAGATATATAATGTACAGCATAAGCAGTAGAAAGAAATAATACTGCGCTAGCATTATCTTTTAGCTATCACACATATATTCATATTCATAAATAACATAAGCTAAAAATGCGAGTACTCATAAGATGCTTCTCTAAGCTAGTTCTACCCCAGTGTACCTAACCTAGGTGTAGGACAAGGTAAGAAGTAGGTGAAGTATTCTATAGTATGGTATACTAAGAGTCTGATATGCCAAGAGTCCCTCTAGGTTCTAGTCAGCTCCATACCTTGAGAATGAGAGAGGTGGGAATCTCCTTCCGGATCTCGAACTCTAACACCCCGCGAAGGGAGTCAGAACACTGGGAGCTGGATTCTCTGCGAGCAGGGATGACAGCGTCTCTTGTCAGTGCGTCAGGCCGGGATACAGGCTCCTCTAAAGTCGAGGTCTCCTCTAACTTGCTTGGGCAAGGGAAGGTATATTTATACCTGGTAGGTGCCTTGGAATGTTAGCATTGACGTGAAGTCGGACAGAGGAAGACGTCAGGAATGAACCCTTAAGGAATAGTGGTTCATGCATAATAGATGAGTTCTTGGAGAAATCAATAATCCTGTGCTAGGGGAACTCTCAAGAGCTTAAGGGTCTGGTTCCTAAGAACTCGTTGTGACGTTAGGTTGGACGGATGTCGGTGACCATGCCTGTATTTGGAGTGCATGGCTAATGCCTAAATAAGGACTGGGATCTTATGCCTATATAAGGGCAATGCGAATTGTGCCTATATAAGGACATGTTTCAGGAAAACCTATATACGGACACCTAAAGCGGAATACAACAGTGTATGTGATAAGAGGATTTCCCATTTTTAGGTCTCGCCTAGTGTTGCAGCGCATGCGCTGCTCGCTTTGCGAGGCATATGGTAAATACTTTAGCGGGGAAGCTTCGCGTAAGCTCCGCCCACTCTCCTCCCATCTTTTTGTTTGGCTTCCATCCTAAATGCTGGCTTCTGATTGGTTTTTCTCTTGTTAGTGCCTCCTCCTAACGTCCATGGCGTAATTTGTACACATCCGAGGCTATTGGCCCCTTTACTCAACATTGTTTTTTTCCCTGTGTCCGCCCCCCGCCCCCTTACGCAGTCCGTGATTTTTTTGCCAACCCCTCACCCCCCCCACTCCCATTTGTGCCTTCTATCACGCCCGCACTCCCATTTTTAATGCAAGACGTCTCGCGTAAATGCGAGTCGTATTGCATTGCAAATGCTTATTTTAAAATAGTGCGCAGGCATCCCAGAAGTGACGTCCCTGGGGTGCACCGGAAAAAAAACCTTGGTTGCTACGGAAGTCTTGTTTCTTAACTAGGCGCTGTTCACCTTAGTGTTCGATCCCCTCTGCCTGAACCTCCCCTCCCCTTCTACCCGGAGCTCCCTGTCACCATCCCACTCCTCCCAGCTGGCGCCTCGACGCCTACGGAGCCCCCATACCCGATCGTCCGCCTGGGGATGCCCTATCTGGACTGATGGAGATCTCGGAGCTGTGCCTCTCGGACCCTCTGGGCTACCACAACCAGTGAGTACCTCCCATTGAGCTGAGCGCTCCGGGGTGAAGGGTGGGCGCAGACCCAGGCTGGTATCACGATATAGTACATAGCAATAACAGGGATATGGAGCTAAGGCAGCTGTACTTGTTTGAGAAGCACAGAGTCCCTGCCCACTTCAGGTTATCAAGCCGCCATACGCATGATGATGTCACTTTAACAAGTGATTCAACCAGTCTGGGTCTCCTCTGAAGGGAAACGATGACTCTTCGGTTATTAGCATGGAGGGACACACTATCTGTGATTTAAATTCATTGTGAAGAGAAGGTTCACAGGAAGAGCAGGGGAGGAGGCAGTGGCAGGACTGGCATGATGTCAGGGCCGCTCCCGGATCCGAGGCGCAAAGGGCTGTCAGCCTGTCCTGGGCAGTCTGTGTGTAGACTCCCTATCGAGCTTGCATACAGGCACACTCCTCTCGCGACGCTGATTCGGCCCCTCAGCCTTCTGCCAGCCTGGGAGAGACCAGGCAGAGAGATTACACGGGGAGGACTCGAGCACTACCTGCTGTGGAACAGGAGGAGAGGGCGCACCCTGCCCACCTTCACACCCCCAGGCAACTGAACATTGTAAGCCCTTGTCTGACTGTGTTAAGTAAAGTTATAATGCTTGTTACATGCGCACATAAATGTGCTGAACTAAATCTGTGTTTTAATTCCTCTGAGGTGCCCTATATTAATGTTGTAATGAACATTGTAGGATATCAACCGTTATATAGCTTTTGCGACAATATCACAAATATCTAACTACTCTTGTGTCACTGTCGTTTCTATTTGCGCGATCCCTACCTTGTTAACACCACGGGTCTTTGTAAGGCGTCTTATCCTATAAAGTCCCTTTAATACTTAATGCACACGTACATTTTCTTGGGATAGTGAGAACAACTTTCAAAGCCTCCTGATCTCAACCTTAATATTTATTTTTGCGCCCACTTCAAAAGAAACGATTGGTTTATCAGTTCGTCTTTTTTTCCTTGCATGATCTCTGACTTCTCCTTACCAACAAACTATGAAAGCTATACAGTTCCTTTAATATTTATATTTATATGGAAGAGAAGCCCCGCCCCGCCCCCCTCTCCGCTTATATTTGTTATTGCTTCGGAACATTCAACATTGGGTGGAAATATGTTACAACTACAATTATATTTTCGCAAACAGACCTCACACAACCTTGGGTGAAGCTGTAAAAGCTCTGTGAATTAATAATGGTGTAAAATATGCTGGCGATCTGTCAAAAATAAATTTGGTCTGTTAGAGCGCTCCCCTTGTATAATTGGAACCGGAGCATATTGCTTTATTTTTCATTACGTTTTGCTGGAATTAAACATTGTTTGAGGTAAACAGTATGTTATTTTTGTTCTTTTGTGCCTTTATTTCCTATTTATATATGCATATCGCACTTATGGGGGTGCAAGCGATCACCAGCTTCAAACCGGTGCAAACAGACATCACAAAACCTTTGGTGAACCTGAAAAACCTTGGTGAAATGAAGTATGGTGTAAAAAAAATGGTGGCGCTATAGCAAAAATAAATTTGGTCTGCTGGAGCTCGCCCCTTGTATTGATTAGTGACAGTTTTGCCATTGGGCACTGCTGTGCGATTTGCTGTCCCAATCCTACCCTGCCCACCTTCAGTTCAGTCAGCTTGTAGCCTCTGTTTTGGAACATCCAACATTGGTTGCTATATTTTACAACCGTAAGTATACTTTTGCCATCAGACATCACACAACCTGCGTTGAAGCTACAAAAGCTATTTTACAGTACACTGCAAAATTATTACTATTGCACACTTTCAGAAGCGGAGTTAAAAAGTAAGTATAGCAGGAACTAAAATTTTTAAAAGTACCAGTAAGTAATCTAGGCGCTACTCTGCCACATTACACACATCGCACCATTTTTACATTTGATGAGGGTGTAAGCAAGCACCGATCACTAGCTTCAAACTGGAGTTTTGTGTTTGTTTCATGCAACATCCATAAAAAACGTTTCTTTTATATCAAAAATGGACCTGACATGAGAAATAGTAGGGTGTCCTAGATCATTTCCAGTAATATTATTGACCTGCTCCTGTTACAATATTGAAAACACAAAACTATCCCTGAATCCACAACATGTCACATGATTCCACTCCGCACAATTATACACCACACCATGCCACATAATTCTACATAACGGCACACAATTCAGCCCCACACAATTCACCGCACAGCATAATTACACTCCACATAATACCACTCAACACCACATAATTCACCTCCAAATAATTGCACTCTAATCCATACCACATAAATACAAACCACATAAATCCAGTCTATGCAACGTAGCAACACTCCACATGAATACACTCTACACCATGCCACATAATACCACTCAACACAGTTTTCACTCAACGCCACACACTTACACGCCACACAATTCAACTCTACACATTTCCATTCCACACCACATAATTCACAAACCACATAATTCAACTCAACCACACGTTTACACAACACAACACACCACATACAACCAATCCACACCACAACATTCCACATCATGCCACAAAATTCAACAGCACACCACATAAGTCCACTGCATACCACTCCACAACACACAATCCCATTCCAAATAATTACATTCCATGACACACAATCCCACTCCACATAATTCCAGTACACTTAATACCACATAATTACTTTCCACATAATTCCACTGCACACTTTGCCATATTATTCCACAACACAAATCCACTCCACACCACACAATTCCATTATACACAATTCCACAACTAATAATCCAATCCAACCCACATATTAACACTCCACACCACATACATTCACTCCAAAAATAAAACGTATAGGTAAAAAACATTATTTACAACGTCAATAGCTCTAACTCACAAATGCGAGACCTATTTGCATTGCAAATGCTTGTTAGGTTTCGCCTGCACAGCGCTTGTGCTGTGCTTGTGAAATCTATTGTATCAAATAGATCTTTAAAGGGACTTACATCACGCCTACACTTCTTATTGGTCCTTGTGCTTATCACTTTACTTTTCCTTGTTTCTATTGGTTGCAGGCATTCTATGTCCTGTTCTTCTGTCTTTGTTTCTCTTACCAGTTTCCTATCTGCAAAGTACTATATTCATCCACTTTGGTGGAACTTCTTTTAAACCTCTCAAGCAACGATCGGGAAAACAAAATAAAAACAAAAGCTACACCCTTGCTTTAAAGCTACAGTACCACCCAAGTGCCGTGGGATCAGTGCGCTGTTATATCTCCGTGGAGATACTCCTAGGGTGCTGTCTATTCATTCTCCGTGCTCCGGACGAAGCACGCACTACCTAGTGCACCCACGGCACAAGCAGGGACCAACTTAAGTGCTAGACCCCTGACCCTCGGCAAGAGATCAGCTCTTCCCCCACAGCTCCGCCATGCTGTCCGCTGTCTGCAGTCCCACCCAGGCAGGGTTCGAGACTGCACCTTGCTGGTGCCTGTTGCCGGTACTGTTTTTCTTCACTGAGACTGTGTTTACGCTTCTCCCCTGCATTGTGCCCTCGTAACTCCGCTAGTGCCATTGTGTAATTGTTTTTTATTTCTCTTACTGGTATTATTTCACTGTATTTCACTTACTGTTTTTTACCCCTCTCTGTGTCCCGCTTTCAATTCTGGTGTTTCTGCCTCTGTTTTTCCCGCCCACGCCACTCCCGCCGCACCTGCCCCCGCTCCCGCCTCCCAGCTGCGCCTCCCTCCCCTACTTAATGGCGACTGCTGCGGGGGAGCGCGAGCTAGACCCCTGAACCTCGGCCAGAGATCAGCTCTTCCCCCACAGCTCCGCCGTGCTGTCCGCTGTCTGCAGTCCCACCCAGGCAGGGTTCGAGACTGCACCTTGCCTGGTGCCTGTTGCCGGTACAGTTTTTCTTCCCTGAGACTGTGTTTACGCTTCTCCCCTGCATTGCGCCCTCGTAACTCCGCTAGTGGCATTGTGTAATTGTTTTTTATTTCTCTTACTGGTATTATTTCACTGTATTTCACTTACTGTTTTTTACCCCTCTCTGTGTCCCGCTTTCAATTCTGGTGTTTCTGCCTCTGTTTTTCCCGCCCACGCCACTCCCGCCGCACCTGCCCCCGCTCCCGCCTCCCAGCTGCACCTCCCTCCCCTCTCCCCTACTTAATGGCGACCGCTGTGCGGTCGCGCCGCTGGCGCGCCAAAGGCGCGCCTAAGTCAAGCCCGTCTGCGCCCGTCCGCGCCTGGACAGTGCCCAGCGCCAGACCCCCTGGCCCCCGCGAGAGCCACGACACCCAACGCCGCTATGACGCCAACACCCTCCACGCACTCAACGCCGGCCAATCGCCCACCTGCTTCCAGGCCTCCCCGAAGCTCACCCACGGACCCTTCACCTGCCGAAACTGCAGCTACACCAGCCAGCGAACGACCGCACGTCCTGCCCATCCCACCAGGGCAGGCCACAACCATCTCCGATGCATACTACTCAACACCCGCTCAGTCCACAAGCACGCCGTCGAACTCTGGGACCTTCTCGACTCATCCTCCCCGGACGTCGCCTTCCTGACGGAGACCTGGATGAACCCCTCCTCGGCGCCCGACATAGCCATAGCCATCCCGGACGGCTACAAGCTCACCCGCAGGGACTGCACCAACAAACCAGGAGGAGGAATCGCCATCGTCCACAAGAATACCCTCAGAATTTCAACCAACACCGAAGACTCCCTCAGCTCGGCCGAACACCTACACTTCCAGATCCACATCGATCACAACACCACCCTCAGAGGAACCCTAGTCTACAGACCCCCCGGACCCCGAACACAGTTCAGCGACTCCATCGCCGACGTCATCAGCACGCACGCCCTTGCCTCTACAGACTACATCCTCCTCGGAGACCTGAACTTCCACCTCGAGAACGCCAACGACAGCAACTCCACATCCCTGATCACCAACCTCGCCAACCTCGGACTCAAACAGCTCGTCACGACACCCACCCACTCCGCCGGACACACGCTCGACCCCATCTTCTCCGCCAGTAACCACGTCACCTTCAGCCACACCACCGAACTCCACTGGACCGACCACCACTGCATCCACTTCTCCTTCAAGAAACACACCGCGCACAACCACCCGCAACGAATCCCACACCGCAGCTGGAACAAAGTCACCGAAGACCAGCTAATCACCATCCTCGCCCGTAGCCCACCTACCGAGCCCACCGACACAGACGCAGCGGCCCACAACTTTAGGCAGTGGATCGACGATTGCGCCCTCGCCCCGATCAGAAAACCCTCAAACAGACGCACCAACTCGAGGGCCATCTGGTTCACCTCCGACCTCCAGGCTTCCATGCGGACGTGCCGAAGACTCGAGAAGAAATGGCGCCACGAACAAACACCAGACAACCACGCAGCCTTCAAGAACGCCAGCCGCAAGCACCACCAACTCATCCGAACCGCCAAAAGGACCTCCTTCAAGGAACGCATCGACAACAACGCACACAACAGCAAAGAGCTCTTCAACATCGTGAAAGAACTCGCCAACCCCAACTCGAGCTCCAATGATATCCCACCGTCGCAAGAACTCTGCGACTCCCTAGCCACCTTCTTCCACCGCAAGATCGCAGACATCCACGGCAGCTTCGACACCCAGACCCCCCGATAGACACTGACACTCCAGACTCACCGCCCACCGAACACACCGGCCTCCTGCTCTACTGGAACCACGCCAACGACGACGACACCATCAAAGCCATGAACACCATCCACTCCGGCTCACCATCTGACCCCTGCCCCCACCACATCTTCAACGAAGCAAGCTCCATCATCGCACCCCAACTCCGGAAGATCATCAACAGCTCCTTCGAGACGCCACCTTCCCGGAGAGCTGGAAACACGCCGAGATCAACGCCATACTCAAGAAACCCAAGGCGGACCCAAAGGACCTCAAGAACTTTCGTCCCATCTCCCTGCTCCTGTTCCCAGCGAAAGTCATCGAGAAGACTGTCAACAGACAACTGACCCGCTTCCTAGAGGAGAACAACATCCTGGACTCATTCCAATCCGGCTTCCGCAGCAACCACAGCACCGAAACCGCCCTCATCGCCGCCACCGACGACATAAGGGCCCTGCTGGACAACGGCGAAACCGCGGCTCTCATCCTCCTGGACCTCTCGGCCGCCTTCGACACCGTCTGCCACCACACCCTACGGACACGCCTCCACGCCGCAGGGATCCGCGACAAAACCCTGGATTGGATCACCTCATTCCTCACCGGCAGAACCCAGAGAGTCCACCTCCCCCCTTTCCGATCCGAAGCCACCAAGATCACCTGCGGCGTACCCCAAGGATCATCCTCAGCCCTACCCTCTTTAACATCTACATGGCACCTCTCGCCAACATCGTCCGTTCACACGACCTCAACATCATCTCGTACGCCGACGACACACAGCTGATCATCTCCCTCACCAGGGACCCGGCCACCGCCAAATCCAACCTCCACGAGGGAATGAAGGCCGTGGCAGAATGGATGAACACCAGCCGTCTGAAACTGAACTCTGACAAGACGGAGGTCCTCATCCTCGGCTCCACCCCCTCCGCCTGGGACGACTCCTGATGGCCGGCCACGCTGGGAGCGGCACCGTCGCCCACCAACCACGGACGCAATCTGGGATTCATCCTGGACTCTACACTATCCATGACCCAGCAAGTCAACGCTGTCTCCTCCTCCTGCTCTATCACCCTCCGCATGCTCCGCAAGATCTACAGATGGATCCCCACCGAAACCAGAAAGACGGTCACCCATGCCCTAGTCAGCAGCAGGCTGGACTACGGCAACGCCCTCTACGCGGGAACCACGGCCAAACTCCAGAAAAGAGTGCAACGCATACAAAACGCCTCCGCACGCCTCATCCTCGGAATCCCCCGCCACAGCCACATCACCGCCCACTTGAGAGACCTGCACTGGCTCCCGGTCAACAAGAGGATCACCTTCAAGATCCTCACCCACGCTCACAAAGCACTGCACAACTCCGGACCAGCCTACCTCAACAAACGACTCACCTTCTACACCCCGAACAGCCCGCTCCGCCAACCTCGCCCTCGCCTCCGTCCCACGCATCCACCGAACGACCACCGGCGGCAGATCCTTCTCCCACCTCGCAGCCAAGACATGGAACACCCTCCCCAACCACCTGCGACAGACCCAAGACCACCTGACCTTCAGAAGACTCCTCAAGACCTGGCTGTTTGACCAGTAACAGCATTCACCCCCCCCCCCCCCCTAGCGCCTTGAAACCCTCAAGGGTGAGTAGTGCGCTCTACAAATATTTGATTGATTGATTGATTGATTTTGTCTTCTAGTGCACTCCACCGTCCCCCCGGGGCACAAGCAGGCATCCACTTCAGTATTTGTTTTATTTGCAGCAGCGCTGCCCACAATGAGCACACCTGTTTTGGAAACACTGCATGAGCAGTCCATTTATCAGGTGACTGATGTTGTAATGAGTGGAATAGTTGATTTGGATGTATAATTAGTTTTGCCATTGTTAATCCTGATGTTTCGGATCCCAAGGGGGGACTGTTTGCTTTATAGTGTCAGGCGGCCCTTGCATGTAGAAATGTCAGCCTGACGAGACCCGTGTCCTAATGACTCATGCACAGCAGCAGCTAGGTGAACTTTAATGACAGATCCTCTTTAGTAGGCCCCTAGCTGGGAGAAGACTGAAGTCTAATGCGCCGGAGGAGCATGTGGGCCTTCCCTCGTGTGGATTAAAGATCACATTACTACGGCGACAGCCGTAGCTAATCACTTTCAAAGCTGAACAGTATGTAATGCGAAACTTAACATCAGTCACGATGCTGCTGCGAGCCCTTACACTACAGGGAGGAAAGAAAAGGCTATGGCATCCGGTGACTTTAAAGGCAACTTGCAAAAGAGACGTGGCCTGACTGTGCTGTGCCCCGGGGTGCACTTATGACCTGTACTGAAGATGATGTGCAGCCCCCTCTGTGTAGTCCTGTATTAGTCATAGTGGCAGCGATGTCTCCTTTACTTACATTGGATGTCTCATGTATGTAGAAAATTAAATATTACCCATATGTCTAAATCATATCTATTAGTTATGGAGTTTGTTGCTCCCTCTGCAGTTTCACTTCTCCTCATGTAAGTGTTTGCTTCATAGGGACTCCTAGACCTGTTCCATACTTGAGGTAGGAACTTGTGGCCTTTGTTCTTTAAACAAACATTTATCATCTTGGGATTGCTATGAATACTTCGAGTGTTACTGGGCAAAACCAAAGGGGATGATGGATGGAGTGTTGAACATTGCAAGCACTCACCCCCAGTCAACTGATCTGGGTTTAATCCAGCATCATTCTTTAGCTCACTCCGCCACCCCAGTTCAGACATGGCCATATGCAAATCAGTCTGACCCTGTGCCTCATGGGAACAGTCCAGCCCGAACTGCCAAGCCATGTCTTCCCTGGACCGGAAACAAGCATCCTGGGATCTTGCTCACTTTGCCACTGGATTCAAGATAGCCTGGGCATACCCTGCCAACTTAGGGCCGTCATCAGCCAGGCTATCTTGAATCCAGTGGCAAAGTGAGCAAGGGACCCACGTCTGGGCATACCCTGCCAACTTAGGGCGAACATAGCAAAACCAAAGGGGATGTTGGACGGAGTGTTAAACATTGCAAGCACTCACCCCCAGTCAACTGATCTGGGTTTAATCCATCATCATTCTTTAGCTCACTCCGCCACCCCAGTTCAGACATGGCCATATGCAAATCAGTCTGACCCTGTGCCTCATGGGAACAGTCCAGCCCGAACTGCCAAGCCATGTATTCCCTGGACCGGAAACAAGCATCCTGGGACCGGTTTCTGGCTTACAGACGTCATCAGCCAGGCTATCTTGAATCCAGTGGCAAAGTGAGCAAGGGACCCACGTCTGGGCATACCCTGCCAACTTAGGGTGAACATAGTAAAACCAAAGGGGATGATGGACGGAGTGTTGAACATTGCAAGCACTCACCCCCAGTCAACTGATCTGGGTTTAATCCATCATCATTCTTTAGCTCACTCCGCCACCCCAGTTCAGACATGGCCATATGCAAATCAGTCTGACCCTGTGCCTCATGGGAACAGTCCAGCCCGAACTGCCAAGCCATGTCTTCCCTGGACCGGAAACAAGCATCCTGGGATCTTGCTCACTTTGCCACTGGATTCAAGATAGCCTGGCTGATGAGGGCTGTGAGCCCGAAACCGTTCCCAGGATGCTTGTTTCCGGTCCAGGGAAGACATGGCTTTGCAGTTCGGTCTGGACTGTTCCCATGAGGCACAGGGTCAGAGAGATTTGCATATGGCCATGTCTGAACTGGGGTGGCGGAGTGAGCTAAAGAATGATGATGGATTAAGCCCAGATCAGTTGACTGGGGGTGAGTGCTTGCAATGTTCAACACTCCGTCCATCATCCCCTTTGGTTTTGCATTGTTCGCCCTAAGTTGACAGGGTATGCCCAGACGTGAGTCCCTTGCTCACTTTGCCACTGGATTCAAGATAGCCTGGCTGATGAGGGCTGTGAGCCCAGACCGGTCCCAGGATGCTTGTTTCCGGTCCAGGGAAGACATGGCTTGGCAGTTTGGGCTGGACTGTTCCCATGAGGCACAGGGTCAGACTGATTTGCATATGGCTATGTCTGAACTGGGGTGGCGGAGTGAGCTAAAGAATGATGATGGATTAAACCCAGATCAGTTGACTGGGGGTGAGTGCTTGCAATGTTCAACACTCCGTCCATCATCCCCTTTGGTTTTGCATTGTTCGCCCTAAATTGGCAGGGTATGCCCAGACGTTGGTCCCTTGCTCACTTTGCCACTGGATTCAAGATAGCCTGGCTGATGAGGGCTGTGAGCCCGAAACCGGTCCCAGGATGCTTGTTTCCGGTCCAGGGAAGACATGGCTTGGCAGTTGGGGCTGGACTGTTCCCATGAGGCACAGGGTCAGACTGATTTGCATATGGCCATGTCTGAACTGGGGTGGCGGAGTGAGCTAAAGAATGATGATGGATTAAACCCAGAGCAGTTGACTGGGGGTGAGTGCTTGCAATGTTCAACACTCCGTCCATCATCCCCTTTGGTTTTGCATTGTTCGCCCTAAGTTGGCAGGGCGCGCCCAGACGTGGGTCCCTTGCTCACTTTGCCACTGGATTCAAGATAGCCTGGCTGATGAGGGCTGTGAGCCCGAAACCGGTCCCAGGATGCTTGTTTCCGGTCCAGGGAAGACATGGCTTGGCAGTTCGGGCTGGACTGTTCCCATGAGGCACAGGGTCAGACTGATTTGCATATGGCCACGTCTGAACTGGGGTGGCGGAGTGAGCTAAAGAATGATGATGGATTAAACCCAGATCAGTTGACTGGGGGTGAGTGCTTGCAATGTTCAACACTCCGTCCATCATCCCCTTTGGTTTTGCATTGTTCGCCCTAAGTTGGCAGGGTATGCCCAGACGTGGGTCCCTTGCTCACTTTGCCACTGGATTCAAGATAGCCTGGCTGATGAGGGCTGTGAGCCCGAAACCGGTCCCAGGATGCTTGTTTCCAGTCCAGGGAAGACATGGCTTGGCAGTTAGGGCTGGACTGTTCCCATGAGGCACAGTGTCAGACTGATTTGCATATGGCCATGTCTGAACTGGGGTGGCAGAGTGAGCTAAAGAATGATGATGGATTAAACCCAGATCAGTTGACTGGGGGTGAGTGCTTGCAATGTTCAAAACTCCGTTCATCATCCCCTTTGGTTTTGCATAGTTCGAGTGTTACGTTAACATTCTACCTGCTGGGAATGCTTTTTAGGTCGAAGCTTGCAAATACTTATTGGGGACATTCGGAAAGCTTCCATGGGAATGCAGTCTGCCCATTGCTTACCATTTCTCCCGGCAGACCGAACAGGAGGTAATCTCTCAAGTCACAAGCACAATACACGTCCACTGGCACTATGTGACCCCCAAGGCATGCCTGAGTTAATTAGGTGACCAGTCAGCTGTACGGGGGGCAAGCAGTCAGCAATCCATATTTACCAAGCAGGCAGGCACGGTTGCAGCTCTCGCCAAGGATTACAGCACATACCGCACCACTTGTTTTAATAATATAACAACTGGCGCTCATGTAAACCCCTCCAATTTGGCCTTTGGGTCGAGTTCACGCGATGTAAAAACTGCAAAAAATTCACAAAGAGGTAAAAACAAATTCTTAGCGTAAGGAAAGACAAAAAGATATTCATTTCCTGGCTGATTTGTACAAAGTGAAACCAAAATACATGTATAAATCACAGCTTCACCGCTTACATTGTGTGATCTTGGGCAAATATTTTATGTCACCAAAACTTCTTATTCATTATGTATGAAAGCACTTTCAAATATGTGAGTTCAGAATACCAGGTGTACAAACATCTTTTGTACTTTATTTAATAGACTACAATGTTGCTCTATAATAATCTGGAGCACTACACGGTTAACATGACAACTGCCTTGACTCTCAGTGCACTAATCTTTTGTTTAAAAAGTATTACTTTTAGTACTTGACAATGCAATGCTATAATGTGACGTATTAATGTCAAAGCTTCACGTGTTCTAGAAATACACATTTCTTAATTTTGAAATGACTTTATCCTATTTTGCCTGATTTTTGTTGCATGATTTACATAGCAAACATTTTCAGGGCTCGACTCGTGCACAGGCTCTAAGATTCGAGCCAGACCCTTGGCTCGGTTCTCCCTGCAAATTTATTGGCTGTCCGCCTCTACTGACAGGTTGTCAAAGTAGCTTAGAGGAGTGCTCCCGCCTCAATGGACTGGATGCAGCCCAGAGTAATTAATTACCAGTGGCTAAGACTAGTTCTGACGTCCCAGCCATTATTTGTTTTGTTTTTAGTGTTACTGTTGTTGCCAGCCATGAGTACTATAGCTTACTGTGCCGTACTACTCAAGCTGCTCCTCATGGAGTCCCAGCAAGTCAAAAAATTGTCTGGGGTTGTTGGTGTTAGTGGTCGGCAGGGACATGGCATGGCAGTTCAGCAGAAAGCTTTCTATGTAGGCGGACCACTGCTGATTTTTATTCCCGCATCTGCAGTTGTACACTGTTTATTATTTTTTTTTAAAGAAAAATATTGCACTAGAATGAGGCCTAAAGTAATTACTGGAGGGTGAGATTCATTCAGACATTTACCTATCACTTTTTAGGTCGAGCTTACCAGACAGCACAGCTGTCTGGTTACAAAAGGCATTGTGGTCTGACCAAAAACATAGGCCCTAATTACGATGCTGGTCGGACAAGCGTTGACCGGCATCGTGTCGGAATGGAAACCGACCGACAAGCAGTTGTCCAGTCCATCTGACGAATTTGGATGCGACCGCCCCTGAGACGGTCATAAACATCCATTTTCCTAATGCTGCTTGTGCAGCAGGCAGAAGAGGGCCGCTGCACAACCCACATTAGGAAAATGAATGTTTGCAAACATCCATGCACCGTGTGGCAGGCACCACATGATGCCTGCCACAAGGTGCATGGATGTTTGGGGGGCTTGGTGCCCCCCAGGCCTCTTAGCGGAGGCCGCAGAGGGATGGGAGACCTGCTAGGGGCCCCCAAAGTCTGTTTCCATCTGCCTTTCTGTGGCGGTCGGACTGCCACAATAAAGCAGACCCAAAGGGACGTCGTCATCCCTACGGTGGTACCTGAGAAGGCACCACGGTTATTGCAGGGACTACATTTTGACTGCTGGGTCGACGGGCGCCTTGAGCCCTTCGGAACAGCAACATTTGGTACCTCCGCATGCTGTGTCCGACCGCGGGCTGAACGCAGGGGCAGATGTCGATCGGTCGCAACCGACAGGCCATCAGTTGCGGTCCGACTGACATTGTAATCAGGCCCATAGTGGTTTGTGGTTAAAAAAGGCATTACGGACTTACCAAGAACATAGTGGCTTGCAGCCTGCCTATTGCAAATTTGCGACATACTGTGGACATTGTTGGCCTGTTTATGGCCATTTATGGCTGGAATTGCAATGTACATCTCTGGCATAATGATAGTATAAACGTGCCCACTCATAGCATAATGGTAGCTGCCCCAGCCAAAATGTTGGCCATTCCAGACACATTGTGTCCAGCCCAATATATTGCCTTTCACAATAAACAAGTCATAGCACTTTATCCGAGTTTCAGTAACTTATATTTCACAACTGCTCACAAAGCTACAACTTACAACAAAAAAACTGCTTATTATTATTCAAGATAGGTGAAACTCAATTCATTTACCAGTGCTTGTTAACTTATGATGCTGTACAGTAAAACAGATGATGGCGTTTCACTGTCTCCGCGTGGTTGAAGCTGAGTTGACCTGAACCCATGTTATTCTATACAATACCCCGAAAGGGAGGGCCACATATGGGTACAAGTGATTGAGACCTGATTAATGTCGTGCTAGGGGGGTTAAGTTCATCCAGCAAAATGCAATTCAGACATCATATCGGTGCAAAAGATTCTTTTTCTTCAACTTAAAATCGCCTAAAATTCTACATCAGGTTTAGTGATAGTCTCTGTTTCATATTAATTGTAGATTGTAGAGCCATACTCAAAATTTTCAATACGATTTGTGCAAGCCTATATTTCTCTTTTCTGTCATCTTTCTGGTTACCATCAATAAGTGTCCTGTTTGGACAAACACCAAATCAGATCATGGCTTAAGTTAAATCATTGCCACATCAAATGCATGTTCAGTGCATTATACAATCGTAACGGTGTAAAAACGTTACAAGCCTTCAAGGTCATCCCTCACATTAAATAATATTTTCTTATTTCCCGTAAGACTCGAGTGAACCATTTCTGTGATTGAAACAGAGCTCATTGTGACTTTTCCCGGCTCTATTTAGTGGTTCACATTCTAAGGGCTTCGTTACGAGTGGCATGGAAATGACTCAAACTTTTTCCCGGGGTGGGGGAAATTCATTACCTACCCCTTCGAGTTAAAAGGCCACTCATAAACAGGACTTAAGTACCTTCCTGCTCTTTCACACCATCCCAGGTATTTTAATGATTCTTCGCTCTTTCAGTTCACCCTACCGTCTTCGGGTTCTGCCTTGCTTTTGAGGGGCTGTGTGCTTCAGTGTTGCTAAAAATATGAAACCCTGATGGGTCACCTGAGTGCTGTTTACAACAGAGTTCATCTATTTACCTGCAGCCCTGACACTTGGCGTGAGTTGATTCACTGACCTTCTCTGTCGTTTGGATCATGTGACTTCTCTCAGTGTTTGCCTGAAAGAGACCCTGCAAAGAGCTACAAATTTAAGAGCCACTCTGGTTAAATGTATGAATCTCTCTTCAAGAACACCAAAAAGGATTCAGCTCCTCACCTTCATTCTTATAAGCTGGCAGACTCCAATGTAACATCTTAGCTTCTCTTTCCTATCACCAACCCTAGCATTCCACTGATGACATTAGTGTGTCTCACCCTTAGCTGGCACTGGAACATATGCATAGCAAAAGAGAACACTAGACCTAATCATATGCTGGATGTTAAACAAACAAAAATATGGAGGGCTCATAAGATGGCTGGCCTCTTTTATGCCGCAAGTTCTATTTCTTCAAGAAACCCACCTTAAAACAAATTCACCTAAGCTCTTTCTCCACAGAGTTTTTTCGAATGTTTTTTTTGCATCAGCTGGGCTGGCTAAGAGAGGAGTAGCTATTTACTTCTGTAGAAGTGTGGCATGGGAGTTTGTCCAAGTCCGGAGAGACCCTCATGGAAGATGGTTATGGGTCATGGTTAAATTAAATGGGACGACATTAAATTTTGTGAATTATTATGGCCCAATCATGGACGACCCCTTAGCTTTAACGAAGGTTAGTGAGCTACTTAGGGGGGCTCCTGGACAGATCATTGTAGGAGGGGATTTTCACTTTATCCAAGACTTGAGAAAAGATACTTCCAACAAAAATAAGAAGCAATTGAAGCCAAACACTAAAAAAGTCCTAGATGTCATAAAACAGGATTATCAGTTGATAGATCCATGGCATAAAGCCAACCTGACAACATGCAAATATACATGCTATTCCCGTCATTTCAAACAGCTTCTCGCATTGTCATTTTCTTTTAACATCTCGGTCATTGAATTGCGTAAATGCAGAAATTGGGGCTAATTCATTCTCCGACCACTCCTATATTAAATTAGATCTGGAAATTGAAGAGGGAAAGAGGATGAGATTCAGGTGGCAGATGGATCGTCTCCTCCTCCTAGATCTTCAATGGGTAACTGATTTAAGAGAGTGGATAATTGACTATTTCAGGATTAATGAAGGGACGGCGGAACCATTTTCAGTTTGGGGGGGGTTCAAGGCGGCTGTACGTGGGCAAATGATTGCCTTTTAGGCCGCTCAGTCCAAAACATGTCGCACTAAAATAGCCAAACTCCAGCAGGCTGTCGACAGTGCCTTGAATCAGAGAAATGCCCCTCTACAGGGAGATTGGGCAGCAGTGAATCAGCTTGAAAAGGCTAAAAAGGCGCTTAGGGAATTTTTTTTAATTGAAGAGATAAATAGCTCCTGGACTTTCCAACAACGTGTATATGAAGAAAGCCAAATAGTTGGTAAATTGTTAGCCGGGTTAACTAAGACTAGACAGGAAGCGGCCTTAATTACCGAGGTCATAGATCCCAAGACTAGAGTTGCGGTAACGGACAGGGATAGAATCGGCCAAGTTTTTATGGCGCATTATCAACAGCTCTATGCTACCAAATATGCGGTTAGGCAAGACTCAATTCAGAAATATTTTGAGAGCGTAAATCTTCTGAGTTTGTCTAATTCCCTCGTGGAACAGATTCAACTCGATATATCAGGCGCGGAGATTTTGGCAGCTCTGAATTCTATCTCGGGAGCGAAAGCCTGTGGGAATGATGGGCTGCCTATAGAATTTTATAAGGCATTCACTAAAGGTGATTGATTCCCTTCTTGACAAAGCTTTTTAATTTATATTAAGATTGGTGGCGCTGTTCCCTCAATCTTTAAAGAGGCTATAATTGTGAGCTTTGTGAAAAAGGGTAAGAATTCCAAGGACGTTAACTCCTATAGACCGATTGGCCTTCTTAATGCCGACTACAAAATTCTAATGAAAATTTGGGCCCAACGTTTCACTCCCTTAGCACAAGAAGTGATCCATAGAGACCAGTTTGGGTTTGTCGCCGGAAGGTCGATGTCCTCTAATACTGGGTTTTTAATTCAGGCTCTCGACTTGTTTAACAATAACTGTATTCCAGCGCTCATTATGATGGTGGACGCCGAAAAGGCGTTTGACCTGGTTAATTGGGACGCACTTTTTTATGGTCTGGGCAGGTTCGGTGTCCCTTTCCAGGTCATAGAAATGCTCAGGAATATCTACCAGGGGGCCCAGACACAGGTGGTGATAAACGCAAACCGAGCGGGGATAGTAAATATCAATCGCAGGACTAGACAAGGGTGTCCGCTGTCCCCCCTATTGTTTACCTTCTTTATTGAACCCCTGGCTATAAAAATCCACGACAACGATGTAATCAGAGCGCCGATTCCGGGTATGGCAAAATTGAAGTTGTTCGCGCACGATATTATTTTATATCTTAGTCCTGAGAGCCTGAATCTAGATCGGGTATTAACAGAATTTAGTCAATTTGAATTGATTGGGGGTTACAAAATAAATCAAAATAAAACAGAGATTTTAACTTTAAATACTGACTGCGATTTTCTTCCCTCAAATCTTAAACATCAAGCTCTAAAACCGGAACCAATACGCTATTTGGGGATATTTGTTTCCAATCAATATGGGCAGCTATTTAAATTGAACTATAAAGTCATGCGGGGTAAAATTTAAATATTGCTGTATAACTGGTCACTTTTACCTCTAACTTTGATAGGCCGTGTAGCCCTCATCAAAATGTCCATACTCCCTTTACTCGTTTTTCTTTTTATAAATGTACCTTTAAAAATCAATACTAGTTATTTCAAAGAGCTAGAATCTATGTTTAGAGAGTTTGTCTGGAGCAAGAAGGCATCCAGGGTTAAACTCTCAGCACTACAACTAGATATTATTAATCAGGGTGGGTTAGCATTGCCGAAAATCCGAACATATTATGAAGCGGCTATCTTAGATCTAACAGCTCGTTTGTTGAATCAAATGGTTTATTAGATAATTTTTTTCTGGACAAAATGGTACAGGAATCTGGTTTGCAAATACCGATATTTTTAAAAACATCTAAACTCCCAAAGAGGACTAGATATAAGACTCTGCAGGATTATGCCTTTAGACTACAGTCTTTTTTAAGCAAGCTGGTTCTTCTGGATTCCAATATTTAAAATTAGGTGAATGCAAATGTTTGGGTCTTCATATCCAATCCAGTCACCTTAGAAATTGGAAGGAATGTGGTTTAGAAGAGCTGGGGCGCTTTTTAATGAAGAATAAAGTAATTACCTGGCAAGAGGTTCAGAATAGATGCGGTGAACGGAACAAGCGTGGCTTTTTTGAATATTTACAGATTACATATTTTATAAACAGATATAATCTAGTGGCGCCCCGACTAAGTTGGTGACCGCTCTATTTCAAGCCAAACTAAGAGGGGTGGGTAATTGGTACTCTAAGTTAGGCAATCAAAATGAATCTCCACTGTTCGAGAAATTCCTAGAAAGAGTAACCCGGGAAACTAATTGCACTCTGTCAAGTCAGGAGTGGCAGACCATATCCCAGCTAGGGAGCAAGGCTTAAAGAGCTGCCAATTTTAAAAGAATGGCCTTCTTGTCTCGGTGGATGGCATACTATACACCTAAAATACTTAACAAAAAATATCCTGAAGTAGAGAACAGATGCTTCCGCTGCCAGGCAGAAGGTGAAGGGTCTTGGCTACATATATTCTTCAAGTTTCCAAAGCTCGGGCCATTTTGGGACAAGATTTTTTCGGCCATAAGCCAGGCAATCCAGAAGAGGCTAGATCCAGAGGTTGAGGTAGCCCTTTTCGGTAGGGAAAACTTGACAAAAGCAGAGGAGACTTTTGTAGCGATTTGCTCCCTCGTTGCTCGCTCCCTAATTCTCCAGAATTGGAGATCGGCCGGAAGTACCTTCATACTCGAAGTGGTTAAATAAGATGAAACGAACCATGATGTTCGACGAAGCATATGCTAGGCGGGTGGGCTCTACAAGAAAGTTCACTGCGGTTTGGAAATATTTACTGAACCCTGAAACTATGGTGGAAATAGAAGTCCTATAGTTATTTTAAGTAGGATTAACTCATTTTAAGGCTGGGATTAATATTTTAACAAAAATAAATAAATACATTTAAAAAAGCACACGTACTTGAATTCCGGCTTATCCTGTGGAGCTATCTTGGAGCTATCTTGTTTGGTGAAAGATAGCCTGTTTTGGGGTTTTTTCATGTATTATAGCACTTTAGTATGTTAGATTTGCACATCTTTAAAAAAAGTCGGGATATTGACTAAAGCACTAAATCGAGGATGCAGCCAGTTGTTTGTTGCAATATGTTTTTCTGTACTTACTCTATGTTGGTCTTATGCATAAAGTGCATGTTTTGATCAAATTATGTTTTTTAAACTCTCTGTTATTGATTGTTATTGTCATGCCCCATATGCTCTGCTCAATAAAAATAAAAAAAAATAAAAAGAATCAACCTAACTCAGGGAGCACAGTACCACCGTTCCTCCTTTACCGGTGGAGCGAAACTATCTTAAAATGAATGCATCTGAAAGACTAATAACCTATGGCGGTAATGCCACACACGCAAATAGCAAAGACAGGCTTTCTGTGTGCTAAACACACTGGGAGATCCATGAATCCCTACCGCCCTGCACCAGCAACAACAGTATTAAATAGATTCAGTGACTGCCTGCTGATTGTACTGTGGCATTACCTCTACGGAGCGCTTTTCATAGTGCTACTGGGATACCCGATGGATACCCCATACTCTTCACAATGCTGCCAAGAGCTCATTCGCTATTTGATTCAGATGCATTATTATCTACTTTGCTTTCTGCAAGGGTACTCCATAAAGGTGTGCCTTGTTTGAAATGACTGGGCCTGGCTCTTCTGTCCTGCTGCAGCAGAATTGGTCGGAGGACATCGAAGGGAAAGGAAAATACAAGGCTGCAGACTTTTAGTGCTTCCTGAGAGAGCGTGGTTCCTACAGATTTATTTAATTGTAGTTACTAATTTCTAAAGTACATTGTGGGGCAATAGTACTTGAAAAAAGCCTATAGACTGTAAAATCAACATCACTCAACAAGATTATTAGTGTTAATTTCCAATATAAAATTGAACTGAATGATCGGTCATACCAACGTATATATTTATCTAGTGATTTGCAACGAACGCATAATTCAGTATTGGAGGTGCTGAAGTGATAGGATGAGGTGATGAAGTGCTCAAAACACTGATGAATGTGTGAAATATTAATGCAAATGATCAACACGTGGTTTCTAGGAACAAGAACTGGATGAAAAAGAGATTCAGTGCTAAGATGTGGTCGGTCTGGTCCTTAAGTAGGATAGCTTTTAGGCAAAACAGTGCAATGCAGAACAAATTATTGTTGAGGTTTTGACCCAACAATATAGTTAACATGCGAGTTTTCATCGGGAGACAGGGGTTTGAAGGACAGTTAAGGTAGTACCTAAATGGGCATAGGTCCTAAATGGTCAGGTGCATCACCCAGGTTTTCGGTCCGTACAGTGCGGTGTGGCTGCAGGGATCAGAAATTACATTGAAAAACTGATGAGTGCTATATTGTAGGAATCATTGTCCCTGGTGAGCCATATGTTCCCAGATGCTGAGGTTTGCAGGGTGATCTCTTTTTTATTTATGTCGGTGTGTGTGTATATATATATATATATATATATAGCATCAAGTGGGATAAAATAGTGGGTAGAAAAGGCGGGTATTGCGATCGTGGACAGAACAAAGATCTGGGGAGGTACATAGGATGTGGGGAACATGAGTCTCTACAATACAGGAAAAACAAGCAAAGAGGGACATACAGTGGTATCCCCATGACAAAAAAAGAACAAACCAATAAATCTCATTTGCGACATCTGTTGGCTTTGCCAATGCTTGTATTTTTCCACGTCTGCTGTGCGTGCGCATGCAGGTATGATAGCTATCTTGAAATACGTTTTATTTTTTTTAAAGCAACAGAAAAAAATCTTCATAACTTGCAGGATTGCGGCCTTACTTGCATGATAGCCATCTTTGAAAGATTCTAAGGTAGCCATTGTCCTTGCACCTGCATGGGCAATGGCCATCTTAGAATGGTTTTTCTTTTGTTTTAAGAAAAATCATTCCAAGATGGTTGACACATGTTAGAAATGGGATTTTAGTATGCTAGGGCATGTGCCAAAGCCAGGCAGAAACCACCACTCTAGTCAGGATAAGGGAGTTACACTCCTAAAATAACCCCTGCTCACCCCCTTGGTAGCTTGGCAGGAGCAGTCAGGCTTATCTTAGAGGCAGTGTGTAAAGCATTTGCACATAACCAACAGTAATACAGTGTACGCACTACAAAAGGACACCACACCAGTTTAGAAAAATATCCAATATTTTTATATACTTAAGACAGGACCAAAAACGATAAAAATCCACAATACAGTACTTAAAAATCTTCAGTTATCAAAATATGCTTGAAAAACAGTTCCTTGATGTCGATAGCTCTGTCCGGGGCCATCACGGCGTCGTGAACAAACAAATCCAAACAGTTCTGGCTGACCGCGGCGTCGCGGGCCAGCTACGGTGTCGGGAAGACCCGCAAACAGTACCTTTTAGAAATGCAGGGCGTCGGCGACCTCCCGCTGAGCTTCCGAAAGCACGGCGTCCGCAGGCGTTGGTTCCGGAGGACGGTGCAGGAGTCGTCGGGGCCCTCGAAGTCACACGCGTTGCAGATTGATCTCCTCTCTGTTGAAGTCAGGAGCGCTGGCGTCGGCAGGCGCCGGGTGCTGCGGTGCGAAGTGCAGCGGTGCCCTCAGGTCGCGGTGCGAGCAGCGGCTCGGTGGCAGCGTCGGATGGGGGCGTCGTCGGTGAGACCAGGGTCGCGGTGCGAGATGAAGGCGGTGCTCGTCACGGTGCTGGCAGGTCACGGTGCAAGCAGCGGTGTCGTCGTTGCTGAAGCGCTGTCGTCGGCTGACGAACTGGAGTCGATGGCGTCGGTAGGCCAAGGCTGTGGTGCGGGATGAGGGCGGTGCGTCGTGTAACTTTACGAGCGGTGCCCTCGAACCACGGTGCAAGCAGCGGCGTAGATTTCGGCGTGGAGCGTCGTCGTCGGGGATACCAAGGCGTCGTCGTGAAGCGAGGCGGTGCAGAGTGCGGTGCCCACAGGTCGCGGTGCGAGCAGCGGCTCGGTGGTGGCATCAGCAGGCATCGTCGGTGAAACCAGGGTCGCGGTGCGGCGTTGCGGCGGTGCCCTCTGCGGGGACACGGAGTCGGCAGCGGCGTCGCCGACGTCGTCGAGTTGCTTTTCTTCTGTTGCAGCACAAAACACACAGTCCCCAGTGCTGAGGGCAGAAGAGCTTGAAGTCTTTGTTGTGCCTGAGACTTCTTGAACAGGGGGCAAGCTCTACCTCAAGCCCTTGGAGAAACTCACAAACGTAGATTGCAGAAAGTTCAGTCCAGTCCTTTCACTGCCCAAGACATAAGCAGCCACTGCAGGCCAACACAGCAAAGTGGTAGTTCCTCCTCACAGCTTCTCCAGCTCTTCTTCTTGGCAGTCTTCTTGATCCAAAAGAGTTCTAAAGTTCAGGGGTCTGGGCCCCAATATTTCTATCCCAAAATCCTTTGATCCTTTAGGCAGAGAGTGTCTGTGCCCAGCCAGAACCAGTTCTGCCTTCTCTGGTGTGACTTCCTGGCAGGAGGTGGAGACGGCATTGTCAGAGGCAGACCAGGCCCTTTGAGGTGCAAGGAAATCTCCTCCCCCTTCCCCAGTTGCAGCCCAGGTCTATTCAGCCCGTTCCTGACTCACCTAGACTATCTGGAGCCACTACTGCTCCCCACCCTTCTGTCATCCAAAACCCAGACAGGCAATCCACATTCCAACAGAGGCACCCAGGATGACTGAGCAAGAAAATACCTACTTTCTAAAAGTGGTATTTTCAAACACAGAATGTAAAAATCACCTTCACTAAAAGATGCATCTTTAGATTCTGAGTTTAGGCATACTAAACTTTATTTTCTTACCTAGTTCCCAGGGCCAGTTATGTTTATAAGATGTTATAAACAAACTTCCCATTCTGTCCTATGGGGAACAGGTAGCCTTGCAATAGTGAAAAACGAAATTGGCAGTAATTCACTATCAGGACATGCCACACACACCAGGGCATGTCCTACCTTTCACATACACTGCACCCTGCCCACAGGGGTACCTTGGGCCTACCTTAGGGGTGGCTGACATGTAAGAAAAGGGAAGGTTAGGGCCTGGCAAGTGGGTGCACTTGTCAAGTCGACATGGCAGTACCAGACTGCGCGCATACTCTGCAATGGCAGGTCTGAGTTACCTTTTCAGGGCTACTCACGTGGGTGGCACAATCAGTGCTGCAGGCCCACTAGTAGCATTTGATTTACAGGCCCTGGCACACTCAGTGCACTTTACTAGGGACTAACAAGTAAATCAAATATCCAATCATGGAAACATCATTCCATAACACAATTTACACAGAGAGCATATGCACTTTAGCACTGATTAGCAGTGGTAAAGTGCCCAGAGTCCTAAAACCAACACAAACAGGTCAGGAAAAAGTAGGAGGAAGAAGCAAAAAGTTTGGGGATAACCCTGCAAAAAGGGCCATTTCCAACAACACATCTGCATGCATCCTCAACTACGGCGGCTATAGTGGACATTTGTTTTCTGAACCTATATTATTAAAATACAATTTTAAGATGCACAATGGCTATTTTTGAACAGTAAATTACAAAATGAAGTATGAATAGGGTGCCACACAAATGATGATAAGCAAGAACTCTAGTAGCATGGCCAGTTGCAGGGCCTGTGCAAAAACCAGTAAACAAACATGAGGCACTTCCATGGAATGTAGAATCGCAGAGAAAGTGAGAGAGAGAGAGACAGGGGAGTGGGAGCAATTCACTCGCATGGACTTCAAAAATATAAATGATGGAATAGTTCCTTGATGTCATCAATGGGAGGATACAGCCCACCCAATCAATACGGTCATGAAGAAACTGTGCTTCACAGGCTGGGCCAAAAAACAGAATAGGAAGGAATGCCGTTGAATCAGGAGCATTGACTCAAGATAGACAAGAAATCCATCCAGACATGATCACAGATTTTGCCCCTACCCGCTTTCAGTATTGTAGACAATAGGTATTTGAAAAAGACCTTAAAAGACTCTGAGTACGTTGATGGAACCAAAAAAAATCAATAGTGTTGAAACAGTAGGTGCTGGTTCTCGCCAGCCAAACTTGCTTAATTCCTACAAGTTGTTCCAATGGCACTTGTTAATTCTTTCTTGATGCCTACGCCACATATTGCCCATCACCATTCAATCCACTTTCTGTCCCTCATCATTGCACTTCAAAGCACTCAGACGTCTATGCGTTGTTGATTTACAGTTCTTGATACAGAAGTATAAACATGCAGAGGCTGATGGCATCCATGAAGTTTTAACACACACATATGCCATAGGATGTACATGGGAAATACTGAGCTTCTATGGTGTGTTTAACACTGTCCCAGGGTCCAGCTGATGCCCAGGACACCACATTCTCAAATTCACCCCACGTCTTCTGCCCATGCACTTGCAATTACACCAGACTCTTGGGTGAAGATTCTTTTTCAAATTCACTGTTTATTGGAAACTTTTTCCAAAGAAGTCAGTATTACTACCGCACAAACACGTCCCAGAAGAGGACCAGTTTTCTCCCATTTACTGCCATGGGCTATGTGAACATAAATGTTCCTGTTGACATGCGGCATGACATCATGTGTACATTGCTGTGTTACACTGATTGCCCTTTTTGGTAGCTAATCTTCAATGTCATCTGTGAGTTTTTGTATAGTGTTTAATGTGTTCACTGTAAGCTGGCTTCATTGAGTCATAAGGAACCAGAGGTGGGCATATTCTGAGCAGGAGATGCTTCTATACAGGATCCGTCACCGTAATTGGGTTTATTATATTAATCAGATTCCAAGTGAAATCACCATAGTTAATCATATCAGTGTATAAAGTGGATTTTTAGGTATTTACTTCGGCGTCCTGCTCCCATTGCAAGGAAACCAGGAAACTAGTAAACCAAATATTTTTTTTCCAGTTTTTTGACTAACATTCATTTACCAATGGGCTGGTTAATAAGAGAAAGCCTGATTCACGGGGCATGGCATAGGAGTCAACGTTGGTGGACGTGTGAGCCGAGAGCTCCGCGCCAGCCGTGCCGATTATCCTGTCCAACGTGGTGTCCGCCGGTGCCCGGGGGCACCCTGTTGAGTGCCCGACCCGCCGGAGATAGCTGGGACCCAGATCTCGCCTTTTGGAGGTCCGGGGGTGAGAGGCGATCGACATCGGGACGGCGTGCAAAGTTGCCGGGGCTGAGGCAAAATGGCGGCCTGAGACGCTCCCGTAGCAGTGGAGGAGGTGAGGAGCTGTGGCCAGAGCTTGGGGACGAGGAGGCTGATAGACTGTGGACTCCGGAGCAACACTGACACCTTGTGCCCCCGCTGGGGCCTGTCACTGATCAGCTGTGTGAGTGCGCCGCTGCCCCGACGAGGTCCCCCGTGTGACGCGCTGCGGCGCGAACATCGACGGGGAGGCGATGATCTGAATACGCCTGGCGGCGCCGAGCTGCCGCCCCGCGCCCGGGGAGCGGAGGAGTGCGGCGAAGACACCTGGGGAGACCGCAGCATTGGAGAGAGAAGCGGTGGCTGAGTTTCCCCCCCCCCCCTCGAGGTATTACCCAGTCGGAGGTGTGGGCGGGGGCGCCGTGTGGGACACCGAGGCCGGCTGCTGCAGCCTGGGCAAGATGGCGGCCTAGGGTCTCATCCGACCGCATAGAGAAGTGGCGGGCCCGGCCGGAGCACAGAAGTCGGCGCGCCCTGCCTGAGGCGGATTGCGGCCTGTGGTGCATTATCGGCGGCCTGAGGCCTGGTGTGCGGCCGAGACGTGAGGTGGACCTGTGCTGGCCGGACAGCTGCGGGCTGCACCTCACCCGCGCCTGTGGGCTGGGGCGGAGCGAGTCAGACTGTGGTGGAAGGCTCTCCATGACAGCTGGCATCCCCCGGCTGGTAGAGAGCGGTGGTGACGCCAGAGACGCCCCGGCAGAGCGAGTGAGGCGGAGGGGCTTAGCGCTTCGGTGAGTCGCACCAGAAGGGGACAGCGGCACTGTGGTGCAGGATTGGGGCTGACTCCACTGCGGAGTGAAGCGGTGGCAGCCTGAGCCTTAATTGGAAGCCTGGTGGGGCTGAGCAAGTTACTGGTGGCCCCGGAGGCCGGGAGGCCTACAGTACAGAGTTGGGCCTGCGCGCACGCCGCTGGAAACTGGAGAGGAGCGCGCTCCACCCAGTGAAGATTCGTGGCTGGGCTGGGAAGTGTAGTGAAGCCTTGCCCTGCCTGGGGACCCCGTGCATACGCCTGTGCCAGCATCCAGGAGCCAGGAGGGAGCGGCCTGGCTCGTGCTTGAAGCCGGAGTGTGTCCCCCGGCTGGGGGGAAACGGTGGAGGACCCAGTGGCACCGTAGTTGCACAGGAAGCCCTTGAGAGGACTGGGGACCCGGGTGAACTGCCCGGAAGCGGAGGACTCTGGCCCCCGTTAGTAGATGACTGGCTGTTTGGGTGGATGCGCAGTGCTGAGGCGACTGAAGAGGGGCTTCGGGGGCCTCGGGAGATAGAAGAAGCCACAGACCGGCCTGGGCCCTGGAACGCAGACGGCGAAGACTTGGGGCTGAGTGAGGTCTCTGGCTGGTACTACGGGACATGGCCCTGGGGCAGGGACACAAAGAGGTGCGGTAGAGATGTGTGGCCCCCGCTGAACTTGCCAACGGATTTAGACAATGCTAGTGAACCTGGTTCTAAGGTCTAGGCTCAGGCAACACGAGTGCCGGACAAGGGAGTAGTACACAAGCGCAGTGGGCCAGAAGACCCCGGAATCTTAACGGTGAGGGGTGCTTTTGTAAGGCGCAGGGTGCAGTGACGAGTCACGCACAATGTAGGGACTCTGTGACTCTGCACTGGAGTGGTGGGTAGCTGGCACCCTGGTGGCTGCTCCACGACCACCTAGGGAGGGGCGTACCAGATCCTCCATTGGATACTCTACCCCGCTGGTGATGGGAAAACCCAGAGATGGGGCCTCCTCCAGACCACGAGGACACGGCACCTGACCAGGTGCACAAGGAGCCGGAGAGTGAGCCCTCAGACGTCCCTGTCCAACAGCAATTGGCTAAATTACTAGCAGCCATAGCTGATACCAAGGCGACACTACACCAGGACATCAGCACCGTGGCAGTGGGTCTGGGCCTGTTGAGGACGGAGCATGCAAAGTTGGCGGACAGGGTCAAGCAGACCGAATCCTCCCTGGCAGTTATTACCCCGGCGCAACAGTCCTTGACCAGTCAGATGGGGGAATTATCCAACAGAGTTGCTGTTCTGGAGCTGAGGGCTGAGGACGCGGAGGGGCGGAACCGTAGGAATAATGTGAGAGTCCTGGGTCTGCTGGAAGGAGTGGAAGGTAACGATATGATCCAGTACTTGGAGGGATGGCTCCGCGAGGTGGTTGCACCGGAGGGCTTGTCCCAATTTTACACCTTAGAGAGAGCGCACCGCGCCCCGGCCAGGCCGCAGGCCCCGGGGAGGCCCCCGCGCCCGGTGGTGGCCAGACTGCTCCACTTCAAAGACAGAAATGCGCTATTGCAGAAAGCGCGCACGGAGGGACCATATGTGGTTGACAATAGCAAAGTGTCATTGTTCCCTGATTACACATTGGAGGTTCTGAGGCGCCACACCTCCTTCCTTGAGGTCAAAAGGGCTCTGCGCAAAGAAGGGATCCAATACTCATTGATGTTCCCGGCCCGACTGCGGATAGTGATGGACGGGAAGACGCACTTTTGTGAAGATCCCAAGGCAGCCTGGGAGTGGTTGGAAACCTATAAAACGGAAGGCCGGCCCGGGACATTATCAAAGGTGGCTCAGCCTGGAGACCGAGAGTCCGGGAAGAGATTGCGGACACGTCTGCGGTGTGGGAGCTCGAAGAAACCGAGTCCGTCACAGACTGAAAAAGAAAGAGCGGAGGCGTTACAGGCAGTGGCAGTCATGATGCAGGGTCGGCGATCGTCATCGGAAGGAGGCACGGGTTCGAAGAAAGGGACTGATGAATCGGACTCAGATGCGTCCCGTAGTGGCAGTGTTAAACTGCCGGGTGTGACCCCGAACACGGCCGATGAGATTATCTAAACTGAGGGACGTTGTCTCCGGTTATCACTTATTTTTCCTGCACCGTCTTCCTTTCTTGTGCTGGCTTCCCCCTCTCTCCCCCTGTCTTTTATTACTGTGCCTTCTCCCTTTGATTGGGGTCCTGAGGAGGGTGGTGAGGGTGGCCAGGTGCGCTCCTGGGTGTGGGCTGGACCGGCCAATCAATGCTGACGCATTCTGGGCGAATACTTGTGCTTCTGTTGGGCACCTGTGGTGATTGCAACGCTCCCCCTAGGTCCTAGCTTTGCAGCTCTGGGCCTTCACTTGTTGATGCAGTTTTGTCTGTGGTTTGGGCGGATGGCCGTTGCTAGACCGTCCTGGGGTCGGGGAGTTGTCCTATTGGGGATGTTTGTTCTTGCTTATTGTTTTAGGCATGCGGAGGGGGGTGGGGGTGTGAGGACTGGAGTGTTGACAATTGGGGGTGCAGCGGGGGTGGGTGGGGGGGATGTGGAACCATTTTAATCAATGCATAATCCATTCAAGTTCATTACCTGGAACATACGGGGAATGGGGTCTATGGCCAAACGATATAAGATATATGTTTATTTGAAGAGGAGAGATGTGCATGTAGCTCTCTTTCAAGAAACCCATTTGACAATTGGAGAAGTGGATAAACTATGCAGGAGGTGGAGGGGTCGGCTTTATGCCACTACTTACTCTGCTTTTGCTAGAGGAGTATTGATATGGGTAAGGCCAGGGGTTCCCTTTGAACACACCCGCACTAAGGTTGACAGTGAAGGCAGGTACGTTCTGGTAACAGGGAGGCTGGCTGGGAGGGAGGTGATGTTTGGAAGTGTGTATGCACCAAATGTAGAACAGTTGGTATTCCTCGCCTCCCTCTCGGCTCAGTTGGTTGACTATGTGGGGGGACACACTGTCATTGGTGGTGATTTTAACTGTGTGGCGGATACTGCGGCGGACAGATCCCACCCGCCTCTGCTGGGGTCGCAGACGCACCGGGTCGCAGCGGGGTTTCAGAGCTGGATAAGTCACTGGGGCCTAGAGGATATTTGGAGACTACAACATGCAACAGACGGGGAATACTCGTACTTCTCCCCTATGCACCAAGTTCACAGCACGTTAGACACCTTTTTGTGCACACCAGGCTTCAGCACGTCCGTCACGCACACGGAGTATCTGGGTAGGACCCTTTCAGATCATAGTCCCCTGTTGTTGACACATCAGCCCCTTGGGAGACGGCGCTCGATCCCGCTGTGGAGATTGAACCCGCTTGCGTTGGAGGATGCGCCTTTCTGGGATTCCCTGAAGGCTCTTGTTGAGACGAATTTTCTAGTTAATGCCGAATCAGCGTCCTCCGTATTAGTGGAATGGGAGGCATTTAAGGTGTTGGTACGGGGTCATTGCCTAGAGCAATCAATCGGTGCGCAGCGGGAAATTAAGCAAGAGTTATTAGATATGGAATCTCGGATTCGGCAACTGGACAATGTTCAGGGGCTGGAGGCTAACTCTGCAGAGCGTCTGCAAGAGGCCCACGCCAGCTACAGCGATGAGGTAGAAAGGCTGAGGTGCCACAGTTATCGAGAATACCTTGACAGGGTGCAGAAGGAGGAGGGGAGGGCCGTCCGTCTATTGGCGTGGTTGATTAAGCCCGAAAGCAGGGCAGCACCGATTACGCAGGTGCAGACAGACACCGGGGAGTTGCTCCATGACCCCGATGCCGTTAACACCCTGTTTAGAACTTTCTACGAGAAGTTACATTCTACCCCCGGGCCGGTCTCTAGTTCTGTCATTGGGGAATTTCTGGAAGAATTGCCATTGCGGACTCTGGATGAGCAGGTGCAGGATGACCTGGGGGGTCCAGTGACTCTGCATGAGGTCAGGGCTGCTATCGCGGCCATGGCAAATGGGAAGACACCGGGTCCGGATGGACTTCCGGCGGAGTTTTACGTGGCATACGTGGATTAATTGGCGCCCAGAATGGTGACCCTATATGCGGAGTCTTTACACCGGGGTGCCCTGTCTGAATCTACCCAGAGTGCGTTGGTAATACCCCTCCCCAAATCTAAGGAGGCCAACGCACCAGTAACAGAGTACCGACCACACTCAATGCTCAACCTTAATTTCAAGGTCTTTAGTAAAATACTGGCGGTCAGATTGCTCCTGCATATGCACACCATCATTCATGCAGATCAGAACGGCTTTATCCCCTCCCGTAATACCTCCTATAATTTACGCAGACTGTATTATGTTTTGTTCCATGAAGAGACGAGATCCATGCCCTCGGCGGCTGCGCTGTCAGTCGACCTGGAGAAGGCCTTTGACAAGGTTGGCTGGGAGTACCTTTTTGAGACTATGCTGCGGCTGGGCCTTGGGGAGGGGTGGGTGAAGTGGGTTCAATTGTTGTATGCCTCACCAACTGCACGGGTTAAGACCGGGAAATCAGTATCCTCCCAATATCGCATACAACGGGGGACCCGGCAGGGATTCCCCCTTTCGCCCCTATTATTAGCACTGGCGATCGAAACCCTTGCAGAGTTGATTCGGCAGGGTGGAGCAGGACTGGGTCTTAGATTGGATGGGCGAATACATACGATTTCATTGTATGCTGATGATCTGTTGGCATACCTGGAGGCAGCGGTGCCTGGTACCTCAACTGCGCTTACACTCCTGGAGCGATTTGAGGTGTTGTCGGGCTTGAAAGTTAACAAGAAAAAGACCTACTTGTTTCCTTTGGTGGGTCCAACACCTCGGCCAACATGTCCACCAGCCGACATCAATTGGGCCCCCCACTCATTCAAATATCTTGGGATACATGTCTTTCATTCCCTGGAAGACCTAAGGGGTGGGAACCTGTATAGGGCGCTGCGGCTCTCCGGACATGTGTGCACTTCTGGTGCACTTTGCAGCTGCCTATCATGGCGAGAGTCTCTTTGCTAAAGATGGTTATGCTGCCGAGATTGCTGTACTTTTTTGTTAATTTATCAACCCTGATGGTTCAGTCCTTTGAATGCCCTGGTGAGGGATCTGATCTGGGGGGGTGATAGACGCCGGGCTTCCCTGCAGACGTTACAACGTCCGATGGAGCAAGGAGGCCTGGGGGTGTCAGATTACGAACTGTATATGTTGGCTGCCCAGTTGCAGTGGCTGGCGCAGTGGATGGAAGGTGTGAATGCGGAGGGCACCTGGCTAATGAACCCAACGGTGACCCGGCTTTATTGCTGGCCAAATTGTTGAGACCGGCAATCAGTGTTCCATATAAGTCAGTGCTGCAGCTTACAGCCATGCACACCTGGAAACCCTGTGTGCGTAGGCTGGTGGGACCCCGTGGTATTCCCCCACGCTACTTTTGGTTGGGCTCCATCATGGTGACCCGCTGAAGGTGTTCACGGCGGAACAGCTGGAGGTGTGGACAGAGGCAGGCTTAGACTTGGTGGGCGCTTGTTAACAAGATGGCTCACTAGTCCCGTTTACAGACCTGATGGATAACTATGGCCTTTCTCCCGGCCAGTTCCTGCAGTATGAAGCTTTGGTTCGCACCTTTGGACAGTTATGGGGGGGGGGGGGAGGGGATGAGCCTGCGACCCACCCGGTACTTCATGCGCTGAATACGTTGGGCACAGCGAGGCACCAAGTGAAATGGCACCACGAAGCACTAGTTGCCGCAGCTACTGGCCCCATGGCAGCTCTCCGGAGTAAGTGGGAAAGAGCGATAGACAGAGAATTTCCAGATGGTGAATGGGGTAAGGTACTGAGATCTCACAAGAAAATTTCGAGGAATACCAGACTTAAATATACGCAATTCAACTATATACATATGGTGTACATGACACCCCATAGATTAAATGTTACATACGGGGCGAGATGCGGAAGTGCCCGAGGTGTGCTTATGTGGATGCCGGTTTCATGCACATGACATGGAGTTGCAGCGTAGTACAATTGTACTGGGAAGGAATTTTGGCTAGGATAAAGGATGCATTGGGGAGGGACCTGGCGCTGTCGATAGAAGTCTGTTTGTTAGGGCTCTTCCCACGTCCTCCTAAACGGAAAGTGGGGAATCGATTTATAGACCTGGCTTTGGGCTTAGCTAAGAGACGGATTGCACTGGTGTGGAAATCCGCTATGGGACCGCAGGTGGCTAGTTGGAACAGTGAGGTTATTAGGTGGGCGGGAGCGGAGGCCAGAGCCTTGAGTTGGGAGGAGGCGAGAGGCATCCGGAGAAGGCCGATAGCAGATTTATGGAAAGAGGTGCTGGCGAACTGGGAAAATCCGAAACACGCACGAAATACTAGTGAGGAGGCGGTGAGTGGCAGCGAGTGATCCACACTTGCCTGCACGGATGGGCCTGGCAGAAGTGGACTCGACAACACACAGCCTCTCCCTCCTGGGAGAGTGGACAGGCGGCGCTAGTGGTGGGGAACCATAAGCGGTGGGTGTGGGACCGGGGCCCGCGGAGTGGGGGCTCCTTTCCTCACCCCCTCCCCTCCTCCAGGTGACACATGCGAGGTACGGCATACATTGCATAACTATTGAGAATCATGACTGCACCCTCAGAAGCAGGTGCACCCTTGTCCCCCCTTGGCATGCAGTGTTTTCTTTGTTACCTTCTTTTTGTTTCTTTGGTTTATTTCTCCTGTTACTGGATTATATGCTCAAGTTCAATTGACTGTGTGTACAATCGTTGAGGACATTGCCCGAACCCGGGTATGGAGCCGGAGTTGCTCACCGAGACAGGGCGGGGAAGCAGCGTTAGACAGGGGTCATAATAGTCGCTTATTGGGGCGGCGAGCTAGTGTGCGCGCAACGATGAGCAGTCACTAGGATCGAACATAAGATTGATGACGATAAATCCTACCCCAAGATTGCAATTGTAATGTATGTTAACCTGTCTAGAGTGATGAATGAGACCTACATCGAAATTTTGTTGTTGCAAATACTGTGTAGTGCAAATGTGAAAAAACCATAAATGATAATAAAAATATGTTTAAAAAAAAGAGAAAGCCTGATTCACAAAGCTAAGGTCGAAAAAAGTTGGAAATTTTCTTTGATGGGGGTTTCTCCTATCTTTGGAATAGATTTCTGACTTATTGGGGCGTCACAAAAAAAACCAGGAGTAATCTCAGAAAGCTATGTCAGTCATCGATTTCCAGAAGTACTCCAACTTTGTCAAATGTACTCGTATGGATACCATGTAGAAAGGATGCAACGGAGGATGGAGCAGTCCGTGGTAGAGGAATGTCTAGGACATTGTTTGGAATGAGATTGAGTCAAGTGCCTGTCAAAACCAAGATATCCAGCTTTAAAGTCATAACTATGACCTTCTGAGTGAGGCTGCAAAAGAACACTCAAGATCCTTTTTCCTTTATTTATCGGAATGAATAATAAGTGCAGATGGCCTTCAGGGCTCTCTATGTTCGACTCAAGCAAAATAAATCCTAACGAAGGCTGCATTCTTAAGAGTTACAAACGAGTTGGTCTTGTCCTCAGGTTTGTCCTGGATGTTTACGATCTAAAACAGTACAGATCAGGCACCATGACGGTCTGTTTCCAGAAAAGCTGTCTTCCACTAGGGGTTTACAGTGGCTCTTTTAGACACCAGAGCACATCCCTTAATCCCTTGGTCTAAGGCAGCATTAGCTAAAGTGGTGCAAACATAGGCAACCATGAATGGTCCTTGGCTGGGTGATCAACAAAATGAAGAAGGGCCACAGTTCGTTCATCAACACACATAGTCTTCTCTACTCAAATTACTTTTATATATTTTTATTTGGATTATTCTGAAAGCACAAATCTAGTTTACGGAAGCAGCTGCACTATACATCTTGTCTATAGATCACTAGGAAACAGGCTACATAGAAAATAAAATGACACAAGCATATGGAAAAAGTCCATCCAGTTATTACTTGTTGAATGGAACTTGTGGATGATGAAGGGACGGTCCAGTAAAGGTCAGAACTGGTGTCACTGGCTGCTTTTTCATCAGTTTGCCTTTCCTACTCCTTATTTGGCCTTTCAGAGGTCGCTCTGTGGCCCATCAAGTTAGATCTGCAATGGACAAATATTATGACAGAAATAATTGGAGATTTAAAATATGTAAACGTTTATGTAAAGTCGCTCTGTCATTCCATTGCTCTTTACAAGGAGGATCTGCTTTGTTAATTATTCAATTAAAGTTAATTCATGTTTTATCCAGTGAAGGTGGTTAAAAGAGGCCAAACTGCCTTAGTCAGGATTTGAACCTGTAATGTCTTTTAATCTCATGTAAAAAATTTAAAATTCAACATAAATATATTCCTTCCAGAATGAAACCTCATTTATATTAACTGTGACAAGAAATTTCCTATTCAGTAGCTTACCCAGAGATTGAGTTGAAGACAGTATCAGAAAAATCTGTTCGATAATTTCATTTTCTTCAGAGGCTTGTCCTTGTTATTATAACCATTGTTCTTCTCTCTGGGTTAAACTTCCAGAATATGCAATATACAACCGTTCCTTTTAATCTTATTCAAAACTCATGTGTATAGTTGCTGTTTGACCAACCCTACTTTTCACATTTCTCACTCTGTCCATAAGAACTACATTGACTCAAAGGCATAGTGAAGCACCCACTATACCAACTGCTTGCCTCCTAAATGGCCAGTGCGTGCTGGGCATCGCTTTCTTTTCTTTCTGTGGAGCTTGGACCAAATACAGATTGATTTACCTTAGTTAGTGGTTGTCCCCTGATCGTGCAGTGATTGAGGTGCACGTTTCAGAACACTTCCTCTGTGTTGAGTTCTTGTGCTGCTTTCTCAATGTGTTCTGTTTTCAAACACATTTTTGGACATTGTTTATCTACACCTGCATCTTTTGATGCACTCATACATACGTGGGTTGTATTAAGCTGCTATAATGTATAAATTGCCCTCTAACAACACATTTACACCTTCATGATGCTTGCCGCCGCACGTCTATTTTCAGTGCCATTCTTCCTTTTCATACCATCTACCATTGCATTGATTTTAAGTTCTATTCCTTGTTTAAGTTATTTACACCCATTACTGTACTACTCTACGCTTCTCCACTCTATGCCCCTCCACGCCACTCCACTCTGTGCCACTCCACTCTAAGCCACGCCACTCTGTGTCTCTCTACGCTATGCTGTTCTACTCTGCGCCACTCCACTCCACTCTACACCACTGCACGCTTCTCCGCTCTCTGCCACTCCACTCTACACAACTCCACTGTACGCAACTCCACTGTACGCAATTCTACCCTGTGCCGCTCAACTACAGTCTATGCCACTCTACGCCACCGCACACTACGCCACTCTACTTTATGCATCTCCACTTTGCACTATGGCACTCTATTCTATGCCACTCTGCGCCTCTCCATTCTATGCCACTCCACGCTACTCCACTCTGTGCCACTTCACTCTACACCACTTTACTCTATGATACTCACCAGTAGTAGTGACTGGCAGGGAACAAGAGTGGAGGGGTGCGGGGTGGGTAGCGGGGGTGCAAAATAATAAAAAAAAAAACACTTACCTCCTCACCGCATCTCGAGTCCTCCGTCGTCCCTCGTCATCTCTCTGTGGCCGGAACCAGGAAGCACACAGGTTTACTCCCCTAAGCCAATCACAATGCTTCAATGCAGCGTTGTGATTAGTCTGAGCGCCGTGGCTTGGCGCTCATACGGGAAAGGGAGGCTGGGCATGTTCCCCACCATGCTGTGTAATGCAGCCTGATGAGGAGCATGCAAAGTCCACATGACTGTTTGGCTGACCCAAGAGGGCTGAACAAGCAGTCATGTGCACTTTGGAGTGCAGCAACCACTCCTCCTTCCGGACGTCACAGGAGTTCAGCCTCGCCCCGCCCAACCTGGCTGATACTAAACATAAAATGAATATAACAGAAATAACTTCTGTTATTATCATTTTATTTTTGCTTTTATACTGTTCTGAGAGCAGTGGGACGACGCTCCTCTGCCTTAGCAAAGGAGCCACCACTGCTACTCCCTCTACTCTATGCCACTCCACACCACGCCATTCGACTCCACTCTAGGCCACTCCATTCTATGTTACTCTGCGCCAGTCCACTCCATTCAATGCCACTCTACATCACTCTACTCCACTCTATGCCACTCCACTCTATGCCACTCCACTCTACGCCACTCCACTCTACGGCACTCTACTCTGCGCCACTGTACTCACTGCCACTCTACTCCACTCCACACCATGCCACGCCACTCAACGCCACTCCACGCCACTGTACTGCACACCATTGTGCTCCACACCATGCCACGCCACTCCACACCTCTCTATTCCATGCCACTCCACTCCACTATATTCTATGCCACTGTACTCCACTCTATGCCACTCCACTCGAAGCCACTCCACTCTGCTCTAAGCCACTCCATTATGCTCAATGCCACTCAGCTCTTTTCCACTCCATTCTACACCACGCCACTCCACTCTACAGCACTCCACTTTACACTACTCTACTCAACGCAACTCCACTCCACTCTATGCTGTTCCACTCTGTGCGACTCCACTCTACACCACTCTACTCTGTGCCACTCTGCTCTGTGCCACTCTGCTCTATGCCACTCTGCGCCACTCCACGCTACATTACACTACTTCACTCCATTCTATGCCACTCTTCTCTATGCTACTCTACGCCACTCTGCTCTACTCCATGCCACTCCACTCCACATCCTTGCCACTGCACTCTGTGCCACTCCACTCTACGCCAGTGTACTCTACGCCACTATACTCAACGCCACTCTACTCAACGCCACTCTACTCTTTGCCACTTTACTGTATGCCACTCCACATCACTCTACTCTATGCCACTCAACGCTACGCCACTCCAATCCACGCCATTCCACTCCATGCCACGCCCCACCACTCCACTGCACACCACTCCACGCCACTCCACTCTAAGCCATGCCACTAACTTTTAGCCATGCTGAACAGCAGCCACGCTGGTATACAACATGGCTAAGAGACATTGGCAAAGCCAAGAACTCTCTCATAGTCAAGACCTATCGGCTTTGCTAATGATTGTTGTGTTAATGAGTTTGAGTTCTTTAGCTCCCCCTCACCCATCTCTTTGATAACTCTATATTTGCCACATGGACACTTCGGTCAAATGTTCTAAGTCTTCTGTTGATGCTGTGGCCCTGTACCTCTCCCTGTTTTTGTCAATTCATCTTTCTGACACAAAAGTATGGAGGTCGTTCCCACAGACCCGTGCGACTTCCCCGCCCCCTCTATTCTTAAATAATTGCTGTAGGTATGTCTGTCAGACATTGCTTTCCAGTTTTAACAACCAGTCACTACGCCACTCATTTTTTTCTCCTTGATATTGCTTTGCTGTTTTATTTTTTTGTACAGCGCTTTGAATAAAAGTGCTATCATCCATTCAAATAAATAAATATAGGCCTGCGTTCAGTATATAATGTGCGCCCAAAAAGCAAGCAAAAAAAAAAACATCTGTGAAATACTCTCGACGTTAATTTGATTCACTTTGACATACACATGAAAGCAAATTAGTATGTAAGGTCTGTTTCAGAGTTAAGATCATTATACGGTCTGCCAGTGTATGCTTTAGTGAGTGCAGTTAATTATAGGGTGACCTGGGGGTGGATGATGTTTATGAAGTAACTTTCATGACTATCCTCTGCTTAATTTGATCTTTATGGATTTTTTCGGGTGTTAAATGGTGAGAGCGTGCAGTTTTATATCTTTTTCATCTTTTTTGCTGCTTAAAGCCCATTGACATTTAAAATTAACAACAACAATCCAGGGAGTTGTTGTTGCATTGGCATTAATACACTGCAGCCAATGAATAGGTAATGAGCATTATGACCTTAAAAAATAAGTAAATACATAACTATGTTATTCACAGTAGTGTAAAGTCTTGGTTCGGTTTAAGATATGGAGGTGAGTAATATTCTGCTTTCTTTACTTAACTGACTTACATCAACCAACAAGTTATTTTTTTTTAAAGCTACATTTTCCGTATGCCCTGGTGAAGTTAGTAGATCTTCTCCTTATTTCCGTTTTAATCACTTGTCACTTCATGCTCCTCTCCAAAACCTCTTGCTTGTGCTCATCCTACTGCAAAAAGAACAAATGATGGATGGAATGCTGAACAATGTCAAACACTCACCCCCAGTCAGAGATCTGGGCCTAAAACTATATTTTTTTGCCAGTTTGGACTCAGCCATATGCAAATCAGTCTTGACTCTGCTCCCCATGCAGTGCGGGCTGGACTATTCCCATGGGGAGCAGGGTCAAGACTGATTTGCATATGGCTGGGTCCAAGCTGGAATGGCGTGCTGAGCAAAAAAACAATAGATTTGGGCCCAGATCTATGACTGGGAGTGAGTGTTGGACATTGTACAGAATTCCGTCCATCATTTGGTGTTTTTGCATTCACAACAAATACAGCATCTTGTCCTATCTAATGACTCCAGGTGGCGTTTCCTTCTTGGCACCATCATGTCTGACAATGAAAGCAGTCCAGCCTCCATTCCGCCCACTGTTGATGTGGCTTACTAGCATACTGTAGGCCAGAGATGGTAGTACAAATTTCCGCATTAGCATGAAACCATGTGTCCGAAAAAACACTGACAAACAGGCCAGAAATAGTTTCCTTAACATGGAGGGGTATTGTGTTTCCAGGTCAGGGATGAATCCTTGGGTGACTTTGAAACTCAGCTGTGGAAACTGGTACGTTATTGTGAGTTTGAGAACTTCAACAGTAAAGTGGCCATTGGATTGTGGCTTATCTAAGAGTGCTGTCTTACTGCCTTCAGAACAAAGCCATGAGATTGCGTCTCACTTTCTAAAACACTGCACACAGTAAGGACTGAAGCTGAGACCAGTTCGCCTGTCATTGACACAGAAAGGGGCAGAAATAGAAATGCTCCAAGTGGCCATAAGGTATTGCAAAGCCAGTAATCCCGCAATGGATGACGTCTAGCAAATGTTATTGTAAAAATACTTATCCCGCATATATTAAACTGATCTAAAGGGTACACAAAAGAAACCTGAGAAAACACCTTCCCCTCAGAATGCATACATCATGCAGTAACATAACGCACAATCGTCTGTAGACCTTCATGATGCAGAGGGCGTTTAAACAATGGTTGCTGAGTAGACATGCTCTTAATAGCACTATGATGAAAGCGTCAATATACTGTTGAAGGACTATCAGAAAGAATGCAAGCTGCTGGAACTTAGTGGTCCAACAGTTCTGTTTGTGGTGGACAGTGGAGCGGCATGCAACATATTGTGCAAGTTTGTCTATGTAAAAATGCCACCCAGACCCAAGTCAGACGCTTGTACTGTAGATGACTTTGAAGGGGCCCGAAGAAACCTATCACAAAGTTGGGGAAGTTTACATAATTGATCAAGTTCCAGATTCTATCTATTCAGGAAGACATACATGTCCTGAAAAGTGAAGTTCCTGGATCCAGTATCCTAAGCAATGTCACAGCTCAATACATGGGTCTAATTTCCAAATTTTAAACTGTGCAGAAGTGTGACATAGTAACCCACTTCCTGGATATTTTCCAAGGTCTTTGCATATTTATATTTAGTGGCTATCAATTCACCTAGCACATCAACTAGTTCATCAAGCTCCCTGGTCAGAACCATCATTTGATCCCACATGTACCTTCAGGCTGCTATAGAATAAGAAATCAACAACCTACTGCAACAAGACATGAAATAATTATGACCCCATTTAGAGTTTAGCAGGTAGCTCACCATCCGTCAAGGTGGCAGTGGTCATTACGTTTGCCTCCTTGGACAGAATGATGGTCACCATATTTAGAGATCTCCACAGCCAGGCAGAGATCCTCTGTCCCTTCAGAGGAGCCGGCACTATGGTGGCTCCTCTAAAAGTACTGAACGATTGCTGAGCAGCCATCATATTTCATGCAGCTACTGAGACTATGTTTTGTTTTTCAAAAACAAACTCCCAAAGCAGGAATTTGTTTTGAAAAATAAAATGTTTATGACACCTGAAATCTTGGGAGTTTTTTTTTTTTTACCAGAGTATGGGGATCATTTTTATTTTTTTCTGTTCAGGACTGGCAGGCAAACCCTGGCAGTGTGAGCATAAAAAAAAAATTAAAATACTTCCGGCAGTCCGCTGTACACAGGATGGATGTTCTGATGTACTTATACTGACAGCCCGACTCCTTCAGTGTGAGGTTTCCACCGGCAGAGCCAGTGGGGGCACTGTCATCAGAAACATGATGGTCCACACGACTATAAATAGAGTGAGCGGACAGGCAGTTTGGAGGCCATAACCTGTCCACCAAACTCAAAATCCTGCTTTAAGCTATCACTGCTATATGGCTACCCTAAATCTTGACTATACCACAGAAAGACACTGGGAAGTGCCACGTCTGTGTGGGAGCGCATGTTCTGAACATGACCGTTTAAAAAGAGCTTCACCCAGGCATGCAATTTGATGATAAGATTAGTTGTCTGAAAGGATCCAGTCCTCGGCCTATACAAACCATATGCTCAGATGAAATAGGATCCTCAGTCCTGATACATGACCTTCTCCTCCCACATGGGCAATTTCTGCTGTAAGCAAGTACATTTTGGGATATCCTCTGCTGCAGAGACATTTCAAGAAGCCACCTGCAAGGTGGCCAAGCCAGTTCTGAATTGCTTTAAATGAAGCAACTACATATTGGTGTTTGACACAACTCATGAAAAACATGTTGATCAAAGGGACGTGTATAGGGTGCTGAAAAAGTTGGAATTGGTATCCATTGCAGAGGAATGTGGATACTAAAAAACTGAAATTAAATTCTTTAGACACATTTTCTCGGCCGATGTTATGAGGCTGGAGTTCCACCCCAAAAACTCACAAAAACAGATCAACTCCAGCAGACATTTCCGACTTTTGATCCATCTTAGGGATGCCCACATACTGCTCAAGCTATATCAAAGACTTTCCACAATCAGAATTCTCTTGAGCAAGTTGACATGCCAGGCAGTGTGTTCATTTGGTTTGACCCCCATGCTAAGACCTTTGAAAATAACAAAACAATAGCTAAAGGAGTCAAATGGCACACATTTATGCAGCTCTCGACAATGAATTGGTTGGTGATGCCAGTACTTTAGTGCTGGGAGCCCACCTGATACAGCATAACACCTGACATGACTCTATCATTCAAGTAATTGCTTTTGCCAGCAGATGGCTCACAGATGAAGAAACAAATCATGGTCAGCAAAAAGAAAGGTCCTGCAGGTGTAGGGGTTGATCATCATTTCCACATGTACACTTATGGAAAACTTTTCACCATGGCAACTTCATCTTGTGCACACTTTTGAGAGAAGTGTATGCTGTTATTCCTCGAACCGTGCACCTGCAGATTGTCACCATTGCTATTATGAGCCACTGAACAATAGTCTGCATAAAGAAACTTCTGCGGAGAAGGTGTTGTTTTCCACCGTCAATTCTTTGGTCGAGGACATCCTCTAGCTCTGCCATCTGTATGACTGCATGTGCAGGGCTTCATCCCTTGAACTGTTAAGGTTGTCATCTCTTCAGATGTAGTAAGCAGTTACTGAAGACGTCCACTTCTCTCTAGACCCCTGACGATGCCTCATGGTATTGATTGATAAACACTCTAGGTTTCCTCCGGACCTAGGTACCCTGACATTAGCAGTGAATATGTATAGCTAAGTACTTGATAGAGAAAAAAGCCTCTTTGAACTTAATGGATGACCTATTGGGCAATATTTGATGAAAGGCAGGTTTCATTCTTAATAAATCCCTGTGTGTTTTGAGGATTCTCTGAATTTGCACCTTGGGATTTGGTGTATGTAGTGGCGAGTCAAATTTAATTTTATGTCTTTTCTGGATTTTGGAGTTTGTAGTGTTTTCCTGTCCGCTTCTTCAGTTTGTTTGATTATGCTGGCATTGATGAAAGAATCTAATATTCCGCTGGATATTGATTTGTTTCCTCTTGAATTATATATGAGCAATCAAATAACTCGTTAAAAATTAATATGAGCCAAGTATAGATTAAAAGACTTCACATAAACCTCAATTACCTAAATATTTTATACAAATGTTGCAGTGTCAAACTATTTCCATATGTATAGACAGTAGCGGCTGGTGAGTTTTAAAAGTGGTGAGGCATTATCCTTGGCTCAACTTCCAATGATTGAGCCTGATTTCTTCTCAGAGGGTTTGGTGGGTTCACTCACACTCACTTGCATTCAGTCTTACTCTCTCACTCAGTCTCATTCACTTACTCTTAATTGCACTTGCATTCACTTTTACTTACTCTGACGCACTCAGTCTTAATAGATCTCACTCATGTAGTTGTACTCATTCTCACTCTGACCCACTTATCTCACTCATTCTGACTTAATCTCACTCAGTCTCACTCAATCTGATTCATTCAATTGCACTCTGACTCACTCTTTCTCACTAAGTGCCAATCATTTTCACTCAGTCTCACTGTGGCTCCCTCATTCTCACTCAAGGCCTGATTTAGATTTCAGCAAACGGTTTACTCCATCACAACGGTGACGGATATCCCTTCCACCTAAATATAAATCACATAGTATCCCATGGGATTTATATTTCGGCCGACGGCATATCCGCCACCGTTGTGACAGAGTAGCCCGTCCGCCGAAATCTAAATCAGGCCCTCAGTCTCGCTCTGACTCACTTTGTCTTACTGATTCACCAATTTCGACTCATTCCAAATCACTCGGTCTCACTCTAACTCATTCATACTCAGTCTCACTCAGTCTCATTCTCTCTGTGTTAGTCTTACTCAGTCTCACTGATTCAGTCAGTGCTACTCATTCCAATTCACTCAATCTCACTCTGGCTTACTCATACTTACTCAGTCTCACTCACTCCCTCTCAGTCTCACTTTTTCATACCCAGTCTCACTCTAACTCACTCAGTCTCACTCATTCTCAGCCAGTGTCACTCCTTCTAAGTCAGTTTCACTTGTTTTCACTCAGGGACACTCACTCAGTTTCACTCATTCTCACGCACTCTGACTCAATCAGTCCCACTCATGCTCCCTCTGACACACACTGTCTCACTCATTCTCTGACTCACTCAAACTGTAGCTCACTAAGTCTTACTCTGACTTACTCAGTCTCTCACATCCAGTAGCACTCAATTACACTCACCTCCTTTAATTAAATCTAATTTGTACTCACTCTTCCTATCACTTATTCTCACTAACCTTGACTCACTCCGTTACTCCCTGTCTCGGTCACTCACACACACCACAAACACAGAGACATTCTCACACATGCATATGCTCTATCACAGACACACACACTCACCCAAACGCACACAACATTTGAAAGTTTTTTGCTTACCTTTATACCTGCAGAGGTCCAGTTTGGCCTCCTGCTCCTTGCTGCTTCTAGAGCTGGAAGCTGACACTGAAGCCTTGAGCCTGTGCATTTGCAGATTCAAGATTTCAGTCTCTGCTCTTTTACCCCACCCTTTCCCAACTCTGTGACAAGTTGGGAAAGGGTGGGATGACAGGCTGATTGGCGTGTAGCCACAGGCACTGCAGGGCCTAAGCCTGCTGCGCCCATGGGTCCCTTTAGCTGTGGCGCTTTAGCACGTCACAGATGGGGAGGCACTGAGGCTTGCAGGGCTGGGGGTTTCACTAGCCCTGGGTAATCTCTCTGATTGCTGGTGCAGGTGCTTTCGTGCGCCTGTGCAAGCCATCAGACAGTGTCACAAGCTGTCTGAGGCTCTTGCTTGACGCCAGTTTTTACTAATACAAAGAGGAACATCCTTTTTCGCCAATACTGAGCTCAAAAACCGCCAAGTGCAATATAATAACAATATAATTTCAAAATGCAATAACGTGAAAACTAAAACATAATAAGTGATTCAGTTGTCAAAGTTGTATTTCCTGAATGAAGGGTGGGATAAACATTGCCTCTGTGTCTTTTTTTTAAACCACAACTTTATAGAAAATCTTTGTATGTCAGGACAGAGGGCGAGTATTATCCTTGTTAAAACCGATGAAGCCAACCGGTTATTTGGCTTGAAATAAAATTAGCTTGCGAAACCAAGCTGCAGCCTTTACAGTCCAATAAGCAGCTAATCCAGTCCACACGAGAGTCAGTTACTCTTCTGGCCCTCATATGTCCTAAGCCAAAGCACCACAACAAATTCGACCTTGCCGGGAAAGCTGCAACTCAAACTAGCCTGATATTGATCGTTGTTCCCTGTCCTATAGCAAACATCTCACCCTTTGATTATAAGAATCTCCCTGTAATATGCAGAACTTTTACGTCCTACGCTCTTTTACATGACATAGAGCATAGTATAATTGCCTTTTTACAGGACAGCACCTTAAAGAATAAGGGCCTGATTTAGATTTTGGCGGACGGTTACTTCGTCTAATCCATCACAACGGTGGTGGATAACCCCGTCCACTGAAATATTAATCCCATAGGATATTATGGGATTTAAATTTCGGCAGACGGGATATTCGTCACCGTTGTGACGGAGTGACCTGTCTGCCGAAATCTAAATCAGGCCCTATGTCTTCATTGGTGGGCTAATCCAGGAACAATTGGGGCCCATTGTTTTCATCCCATGGAAAAGATAATACATACCTTTCAACAACTTAGCCTGTCCACGCCCACCGCCATAGGTTTCTGCTACTCGGTGTTAGGAACGCAAGGCGTCCTCACCTGTCCTGTTCCGAGAACAATGAAAAGCAGCATCACACATCTAAGAAAAAACCCTCTACACACGAGCTATGACCCCGCACCCGACTGCCCCCAGCATCCAGAAACAGCCTTTAGTGAAACTATTTGCAAGAAGAAACAGGACCCAAAGGGAAACTGGATTTACCTGTGAGCTGAGCAGCAAAGAAAGAGGAGGAGCATTGATAGGAAACATATGGTCACAAGGAGTAAAAGATGACCAGTAATTGGGCTCCAGAGAAGAAAATGCTTTGAACTGCTGATTTCTTCAAGTTTTATGGGAAGTAGAGTTTTCCTGCCCTTCAAATATTGATTTTGTGACTGTCATCATGAAATATAACATTAAACATCTTTCTTGACTAATATAGATTTGTTTTTCATAGCCGACTTGAGCAGCATGCACCTTCACATCATAAGTTATATTTGATTAATCAATTTCTTTAGATACGGGTCCTCTGCAGATCCTTGAGGTGTTCCGTTACCCTTCCCTCTCTAGAAGGGGAGCTACATCAGTGCTTTCCTGGAGTAAATCTGTGACAATTTCCAGGGTAGTGAGGGGCCAGAGATGAGTTTGCAAACCACGCAAACCTACTTCTCACCCCTTGCACGGGATTCACTACTGCGCAGTTGTATACAGTAATGATGGTACGGTTTCTCAGTAGCAATGCCATTTATGCCTGACAGTATCCTTTTATGGACTGGTGTTGGACATTAGCGGAGTCATTTATGGCCATAAACGTTTGGTAACATGGTTTTGTTAACCGATTCCTAATAGTATTGAGGCACAAAATATTTTACATCTTGTAAGTGAATGTCTTTTTTAACGAAAGCCTGAAATGTGCTCATAAACACTCACTTTTCAGTCTTCAAGCCGCTCTTAATAGACCACCAGCCAAGTCCAGGTCAAAGTGCGGGTTGACCCAAAAGTATGTGAAAGAAAAAAGCCAGCCACTGCCAAGACTCTACCTCTGCGTCCCTTTAATGTAATTTGTTGAAATTGCAGTACATGCTTGTAATAGTCATTGGCAGCGAAAGTTATGGGGGAACAATGCTGGCTTCTCCAGCCTGCTGCTCTATCTGAAGGCATTGAGGAGCTAATGAGACATAAGCATCTTTAATTGTTACCTTGACGCTTCAAAGTAGGTTTACATTAGGTGGAATTACCCTTGTGCTCTTGAAGATTTTGTGCCAGACCCTACTTTTATGGACAGCCTTAGTTTGAAACCTCTGTCTTCTGGGAATGGCCAAACCCTCTGCTAAACCTCTGGTGAATAAGTGTGTTACAAACGCCCCCCCTGTTTTAAAGTTCCGACTAGATCATTCCAAACGTTGCTTAGCATTACAGACAGAGCTGGTCGGTGGCCATCTCCTAAAGTGTTAAGGAGACCTATTATCCCGTAATTCTTTAGCTGCTAAAAAAGGATTGGAATGCCGTCCTCTCGTGACTCGGTTCGAGTTGATAACCCTTTGGTCTAGTGACCTTGCTGTGACCCACCCTGAGATTTTAGTCAGGCCGACAGCTTGTCTGTTGTCAGTTCAGGTAAGAGTGTTGCAAATGAATTTCTGCTCACAGCATTCTAGGGACCAAAGCAGGTTTACTCTGTATATTATAGCTTTTTTCAGCCCAGAATACAGTGTACATTCGCATATATATGTAGGTAATATGTGTATTATAAGGTTAAGTCTTCTTATTGAATATTTGACTGTAGTTTCAGTACTCCTGTTTCACAGAAAAGGGGTTTTAACTGTAAATGATTTTCCCTAATTCACAGTGCTGAATTTGTTTGCAGGATATTTAGTTTACCTAAACAAATAAAAAAGGTAAAAAACACACTTAACAGAATTTTATCTTTCCTTCATAGAGGGTTTAAAAAAAGTAGTGCTGTTCTCAGAATTAATCAGCAACTCTGACAAACTCACACTTGAAGGCTAATCCTTAATGCAAACAACTGCCAATGAATCCTCCCCTGTGTGTGAAAATAAACATTGTAAATGTTGAACCCTGTCAGTAAAAGTTACATATTGCCACATTGTACATTGTTTTCTTTCTTTATAAGTGTCTTGTTAAACCCGCTCACTAGTGGCAAGCACATTTGAGAATGGCTGTTTTTAATTTTCCTACAATGCTCTATGCATTTAAAAGTTAACTTACAATACTACACATTAGTTCATAACCCATATTTTAAATATTGGCACATTTTCTTCAACAAAAACACACATTTATCAAAACATTGACAGACATATCTGAAGCCTCAGGTAAACAAGGAATACTGAACAGGTGATGTTTAAATTCTCAAAATCTGTGAAAACAGTACTATAATCAATTAATCATGTCATTTAAAAAATATATAACAAGTTACATGTAATATGGTCCTATATTGCCAACTCAGTGTTCAGGGGACATTCATAAACCACAAGGCCTTTGTTCTCGTGATTTATAACTGTCACCAGAATACCTCGATAGCAATAAAGGCCCCTATTAAGCAGTTACCCGTTATGTAATATATATATATATATATATATATATATATATATATATATATATATATATATACTTACACACACAAATATATGTATAGAAGAGCCCCTTCCATGCACAACAGCTTAGTAAGTCGCAACCAGAGAACAAAGAAAGTGGTGGGTACAGGATGGTTTTACTAAGTGTCAAAGTTGCAAGGCGTGCCAGTATGGTATCAATATGAAAACATACAAACTGGCATTCAGTGACAAAGAGTTCAAAATCAACAAGCCACTCAACTGTAAAACCGAGTACACCGTATATGTCCTGATCTGCTCCTGCAACCTCAAATATGTGGGAAGCACTAAGCTCCCCGCACATAAAAGAATTTTGCAACATATCAGGGCAATAAATAACAATGATCAAACATATCCAGTTGCAAGACATTTCAGGGAGGTACACCAGAGCAACTTAAAGGACCTCTCATACTTTCTAATCGATACCATCCCGATCAACAGAAGAGGAGGGGACAGGGAAGGGCAACTTAGGAAGTTAGAAACTAGATACATCCTCAACTTCGACAGTAAAACCCCAGGAGGTCTTAACACGACCGAGGACCTTTACACTTGTCTGTAGTAATACCACCAGTTAGTAAAAAAAACAAAAAAAAACATGAACTTTCCGAGTAACAAGCCCCTCTCAAACAACTGAGACTTCTCAAAATAAAATAAATGTAATCTGGCTAGGTGACACCCCCATGAAAAGATGAAATGAAGATCAGGTGTGGTATGGGGAATTTCTTTTTTTTTTTAAATTAAAAAACAAAAAAACAAAAACAATTTTAACTGGTAGAATGGGGTATCAATAACAACAGTATTAAACTCTAATGACACAAGTGCCGCCAGACCGACCTTAACCACATGAATAGTGTTTTTTTAATACACACCCTAAAAATTAATAATCTAGGTGATGGTAGAAGTATATATATTTTTTATGTTAAGGTAGCACATGCACTTTTTTGCACATTTATTTAATTGGTTTTAGAGTAAGTATAGGCGTATTCTGAGGGAACTCTGAATAGGACTTTGTCATGTGAAATGGACCTCTGGAATTACTATACAGTGTATAACGCGCATTTACGCAAGGATTTTAACCAGCAAACACATAAGTGGTTTATACAAATCATGTTCGGCTTTTTTGATAAGAAATTTTAAATGAATATTTATTTAATTATTTATTTATTTAAATCAATCAAAGCATTGTTCATGTGGGCCTAAAATTTGGAGCTGACGAGCACAAGATCAGTCTATATGCCGATGATGTCATTCTCTCGCTGACTCGGGCCCGGCTGTCTTTCCCCGCTCTGATGACAGAGCTTGCGACCTTTGGGGCGACCTCCGGATTCAAGGTGAATCTGAGTAAATCGATGATTCTCAATCTTTCGCTCCCTGCGGCTGACGTGGACACCTTGCAGAGAGACTTCCCTTTCCAATGGACGCAGACCGACATCACTTACCTGGGATTTCGGCTTGCCCCGACCATCGCACGGACGGTGGCGCTGAACTATGCCCTGCTGCTAGAACACACGGCCAAGGCGCTGGACGCCTGGTCGCGTCTTCGGCTTGCATGGTTCGGGAGGATAGCGGCGGTAAAAATGACGATCCTACCACGTATCCTTTATTTATTTCAAATGCTCCCGCTAACACCACCACAAGGGGCGCTTAAGAAGTTACAATCCCTCATTAATAGGTTCGTCTGGGAGGGGCGAAAACCCCGGCTCTCTCTGAGGCAAATGGCGAGCCCCAAATCGAAGGGGGGCCTGGGACTACCACTAATAGAAGGCTATTATCAAGCGTCCTGTCTCCGATATCTCATTGAATGGAACAGGCCGGTGTCCAGTAAGCACTGGAACTTTATGGATCAAACAGTGGCAGGTATCAATATCTGGAGAGAGCTGTGGCTGCCCCGGAAGCACAGGGCTTGGGGATTGTATTCTTCACCGGTGACCTCACCCACCCTCAGGGTTTGGGATAGGGTGGCGGTGCCAAAGGGCTGGACGACCTTCCCCTCGCCTATGTCCCCCATTGTTGATAATCCGGACTTTTTACCAGGGAAAGCATCAGCAGTGTTTCATAGATGGCGGGAAGCAGGATGTAAAAGGGTAGGGTTTCTATTCGACCTGGAAGGGGTAATTCCCTTTAAACAGTTGCGAGAAGATTATGACCTCCCGGCGAAGGACGCCTTTGCGCAGGTCTGCCACTGGGTCACTAAGCCTGCTAACTATGCACACATGTCTAGGCCCCTTTCGGCGTTTGAGCGATGGGTGGTGGGTAAGACGGACGACCGTCGGCTGATCTCGGAGCTATATGCTCTGCTTCAGGCGCGTCCTGCGGAACAAAGAACGAAAGCCCAGGTGAGATGGGAGACAGAAATGGGTAAGCCCCTAACCCCCAAAGAGTGGGAGCACATCCTCTATAGGGCGCATCACACTGCTCGCAGCACGGCGGGCGCGGAGTCAGCATTCAAGGTGACCTCATACTGGTATTATACTCCAGCTCGAGTGCACGCCTGGAACAAAAATTAAAACAGACCGGTGCTGGAGGGGCTGTGGAATGACAGGGACGCTAGCACACCTCCTATGGCATTGCCCGAAACTACATCGATATTGGACAACGGTCCTAAATGACATAGATGCTGTTTTCCAGATTGCGCTACCCCGCTCCCCAGAGTATACGCTTTTGGGTCTCCCAAATGCGAAAAGTTTCCCGCTGCGTTCTATGCAGGGCAGGCAGATAGCGCTGGCGCTCCTAGCAGCTAGACAAGTTCTCTTGGCTTCGTGGGGTACGACTAAGCTGCCGGATGTTGGAGCCTGGGTATACAGACTATGGCAGTTGCTAGCTATGGAACGAATGTCCATGACAGTGGAAGGGACGGGACAAGAGTTCCCAACAGTGTGGAGGCCCTTCCTAAGCTTGCTCACAAAAGACCTCAGAGAGGTGACATGTCCAAAGTACCTACAGATCCTGCGATTGATCCCCCTGGATCCCCTGGGCTCTACCCCGTCTTGAATAAAGTAAATCGACTCGACAATGGAGTGGGGGTTTTCAGGACTTAGTATGTGCTGGTAGCAGAAGCTGATGCGGAGAAGGGTGGGTGGGTGGGGGAACAGGGTGGAGGGAGGCGGGAGGGGGTTTGTTGCTGAGGTTTTGTATTTCATTTGTTTTCTTTCTTTGTTAAAGTAGGTGGTTTTTAGTAACATTTCGAAAATTGGAATTATAGTAATGCCCTCGCACGGCACACAGTTATGTCCGGCCTCCGGGTTGTGAACCTAAAGTCTGAAATGTTTATTGGGCTTCGCTCTGCCGGCCTTGAGATGTAGGCAGTAAGCTGTGTTCATTGCCTGCTCATTCCGTTAATAAAAATGATTGAATTCAAAGCATTGTTCATAAAATGAGATGTGTATATATATTTATGGTATTTTACACCGTTGCAACATCTCGCATGTAATGAATTTAACTTTAGTCTGTATTAATATATAGAAAAACAATGTATTTTACAAAGTATTTTACAGCTCCCAACAAAGTGATTTTAGAATTGTGGGTAAGAACAAGATTGTAACATCCAAATGCACTATATTGTATAACACATGATTCAGTATGTTCTCTATGTCTATCATCAACCTCCAATGAAAATGAGCAGAAGTCACTTTAAAAGCGGTGTAAAAAATTGTAGGCGTTGTCATTTGATCAAGGTCCGGCTGGACCGAAACGCGTTATGGCCGACACGAAAATAAATATTTAAGAGCACTTACTTTGTGGTCCGCGCCTGCTTTGATTGTTGAACAGCTGATTGGGAAAAGCAGAGAATTTGGGGATATATATATATATATATATATATATATATATATATATATATATATATATATATATATATATACTTACACAAATATATGTGTTCTGCAATTCACTGTTGTCAGCTCAGTATATATCCTTTAATCGGGGCACAGTAACATGAGTGAAACTTTCAGCGCACCAGAGCCTTGGTCACAAATCTCTCTAGGTTCAAATGAACATGGACCCATGATTTTTTTCTAGTTCTTTTTCTCTGATAGGTGCTGAAAATATGTTTGATTTGTTTCCGAACTAACAGTCTTTTGTGATTTCCTTAATTAGTGACAGCCATTGGTAAAAGTTTATATTCAGTCAAAGGTTCACATGTACACTTTTATTCATATTGTTGAATTCAATTTCATTTTCAGAGGAGCAATTGAAACAGAAGCGACCAGCAACAATTAAATCAATCAAAATATCAGTTTGTGTTGATGCACTCCCGATGACTTTTTTGATATTTGGTGCCACCAATCCCATATATTATTATTGGTAATGGCCATGGGTCTGTTGTCAGAAATCCTACTTGCTGTGCAGACAACCAATAACACAAAAGAAATGTAACTGTTTCAGAGCCCAAAGTGGACAGAGAAACTGAAACTGAGTTTATGTCAGGGATCAATGAACCCAGTTCAAATTAGCTAGACTGTTGCAATCCTGCTCTGCAAAAGACCAAACCAGTAAAATACTTTCTTAAGACTTAATTCAAGACTGTATACTATGCCTTATTGGTCCTACATGAATGACCAAGAAAGACTCCTGAGTTCTATTCAGGTTGAAAATTACAGTGATACCTCCTCCACTCTCCTATGTGAATATGATTCCAGGAAACCACACAATATACTAAAGAGAGAGAAAGTTTTGAAATGTTTGGCCTCGCATCCAATTCTAACTAGTTTAATCAGTAATGACGTTGATGCTAAATATTTTTTTGCCTAGGCCACTATTTCCCCAGAGAGAAAACGAAAAAATTATATGGCTTAGTACAACTTTGTGGAGTTGGTTTTCTCAATGTTCTCTTTTTTTGAGGGATGTGGGATAAAGTCTAGAAAGTTCCTATTACAGGATACCCAACTGGTATTGGGAAATAATACTGGAATTACTAGTGGTCTTTTCTTTATACAAATAACAACAGATCATTGGAGCAATTCCATCATGAGGCATGCCTCAGGCCTGTTGTCTACTCATAAGATTGCCATTACATCTATATGTATACATGTCAACACACAAAGTGGAAATAGAGTGATTGCTGACATGCCTTGTGGAACCAGTTCCTGTGAGGATGGACTGGAACTGGTTAGCAGATGAACTTGTCTCTAGGGCATAATCATTGTTATAACTGCATTTACAACAAGGACACACAGGACAGCCATGGGCTCACGATACCTGTTTGGAATGTAGTGGTTTGCAACTGTCTTTCAATGGATCCCGATGTGTTTAAAATCTTAAACATGCAAAATATTATTTGTTTTGATGAATTGTGATCTGAGGTTCCAGTGTAAATTGATGATTATTTGGGGTTTGTTAAAACAGCTTGAAAGTGTCCTAGCTCAAGGAGGAGAGTCAGTCTTCTAGATACCTTTGTGTCCAACAAATGCTTGGGTCAGTCACTGCATTACAACTGCCGAGTAGTTTCTACATGAGATAAAGTGTGACAGTTGTTTTAAAGAACAGCAGATTGTTTTTAATTATTCTTAATGTGTAGGAAAGTGGAATATTGTGTGGTATGGCTGGGTGGCCTTACCGTGTAATATTATCACAATACCCCAAGTATGGTCCTTGGATTCACGCTAATAAATCCTTAGCTCAGACATGGTGGAGTGGCACATGGCAGTCAGGCTTTACTAGAGGAACATGTGTTAAGCAATTCAGAATACCAACATGGAAAATAAGTAACTGACACGACTCAAGAAATCCGACGCCAATTTATAAAAATAGAGTGTATTTTTATCTTAATTTAGACACCAAAACAAACAGAATAGCATACATTTAACGGGAGTTCTAGATTTTTGAAGCAATATTAAATCAGTGCAGTAAAATAGATAGACAAAATAACATTGCGGTCAATGGCAAAATCCACTAGTGACAATCGTGACTTGGCAGGTCGAGTTACTTAGAACCATGAAGGTCATGTGGGCCCTAGGAGCAGTCCTTGGTGTTTGAACGGGTGCCGCAAGTGGTGCTGTGTTTACCGCTTACACAGTACTGCAGGAAACACAATGCAAATATACAACAGGTACACAGCTGCTGATGGCTGATGAAGGTTGCACGGTGTTCCTTGTAGATGCAGCTTCGAGTGTGGGGGTCGGTTACCGGATTTGTAACCACCAAACCTTGGTAGTGGTAAGCACAACGAAAAGCTTTGGGAACTTCACTAGGTCCGGGGGAGTAACGTAGTGGCCTGAAACTTCGGGGTAGGCAAGACTGCAACTCACACATTGCACAGGACCACCTGGATTTGGGTGATCCCTCAGAGGGCCCGATGGCCAGCGATTCTTTAGTTCCGGTGAGTGTTTTTACCTGCAGTTTGCAGGAGACTTGTGCCACTGGTCCAGGGGAGGCTGAGGGTGCTTCTGGCTTCCACAAGGGTCCCTCTCTTCGGGACTGTTTACTTAGTTCCACGTCTGTTTCCTCAGGGACAAAGTATTGCTCTTATGCTTTGTGTTGGTGGGCAAACTCCTGTTGTCGGCGACACAGGTCTCCTCTTGGTCGTTCTTTGAAGTAAGTTGTTCAGATCTGAGGTTCTGGTGTCAGGGGTAGTCCCTTAAGGCCTAGATTTAGGGGAGTTATGGGAGTTAGGGGCGTGGGAGATAGTAGCCAATGAGCAGCTAGTCCCTGCAGCTAGTCCACCCTTGAGGTGACTCACCTTTTCTACCCAGAACCCAATATTTCTGCCCACCTGAAGATGGCAGAATTAACTTTTAGGTGTACAGACCAGGCTGCTCATGCTAGAGGTGTGGCTAGACTTCCTGGGGGTGTTCACCTCCTGCTAGCCAATTCTGCGTCTTTCCCGGGTGCAATCGCGCCTGGGGCAAGCAGAGGGCTGTTTCCTCCTCAGGGGGACAGCCCATATGCACATCAGAGACAGTGTAGCCTTTGAAACTCACTGCTCTGATTTGCCAATTCACAAGCCATCTGGGGAGGACGGAGGTGTGACCTCCTTCCTGCCCAGCCTTTTGTTTCTGACTCCTGGTATTGATCACACTGCCTGGCAGGAGGTCATAATCCTGTCTTGGTGGCAGTAGGCACAGGAATGCACGGGCTGGTCAGCTAGAGCACAGTAAAGCTGGGGACGACCAGGGGGTACACTCTAAGGTGCTCTCTGGGTGCATGGCACGTCACCCAGGGCACGAGAATCATGTCTGGGTTGAGAAGGCACATTGTTTGATACCAACCATGACTTATTTTAGTGGTACCCATAATGAACCTGCCAATCTTAAGAGTGCCCGGTTGGCAGCACATGTTATCCTATGGCACGCTAACACATATAGTAGTTGAGAATTGGAACTCTACTATAGGGACATATAGGCTTGCACTTATATGTACACACCCTTAATATAATGTATCCTGCTTTCTGGGCTGAGGAAGCCTACCTTAGGGGTGCCTTATATACATTAACGTCAGCGTAGGTGACTGCGACACAGGGTGAGGGCATAGTCGAATTCGAGAAGTTTGCACTGCTCCTGCACTCTGCAATGGCAAGCCTGCTGTCCCTAGTTTGCCTGGGTCGCCCAGGGTGGCACAAAACTGTGCTGCTGCCCGGGGGCTCCTCTATCACCAATGCCCTGGGTACTCCTGGAACCATATACTAGGGACTTATAAGGGGGTAAAGCTTTTGCCAATCTGGGATTACCAAGTCCAACATATCAGTTTTAGGCGAGGGCACAGGCACTGGGGTCTGGGCAGCAGAATCCAGTGCACTATCAGAGTCATAACCATCAGCATTTGGAGCAAAAAGTGGGGTTTGGCCATGCCTGAAGGGGCACTTTCCTACATAATGTATCTATGCATCTGGGCCTTGCCAAACAGAAATATGCACCTAAGGGCAAATGCACATTGGAAGATATTGTTGGTTATCTTGGAGCCTTTATGTCACTTATGGAGGATTTTAACACAATGTGGCCCGCTTTGTTAGTTCGGATGAGACGATGGACTGACTTAATATGTTGTTGAAGATCCCTCAGGCCGACACATTTACCCAGCTTAGCTTTGTTTACTTTCTTCGTTCTTTCTTTTTCTTTCATTCTCTCTTTCCTTCTTTCTTTCATTCTCTTGCTTTCTTTCTTTCATTCTCTTGCCTTCTTTCACTCTTTTTTTCCTTCTTCTCTTCTTTCCTTCTTTCTTTTTCTTTCTCACTTCTTTTTTCTTTTTCTTCTTTCAATCCTTTATTCATTCTTTCTTTCTCTTTCTTTCCTTCTTTTTTCTTCTTTCTATCCTTTTTCTTTTTTTCTTCTTTCTATCCTTTTTCCTTTGTTTTTTCTTTCTATCCTTCTTTCTAGCCCTCTGCCTTTCTTTCTTTTTCTTTTTTCTTTCTTTCTTTTTCTCTTTCTTCTCTTACTCTCTTTTTCTTTTGCTTTCTCTCCTTTTTCTTTTTTGTTTTTCTTCTTTCTTTCCCTCTTTTTCCTCCTTCGTTTTTCTTCTTTCTATCCTTTTTCTTCTAACCATTTATCTGTCCTTATATCAGCCCTTCTTTCTTCCTTAACTTCTCTCTTTTCTTCTTTCTTCCCTTCCTTCCTCCCTTCTCTTTCCTTCCTCCTTGTCTGCCTTTTTTCATGCTATCCTTCTTTCTTGCTTTTTTTTCTATCCATCTTTCTTTCTTGCCTTTTTTCTTTCATTCTTTTCTTCTTTCTGCACTTTATTCTTTGATTCCCTCTTTCCTTGTTTCTTTCGTTCTTTCTTTCTTAAAGGCAAGAATATTTCAGCCAATGCCAGACTGATTGACGTTTTTAGGTCTGTGTTAGCCAAGACCATTTGATTTGACTAAAATGATGTGTATAACATAGTTACTTATAGAAGTTTCAGCCAAACTTCATCCATTAGTCTGTGGTTGGTGTCATTCACATTTTTCCTCCACCCACTCCAGCATGCATTAAAGGGAATGTATTGATCCACTTAAGCCATTGGCTGACTTCACTAGAGTTACAGCATGCCGCCATTTCACAAGGAACATATCCACACACAAAGTAGATTTCTTCACTGCCATGGAATACTGTGGAAATGTGTTCTTTTTTTTAGACCAACAATTTCTTTTTGCCTGTAGCAGATACTTTTGTTTTAGATTGATTTGATCAGGGCCTGGCATATTCCCACGCATTAAAGTTTTGCAAAAACCATGACAAAACAAAAAAAGAATTACCATAAGCCTGGTGGCAAACGCGTGTTTACTCCTGTGATGCATTTCAAGGTCGCACTACGCAGTGATTTAATTTAGCACAACTTCACTTTGTAAATATTTTTTTCTCTGCTGCAAGCAGTACACCAAGCCATCTCAGACTAGAATTTGGTCAGCCAAATCCAGTTTTTGTAACCAAAACCTGCTTTGTTAAAAGCCAGAGCTGCATTTCAGTACTCCTTAAAGAGGAAGGTGTTGGCTTGTATTTCATCATGTTACAGTGATTCTAATCACATAAACCCAATGGTAGTTTATTTGCATGAATCTTTTGTTTAATTAGATCTAACAGATGAACAAAGTTCTTCTATTGTTGCTTTATGAAGGTAGAAAAGCAGCCATTTTTACCCTCTCCTTGACTCCTCGCAATCACAATAAATATTATGGTTTGTTGCTTTGATGGCGTCTGTTAGGGTTTTGAGATGTACTGTGGCATCATTCACTGGCTGAGCTTTTTAAAAGTAAAGTTAAGACTGATATAAAGTTATCATCTCTTGTGCATGGTGTGAATTAGTCTCTATGTTTAGAGGATTCCTGCAAGAATTCCGACCCTTAAAAATACATTCTTATGCACGTATCACAGTATAAAATGCTTATGTTCATTCACAAAGCAGTTCCTTCCCTGATGCAGCAGTGGGCATCTTCAGCGATTCTACACCTTCTGGACTAGGTCTAGTCCAGAGTCGTGGTTCTTATACCACTTATTTAGTATATGGTTTGGTCTCCCCCGGGAGCCCACTGTGTATTGTGCTACTTACGTTTGATTCTTTGCAACTGTATTATTTGAATTGTGTTCTATCCTCGTGTAGAGGATACTAGAGAGTGTTATATATAATAAATACATATTTTTATAACTACTGTGTGGTTTCCCTTTCACTTAACCAATACTATAAGGTTACATTCTGGTAAAACAAGGTGCTTAACATTCCTTCAAGACTTAGCCTGAAGGCTGCTCTCCATAGCTACCACTAGGATAGCTTTCAATAAAGGTTATCTTTGACCTAATCACCATAAGGGTTGTTTGGACTGGTGCAAGGTGCCCACTTTAATTAGCGGACAGCATATACCAGGCCAATTTCTCACAAATGCTATTGTGAGAAATGGATTTTGAGGAACACCAATAACTAAAGGATGACCAGTGGCTATAGTATGCCTTGTTTGTTGATATTGTTCTGAAAACCTGTAGGAACTCAGTTACTGAGACTGAAATGCCTGTCTTAAGAACTCCCTCCCTCTTAACCTCCAGACCGAGAGCATTAGTCACAATAGGGACTTTTGTGAAAGAGGGGGATGACTCGGGTGGACAAGACACAGGAAGTATTCAGGTCTCTACTACCACCAACTGACAGAGCAGCGGGTAACAACTCCTCCATGTTTATAATGAAGGGCTAACACCATCTCAACCTGCTACCCATTTAACCTCGCTAGAATCCTGGGAAATAAAGGAATCAGGAGGAATACATAAAGGAGGCCCTCTGGCATGGCCTGGACAGGCCATCTACCCCTGCTGCCTGAGGCTCCCAGAACCTTGAGAGAAATTTCGGAACTTGAATGTTGTTGAGGCTCACAACTATATCCACCTAAGGGACTCCCCATCTGTGACATATCTCCTGGAATACTGTTAGGCTCAACACTAACTCTTGGAAGCACAGAAATACCCTGCCTAGGTAATCTGCCTGTGAATTCAGGGCTCCATTGATAAAGACTGCTTTCAAGTGCATTAGATTGCATTGGGTCGGTCGGTAAATCTGTTGAGTTATCTGATTTAGAGAAGGGGAACCTGTACCAAATTGGTGGTTCAAATATGCAGTAGTTATCTGTTCTTGTCAGTAAGGGTCTGCCCTGAAAAACATGAGAGAATTCCTCAGTCGCCGTCCAGACTCCCATTAATTCTCTCCAGTTGGACGATCTCCCCCTTTCCATCACACTCCAAAAACCCTGACTGGAAAGGTTGTTAAGGACAATTCCACAACCCACACCACTGGCATCAGTGGTAAGAACTACAGGGTTGGGATAAAAAAACATAGTTTTTCTTGCTAGGGAGGGTGAGTGCACCCGCCATATTACGAGCTCCAGAATTGCCTCTGTTACAGGAATCATATGCTTGTAACTGTTCTGCTGAGGCATCCAATGATTCAGGGTCTGATGGACAACACCCCAAGGTGGAGGTGTGATTATGGAACAATATTCAGAGCTGCCACCTACAACAATGAAAGTGTACTTAGGTTACTGAAAAATCAGAACAACATAAGGCTCTAGCTAAGCAAACGTCATTCTGACTCTGAAGTCTCTTTCTCCTCATCCCTGGTAAGAAAACGCAGCCTGTAGCGATGTGAAAAACCACCCCCATATACTCCTCATTCTGGGATGGCGTCAAGTGGTACTTCGGCCAATTGATGAGAAATCTGCAACTGAAGCAAGAGGAGCTGGGATGCACACTTGCACTGCAAAAGCTGGAGGAGGCTTTTGTGGATATCAATGCAGGAAAGACCCCGGGCCCCCACGGGTTCCCGATATTATCGACGGTTATGCTTGCAACTCCTCCCACCACTTCACACTATGTATAATGACGCTATTGACAAAGACTGCTTCCCGGCTTCTCCATAAGGAAGGGCATTTGACAGAGAAATGCTCCTCTTACCACCACCCTGTCTCGCTGATTAACAGCAAACTTAAGCTCTATGCTAAGGTATTGGTGAATCTGCTCCTCAAGGAGCTGGCAGCCCTGGTCCACCCAGACCAGTGCAACTTTGTCCCCCAGAGAAGATCCAGACAGTGCAAACGATGAGCGCATGCAGCACTGGCATTTCGCTCCCTCACAACGGGGCCCAGCGCCTTTCTTCTCATTGACTTTGAGAAGGCCTTTGATTCTCTAGACTGGGAGTTTCTTTGGGATGTACTACGTCAAATGTGACTGGGCACACAGTCAATATCTTATGTGAGAGTGCTATAAGCTTAGCTTGGGTCTGGGTGAATGGATGAATGGGGTCCTATCGAGAGAATTTCAGATACAACGCTGGAACTAGGACGGGGTGCCCCTTGTCGCCACTGCTCTTCGTGCTCGCGATTGAGCCACTGGCGACATGGGTCAGATGCGATGCAGAGATGTGGGACATGGGTGGAGGGGTTGTACCTAAAGACCACATAGCACTGTGCGCAGGTGATGCCCTGCTTTTTTTGTCCTGCCCTGGTCCACGGCTCCGTCGCATGATTGATCTCTGTGGGTCCCGGGCTCGCTATGCCACTGGATTCAAGCTAGCCTGGCTGATGAGGGGTGATGCCACGAAACCGGTCCCAGGATGCTTGTTTCCGGTCCAGGGAGGACCTGGCGTGGCATTTGGGTCTGGACTGTTCCCATGAGGCACAGGGTCAAGACTGATTTGCATATGGCTGGGTCTAAACTGGGGTGGCATGGTGAGCAGAAGAACAATGGATTTAACCCAGATCTATTGACTGGGGAAGAATGTTTGATTTGCTCTGCATTCCGTCCATCATCTGTGTGTCTTTTGATTTCTATGGGCAGGCATCAGGCCTCCTGGGTAATTGGTCCAAGTTATGTTATGTTATGTTAATAACACTTATATAGCGCACAAATACCACAGGTCTCTAGGCGCTTATCTAAGGGGTATGATACCATGTTGCAACAGATGATATAGAATGGAAAAGTTAATTTCTTCCAAAAGCCTGTTCAAATAAGAAGGTTTTTAGTCTCTTCTGAAAGGAGAGGAGAGCAGTTTCTCTCCTCAAATTTTCTGGTAATCTATTCCAGATCTATGGTATCAGAACCGAAAAAGCCCAACCACCCAAGGTAGTTAAAACGTGGGCAGGTCAGCGACATTGTCTCAGAGGAGCGAAGACGGTGTCCTGGCACATAATGCCTCAGCTGATCCTCAATATAGGCTGGTACCGTGCCATACAGCCTCTTGTGCGCAACGCACAGGACTTTAAATCGGACCCTCTGTTTAATTGGCAGCCAATGCAATTGTTGCAGCAGTGGCATGCATGTGCCCATCTTTGCAACATGAACAATAGTCTTGCAGCATCATTCATAACCACTTGAAGTTTACCCAACAACTTATTGGGGAGGCTGATGTTCAGGGCATTGCCATAGTCCAACTGTGACATGATCACTGCAGCCACCACTGTTTGCATAGCTGTAAAAGAAAGAATAGGAATCAATTTCCGGAGCTGCCTAAGGAGACCTGTGAAGTTATCAACAACTGTTGTAACCTGCTTATCCATCAACAGGTTACTATCCAGCTTTATACCCAGACTGTTCACCTCTGCCATGCATTCTGGGACAGGACCCTAACTCTCTGCACCAAAAACCATCAATGCATGGATTTCCCTTCATGGTGTCCAGGAGAATTCTGGATCAAGGTGGTACGGCAGCCATCATCCTCCTGGACCTCAGCGCTGCATTTGACACCGTCAATTATAATATGTTGACCCATAAACTTAGGTGTCTGGGAGTGACGGGTGGTGTCATTACATGGATACAGTCCTTCTTAGAAGAAAGGTCCTTTCAGGTCTTTGAAGGCGACATCATCTCCAAATGCATGTCACTCAGTTGTGGTGTGCCCCAGGGATCCTCCTTGAGCCCCACACTGTTTAATATCTACATGAGTCCATTGGCAGAGATAGTCCGTCCATTTGGCATAAAAATCATTACCTACGCCGATGACACGCAGCTCGTGGTGGCTTTAAACAATCCCGAAAAGTCATCTGGCGGCCTAGGAAGTTGCCTAGAGGAGATAGCCAAATGGATGGAGCTCTCTTGCCTAAAACTCAATGGTGACAAGATGGAGCTTATGCTCCTCGGTAACTCGCCAACTTTCAACTCAGATCTGCTTTGGCCTGACTGTCTTGGCCCTGCTCCGGAACCAAAAAACCAGATTAAAAGCCTGGCATTTGGCTGGATCGCTCTCTGAGCTTTGATTATCAGGCGGCAAAATTATCGGCCACTTGCTATGGCCTGCTGAGGATGCTCCGTAAAATACTCCCTCTCCTTCCGTTCCAGGCAAGAAGAATTATGGTCCAGGCTCTTGTTCTATCACGCCTGGACTATGGGAACGCCTTCTATTTAGGAGCCCCCCAATCCACAATCTCCAGGCTTCAGAGCCTCCAAAATTGCGCAGCTCGCCTGCTCCTCCGGATCCCGTACCGGCAATCCGCAAAACCTGCACTGAGGAGCCTTCACTGGCTGCCTATCAGAGAGAGAATCAAATTTAAGGCTATGTGTATCACACATAAGTCCTTATGGGGGAATGGACCGACAATAAGTCGATCTATGATTACCCCCTACCGCCCAAGCAGGAACCTCCGTTCGGCCTCCCTCTCTCTTGCCATGTTCCCAAAAATAAAGAGAGCTAGATGCGGCGGGCGCTCCTTTTCTTACAACTCTGCTAAATTATGGAACGCTCTCCCCCCCCCCCCCCCCCCCCCACATACCGGTGGAGCCCAACTTGCTGCCCTTCCGGAAACTCCTCAAAACTTGGTTTTTCCAAAATCCCACTTAATCATAGGCTCTCTCTGTCCCCGTCTGACAACAGCGCTGGGATGCCTCAGGGTAGCTATGCGCTCTATAAATACTTCTTCATTCATTCATTTATTCAACCTCAGTATTTTCTGGATTCACCTTCAAAGAGTTCGCTGTCATCCAGTTCACATTGAACCTAAGAATATTCTGCACGTTCAAGTGCACCTGCATAGTACTCTCAGTCCATAAGATCAGCTGAGTATCATCTGCATAGTTGAACAGTTGGCAATCTAACTGTGCTAATGCTGCAATCAGAGGATATAGGTAAATATTAAACAACAGAGGGGACAACGCAGATCCCTGAGTGACCCAGCAAGAGAGCGCCTTTTCTCTGGAAACATAGCCACCCTTCTGCACCCTCTGTGAACGGTCGTTCAAGAGCGAAGAGATTCACAAAAGTGCAGACCCTGTGATCCTGCACGCCATCAGTCTCTGCTGTTCCCATTCGGAGACAAAGTGGTGACCGACGACAGGCGCTAGAGAGTGCATATCCAATGCCTTAGTTTCCAATACTTGAGGGTTTAAATTTCCCTGTTACCAGAACTCAACTGGTCCCTAACCTGATCCCGCTGATGATCAACAAGAGGAGGGATCTGGCTAGATGGAGCCGCCTGTCACTGAACTGGTTTTGTTTATTTCCATGCACTTATAATAAAAATACAAATTTTGTTATTAAACAAAAATGAAGTGTGGTGAACCAATCCTGTAGCCGAGAAATCGAAGCAGGTTGATGCAACACTCTAGCTCTAGGCCCGCAGTAGGCTAACCCAGCGAGCAAAGTGTGTACGCAGTATCAGAATAAGCTTGCTGGAGGCCAACCTTGCAAGCCATAAAGCCGACCAGTGCACTGCACTAAAATAGCCTTGTGGAAGCCCAGAAATGCAGAAAAAAACCGAGGTGCACTTGTATGGTACAACACTGCATAAAGGAAAAATACTTCCTATCGTCGAATTTGTCCTGTAGCAAGGTAAATGATGGCACCCCAAAGAAAGTGGAAAGCGTCCCACCATCTCTCCTGCAAGCCCGAAATGGAAGGGCGTAAAAAACATACAGGATGAGTAAGTGTATATATACCTAGGCTAAGACCACCATTTGATAATTGCCAAGCTAGTCTGTGTGAGAGTCATTGATGCATGCGTGGGTAGATGGTGGATGCATGATGGGACTGTTACAGACGTTCACCTTTCTGTCCACAACTAGTCTGTGCCTTGTTGTACCAGAAGATCCTCTATTTTAATTCAAATATCTTTATTTCGGCCCAATTGGCCATAAAAGGTCAATAAAGAAAAACAATGCAAGAATAAAATCTCAATTATAATGTACAGTTCATATGCAAATCCAACACAATGCATGTTGTTAAAAGGTCAGTTAATAAATATATAAAACAAACAAAAATCCCAAAAGAGGGGATTAAATGTGAATAAAAGATTACGATATAACAACAAGGAGAAACCCCAATCCATCAAATGGGCAACTTCTTCTTAACCTCAACATGTACATCAGGAACCTTGAGACAGCAAAGACGATACATTGCCTGGCATCGCTTCTACGTATTTTATACGCAATCGTATAGTTCCCACGTTGCGCCAGACTGACAGAATCCACTTCTTCCTATACCCATGGTATGTTGGACAGAAAGGTACTACATGTTCAGCTGTTTCTACCACTCGGGGACAGAAGAGCTGGTTCTAATGGAGTCAGAGTTTCCATGCTTCCGTTCAGCGGTAAAAGAAGGAATGGGTAGGGTCCCTAAGAGAAATTTAATGTATAAAGTCTTCGCAAAGGGAGATTCGGCATTGTCCAAAAATGATTCCAGACTTTGAACTTCAAAAAAAGAAGCAGTGAGAGAGCCTGCCCTAGAGGAACTTAAGGTAAGTCTATCTGTATGGTGCCAGAAGGCACCTTTTAATACCTGCTTCAAGATTGATATAGCATCTGCTGGTGTAGACCAAAGGTTCTTGAGCCCGATCTGCTTCAAATGATCCCTACCCACCCTAAGCCGATGGATCTTACTAGCCCCAGGCTGCCCCATTACCTCTTCTAGAGCCTTACGGAATTGTATAAGCCCAGGGTCTGTCCATACTTTCCACAAATACAGCAATGGTTTCAAGCCAACTATATGATTAATGCGCTTTAGACCATAATCTAATCATAGTGGGCACAGTGGAGTACTTGCTGGGGAGTTACTTAAGCTCCTCGTGAATCGATTTTCAACTTGCTTTAGGGCCCAAGTATCTAAATGGCCCCACAGTTCTCCCCCTTATAAGGAAGCCCAAAAAGCCTGACACTTGTAGATCTCAAGGGATGGGGTAATTGGGCTAAATGAAGACGTACGCTGGGCCCTCAAAATACCCTCACAAGCTTGAGCCTGCGCTTCTGGATATGAGATGTCCAGTCAAAATGTTCTGAGAGATGAGCCCCCAAATAGTCAAACACCCAAACACGCTCCAGACTTTCACCATTAAGGGTTAGATTTGAGCAAGATGTTGGTCAGGGGTTAAATACCATATATTTGGTCTTCCCGAAGTTAATCTTCAGCCCCAGCTGCCCGCAAAAAGACCCAAAACAGACCAAGAGCTTTTGAATGCCCCTAAGGGATTTGGATAGTGAGAGGGTAACATCTGCAAACAGTAGAGCTGGGATCATAACGCCAGCAAGGCACATTCCTCCAGTTGAGGTACTAGATCGTTAATGTAGACGAGAAAAAGGGTTGGAGCTAACACAGACCCCTGCCTCACTCACCCATTTACAGGAATTGGGTCAGTTAACTTGCCCTGAGGCCCATATTTAACCTGAGCATAGTTCTTGGAATGTAACCTAATGATGACTTTTAAAATATAAGCAGGGACCCCCGTCTCCACCAACACCCTCCATAGGGACCCTCTAGGAACAAGGTCGAAGGCAGATCAAAGATCCACAAAAATTACAAAAAGTCAGCATCCCCTCAGAGACATGTACTTCCAATACTGTAGCTGCAAGCAAAATACCTGGTTGATTGTTCTATACTGTCTCTGAAGTCAGTTTGCAGTGGATTCAGAACGTCTGCATCAATCATCCACTCACTCAGCCTGTTCAAAATAATGCAACTGAACAATTTTTGTGCATTATTGATAAGATTAATTGGCCTGTAGTTGGCGGGTGAAGACCTACAGCGTTTCTTAAAAATAGGAATAATCTCTGCCCCGGCCCAGGTGGGCGGCATAGGTGCACCAATCAGTAGGGCATTGAAAAACAGGACGAAGTAAGGCCACCATATATCATTAAGTGACTTCAACAAGTCGCAAGGCACTACCGAGCCCTGGTGCCTTGTTGGATGTAATCAAATCTAAAGCTCTAGGAGATCTCTATGCTTGATATATAAGGTACCTGCTAATTCAGTGAAGGGTTCAACAGGGGCCACATCCGGATGCTAACCAGCCTTCCACTTAACTCTCTCACCAGCAATCTTAGCCTGGGATAATACCTCAGCCGGGGTCAAACCCTATACAACATCTACCAAGTGTAAAATAGACAGTTCCCGGATGTCATCCCTAGAATACAACTGGGAAAAGATGTGCTCAACCCAAGCATCCGCAGCAATGTTACTGTCAAGTGGAGCATGGATTCCTGAGTCGCCACCGGTGAGTATTCACCAAAATGTACGACGGTCTTTACCTTTATTGGCGTTCAACATTAAGTCCCATTTGATGCACTCCCATACTGCTTTAGAGATGGTGGCTTTGTAAAGCGACCTAACTGCCCGAATAGCATCTCTGGCCCCTGCTTTAATGGACCCTGACAGAGAGCGACTGGCTTATCTGCATGATTTGTTATACCATGTGCCCTCCTTTCTTTCCATGATGCCTTTAGACTCTTTTATGAGTAAATTCCTGAGGGAAGCAAACATAGAGTTATGACTTGCATATAAATTCACCAGGGAGTCTATGCGATCACTAGACACATTCTTGGCTACCACAGCATCCAACCCTTCCGTCACAACCTCTAACACTTTCTTCAGGGTTTCCTTTGACTCAGCCACCACACTCACTTAAGTCTGGGCCGACTGTTGGTGGGAATCAGCCTTTGGTCTAAAACCTCATTTGAGGCTTTTTAAAGTGAGTCCCTCAGGGCTGCCAATGTTAAACCCAAAGCGTTATGGTCACTTTCTTGCCTTGGGATTACCATCATATTGACCAGGACTGGCCACAGCCTAATATCCAAAAGAATGTAATCAATTAGGCTGGAGCATTGCGGACGATGGTACGTATGTCTCCCCTCTCTGTCTGATTTGGTTCCCCTGTTACATGCCCGAAGGCCATTATTGATTGTGAACACATTCAACTGCAACACTGTGGCAGACCATCTCTTCACAGGAGAGAGTGTCACTCCAGGAACACCTCAGACTTGGTCTTCATCAATACTAAAATCCTCATGGGAGGCAGACATGGGTTAAAATTTGAGGTTAAAATCACCTACAACTATTTTAAGCGTTCATATGCAAATCTGCCAAATGACCACTGAGCAAATCAGTTGCCTGCAACACAGCTCCGTTACCCCCAGGTCTGCAATACTCATATATAATACACGCCACCAGAAGTAAATGAAGGAGAGACACATTGTATGTCTGGGCTACCTAAAGTGATCTCCTTGAGCGTGCAACATAGGGTAGTCTTGACCCAGTTTGATACTCCCCCATCCTCCCCCGCCCTGAGGGCCTACCTTTCCCTGAGGTAGTAACAGTAACAAAAAAGTTAACAAACCCTGCACAAAATTGCTGGACTAGCGCCCATGTCTCTTGGAATAAACAAATGTCAAACGAGTCTATGAACGTGCCCCATATTGGACATGAAAGCTTCGATGTTAGGCCAGCAACGTTCCAAGAAACTAAGTTGGTGGTGTTAGGGGAACGGGGATAGGGAGCATCTGGCTCAAAAGGGCCTGGCACTGCCGATAACATAGGAGGTAGATCATCGCACGTGGGAGACGGTGCACAAAGACCAGAATGGGCAGTGTCAGAGCAGGGAGGGGTACTCAAGGGAGGGGCTCCGCTCCATCTGGAGCAAAGATGGAGCTAGCCTCCCTCCACTCCCTAACTGGTTAGGAGAATGCTGCTACTGCTAGGTGATGCTGAGTGTCAATCTAAACCATTCAGATCAGATAAGGGCAAGAATCTATTGGAGGCCGGGACTGGGGATCTGCCATCACCAATTACCCTTTGCGGGCAGAACTACATGAGCTCCCCTATGCTCCAGTTGGGGGTGCTTGAAAAGAACACCAGGGGGGGGGGGGGCAGACTTATATTTACTCTCTTCATGCAAATCCCCTTCACATTCCTAATCAACCGTTGAGTTCGTCTAGTGCTCCTACAATTAATAACAACGCAATCCCCACTAATACACTTGGTCATGGGACAAACTCAACCCACCCTCCTTACTAATAAAATATCATCATATTCAGATATGCAAAAATTCGTGTTACTCTCCAACGAATGACAGACCTTGTTGTTTAGGTCAACAGAGGATTCATTACTAGAGCTCTGGGGGGGAGGGGGGACTCCCATAAGAAAAGCTACATAAGGGCAGCAGTCCAGGGGAAGATTTGTCATGGGGTTGAGCCCTCTGTTGATAATGATAGTGGGCCCTGTCTACGGCTCCATTGCCTGTGCCCCCCCCCTGCTCCCCTACCCCATCTGTGAGTAAAGAGGGCCACCTGGTGATCGAGAAGGCAAACAGGATCCATCGCCATTTGGAGGCCTGGGTGGAACCATCGTGCAAGCAGTACTAACACCAGGATTAATAGTCTGCATTTGTACAGAAGGCTGTTGGGTCGTGGAGATATTTGCTGATGTAGCCAACTGCCTAATAGCTCTAATGAATGGAGCTTTTCCACCAAGGGGGACACATATGTTCGAACCAAAGACTCAAATCATGCCAGAATGTCGCCCCAATTGATAGGTTGTGACACATCAGTCTGCAGTAAAGCGGGATTCGTTGGCTCCTTTGGCCTGCTGCAACACTTGCTCCTGGCATGGGCTTTAACACAGCCCCCTTTCTTTGTTTTATGCTTACGCTTGAACCATTATCACTAAGGAGTGTTGCATCAAAATCACAGAGGGAAGTGTTGAGCTACTCAGCAGCAGCCTGACCCACTGCCATAACAAGGGATGGTTCAGGAGTGGTTTGGGGGGTGCAATAGTAGAGTCTACGGATAAGCTAGCAGGAGAAGCTAATGGGCAACCAGAAGTGACTCCAAAGTCTCGAGATAAATGCCTCTCGGCTATGTCAGTCTCCTTAAAAACAACATTTACTTCACGGACTAAAAAAGAGGCCAGTGTTGTACCATTTGACGGGTTGGTAGGGGCAGCAACTTTCTCCTCTGGAGCTTTCCTCTTCCCCATGGTTTGGAATTTCTGTGAGGCAAGTCTAAGGGTCAAGAGACTGGGCCCAGCCTCAACCGGCCACAGATGGGCCTGTTCTTGGCCTGGGCACGGCCCGCTCACGTCCCGCGCTGCGGGAAGGCCGGTGAGTTCTTTCAGCGCGTTTGTGCCGAGCGGACCCCCCCCTTCCAAGTCTGTCAAGACCTCCAGCCGCAAAGGTTTCTGATTGTGATGGTCCCTTCCAGGGGACTAGGGGCAATCGTGGGGGGGTCCAATCCCCCTGTTGGAGCAGCTGCCAAGCGTTTTGCGCTGCGGGAAGGCCGGTGAGCGCTTTCAGTGCGTTTGTGTTGGGCAGCCATGCCCCCTTCCAAGTCTGTCAGCGTGTCCGGGCTCGAAGGTTTCTGGTTTTGGTGGTCCCTTCCAGGGGACATGGGGCACTCTTGGGGGTCCAATTGCCCGTTAGAGCAGCTGTCAACCTCTAATGCAAATTAATCATGCTGTGTCATTGAAGAGAAGTGCCCTCTGTTTGAAGACTGAATAGTTACTTCATATACAAGGCCGTCACATGGAGAGGACATTGGTGGCGTTCTGCCCCACTCCCTGTCGTTTTCATGGTCCTGTGATCCTGTAGCAAAATGTATTTATAGATTATTTATTGAAAACAAGCCTTCTGCCATTATTAACAAGCATTGTCAAAGCCAATAGGTCCAATGTTGGCGTCCAGCCTTTTGACTTTGTCAGTGCTTCTTTTGTTTTAGCAGGATTGTGACCAATCTGAATAATTGGGGAAATTGCTGGGCCCTTTTAAATAAAAAAACATAAGCTAAAAGCAAAAGTATTTTTGGTCTCAAAAAGCACACATTTTAATAGTAGTCCTTTATAGTTAAGGGAACTACTTAGTGTGTGAATGTCCTCTTTGTGCCCTGGCAACAACGGAACAATCACCCAGTGGGCCCCCATTAAGTTGTTTACTCCAGCCCTGTTAAAACTTCTGAGAAGCATGATCACATGCAGCACATTGTGGCAGAAAGCAGTTTCAGTATGTTGCGCTGCATTCATCATGTATCCTGCTTTTTTGTGTTTGATGGAATCTTTCTAAATGCACACAATATTTTTTCAGAGATTATGTTCTCCAGCAATACACTGATAAGCATATCACCACTCACCTGTACTACTACTGGGCTTCCTCTCTTCTAGAACAGGGTTCTCCAAAGTCAGTTCTGGAGGGCCGGATCCATGCAAGATTTTTATTATATCCTCATTTAGATAAATGTAGTTATCTTAAAAATCTGGCATGGATCCAGCCCTCCAGGACCGACTTTGGAGAACCCTGTTCTAAAAGAAGGGACTTTGCTTCACAAATCAACAAGTGTTGCTTAACAAAATGCCAACACTTCGCCAGCTAGCAGATAATATCAACTTGGCTAAGCGTGATTTTGCATATTGCAGATTTCAAAGTTCATACCCTGTTGTTACCAATTTCACCAACAACTAATCTCATCATGTTATATCCAATTACTCGTCATATTTCACAAAGTCCTTCCCAACAGTCTTCCGGCCATAACATACATTATCTCTTTACTGCATGTCATATCCCTAATCCAGCTCCAATGGTCTGCTGGCAGTGGGTTTAGGTGCAGCTATATTAATACAAATGGTCTCTTTGATAGTGGCAACACCAATCCAGCAAATATCTTTTTGAAATGGTAAAAGTACGAATCCTTGTACATCATCCCCCTCCCCCTACTTAGGAATAACAGTCCAACTGATGAGGAAACTCCAGACGATCCAAAACCCAGTGTCCAGGCTCATCCTCGACCTCCTCAGACAGACGCACATAATCCCTCACCTCAGGAAACTCCATTAGCTACCAGTCATGAAGTGATGCCAGTACAAGCTACTCACCCACGCATACAAGGCACTACACAATGAAGGACCTGCCTACCTCAACCAATGTGTGACCTTTCACCAGCCCACCAGGAAACTCAGATCAGGATCCCTCGCCCTAGCAGCCACCCGTCGCATCTGCCGGACTAACAGCAGAGGCCGCTCGTTATCCCATTTGGCGGCCAAGACCTGGAATGACCTCCCCCTGCACCTCAGAGCATCACCATCGCTCCAGCAGTTCAGGAAGGACCTCAAAACTTGGATGTCCAACCAATAGGAGACCTGACAGCGCCTTGAGACCCTCAAGGGTGAAGCAGCCTCGCTCTACAAATCCTGATCGATTGATCATCATCATTTTGACTGGGTTTAGTCTGAGAATCCTTCCTAGAACATTATTCACCTTCCCTTACCCACTCCAAGCTGCCTGTATTTGCAAGGTGCTTCCTTTTAGGTGTACCATTCTCACGATCCCTTCCCCACCAGCTGTGTCACATTTTGGGTCACATGGTGATTAAGTGTTATGTAGGAAGTGCGTTGCCATTTGCTGTTAAGATCTGAAGTTGTATCATGCTGTGTCTAGCAACAAGTGACACCTCTTTTGTAAAACTGCATACTAAATCCCACGGCTTGTCACGATGTCCTAAGCTAAAACCCTGAACCCTATTCTGCTTTGTTTTAGATGAGGATATATAACCTAACCTTATAAGTCATTGCATATATACTCTTAAAGAGCTCACTGCACCCAGAAGCAGTCTGACCTATGTAACAATATAAGTACAGCTGTGCATAGTATGGGGGGCGCACAATATGTTTTCCATTTTGACCTGTGTTATAAATTTGGAAAAGTTGTGCAGGACATCTACTGACTTGAGGGCAGGAGTCCCCACCTGGAACCGTGACTTCTTCATGGTGTGTGGCACCAGTGCTGTACCCCATAATTTAACATTTGGATGAACGGATTATCTGCTTGCCCTATAGTAAGACCTTTGTCCCAATCCATGATTACACAATTGTTTTATATTTAATAAGCATATTTAATGCTTAGCAAAAAACAATATTACATATTAGTGGATTCCTACATGCTCCCATCTAAAATGTAAAAAACAATACATTTCATTAAATTTAGGGACCCTGTACAGAGGTAAATATTATAATTAATCAAATACATTATTTATTCTTTTTTTAAATGCTACCGAGTTGCACTGTAGCCCCTTCAGAGCCCAGAGAAATCCCTTGTTAGTAGGGCTGTAAGAGCCAGAACTTCCCACTACTGTCATTTGCAGATGGTGTTGGTTCGCTTTATCAGTATACCATTTCAGATGGGGCATTCTTTTGTGGGTTAACCCCGGTGGTTAGTGGAGAGGTTTCTGTTTGAACGTGATTGTTCCATATTATGCATCTGTAATCCACAAGCTTGTCTAAACAGTGCAATTTTCAGATGTTTCTTAAAAGCTGATAAGAGGTCCTGGTGCTGGATCAAGCACATTTTAGAGTTAAGGGCCTTGCATCTTGTTGGTGTTTCTCCATGTTTGACTAGTTTGAATTTGAAATGGTTAAGGGAAAAAGAATGTTGGGTCTAAGAATCATTAGCAGGTTGTAGATGGTTGCATTGGTCTGTCCTATCCCACCGCCACTGATACCTTGTTATGGGCTCATCAGCCAAGTATAGCTTGATTCCAGTGACCCAGTGTGCACAGGACCCATGTCTCGGGATCACCACCAACTTAGGGTGACACACTGAAGTATACAAAAAGTGATGGATGGAATGCTTGAATTAATCTCAGCCACTGGTAGTAACTCTATCTGAATCCCAATACATTGTTATTTTGCACACCATGCAGTCTCAGTTTGGACTCAACTATATGCAAATCAGTCTTGACCCTGCTCCAGTAGGAACAGACAAGCCCAAACTGTCAAGCCAGGTCCTCCCTGAATGGAACACAAGCAACCCAGAACTGGTTTTGCCCTTGTTATGGGCTCATAAGCCAGGTATAGCTTGGTTCCAATGCTACACAAAATTAAACATGCTGAAAATCAGTTAAATATTTGTTGCAAAAATATATTAGAATCTGTTTAATGTAAGTTAGATTTTAAAAAAAGCAGAGCGAGTCTAGCTTTCTTATAATTACCTAAAGTGTGGGGAAAAAAGATATGTTGCCATAAATATCTCCTTCCGCTTATCATTATTCATCTAGAAAAACAGAGCCGAATTAGGAAACGCCAGTTTTTTTTGTTTTTTTTTAATGTGCGGCTTAAATTGTGCTCTGTGACTTGCCTTTCCCTTCAGCTTCTGACTCTGGCAGTAGGAATTGTGACGTAAGAACTCAACTGTAATAAGTTATTACAGTTGAGCGGCTTTGTCATTTCTTTATTACAGGTGACTAGGGCGTCACAAATCACCTAAAATAAAGACATTTTGAGACTGGCTTTTAGACAAGGATTGCAGGCACCTTTGGATTATATATTCATAACAAAAATTAGCCTCATCCATGCAGTCCAGCACAGATTGAAACTGCCTGGCCGGATAATGAATTTTCATGTTTATCACCTCTCGCCTCCCGTGTGGGTCTAGTTAGAATGCTAAGAGCTACCTTAGCCTGTAAACCCTCTCGGACTAACTTGGTTAGGAGCAGTTTGCTTTTCCAGAAAAACTTTGTGACAGGTTCAAAAGGACATTTACAAAACAGTAGCAGAATTTAGACAGCATAATCAGTTTGGGAAGTCCAGTACTACTGAATGTATCTGCTTGCATTGTGAGTTGTTACAGATCAACGTAAAAGTTGTGTTTGTGGTCACCATCTTTTCTCTTGTCAGTTTGTATGCCTAAAACTTGATTGTGTCGAATGCCTTGAGTTGGATTTGCTTACTCAGCATGTTATCTAGGTGCCTGAGCTCTGACTTAGTGTTAATAATTTGAAATCAAATTTCTTCACTAAACTGATCAGTAAATTCAATGGAAGTAGTCAAGTCGTCCTTGACGGTCATCATTGTACAGGGAAATCTGTGACTCCGTACACTCAGTGTCACTCTGTGCCTGTAAACTTCTACGTGTGCATCGCTTGAGCTTGAGACTTCAAATCAGGCAGCCCTGCCTGCATCCCTTTTGCAATAAAAATTAATCCAGCAGTGTCCCATAAATGCATACAGTTGGTCTGGGTTCTAAATGCAGCAGTTTTGACTGTCTCACCAATTGTTTCCCAAACTTTGAATTTCTTTCTAGCTGAATTAGGTACCCCATGCAGGATAGTCAAAGCTCTTCAAGCACAGAGTTGCCTACACTGCTCCAGAGCGCTCAAGTACATTTTTTTTTTTTAACATTCTTTTTATTTAAATCAAGTATGACATATTGACAACAATCGTTAAAACCACATACATTAGCAGTGATACAGCAAGTACGTGTCCGAGGAGGTACAGTTATTGGAGTGAAACATCAGCCATGATATTTACATTTCTAGCGTGCTCAATCGTTGTGCAATCGTTTCTTCCCTAGTCAACGGGGGTTCGCATATCCCACCCCTATAGGTGTTCCATCTATCCCAAACCTGCGACCATTTATTGGGGCACCCTCTTGCAACATATATTGTTTTCTTTGTGACCATGCACCAGTCCATATCTTTGCTCCGGTCCACAGTGCTTGGCGGCTCTTGGGCCTTCCATAACCTTACAATATTACGCTTCGCCACCATCAATCCCAGAGTTACCAACAGGCGCTCCTTGGAGGTTAGGTCAGTCGGTCCCCAGGCATTCAGGAAAGCCAACTTAATGTTACCATCAATCAGTTGTCCCAGTACATTTTCCATAAGCCTCACAATCCCCGCCCAATATCCCTGAATAACTGTGCACTCCCAGAGCGTATGGATGAACGTGCCCACCTGTCCACACCGCCTAGAGCAACTCTCGTCTGAGCTATAGCCCATTCGGACCAAAACTAATCCAGACAGGTACGATCTATGTAGGATTTTGAGCTGCACCAAGCGCAGTCTGGAAGAGATGGCCACCTCTCGAGGTGAGGCCACAGCTGCTAGCCATTCGTCATCATCCAGACCAGCCACGTCGTGGTCCCATCTTGCCCGCAGCTAGACCAGTGGGTCCGGCAAGTTGTTTATCAGTTTTTTATAGATAAGCGATATGGCTTTCTCCGGCAGGTCCCCATCTAGTACTCTATCTTTCAACGGAGATGACTCCGGGAGCGGTTCCCCTCTAGGGAGTATTGCAAGCAGGGCATGCCTTATTTGCAGGTATCTGAAATGTTCGGATCGCGCCATTTCATAATCCTGTTGCAGCTGCTCAAACGTGACCACGTCTCCCGACCTCCACATGTCACCCACCCTGGAAATTCCTATAGGATCCCACCGATCGAAGCCTTTCGAGCGAATCAATCGTCCTAATTGGTCGCAGTGCCAGAGCAGCGTGGCCTGTGTGATCCTGCCTTCCCATCCCAGGCTTTTCCTAGCAGCCTTCCATACTCGCACCGCATGTTCAGTGGGGCCAGTCAAGTCGGGGTTCAGCGCGCGCGCATATAGTGCCCCTTCGAAACTCCCACCCGGCAGAAGCCACCTATCAATCTGAAAGGCTGGATCGCCCTGGGGCCTGTACGTGCATTGGTTGATGGCTGCGAGATGAGACGCCCAGTAATAGCGCTTTATGTCCGGCAATCCGATTCCCCCGTCAAACCATCCCCGTGTGAGCTTGTGGGTAGCTATGCGTGGGGGCTTGCCCTCCCAGAGCAGGTCTCGCAGGAGGCTGTCAACTTCTTTAAAATATGAGGGGCTGACATAGTGTGGGGTGTTTTGCAAGGCGTAGAGGAAGCGGGGAAGGGACATCATTTTAAATAGGGCCACACGGCCTAAGAGGGAGAGAAGGAGCGTCTTCCAGTGCCTGACGTCAGATTTGAGACGTGTCAGAGGCGGTAGGAGGTTAAGTTCGTAGAATCTGGTAGGGTCCTTAGAGACCCTAACCCCCAGGTATTTAAAACTTTCGGTTGCTTCGACTAGTTGGAGCCCGCGAGGAAGTGGAGGCAACGCCCCGCTAAGGACGTAGATCACTGACTTGGACCAGTTTATTTTGTAGCCAGCAAATTCTCCGAAGACCTGAAAGATGTTCAGGACCCTGTGCAAGGAGGCGGCGGGTGATGCCAGGTAAAGCAAAGCACTCAAGTACATTTGATGTGAACTATTTTAGGCACCTCAAGTCATGGTTCCATGAGTAAGTGGGGACTAAGGCAACATGATCTGCATCCAGTTTCAGCCTTATAGACAATATATTTTCTATCAATTTAGCAGGTTGTATGATGGAGGCACACATGGCTGAACCACGTGTGCCTCTACAATGCGGCCCTAACAACGAATGCGTCTGAACAACGCATTCCTTTACCACGCATGCCTTTACCACGCATTTTCGTGATAAAGGCACGACTGGTAAAGGGATATGTGTGGTAAAGTTCACATCCGAGCCCCCCCCCTCTGAGTCCTAAAAACTACCGAGCCCCCTGAGCCCTAAAAACTACCCTGCCTCCCTGAGACCTAAAAACTAACCCGGCTCCCCTTGAGCCCTAAAAGCTACCCGACCCCCAAAAGTACCCCAAGCCCTAAAAACGACCCCACCCCCCTGAGCCCTAAAAACGAACCCGGCCCTCCTGAGCCCTAAAAACTAACCTGACCCCCCTCTCCCCCCCGAGCCCTAAAAAGAACCCCGACCCCCTCCCCAAGCCCTAAAAACGACCTGGCCCCCCCAGAGCCATAAAAACTACACCGACCTCCAGAGCCCTAAAAACTTCCCGACCCCCCCCTCCCGAGCCTTGAAAACAATCCTGACCCCCCTGCCCTAAAAACTACCCCAACCCTTAAAAACTATCCACTCTCCCCCTAAACCCAGTCCCACTTACCTCACAGCATCCTCTCCCGATCCTTCCTGGGCCCGCCCATTCCAGCATCTAGACCGCACATATGCCTTAACCACCCATACGCGTGGTTAAGGCAAGCTTGGTGTGCTTGCGGGGAAACGGCACTCGTGGCTTAGCCCATGTTGTAAAGGCCTTTTCCCAATTTAGCGTACATATTAATTAATTAAAGTAGATTTGCATAGTGTTATTCTCTGTAAATGCAAATCCTCTGCACACGTGTAATAATTACAAACATGAGTAGTAGATTAGTAAATCACAGTTTGTTTTCTTGTGCTTTTTCAAGGTAGTTTATTTGAGTTCTTCTGTAAGCGAAGTCCAATCCGTACATCACTCAACCTGTTTCTTAGCCAACACGCGTTTCGTCTCTGTTACATGGGATTACCCCGCGACTTCTTCAGGGCTAAGGGAATATACAAGAATGTTTGTTCGTATGTACATGGATCATTTGTTCGTTTGTTGTACAATATTGCCATAGTGAGTTACGTGACATGAGTGGGCCCTTGATCATTATGGTGTTGTTTGGTGGAAACCCATGCGAGGAATAGTATTGAGCAGGCAGTTGTACAATATATTTCTGTGAGGCAGTCTATCTATGGGGAAAAAAGGACCCCCATTTGCTTTTAATCCTAGTCAACATAACATGTATAAAACCACAGTTTTTTTAATCTTTTTATTCTGGTTAACACCATTAGGAATTTCCTCAGGTGGGCAAGGTGCAGTTATAGGCATGCAAGTATCAAAGCTGTGCTCATATGGAGATTTAGTGCGGTGTACCCTCATGTTGTCAAGACCAGGTATTGTCATGCTAAATAACAGTGTGTGCTAATACTTGGGGAACATTCCTATTTCCTGCGAGAAAGCTAGACTTGCGAAGTTTTCAGAGTTTTTCCCACTACCCGCTCCACTTAGAGCGCGAAGTTCTGAAAAGATCTGTGTAGCGGCGTGGAGCAGAGTTTTTCCTATCTCACGGCTCGCCAATGTTAAGTTGGCGAGCGTGAGCAAGTAAAATCCAACGCTAGACCACCTTCTGGTGAGATTTCTCAACGTGGGCAGACTCGGCAGGTCGCTACCGCTCGCATTGAGAAACCTGCCGCTCGCGTTGAGGAAGCTGCCATTCGAGTAGAACATCTACTGAAGCGGCAGAAAGTATCTGCACCCTCTTGCGTTGCGCATGGTGCCATTCATGCTGATTTTACAGTGCAGGACCAACGCCTGGAGCTAAAATTCAGCATGAGCAGCGCGACTTACCTCACTCAGCCGCTTGCAGAACTCCCCGGAGCATGGAGGAGTGTTTTGTCACTTCGCTGAGTTCCGCGTAGCAGAACTCCACGAACTCCGCTCAGGCCTAGCAGTGTGCACCCTTCCACGTCCTTAATGCTGATAGGTATTTGTGGTGACATTGGAAGGGAACGAGTCTACATTTGCTTGGGAAACACCACCATGTAAATGTGGCCCTACTGTACTGCCTGTTTACCGGCAGGGACAGGTGTACACTTCTGTAATAGGCGGTAGCACCAATTTACATAATGTGGCGCTGGTCTTTGAGATCTCTTAACACTGTCAGTTGTATGCAGAGGTTTCACAGTGTCAGAAGTACTTTTAGTTGTACAATGAAATAAGTAAACCAAACAAAATGGCATCCACCGCCCTCTCCCTCTGACCTTAATCAAAAAAGTTGTCTTTCACAAATCCCCCAATAGCTCAGCATCTACAACAGTCTTACAGCCATCATTGAAGCATGCATTGAAACTGCTTTTCCCAACAGCATGGCTACCAGACCTTGAAGCTTGTGCAGTGGTGTGAGAGGCCCAGCGGTGTGACTGGTCCACTCCGCTCCAAGCATGGATGTCTTTGTTTTTCAACCAATCAGTATACCCGGAGCATTATACTTGCTTCCTTCAGGGCCCATAGTACCATTGGTAACATTACTGGCCTTAATGGACGCCTATAGGATCTCTCTGTTCTGTGAAGGATAAGGTTCCAAATAAGGTAATAACTCCTCGTATATGAGGTAATCACAAATATTCTGTGCCGCCTTTTCATGCCTTTTCTAGTAGCAGTCACTAAGAATTCATACTAATATTACCGCGTTAGTGACACAAACACTACTATATCCCTTTTTCTGGCTAGCACGCTGAATAATCCAGCCTCTTCTATTTACCGTTTTGTTGTCTCTGCATTATTAGGTCCTAATGGCATCAGCGTGCACTTAACCATATTAAAGGCCATCTGCCAATAAGCGCCCATTTTCCAAAAGTGTCTTAATCCTATTGTAATAAGCATCTCTTGCTTTGTGTTCACTCGCCAGCCTAGTGTGCATCATGAATGATTGAAAGTCACGGTTTCTCGTGCGGAATTTTTTAATTAAGCAAACACAAGGAGATGATGGACGGAGCGCTGAAACTTTTCAGACACTCACCCCCAGTCACAGATCTGGGTTGAATCCATCATCGTTCTTTAGCTCACTCCGCCACCCCAGTTTAGACATGGCTTGGCAGTTCGGGCTGGACTGTTCCCATGAGGCACAGGGTCAACACTGATTTGCATATAGCTGTGTCTGAACTGGGGTGGCGAAGTGAGCTAAAGAACGATGATGGATTCAACCCAGATCTGTGACTGGGGGTGAGTGTCTGAAAAGTTTCAGCGCTCCGTCCATCATCTCCTTGTGTTTGAATTTTTTAATTAAGCACTAAACTGTTTATTAATGTTTTACTCCATTTTCAGTGCCTCTGCACAGCTTGCGCCCCTTTGAAGTTTTACTAAAAAAGCTAACCTACACCCATTTTTCTTAACACTTATATTTACTGCGATAAAATAATATTACATATCATTACATTCTTTTTTTAAACATCTTTTATTCCAGTTTGCAAAAAAGATTAACATATTATACAGGTACAGTTGGGATTTCCAAATCACTGTAATGAGTAGATTAAAGCTGAAATATTTAAAGAGTAACCAGAAAGTAAAGAAAGGTAAAGGAAGGTCTAGAGGGCATGATTAAAGATGTGGAGTAAAAGCTATTTTATGATGGAGCAGGACTAAATACACCTGGTGCTCAGAGTTCAGAGATTGGAGTTTGAGAATCTCTGTGACTCAACTAACAACAGGAAAAGCATTTCTCAAGAGTAAAGACGTTTGAGTAGATGGGAATCCTTGTACAGATAAAATGGGACTGAAATTGGAATTTCATAACTTAACAGTTAAAATCTGGATTATGATGTCCTACAGGAGCAGACTTGAGGGCTTTTCAGATATTTTTCAAGATCTATATCGAAAGAAAAATACAACCTCACCAAGAGGAAACATAAGTAGGCTTCATAACACACTACTCTGGGCATTAATAGTAAAGGGGGAGGCCAATTAAAAGCTGGAAACACCCTGCAGCATGTGGGCTTCTGGGCTACGAACACATATCCCCAAAATTGAACTCAACACAGGGCCTGCTCTGCTTCTTCCCTTCAGCAATTAGTGTATGCATTCTAAGCTCTCTGATTGGCTTTGCCAGTTTCAGCATTCCACATGGGGTGCTCATAAAGGGCACATGAAGTAACCCTGCCATTCTCAAATATCCCACAGCAAGGGCACTTTAGGGTGGAAGTAGTAATTTCAGAAACTGTGTCATATATTGGGTGGGTTTCATGACTGTTGTTGAGGTAATGTAGCTGGTTTCTTCAGCAATATTTCTGCCCAACAAGAGACATTATCTGACTCTCTTTGTAGGCCATCATAGAATGACACAGCCTTTCACTCAGCCTTCCTGAGGTCCCCGAGTATTGAAAACTACTGTTGATTGAATATAAGTTGGAAGATTTAAGATACGCTAAACAAATTTGGCACTCAGTTTTCAACATTGTGGAGCTCAGCATTTAAAGGGCATAAACTTGATACCAGATGCAAAGAACCCGTATACCTTTTGTAATGAACTCAAATAGTTACCTGATGTTCGAGGGATGTTCGATCGAGACTTTTTAAAAGCAGTTGTTACATTAGTTCAGTGTTCAAACTGAAGTGTCTTGAATGATAGTCATAGTAGCCGGTCTTTACTCAGCGGTGTATAGAAGGTTTGCCCTGGTAACTGTGCTTTGCTTGTTTATGTTGATTTGTTTCTGTTTTTAATATTCTGCTTATGCATTAGTTACTGGTTTTATCAACTGTCTATACTCTGATGTGTACTTTAGGACAGCTTAGCTTTCTTTCTTATTGTGTTATGATGGGAATGGTTAATAACAGCAAATTGAATATACATATATAAATAAACATATATATATATATATATATATATGTATACACACACAAACATATAGATACAGTAATCAATGGATCTCTTTTTCTAAGTCCCGTTTACATTTTGTTTAATAGCGGATTTATTACTTGTCCCTGGAGTTCTACATGGGCCGCACTCTACAGAACACCATGGTGAACCTCGGTCTCCAGAGCGCATGTGATGAAGCCATTTATCAGGTACAGAAAAAAATGTTTTTTTAAATACCTCTTTATGGTTTTCTGAGAGATTTCCCCAAACTATCTTCAAAGACTGTTTTAACCTTTTATGATCTAGTTTTTATTTTTGGATATTTTTATGTGTTTTCATTCTCAGTTTAAACCCATAAAACACTTCTGAAATCCAACAAAGAGGGAAGCAGCCAACATCAGTGTAAATATGTACACTCTGGTAAACACAAATTTCCCTACACACCCACAAACAAAAATGACATCGAAAGAAAATAATGTGATAGAGAATGTGTGATTTTTGTTGTCTTCCTGAGGGCAATGTGGCTTTGGAAGTAGCAGGAAAGAAGGTCTCGTTAATCTATGTACGTTTTGATGCTTTGGATGTTCACTCAAAGTATTGTTTCTTTTTTCTTTTATTAAACCTGTTTATGTTTGCTTGGTGCAGAGATGCCTTTTTTTCTTTACATTTCTCAGAACCTGGGCAAATTAAAATACTTACTTGCTCTTTTAGCAATGTTTCTGCTGGCACCATGTTGGGGGGAAAGTGGTGAAAGCATGATTCAGCACCTTCAACATATTAAAAAACAATAATACCAGTATTCATAGCAGGATGCGCAATGACGTATGGGAGAGCCGAAGGCAGTAGACACTTTTTAGTCACCAATACTTGGCATTCTGGGGTGGTTGGACTTCTGTAGGCAATATTAAACACACAATTACAAATCCCAGAATGCCACATAATAATAGTTAAAAAAGCTGGAACTGGCTTAAAGTGAAACGTCTGATGTGGGCCACTTGGCAGCTATGAATATCCACACAATAATGACTACCTCCTCGCAGGCCTCAGAACAGAGCAGACAAACATCAGGAGCATTTGGAAAATATCAGAATTCAGGTGCAACCTGGAGCTTTAAAATGTTTGCTAAGTACCATCTTGTTGGCAGGGGTGACTACCTTTCTTTCGACTGAGTTGGACTCCTGAACGATCGCACAGCCTCCATTTTATGCACAGGCACAGAGAAGCTGGAAGCGCAGACCCCGGGCACAAAGAACTAAGGGGTCTATTACGATGGCGGGCGGACTGTGTCCGCCCGCCACCGCAACGGCAAACGGGACCGCCCGCAAGAGGTGCGGCGGTCCCGCAATGGCAATTAGGATGCCACTTTGAGCGTATGTCTTTTTCAACCTGCACACCAATTTCTTCTTTGTGAAACTCGAATGTTCAACAAAATAAGGAATTTTGATCTATGCGTGCTGCTGCGATAAAGGGTTCAGCCTGAGACCCTGGGTACTAGTTGGCCAAAATGAAAGGAAACGGAACACTCCGATCCTGAGCACAGCGCACTGCTGCTATATCCCCCGAAGGGGTTTCACCAATGTTTTGTCAATATAACACAGATTCATGAAATAATAAAGCAATTACTCAATAGTTTTCAACCGTGTCTTATTTAAAATGTGATTTCAGTGTTTCACCCACATATAGCATTCAAGGCGAAACATAAATGTAAACATTTGACATCATCAACTTAAATAGTAATGCTCTATTCATGAATTAGGATGCCACTGCCACGGTGGCATCCCGCATATATTGCATTGCGGCGGGCGGTGCTGTAAGCAGCACCCGCCACAATGCAATATATGCATGTTGTGCATTGGCATGCACAACGTGACAGGCATCGCGCGATGCCTGCCACCTTGTCCATGCCAATGTTGGGGGGGTACCATAGGTACCCCCCAAGTGCAGCCCCCCACACCCCCACCCCCCTGGGGGCCCGCAATGGGCCCCCGATGCGAAAACTGCATGCCTTTCCATGGCGGAGTCTCCGCTATGGAAAGGCATAACACCGCCCACATCATAATATGGATGGCGGTGCCTGCAAGGCACCGCCACCATATTATAGGCCTTTTCCGCCCGGTAGGCAATTGTGACGATTGCCTACCCGCGGAAAAGCGGCGGGCGGTCTTTCCGTCCGCCGCGGTACCCCCCGCCATGCTAATGTGGAGGGGGTGAAAGGCCGTCCGGCGGGGTGTTTTGGCGGGCAGATCGCCACCGCCGGTCAGGCGGTGGCGATCCGCCCGCCATGCTAATAGGCCCCTAAATCTGAAGAGTGGCTTAAAACCCTATTTCAAACAAAGGTTCTTTTCGCCCCCTGCATATTAACAGCAACAGGGCATGAGTGGACTGCTATGCTTGCAACAGACACTGCTAGAAAGTCTCTCGGTCAGTCCCTTATTGTGAACATTAGGTTTATGAAGTGCCTTTAATGAGGCCAGTGGATGTGTGGTAATTAGGGTGGAGGAGTTACTGCGTGGAAGGTGTAAACACAGTGCACATTAGTTTCATATTTGTTTCAAGTTTATAATGCTAATCAGGAGTAATGCCCCAGTTGCTTACCGGTAATCTTCATTACTCCGCATGTAGTCTTCCTCACCACAGAAATGATGTAGTGAGCTTGCCCCCCCACAGAACCCTCCGAGCAATTTAGGGCTCTAGCCTCCCCCATCCTTCCCTAACATGGCGAAGATGACTGGCCATCTTCACCCTTGACCTACCATAAGAGGAGGCACGACTCACCCCACTTCCTGTTCCACTACCAAGCCTCAGTACCAAAAACATGAAGCTCAAATCAAAACAGGGAAGTGAGGGATGGGAACCCATGTGGTGCGGAAGAGTACACTCGGAGTAATGAAAATAAACGGTAAGTAACCAGGGCATTACCTCCTCGTATGTCTTCCTCATCACAATCAATCAACAGTCCGTGGCAGCCTGCAGAACAATCACAGCAAAATCCCCAGCAGCTGAACCTCCCAACACCACCCGATAGTAGTCCATGAACATGTGAGGTGAAGCCCATGTAGCAGCCTTACAAATGTCCTCTATCGAGACCCCCTTGAAAGAAGCCCAGGAGACAGAACAACTACAGGTAGACCTCCCCTGTATCCTGGATGATACGTCCGACCCCTGAGACTCATACGCCAGAAGGATCGTCTGTTTAATCAACCTACTCAAAGTGGAAATGGACGGTTTATGACCGGACTTCACCGGCCCAAAAGTGACAGACAAACTATCACATTTGCAAGAATACAATGTTCACTCCAGATGCACCAACACCGCCCTACGTACATCCAACAGATGGATATCTGCGTCCACCTCAGACCGAGGCTCCAGAGAAAAAGTAGGCAGAGCAAACTCCCTGAAATGATTAGTCATGGAAGGGATCTTGAGCAAAAACTTCGGATCACACCGCAGGACAATGCGGTCCGGCAACACCCTCAAGAAAGGAGGAGCCTGTAAAAAGGACCCCCAACTCCCCAATCCTCCCAGCCGACACAATGGCCTCCAAAAACACAACCTTCATGGTTAAGAACTTGATGTCAACCTCCCCCAAAGGATCAAAAGGAGCAGCCTGCAGTGCCTGCAATACCAAGGGGAGATCCCAGGCCGGGGCAGGAAAAATCACCATAGGACGTTGAATAAAGAAACTACTCATCAACCTGGAAAATAAAGGATCCAACTCATCCAAATGGGGACTCCAGAAAGCCAGCAAAGCCGCCCACTGAGCCCGAAGGGTAGAGGGAGCTGGTACCAAGGAAAAACCACCAGATAAAAAATCCAGGATCCTGTTCGGATCCACTGAACTGGAGTCCAGCCCCTTAGTGACACATCATTTAGAAAACGACCCCCAATGTCTGGAATAAGACTGTAGAGTCGCCGGATGCCTGGAACTCTGAATCCGGTCAACCACCTCGGCTGAGCAACCCCTAGACAAAAAAGTCATCCGCTCAATATCCAGGCCTGAAGATGGAGCCGCTGGAGAACACCTGTCGGGGAGAGGGGAACACCTCCGAGGATATAGATTGTCTGGAATCGCTGAAAATTCCCAAACCGCAAGCTCCCTCAGCAGAGGGTACCACGGGTGCCGGGCCCAGCCTGGCACCACCAATAGTACAAAAGCTTTTTCCAGGCGTATCTTGCAGGATACCCTGGCAATCAATGGAATCGGAGGAAATGCATAAAGCAGGCCTGCCGGCCACCTGAATAACATTGCATCTATCTGCCACGCTATCGGACAAGGAGTAATCATGCAGAAGCGGGGTAGGAGAGCATTGTCCTTGTCTGCAAATAAGTCCACTTTCGGACACCCAAACCTCTTCTGCAACACATGGAACACCACAGTCAACAAAGAGATCGAATTCATGGGGGAAACCCGGCTCAGGTGGTTCTACGCACAATTCTCCCTCCCCGCAAGGTACACAGCCCGCAGAGACAACACATTGCTCTTCGCCCAGGTCAGAATCTCCTGAGTTAGGAGCCACAAGGACTGAACCATGCAACCCCCCTGGTGATTGAAATAACCCATCACCACCTGATTGTCCATCCGGACCAGCACATGATGCCCCCTGAGGGCCGGCCCAAATTCCCGACAAGCCAGCAGAACAGCCTTCAGCTCCCTGAAGTTGGAAGAACAACCAGCTTGCAGGCGATCCCATTTCCCCCTGAACAGGCCAGGAATCCAAAGTCGTCCCCCAGCCCAACTTGCTGGCATCCGTGGTTACTACCCGGGAGGAGGGCACCTGAAAGGGGAGACCCTTCGCATGATGGACGTCCTCTAGCCACCACCCCAGGACTACCCATATCTGAGGGGACACCACCACCGGAAGATTGTAATTGGCGGAACAAGGGGACCAATGGGACAGGAGCTGGATCACTAGTGGGTACATGTGCAACGGAGCCCACAGCAACACATTGATTGCGGCAAACATCAAGCCCTGTAAACTCAACCACCAATGCACTGGAGCTGAATTCAGTTCAAGCAGGCAACTCAGTTCCCTCTTTAAGGTCGCCCTCCTGTCTACCTGCAGAAACACCTGCCCCCTGACCATGTCCAGGTGACCCCCAATGAATACCAGGTCCTGGGTGGGAACCAGATGTGACTTCTTGTGGTTGATCAGAAAGCTGCGGACCTCCAGAATTTGGTAGACCCCCTGGATGTGCAGAGTCCCCTTGGAAAAAGAAGAGGCAGAAATCAGCCAGTCATCAAGGTACAGAAACACCTGAATCCCCTCTCTATGGATGAGCCCAACCAAGGGAGTCAATACTTTTGTAAAAACCCATGGGGCTGAGGACAATCCAAATGGCAGTACCTGAAACTGAAAATGCTCAGGACCTACACAGAACCTGAGGAACCGCTATGATGCGGATGAATTGGCACATGTAGATAGGCATCGAGCAGATCCAATGATGCCACCACATCCCCCTGCACCAGCAAAGGAAACATTTCCTGCAAAGACAACATTTTAAACTTAACATGATGGATAAAAGAGTTCACTCGCTTTAAATCCAGCACAGGACGGAAATCTCCTGATGCTTTCCTTACCAGGAAGGGAATTGAGTAGACACCTTGACCCCTCTGACAAGGAGGAGCCGTATGAATGGCACCTTTGGCGAGAAGATCCTGAATGCCTGCCAAAAAAGTCTTGTTCTTTGCGACAGCCGAGAGCAAAAGAGTGTGAACAAAAGACTCGGGCGGAGAATCGAAGACCACCATGTGTCCCTTCTCGATAATCCTCAATACCCACTGGTTGGAGATTGACCCCCCTCCATGTTTCCATGAACTGCGACAATCGACCCCCATGGGTAGCTGACCGCCGGGACCCTTTGTATAGTCAGGACTTAGATGAGAGGTTGGAACCAACATCAGACTGCTGAGACTGGGATTTGTGAGAGAAAGGGACACCCCAGCCGCGTCCCCTCCCACGAAAGGGCAGGTTACACCAAGGAGTAGAAGACTGACTGAAGGCCCAGTGGTGCCAAAAAATCTACCCCTTGAAGGTCTAGTGGGAGCCAACAGTTTCCTTTCCTTAACTGACTTCTACACCATCTCCTTCAATGGAGCGCCAAACAGCTTAACCCCTGAAAAAGGAATCCTCATCGGAAGGGCTTTCTGAGCTGCCTCAGCTTTCTAATGGCACAACCAGACCTATCGCCTGGCCTGAATGGCCGCGCCAGCGGAGGCAACTGCGGCCCCCAAGGTATCAAAGAAAATATCCGACAACATCCTGGTCTGTTGTTCCATGACTTCCAGGGTAGGCATGATGTCCGCCCCTTACTACTGACAAGTTCAGCTAGAAACTGATAGTGCTTCAAGAGAGACTGGATAGTGTAGGAGAGATAGGCTGAAACCCTAATGGAGAAGTTGGCAGCGGCGTAAGATCTCTTGACTGCCGACTATGCCCTTTTGTCAACCGGGTCCGAAGGGGAGGCATCCTCTGAAATGATAATCCCCTGTGAAGACAACCCAGCCATTAAGGAGTCTACCTTCACCGCAGCTGGAAAATCCTTCGCAAAGTCCTGAATGGCATACCGCTTAGACAAGTACTGTGGAAAAGAAGGCTTGTCTATCTCTTACCATTCATTATCCATCACCTTTTTGATCGAGGGATGCAGAGGGAGGGACTCAGGCTCACGTCCTTGGTACTGCATGAAGAAATCCTCAGATTCTTCCTCCACCTGGGACACAGAGAAAGATAGATTATCTTTTATTTGCTGCAAATTCTCCTTAAGTTCCTGTTCCTGACCCTGCACATAACGGCACCTGAGATCATCCTCCTCTCCTTCAGCCTCAGCACTAGTGGAAGTCTCAATATACGCTGCTTCTTAGGCAAAGAAGAGCCCTCACTCTCCTTAAATGCAGCAGCCACTGCAGCCTGGATCATTTGCTTTATGGCTTGCAATGAAGGGGACTCCGCCTGAACCTGTACACTAGGGAAAGCCCCAACTTGAGGCTCATCGGCATTCTCCATCTTGAAATATGCCCGAGGGAGCCAGGATTAAAAAGGCTGATCAATTAAAAACATGTCGTGAAAAACACAGTGATGTGCGGGCCAGTTGCTAAGCAACAAAAACACTCTAGTAGCGTGCATGCTGCCGAGCGCGATCTGAGTGTCCGCATTCCTCAGTAAATTCCAGTACGCCATGAATGCACTACACATCATGCCCCCGAGTCGTAAAACAGCCGGCTGCCCTACCGCAGCCCAAAACATCAAAAGATTGATCAGTACACGCCCGCCGGCCAGCAAGAACACCAGCACCAACGGCGCCCTCCCCGCTGACTGCCTGTGCCGAAACGGAAAGCAGCGTGTTGGCCTGCGCCAGAGCGGGCGATATCCTGAAGGCTGGCACAACCCTGTCCTGCCATGAGGACCTACCGGAATACATGAGCCCGCTGAAGCAGAGATTCGAACACACGGTAAGAGCCCGCTATGGCCAGGCCTCTCAATATGCCAGGAAAACACAAATAAATAACATATCGATACCAAGATCTCAAAAAGAGCCCGCACGGCAGGACTTCTAACCGGGCCCCTGGGTCGGCTACTGCACAACCTCGCTCCATTTACCTGTGACTTGCTTGAAGAGTCTGCAAAGCAGAACCAAAAAAACAGTAAGTGGGGTTGGTCGTGCCGCTGCTTATGGTAGGTCAGAGGTGAAGGAGGTCGGCCCTGTTAGGGAGGGATGGGGGAGGCTAGAGCGCTAAATTGCTTGGCGGGTTCTGTGGGGGAGCTGAAGTTCACTACGTCATTTCTGTGGCGAGGAAGACTTACGAGGAGGTAATGTGAAAACACACAGTGATGATGCTCTAACACAGCAGGAGAGAGCTCAAACCCTATGATCCAATCTGGATCGGGCATTGGACTACACTAATTAATGCCAGTTTTCTTCCACGTCAGAGCAGAAGGTCTGTATTAAAATTGTCTAGGGCATTAAGGCAGAACTGATAATATGTTGATTTTTTTCTTTTGATTTACTTGTTTGGAAGCACACCTAAAGCTCATAAACCTCTTGTTTAATAACATCCTACGTGCTTGGCCTTATCAGCCACCATACATGTCAGCACCCACAGTTAAGGCACCAGATGATTTTTCTAACACAAATTATTTTTACTTGTAATCCTGCTTAAAACTTGCATAGTAAAGCTGCTCTGACTAAAATTATTGGTGACATACAGACTCCGTGTTAAGATTGCCTAGAGTGTGAGGCACCTGCTGCATAGATGTGGGCATCCTCCACTAATTAGGGTATAAAATGGTAAGATAAATAAAGAGGTTCATGTGCTTGTTGCAGAGACCCCCACTGGTTTGAATTGACAAAAATTAGCCTAATGTGATATTTATGCGTGATGCAGAACACTGTAGGTAACCTACATATCACTGGTTTGTAGCTTAGTAAGATAACTCAGTGGGTTAATGTGCTTGTTGTGGAGATTCTTGAGCCGCTTCAAACCTAGAAAGGCATATTTTGGAATTCTTCACAGTTTAAACTAAATTTTGAGGTTTTTAAGCTGGTAAAATAGGCTCCATTGAGAAATGTAGTGTTTAACATCAATAATCAATGGCCAAAAACATTTCAGTTTCTGTTATGTGCTGTAAATGGTCGCTATTAGTGTATTTAACCGCATAGGCCTACATACCGTGCCCATGTAATGAAGTAATGAAAGTAGAACATTACATATCTTGGTTTATCACTTAACTAAAATGTGAAGTGGTACACACACACACAATCTCTGTTTTTCCTGAGGGAATGCTGGGTCCGGACATGACGTACCTAGACTTAGCTGGGCCCTCTTTGGCTTCTACAGTTGCTTCCAGTCAAGATGCAACTCGGACAAAAGGAATGCTTGATATGAGGTGTTGGTCTCATGCACTATGGCGGGGCAACAAAGAGCCTCCTATTCTCGAGGCTTGGCATGGCACACTGCATTCTGAATGTGAGCACACACTACACCAGTGGCGTAGCTAGACCTTCGGCCGCCCGTGGTAGTACCTACATTTGCTGCCCCGCGGCGGCCCTCTGAAAGAGGGGGGAGGTGCTGGCGATTCCTGCTGCGGCCGCCCATGACGGCCGCAGGTAAGAGTTTGGGTGGTGGAGGAGGCTGCCGCCACCAAAACTCGTGCCGCCTAGGGCGGACCACCCCCCTTGCTACGGCACTGCACTGCGCCGCACCAGGAAACACATGGGAGGATTCACTGGCACCCAGCACAGGACCTTGCTCATTTTTATTCCACTCATGACTTTTCTCATGCAGAAAAACATGATACTTGATAATACTGAAGGTAAAATAACATCTGATTGCAAGAAAGGGTACTGCAGCTCCTACTAGCAATGTCAAATATTCTTTTAAACCTACTGGAATAATTCTCCTCCCTGCATCAACCCTCCGGCAGTTTACTGCCATTGAGCATTCACCTGGCGGCTCACCACTAGTCTTGAATTTTCAGACCATTTAGGAAAGCTTGCAAAATAACTTTTAATTGCTGTACACAGAGAAACATATTAGAACATTAGTGACCACCCATACACATTCTATAATAATTAGGAGAAATTTGCTGAATGCCCGTCAGTTTTGACAAAAATGGTTGTAAGAAATTGGGTTATTGGTTGAGAGGGGTGGAAGCTCAACTCAGTCAACAACCACAATCCTTGTCAGGGTGAACCACAAAAGTCACTAAATGAACCTTTTGGGAGCATGGCACAAAAGCAGCCAGGCTTATCTTAGAGGCAATGTGTAAAGAATGTATTCAACACACAACCAGTAATAAAGTGAAAACCCAACGCACGAAAATCACAAAACCAATAGAGAGAGATAGAGTAATTTTTCATAAATAAAATGCCCCCAAAACGAATTAAATCCAATCAGTAGAACCTACATTATGAATTCCTAAAGTTTGTAGTGAAAAATAGTGCCAAAAAGAACAAAACGACAACCGCGGTTATCTGGTCGCGCAGGACCAGGCCAAAGTCACAAGTGCAGGCCGAGGGTGATGGAGCACTTGCCGGGTACAGGACCCAGCTCGGCCCGCTGGGAGTTGTATCTTTATGGCCAGGTATTGAGATGCGAGGTCCTGCGCTGGTCTGTGTTGCGCTGCTTTGGTTCCGGTAAAGCCGTTGGTCACGAGCTGTGGTACTGCGATGCGAGGTCCTGCATCGGGTTGTGTTGCGTCAGTTCCAGTGAAGCTGCCAATCAGGTTCTGCGAAGTGCTGCGATGCGAGGACCTGTGTCAGGTTGCATTGCGCTGTGTCGGTTCCAGAAGGGATTTGAGGTCTCAGAGTGCCACCTTTTTATCCCCAGTACCAGCATGTGCGTGCAAGATGGCCCCTTTGTCTCCCCTTCCTCCTTGCTGATTTTGGTTCCAAACTGTCTAGGGTGACAGAAGGCAAGTGTAAAGCTGTGTTCAGATTCCTTTGTATGTGCTGTAGGCAAAGCTCTTTGAAGTGGATGTGGAGCTGGGTGCAGAAGGACGCTGTTAAAGATTTTTCCAATCAGCCTTGCTTGCTCATTTAAAGCATGCCTTTCAGGTGACTACCTTGTCTTTAATATGTCTTCCTCTCTTTCTAGCCTCAGTGTATTATGGATCTTGTAGTTTCGTATTTCCCCCTTCACCTGTTACATGACATTTGTGGGTTTCAATAACCTAATTCCTAATACCCCAATGCATTGTGGTCATTGTAGCTGTACAAGTAGTATCACATTTCCTCACAATTTGCTTCTCCCAATGCATACGTCCCTCTGTTTGAAGCTCATCAGAGGGGTGCATTCGTTCAGTTAGTAAACAGCTAAATATTCATGGAGCATAAAGCTTCAGTATCTGTCGCAATAACATTGTGTGCTACAAAATCAGCGGCGTAGCTGGGGGGGCGGTCTGCCCCAGGCGGCACTATTTTGTGGGTGGCGGTCGCGGCACTGGCTTGTGGCGGCGGCCTTTATAATTTATTAGGGGACACTCACTGACACTACTGTCAGTCAGTGTACCCAAATAAATTATAAAGGCCGCCGCCATGGGCCAGTGCCGCGCGGCCGCCGTTTGAAGTGCAAGCGCTGCGCACCTGCTTGCAAAAAATGCTGCCTGCAGCGCACGCACCACCACCTAGCTTAGTGGTGGTGCGGAGCGCAACGTACCTCCGCGTTTGTGGTTGTCTGTGGGTCCGTCCCAGGGCCGTCAATCTCGGCCCTGGGCATCATTTTAGGCCAGCCCTCGCGCTGAGAACGTAGCAGTGACGCGTCACGCGCTCCACCACTACGCGCTCTCTTGAGGAGTCGAGTCTGTGACAGTGGCAGTGCTGGGAGATTAGCTGCTGCAGTAGAAGAGAACCAACCCCTACATAGAGACCCTGGCTCCCACCACTGTGGAGTACTGGAGGCTGAGTGAGGTAAGAGGGAGCTTAAACGGGTTTCAGAGGGGAGGAAAGGATCTTTGGTGAGTGGCAGTTTACAAGTCCTATAAAAAGAAGTGGGGGGTCAGAACTTATTTTTAAGGGCAAGATTTAGGCAGTAAAGTGAAAGATGGTCTGGACACTTTTAAATATACCCCCATGAGTTTGGATGGGCATTCCTAGAAGTGGGCACTTGTCCATTCAGTATCGCATGGCAGATAAACATCACAGGACAGCAACATTTGTGGGCAATGGAAGGAGGGCAAGTCAAGGCTTCTCAATGGCTTTAGTCCTCCCTCCGTTGCACACAAGTCCAAAAACGAGACAGACAAGCCACGGTAACTTAATACCTCTTGGGAGCAATTAGCTAGAAAAAATCTCTCTGGGACGCTTTCATGTGCTGCTTTATACCACCCTCTTACCTTTTCTAGGAGCAGTAAATGACATGTGGTACTCGGTTTATTTCATAGTGATGTACCAAGGGTACATTTTCCTCCACCTGCGAGCGTGGTTGGGTGAGAGGGGCAGCCGTAGCGTGACAAGAATAAAGTTCACCTTTTTCTGAGGTAGGAAAGGATGACTCAGCATTTGGCACAGAGCACTTTGTAACTGACATCTGTGAGGTAGACGAGGAAGGTCATGCGTTGTGGAACAAGAACTCATTCACAGAGTGATGCTGAGTCACGGAGAGAGGTGGATTCTAAAGAGGGTTTGCAGACACTTAAACAAAGGATGAGGGCAGCCCCGGTGGGTGCCGCAGGACCCAGGTAAGGTCGTGAGAGGCGGGGGGGGGGGGAAGGGGGGTTCTTGTCATCGTGGGTTTGAACCACACCAGAAGCGCAACTAGAGCCAAATTTCGGGGGGGGGGGGGGCTACAAAAAATTTGGGGGGGGGGGCTGATTCTTCCAGCAATAGTCAGAGTGGAGATGCAGGGGCTCTAAGAAGGGGTGAAAACACAACAAAGCCTCGTTAGCAAGTAAATGGGCTTTTAAAGACCTGTGAAGTACTCGGTGCCGCTGTGTGTGTGCCCGGGAAGCTGTCTCCGCCGGGCTGACATACACGACGGGGGGTGAAGCCCTTTCAGCCCAATGGGCGTTGCACACCTGTACCACACCCCATTGTTCATGTCGAAAGAGAAGGAAAAGAGAGTGAAAAATCACAAGTAGTTCGGCGGTCCAAATCCTGGAGAGCAGACAAATCGTCTCTAATGAAATGTAAGTGTCCTCTGCCTCCTTGTCCAAGGGAGATTGTCAGGGTGACTTTTCTAGTGAGATCTTGTAAATTTAACCAGATCAGCACACCCTAAAACCAGTTCTCTACAATCGCAGCTTATGCCTAGAGGAGTAGGTGTTCGTGCCACAGAAGCTGGGCACGTGATGGGGTAGGTGGCTTTAATATGACCAGAGGACAGGGGTCCTGCACCAGCTGTGATGTCATGGATGAGATGTCATGGATGGGACAGGTAAGGAACAGGGTACAGAGGTCCTGCACGTGCTGTGATGTCATAAGTGAGATGTCATGGACGTGGCAGATAGGGGACAGGGGACAAGGGTCCTGCACAAGCTGTGATGTTATGAGTGAGATGTCACAAACAGGGTAGGTAGAACTGATGTAAGTTTTGGGTTTCCTTCTGCTTTTCCTTCAGCGGCGTAGCTAGGTGGGGCGGTCCGCCCCAAACGGCACTATTTTGGGGACGGGGGCTGTCTAGCCCTGGACCGTGTCATGTATGTGCATGTAACTTGCATGATCGAGGTAACTATTAGCGGCGATACTACGTGTCTCTCGGACCTCTTTCAAGTGCTCGCCGTCCTTTTTCCAAAGCATCCCCCCCCCCACCCCCCCGGGGCGGCAATCTGAGGGATAGCCCCGGGCGCCACAAGCTCTAGCTACGCCTCTGTACAAAATTATATCTTCCCCGTGTGTCGCCACCGGTGCCTAGGAAGCAAATACCTGAATCAAAATATCTGTGTTGTGACTTCAAATATGTTCCTCGGTTTTAAACGCTCTTCCTCCCTGTGGAGTTGTATCTGTTCGCTTCTCGGATATTCTGTCCGTCAGGTGCAGTGCTGGAGTCGGACAAGCAGGATACTTTACAATGTCATTGATTTCATGACTCCTGCCCGGCAACTTTCTCCCACTAGTGAGCTCACTGCAGCAGGCTGGCACTGAAGCTCAGCTTCACGTCAGACACGAAAAGCAAGAAGGAACCTTAAATGTCATCAACAGAATTATTTGTTTATTCGAATTGAGCTTTAAACTTTCTTTGATGGCTAAACTAATACCCTATTTGTTTTGCACCTTTAGATGATAAATTCTGCTAGCATCAGAAATAAACAAGCATTTGCAATGCAATAGGTCTCGCATTTACACAAGTTTAAGCTATTGGCATTGTAAATGACAATGCCTTTTATTTATGTTTTAAAAACGAAAACAACAATAAAAGGCATTGTCATTTACAATGTCAATAGCTCAAACTCGCGTAAATGCGAGACCTATTGCAATGCAAATTCTTGTTCATTTATGTATTTGGACGAGAGTCTTTCACTGCTGAAATTATTTGTTTTATAAAACTAAACGTTTAATGCCCCCCTGTCGCAGTGGGAACTGCAGGGAGTAAATAGTGCTCATGGCTGAGGGCACTGTTCACCTTTTGTCCTTGGCATTGCCATTGCCACCCCTGAGGACAGGGCTCACAGAGGCAGTGACGTCAGTGCACCCTTATGAAAAACACCTCCCTATTCTCGGCACTGTCTGCGCGCATAGAACAGAAGCTTTCCTAGGAATTGTACCATGTCCTTTTCTGTGCAGCTCAAGCACGGACTAATGCCTACACGTGATTCCACAGTTAAATCGCACTCACAAAAATTAATATAGGGAGACAGAATTTAAACCTTAAATAGGCCCAAGAAGGAAAACTGGATTTGCTTCCATCACGCAAATGATACCTGGTGAAACTTATTTGGATACACTTTAGGATGAAGAAATGTAGCAGATTGTCTCCTTGCTGCAGGCAATGTCCTTGGGCAATGGAATGTTACTTATTTGTTGAGGAGTTTTGTAAAGCGCTTTAAGTGGCTATTATATTACTTTAGTGTGCCGAGGATGGTAGGTGTATAGAGGAAAATGGTGAGACTTTAAAGTCTGAATAGACTGTTGATAATGATGCCTGATGTTATTAAGCACAGGTTGGAGTGGGTGAAATCTATTGGGAACGATGTTTCCAAGTTTTTTTAAGTTTTATCTAAACTGTTCACATACTTTCTGACAAAAGAACAACGGTTCCTGACTCTAAGGTACATACAGCGTCCGTTCTGAGCATAGCGCATCATATAAGAATTCAGTTTTCATTGTTTGAACTCCTTACAGTGCTATTAGTAGCTCACAGCCGCTTCAGAGCGCTAGTGACAGGACAACGCATACATACATTCCCTTTATATATTGCGCATGCGTCCCCTGATAGACAAAACGTAAATATATACCTGAATAGCGTCAGTCTTCCCCACCTGTGTCCTCACGAGCGCAGCACTCCCAGACCACACTTGTGCACTCCCTGGTGAAAGCCTGGTCACTCCTTTTAACTCCTCGGAGATGCGCTGTGATGGACCATACCCTTTTCTTTCTTACATAACTGAAGCATCAGAGGGATCGGGTTTCGAAGCAGGTAAGAGTGCTTCCGGTCAGTTAGTGCCAAGGGTCAAAGGAGTTCGGCCAGAATGCCTGAGCTTGCCTCGGCTCTCATCAGCATTGCAGAACACGTCCCTGGGCCACTGGGTGGACTTGTTCTTTGCTTGTCGTCGTTTAAAAACGGAAGAACTGGGTTATCCTCGACCTACTTTAGCCTGACCTTTAGAAACTCACAACTGGACGAACACCCTGCCTGCGCTCTGCTGCGCGTTGAATCGAAATGCTTACGTCATAGAAGTTCGAAGTGCCCTAAGTGTTGCCATTTTGCATATGTCGTGCGTAGCCATCCTCAAGCAGTCATAGATTTCAAGGAACATCTAACTCTGTGCATGGTGGGACTTGTAGTTTCACTCTTCTCATTAGAAGTAAGGGATTGAAACTACCGGTGCAGTCCTCCTGGCTAAAATGGCAAAACTGTCTGGATGTGTCAGTCATGACTTGGTACCACGCCCATCAATGTAGCAAGAATGTATACCATAGCATAGCGCCCTAACAGATGGAGACGTAATTTTTCCAAGGAATACCTCAAATAAATCTATTTACATAGTGAGTTACGTTACACCTATTGAATGCATATGGAACATCATCTTACAAATTTTATATAGCGCAAACTGGACCCAAAGGGATCAGAGCGCTTTACATGAGCACGAGTTGCATTACAGACATTAAATACGTCGGCTCGCCGCAGGGGTGATCGAGTTTCACTGGTAGAACCAACAAGTACGCGCGAAGCATAGAAGCGCAGGCCACACCGGTATACTTACTACACGGTCCCGGCAGTTGCGGGATGAATATCGCTGCGGTAAAATGCAAGTGGCGAGCAGCTGCTCTATTGCTGCACTGAGGGCTCACAGCGACTCGGCCCGGACTGGCCTCATTGACACTTGCCTTTGGTTGGCGCCGGGGTCCATGCCGCACCGGTGAGCTTCCAATGCGATCGGTCTCACGTTTTCTAAATGGCAACACTGGCCATTAGTAGTTCTATAGGCATTAGACAGGGGAGCAGTGGGCTGCGGTCACTGTATCACAGTGATATTCGAGGAGTGCAATAGGTGTTGCAGATGTGTTCAGGCGTACAACTGAGATTGGGAGCAAAAAAGATAAATACGGGGAGACTCATATAAAGAAAGCTGCGCGCTCGCCATGAAAGTGAAAGCACAGGTTTAAAAAAAAAAAACATTTCACACCCTAATTAAAATGCAACGGGCGCTGCGCTGACAGAAACAACAAAACACGAAGCATCTGTTTTTTGAAATCGCCACAGCCCATGAAGCGGGCGCCGTAAATCGCCACAGCCCATGAAGCGGGCGCCGTGGCGATGTGTTGGTATGCCGCAAAATATGGGAAGCATCTGTTTTTTTAAATCGCCACAGCCCATGAAGCGGGCGCCGTGGCGATTAAAAAAAAAAAAAAAAAGCCCAAGTAGTCCCTAAACGAAACTGACAAAGCCCTACAGCGCAATAAAACTGTAGTTGGTCGGTGCTGCTTCTGATAAAAACGGAAGTGATGCATCGGACCAGCAACCAATAGGGAGGCCGGAAATCACAGTGACGCGTAAATAAGCCAATTGCAAGCAGCAGGCAAGCAGCAGGCGGGATTACCCTCGCTATACGGATTACTAGATGTCTCGGAGAGTCAGCGCATGCGCGCTGCCTACGCGAGACCTAAAAACACAAACCACAAATAAAGTATTGATTCCCCTTCGCATTGATTGCTGGAACTTTAGATAAAAATCGGTGGTATGATCACGTTACCTACAGAAATATGGTAAACGAGAAAATGTTTACTTCCGCTCAGTTGTAGATGAAGGTACTTAGTGGCTCAACTCACAAAGGTTTTTCAGTGATTTGTGTCTTATCTTAAAAAAAGCGAAATGTGTTGGCTAGAATGTATTAAAAAATCTCAGCCACTGGCGATCGCTAAGGACCACATTCCAGTCCACCACTTTTTTGTCGATGTGGCTACTCCACACATGGCCCAACAAAATGCAAATTAGTATTTGCATTGTTTCAATAAGAACAGTCCAGTCCGAGCTGCCGGCAACGTCCTCCTGTGACAGGGCTATGACTGATTTGCGTATGGCTGCTCTCTCGCTGGATAGCACATTGAGCAAAACATGATGGACTGGAATGCAGCTCATAGTCATTATCAGTGGCTGAGATTAATTTATGCTTTTGGCTAATCGCTTTTTTGAATTACTCCGGAATTTGCAGCCCTCGTTCACACATATTTGTCTGTGAGTAGTTGAGTCTTACTCCAGATGTAGGTTTGACCTGCTCATGAATTTCCAGGACTAAAACAAGCTTATTCTCAGAAAAAACGGCTTTGTGAGTCAGGGATATACGTCAGCAGTCGTTTTCTTTTCTTCCTTGCTTATCAGAAAATCACCAAGTGGACTGTGGAGTGATAGCCTTGCCATGAGGTACCAGGCATGCAAAGCATTGGCAAGTATATAGGTCTCGCTTTTAAAAGACAAGTTCTGATCTATTGAATAATTCGTTTCTTCTTAGTATTGGCACTTTAATACACTATCTTTTATTTTTACTATACATTATAACATGACCATCAACTATGTTGGAACAGTAAAATAACAAAACAAAATTCTGCTGGTGCATCACGACGCATTCACACGAACCCACGGGGTGACCATCCTGGAATGATTTTTCTTTTACGCTGAAAACTGGAAGCGAGTGACCCATTAGCACACTGAAGGTGCCAGGCCCTCAAACAAAATAATGAAACATAAAAAAGCAGAGGGCAAGAATGGCAGGGGCAGGGGAGCAACGGATGAGCAGAGGGAAAAAGGGTGGCGATATAGTGTGGGGGCCCATATACAAAAAAGCACTTAAAAAAACAAAAAAGGGGCAGATCTGGGAAGCAATGGATGAGCAGGGTAAGGAGTGAGGGTGAAAAGGAAAACAGGGAGGCATGGATGCCAGGGATAAGAAGCAGACAATAGAGAGAGCAGAGAAAGAAGACAAGCACTCCCATGGAGTGCTGAATTGAACATAAAACAAGCATCAGCTAAACCAATAGGTTTGGGTTAAATGAGCGAATGCATTCAGCACTGGCACATTAGAGTGAGACTCTCAGGAGGGAGCCAGCAGGAGCATACAGAAAGAACAATAGTTGTAAAGTAGTCCTTCACACAGTTGAATGCAAGCACTCAAGTGGAGACTGAAGGATACACCTTTAGCTAAGGGATGAATAATCCACTGGGCTAGCCAAGATGCAATTTACAAAGTATTAAGTCAATGACTGAAAGAGGCTGGTTGAAAAAAATAGGGGTTAAAAGGAAAGGACTCCAGATCCCTGTTAATTTATATTGTTTGCAATAGGTCTGTTTGACATCGGCGCTGTCAAAACCCAGACCTAAAAAGAGTCTCTTCAAGGCAACAGTGGATGGACACAACTCATCTAGTTAGAAGCATTGTAAAGGAACAAAACACTCCAGGAGTGGGGTAACACAAGAATACCTTTGAATAAGGAACAGAGAATTGGGATAGACAAGAATGCCATCCAGTCATTAGTAAGAAACTGTCCAAATCTGACTCTAAGTATTGTATTGAAGACAATAGATCTTCATCCTCAAAAGCAGAATAGACAAAGTTATCCACAGATTGTTCAAAATAAACCCACCTGAAATGAAATACCAGCATTTGTAAAGCGCACAGCTACCTCCGGAGAGGTGTCCCGGCGCTGGGGGCCGTCGGGAAGATTAAGCGAGCTATTGCCCAGAGTCAAATGGTGCTGGGCTAACCTGACGCCGGCGCCGGGGATCGAACCGTGAACCCCGTGGTCCGGAGTCAGGCACTCTGGCCACTGCGCCACACCTCTTCCACCTAAGAATGCTTGATCAGTGTAAACCAGCGGAGCAGTCCTGGCAATGAGTTATAGGTGGCTAAGACATAACAAAGATTTCTTTGAACTAAGAGACACCATGTCACATTAGTGATTAAACTGTTCTCTCAGCTTTGTAGGCTCCCAACATCTTGAGAGCAGGATGCAGAGCTAGGTGAACTTAGGAGGTGGAATAGTGGAATAGTGCACAACACACTCAGGCTTCAGGTCGTAGGTTGCTTGGTTTGGTCATACCGAGTGTATTGGAGGGTCTCCGTCAAAGAATTGTCTCGGCTGTTCATAAAAGGTTTCCTGGAGTGTGGTTGCTGAGACATGTAGGTGGCTTGATGGAGGCAATTAAATATGCAAGTGGTTTGGACAAAACTTTCTAAATTTTTCTGATCTTGCTTCCCAGAATGGTGGGAGGTGTAGGAGGATGAAAGATACTTTTGAGTTTTGTGTATTTATCATATTCTTACAGAAGAAATTGGTGAGATTCATGGTAAGTGAAGCTGAGCTTCTGAATTTAAGCTTTTTGATAAATTAAATGCACATTTTAAAATTTTGAAAGAGAGCTCTTGAGTGATTTCTGACTTTGTTGGTTTGTTCCTTAAGACATTTGTATTAGTAGGGTGAAAAAGGTCAGATTGTTCTCTGCTGCTTCAGTTCTTGTAGATCTTCAGGGGTGTTGAGCTTTCTGGTTGTACTTTTGCTTTGTTGAGTTCAGTATAATATCAAGGAGTAGAGCGCTTTTCTTTCATGGATCTTGAAGTGAGGTAGGCTAGCATGTTAATTGTGTTGCAGGAAATCTGGTTATAGTAGGTGGTGCGTTCTTCAGTAGAGTGGACAGTGGTTGGTGGTGCAACTAAAGTTAGGTTCCTGCAGCAGTTCCTGAGTGGAGAGGTATTTTACAAGTTTCTGCATAGTTTTATTGGTGGATGTTGGCCTTTTTTGTGAATGTCCAGAATATATATTGGAATGGTGTTGCATAGTGGTCAAACCAGTCACATTTGAATGAAATAACGTTGGATAAGTTGGAGAGCAACAATGAGATCTAGGGTGTTGTCACTGATGTGGACTGGAAAGAGACAAGGTGAGAGAAATCATGAATAGTGCTGATTTGATTGAGTTTCAAGGAGATAGAGTATTTCTTGATGTTCCACTGGAAAACAAACAATATGTTTGAGTAGTGAGAAAGCATTTAAGTAATGAGCTCATATAAGTGGTCTGGAAAGGAGGGATTAGGGGGGCAGTAAAGAAGCACATGATATGAAAAGAGATTGTGTTCCCCGGTTAGGTTTTGTACTTACTGAGAGATGTTCGAAGGAAGAGAATAGCACAAGTCACTTTATTGTTGTGAGGATGGTAGGCCACCTTAATTTTTGTTGGATCTATGCTTGTGAGGAAAAAGCAACCATCTGGAATCAGGATGTCAAATGACATAGTGGAAGAGGAGGAAACCATATTTCAGTGATGAAGACCAGGTATAAAGAGCGGGATGTGTTAAGGTAGGCAATTTCTAAAGCATACCCATAGGCAGAGTCGAATAAAACATTTCTTCTTGTGTTTTCAATCAAAACAGATAGCTTGTTCATCTTTTGCACAATACAGTACAATTACTTAGCCCTTCATTATAAGGAAGGCTCCCTGTTTTCAGTTTTTACTGATTTGTACAGATAAATACAGACAGAAAACCATTTATTTTCCTGTCTGTATTTATTTTTAAATGTAGATAAAAACGGAAATCGGGATCTTTTCTCAGCAATTCTAAATACTGTCAGTCATGACTGTCAGGCCAATAGCTGTGCGGATTGACAGGTAAATAGGTTAAAAAATAAAGACTTTAATAATGATGCTTAAAGAGCTGTGTACATGATACTAAAAGATTCGTATTTTCATAAACATTTATTGATGTATTATCTATGGGTCTTAATATCATTGAAAACTGGCAGACATTAAAAAAAGAATGTACATTTTTCGGGTAAATAAATATGGAAATATACCAGTTTCATCTTAATTTTTTGACCAAATCTAAAAGAAATACAGATAAAATAAGTATGGATAAATACACACGGAAATATAAAAAAAAATACCATAAAACCCGGGGATACTGCAAGTCGTGGGCACAGCGGTACAGATTATGGTAGGTTTCATAAATGTTAAGTTTGAAAAAGTTTTTAATGAGACTTCATTAAAAAGTGTGCAGGCCTTTTCAAATTTGATCTTCATTTTAAATCATTTGTTGAATTGAGGCCAGCTACTCCTATCTAGAAGATAGCATTGTATGAAATATTTGGAGCAGTTTTTGGTTTCTCTGTCTAAATGGGGTTCATACCTTTTGACGAGTTGTTCAAAGTTTACATACGAAAGTGTCTTCAAACAATGACTTACGGAATAAGAGGTATTAGAATTGGGGAGGGAAGAGACTAGATTTCTGCAGTAACTATTAGGTTTACATAATTATACACTCTCATTTTCCATCTGTAAGGAGTTTGGCTTGAGCTCATTGGCGTGTTATATTAAACTCACCCGTTTTCTCTTGTCGATTTCTACATTAAGCAAACTAGAAATAACCTAATTTTGTTTGATAGTCTTTATTTGAATAATTTTCTCAAAATTCACTGGATGAAATAAATTAACAAGCATTGGCAAAGCCAATCGGTCGCTCCTTTTGGACCTATTTTCTTTGCCAATGGTGTTTGACTAAGCCGCGCAACATGCACCAAAATAAAAAAAAGTGTGATGACTTGTAATGTCTTTTCATAGTCGTGTGCATGTGTGATACATATGTGCATCCATAAGTCACCACGCATGGGGACGCCTGATGCGAGTGCCACTGGATTTACCAATCCATGATGGATCAGTAAATTAAAAAGAAAAAACAGAGGCGCTCGTAGCTGAGCAGGAGGAGGCCCAAAAAAATAATTATAATTCAAGGGAGGGGTGGAGAAAGCAATAGATGACCTTGAGGATATGATGAGGGACCAGAGCTAGAAAACACATGCAGTCTCATGGAGTGCTAAAAGAAAAAGTAGTTCCCTAAATGTGAGCAATGGAAGGATACAAGGCAGCCAATCAAAATGGTGGTAAAGGAGTTCTACTTCAAGCGAGGGCCCAGCAGTTGATAGGGAAGGAATGCCATTGAATATAATGCAAGCATATGAGTGACAACAAAGGCAACCAGTGGTAAGCAATTGTTTGAGCAAAATCCTCTGTACTTTTTTGGTATTTTTAGAATACAGCTAAAACACAGCTAAAAGCTGTCTGGTAGGTGAGACCTAAAAAGTGCCTGCGCTCATACAAAGTTGTACCCCAAACCCACCGCATGCAATTATGTGATTGACAATTTGTAAATGCCGATAGGAAACAATGTAGCAGGTCCATTCTCAGCCGTGAAGCCACTAAATTTAAGACTTGTCAAACAAACACAACTTATTTTTTTCTGGGCTGACATCACTGTATCAATAATTACAGGAATCTAAAAAACAATTGTACATTAACATACACTTCACAGTAAATGGTTGCATTGCTCTCAGCATACCTCGAACTCAAAAACATACACTTTTTGATTGGTCTGAAACACCACACCCTCGTTAATCATCATCATGGAATTTATAATGGGCTTTACTTCCCAAAAGGATCCAAGCCCTCGTTTTCGACACAGGTCATTCTGTTAATCTGAGGGTTGTGTGTTCTGAAGAGTTTCTCTACAGCCTTCAATCTCCATCTTAATGTCTACAAAATTGAGATTTTAAGTACTTAGTATGTAGGTACCCAAGTGTACACACTACAAAGCAGTGCTGCAGTGCTGCAGTGCCACACCTGGTTCAGATTGTGTGCTATACAAATTCTGAATAACAATATGACGGTCTTATGAAGCATGCCAACCCTTCCACTTGAACATGCTGCTTATCTTCATGTGATAGAACACACTCATACCTTTGCGTTCACCCCTTACACACACATCTTTCCTCCCACCACCCCAGAGTCCCTTGTACAATGACATGGAACTGTTCCATGGAATTATAGAGTGCAGTATTAACTGGTGTTATCCTGAGGCAGTACACAAAGATTTTGCTCCTAATTCTCCGTAAAGCGATCTGCCGCCCAATTGGGATCTTTATGGGGGAAAATGCAGAGATTATATCTGATAATCCCTTACATTGGCAAAGTAACAATAAAATTGCCCCTGAAAGTATGTTCGATAACCTCAAAGGCTATTCCTTTAACCCAAGGAAGAAGAAACAACCTCAGATTAATAAATATTTCCCTAGCGGGGTATCAACATACATTTTTAACATGGCGTCATGACACCGAGGACTACTTAAGCAAACCACATACTAACTTGGAAACTGACTTGACTAGACTCCTGACTGCTTAGTGGACCTGCTCAGACACCCGGAACACCACCCTTATCTGTCGAAGGAAGTGAAACACGTGCTCTCAACGTCTGAAACTTCAACAGGAGAGGAGCCAATTAAATTGTTGAAATTCACTACTGCTTTCAGCTAATATGACCAGTCCTGGAAATTTCATTATCTGGATAAATTAGAACTGTCTCAATACTTATATGCAACTTGTGTAATGTTCTAAAGATGAATGTAATCATTTGCTGGTTGCCATGTCTCTATATATGAAATGTCATGTACTTTATACTTGGAAACTGAGTAAAACAAACCCTCTAAAACCTCCAGCAAACACCACTGGTATAAGAGAACAGCATTTATTTTGTAATAAGTCACAAAAACTGATAGAATCTATAGACTCTATCAATTATGCTCCAATTCCGCTGAATAACAAATCAGAAATGGAATAATTGTTAAGACTGAACATATTTGATACCTCACCTGGGATGTAGCACCAAGCACCCACCGATCATGATTTATGTCGCCACAATCTGCTTAAATGTGAATGTGAACCCTTCTATATCGGTCACGTTTCTGCCAGAAAGGCTCTAACGTAGCCTTTTAAAAGTACTATTTTTGAAAAGCAGTTCCTGGAATGGTACATACTTTGCATGGACTTTTACCATATGTTAAAGCTGACTCTTCTACTAACTGAATTATTTCGTTGTCTGAACAACACAGAAGTATCTTCCTCGAGTTACACCCCAGGGTATCCGAATACACACTGTTAAACGTATTTCAATGTCAGAATATTAATCTTCCTTTAGCCCCACGCTGCACATGTTCAAGTGGCTGAGAGATTCCTTTAGATTAGAACCAAGGTTGAAAAACATGCAACAGGTGTGACGGCTCAATTTCTGCACCATGGTAGGATGATTTTCCTCTCGCGTCCAGCATTACCATTGTAAGATTTTTTGGGCTGTCAGCTGTTAAAACCCTAGCCTTAAACCTTCAAGAAACCTGAATAACAAAAAGGTAGCACAGTCAGCTGTGTTTCCACAAAAATATAGGGCCAGATGTACGACCATCCCATTTTGCGACTCGCAAATTGCGATTTTTAGCGACTCGCAATTTGCGACTCGCAAAATGGAATGTATAACATTGTCTGAGACACTGTTTGCTGTTCCCAAATGGGTCGCAAGGGACCTGCCTCATTAATATTCATGAGGCATGTCGCAATTTGCGACCCATTGGGAATGGCCGGCACTCACAGGGATGGTGGCCTGCTCGGGTCAGAAGACCACCATGTCTGTGACTTTTTCAATAAAGCAGGGTTTTTTTGGGAAATGCAGCCCGTTTTCCTTAAAGGAAAACGGAATGCGTTTCAAAAAGAAAAATGAAACGTTTCAGTCTCATTTTTCAAGAGCAGGCAGTGGTCTGTGGGACCAATGCCGGCTCGTAAAAAATATTTGCGCCCACATTCGAAAAGGGGAAGGGGTCTCTTGGGGACCCCTTTCCATTTACGACTAGTTTACCACCAACTTTCCATTGGTGGTAAAATGTGAATGTTTTGCGACCACTTTTCGGTCACAAAACATCCATACATGGCACTTCGAGTCGCCATTAGGAAGGGATGCCCTTGGCACGCCCCGTCCTAATAGCGAGTCACAAACCCTATTTTGGAAGTTCGGTAAAAGGTCACTAACTCTCAAAATGGGGTTTGTAAATGCCACAGACCTATTTAGCGTTCGCAAACAGCCTGATTTCCCATTTGCGACAGCTAAAAATGGTCGTACATGTAGCCCATAATGTTCTAAACTGCATTAGAGACCCCTGAAGTGCAAAGCACATTAACCATGGACAAACACACAGATGCCTAAGAATTGTAGCTTTTAACAAAACCAGACTCCGGCCTGTGATTAATCTTCAAAACTAGAGCGGGTAGTTAAGAGATTAAGTTAGTGCTGCAAGACCACACCTAAGGCACCTAAGGTAGAATTGCACTATATAAATAGATGTGATATAATATGAATTTTTTAAAAAGTGGTGACTCATCAATTTGATGAAGTGTGAATAAAGCAATACCTTCTTGCAGATAAAGCAATCCTAGATTAACATCACATTTATATCAGCTGCTGGTTGTGTCACAAACGTGAATGGATGTCAGATTCATGGCCAAAAATTACCAGGGCATGAAATGGCTGCTTTTAAGGTAGATGAGCACAAGCCTTTTGCCCTAAGGATACCAAGTAGATTTAAAGAGCAAGAGAGGAGACATATAAATAATAGGTCAACGTTTCTGCTACTCACTCTTATGTCTAGGCAAAGTTAACAGCTACAGTCCCTTAGCTCCTAACACAGCAAAGAAAGCTAGCATTGACAATGTCGACAGGTCTCGCCTGTACAAGATCTTTTGGCTTTGCCAATTTTTTTTTATACATGTTGCATAGCAGCACGGGCTGCTGTATAACATTGCTTGAAGTCAATAAAAAAACACTGTCACGGCCAGCGTTGACTGCATTCTAGCTCTTTTTTTTGAGCCATGTTGCACAGCAGTCTGCTCTACTGTGCAATATGTTAAAAAAAAAAAAGGAGGGGGAAGCAACATGAGGACGATGTGGGGGAGAAGGGAGTGAGTACCAGACAGGGGCAGTAACATATAGAAGGGATTGGTGGGAGGAGAAAGAAAAAATAGTATCTCAATCACAGTGTAAACAGTGGACAGGCATTGATTAAGTTAAATCAATCTGCAGTGGAGAAGCAAGGGGGCAGGGGAGTGGTCTGCCCCAGGCGGCACGAGTTTTGGTGACAGCGGCCTCACCTGCTCATACCTGCAGTATCTGGGCAGGCATCATTACCCCCCCGTTCTACATTTGGCTGCAGCGGGGTGGCAAACGCAACAGAGATCTCGTCAGCAATCCCCCCCTGCTCTTCACTCCAGCCGCTGTGGGGCAGCAAACTCGGGGACCACCACGGGCGGCCGAAGGGCTAGCTACGCCACTGTCAATCTGTATTTGGTCTATGCTCCACAGGAAGGAGCAAAAGTGATGCTTGGCTTGAGTTGGCCAATTAGGAGGCAGCAAAGAAGAGTGACACTGAAGTCAACAAATGGTAATCAATAGGCGAGCTCCAAGCTCTGTATTGTAAACAATAACATCTTGCAAGCGAGAGCGCATGCGCTGTCTCTGGCTTGACCTAAAAATGTTTAACAATTAGCCTGTTGACTCTGAAAACACCAAGAACTAGCTTTTCTATCCAAGGGAAAGAAGCAATGGAAAACACTGTCATAGGAGGCAGACAGCAAGCACAGAACAGCAATAACCAATAAAATGTTTGGACCCTACGACTGAGGCAGGTTGGAGAGAGAAAGAGAAACTATACTTCTTTGAGGGTGGGAGGGTGTAAACTGTAAACTACAAAACGGCAAGTATTTTAGCTGGGAAATTCAGCAGGGAAGAAATTCAACCGTAGACCAATGGCCCAAGAGCTGGAAAACATGTTTGGTCACGGTGCAACATGTAACCTGAGAGACAAGACCAAAATGCAAGTTTTGCAGACAAATGGAAAGCAGACCGACAGTAAGTTAGGAGGGCGGGGGCAACTAGTTTATGGTAGTTTAAACGGGAAGTGAACTCTATGGATGCTGGAGAATATCCAACAGCATTTCATGAACACTCCACAAGACTATGTTTAAAGAAGTCCTGCCATTTGAAATGCAGGAGTTGTACGCGTTCATGACCACGCACATCATAAATGGTGCAATGGCCTCTGTTTTTTTAATGAACTGATTAATTTCAGATCGACAAATGAAAGAAGTAGTAGCGAGAACACGCTTTTTTAATCGTAATTTAAAAAAAAAAAAAAGCACTATGGCAGCGGAGTAGCGTGTGTGGGAGGAGAAGAAAGTACATGACAGAGCTACACGGAGGATCATGGAGAAGCACACAAGAAACTGCAACACAGGGGATGGGGAGTGGAAAAGCATTCTGACAAAAGAGCAAAATAAAGCAATAGGAGGGCATGCATGAGAGAGAACATCTGGAGTGGGGCAGAGAGAAGAACAGAGGGTAGGGAAGCCGCTGGATGAGAGAGAACAACATAGAAGAGGCAGTGGGGAGGGAGTAGAGAGAAGCAAACGAGAGAGACAAATGGAAAACACATGCACTCTCATTGAGCACTTAGGCAGAAAGAAAAAAGTAGTTGCCTAAAAGTGAGCGGTGAAAGGATACAAGTAAAGAAGATGTGCTCCAAGAGAGGAACAAATATAGATGGACAAGGAAAGCCACTGAATAAGAAGCAAGCAAAGGAGGGTGACTGTAAAGCCAACCAATTGTAAGCAAATGGAGGGCTTTAACACCCTGTAGGTTTTTGGTAAGCTGACAGTAGGTCTTTTTCAACCAGACAGCTGCACTGTCTGGTACACTTGACCTAAAAATTCTTTAACTGCGGAGTTCTAAGTATTTTTTCCAACATAGTAGAATGAAAAGAGATGGTACAGAGATAAGTAACCCCTTGTCTGGGACCATTTGTTTCTGAAACCACAAGCTGGTTAGTGGCACTTTTGTTTTGCTATTATATATAGTGCTAACTTAACCTGAGGACATTAGCACACTCTGCAAGAGAACCAGGCTAGTTACACATTTCAAGACATTTTGGAGCCTAATCACAAAGGTACACATGAGTTGAGCAAATCTGTACCTGTAAATTTGCTCTTACACTTTGGAGTAAATGTACTACATTTGGCTATTCACCATTTCTGAATTTAAATTTACTCCAAAGCGTAGACTCTCATGTCTCCACCCCCTGAAACTAGGGGGTGGAGCCAAATTTACGAGCGTAAAGTTACTACTTGAAACTTATCACATGTAGCTGGAGATTTCCCCCACTGTGGTGGACATCGCTTCCACCGTAGTAGAGATCTCCCTTGGAAAAGAATAGGGAAGGTGATTAAAGTTTATTAATTTACAAAATATATATTTTAAAAAATCTATACTTTATTTTATTGTAAAATATAAATGTAAAATAAATCAATATCATTCTTTTTAAGCTAGAACTAATAAAATAAAATGTTAGAACACATTATCTCTTCAAAATAAATGTTTCCAAAATACTTTTTTTTAAATATATTAATTTAGCACCCAGTTTCCCTTAGAGCTTCTAAGGGATAGCGAGTCAGCCTGCAGTGAGCTGCTGTGGAGGATGTCACTTTTTACTTGTAATAGGTTATCACATGCTCACAATGACATAAGTTATAATTTCTTATTGGCTCATTTGGCCCAAAGACTTCACCTGTCATAAGAAAGTAGTGAACAGTTCATTTGCATATTATATACTCCCATATAGTGCATTACTGTTTCCTCCCAAAACATCTACTGTGTGGTGGTTTTTAGGAGAAAGTACGACATACAGATTGTATGGTGCGACAGTGTGCTGGTTTTATGTAATACTTTGCAACGTCCTTTGTAAACATCAAAAGTGGCATTTGGGGACTTGGCCCTCTCTGCAGTGTCACCCCTAAACTTTTTTCCTTCTCCCCCTCCTGTTTCTGAATTTCATTTTTGTTGTCATTAGTACTCTGTGCGCTTAACCACTGCTAACCAGTGCTAAAGGGCTTGTACTCTCTCCTTTAAACCTGGTAGTACTGGCTTACACCCAATTGGCACATTATATTTAAATATAACTCCCTAGTAAAGTGGTACTACAGGTACCCAGGGCCTGTAAAGTAAATGCTACTACTGGGTCTGAAGCACTTATTGTGCAATCCACTTAAGTGGCCCTTTACAACATGTCTCAGGCTTGCCATTGCAATCTGTGTGCAGTTTTAAACTGCCAATTCAACATGGCAAAATAAACCTTTTGCAATGCCTAAACATCCCTTTTTAATACATATAACGTACCTCTATGGTAGGTCCTAAACAGCCCACAGGGCAGGGTGCATTGTATTTAAAAGGAGGGACGTGTTTTTATTCACATGTCCTGGTAATGAATAACTTTGAAATTCATTTTTCACTACTGTGAATCCTACCTCTCCCATAGGATAACATTGGTTTACCTATTTACAGTTAATAAGTGCTAATGTTTGATTGGGAACAGGTAGAACTGTCATGTTTGGTCTTTAAAGAATTGTAAATTAAAAGCTTATTTAATGGTAAAGTCAGATTTTTAAGTCACAATTCTGAAAATGCCACTTTTAGAAAGTTGGCATTTTCTTGTCCTAACCATTTGATGCATGCAGCCTGTGTCCTGGGTCACATGACTATGAATAGTTCGCACTTGGGCTTTGTGTATCCCTCCCAGACAGTGAGACACAGGGGGACTAGGTGTTGGCAGAATGGGCCATCCTGCCAGGATGGGTGAGTCAGAGCAGTTTCCTGCCCCACTTACCTTTCAAAGGGCTGTCTCCAGCACACTCAGAAAGGACCCTGACAGTAGCCTATTGATGCCCTGGACCACTTGTAGCCTGGGCAGGGGAAAGAAGGAAATTTCTAGAACCAGATTGGGGTGGGGTTAGAGCCAGATGTTTCTCCCACTTCAAAGGCTGGCACCAGGCATAAATATTGGATGCTCAGACCAACTCTTCTGTACACTGCTGGACCTGTGGAAGAATTCAGAAAGACTGTCTTGCACTTAGAGGACTGCCCTGCTGCTTGGGGCCTGCCTTTTTCTTCAGAGGACTGTGCTGCTGCTTAAAGGAGAAAGGACCATCTCCTTCAATCAATCAATCAGGGGGTTTAGAGCGTGCTACTCATCTGTGAGGGTCTCAAGGCGCTGGAGGGGTGTGGGGGGGTGCAGCTTCGGTTCAGTCGAAGAGCCAGGTCTTGAAGCCCTTCCTGAAGGTGTGCAGAGTAGGGGAGCGTCTGATGTTGACTGGGAGCTTGTTCCAGGCTTTGGCTGCGATGCAGGAGAAGGCTCTTCCACCCACTCTGGTTCTGCGGATGTGCGGGGTTTCTGCCAGGGCGAGGTCGGCGGAGCGGAGTTTCCTTTTGGGCAGGGCTGGACTGGCCGTGCGGGCACCGGGCATTTCCCTGGTGGGACGCCAGGGTGGGGGCCGGTTTTGGGCCCCTGGGGGGCCGTTTTTGTTACAGGGCCGTTTTTGCAGCATGGCTGCAATATCGGCCCCTGTAACAAAATCGGCTGAAACCAACCCTGGCAAACAGCTCGGCCACACCCCCAACACCCCAGGGGGCCGGCCGAGCACTTTGCCAGGGCCGGTTTCGGTTCCCAGTCCGGCCCTGCTTTTGGGTACGTGGAAGGAGACTCTTTCGTTGAGGTATTTGGGTCCGATGTTGTGGAGGGATTTGTAGACGTGAGTGAGTAACTTGAAGGTTACTCTGTTCTCGACGGGGAGCCAGTGGAGGTCTTGCAAGTGTTGGGTGATGTGTTCATGTCGTGGGATGCCGAGGACGAGTCTGGCCGCGGTGTTCTGCATGGTCTGGAGTTTGTGTAGCAGGGATTTGTTGATTCCAGCGTAGAGGGCGTTTCCGTAGTCCAGTCTGCTTGTTATGAGTGCTTGGGTGACGGTCTTTCTGGCTTTGGGGCGGATCCACTTGAAGGTCTTGCGGAGGGTGTTGAAGCAGGTGGAGGCGACGGCGTTGATCTGTCGGGTCATGGTGAGGGAGGAGTCGAGTATGATGCAGAGGTTCTGAGTGTGGTCCGTGGGGGTGGGGGGGGTCCCGAGCGCGGAGGGCCACCAGGAGTTGTCCCACGCTGAGGGGGAGGGTCTGAGGACTCGGACTTCTGTCTTCTCCGAGTTGAGTTTCAGACAGCTGCTGCTCATCCAAGCTGCAATGTCTTTCCTTCCTTCCTGGAAGCGGAGTCTGGTGGATTTGGGGTCCTTCGTGAGGGAGAGGATGAGCTGGGTGTCGTCGGCGTAGGATACAATGCGGAGTCCATGCTGTCTGACGATGGCGGCGAGGGGGGCCATGTAGATGTTGAAGAGCGTGGGACTGAGCGATAATCCTTGTGGTACTCCGCAGTTGATCTCTGGGGGTTTGGAGAGAAAAGGTGGGAGTCTGATCCTTTGGGTTCTGCCGGCGAGGAAGAAGCGGAGCCAGTCAAGGGCGGTTCCCTGTATTCCGGAGTCGTGGAGTCTAGCTGCGAGGGTGCGGTGGGAGACGGTGTAGAAGGCTGCGGAGAGGTCAAGTAGGATGAGGGCTGCGGTGTGGCCTTGGTCGAGGAGCGTGCAGATGTCGTCTGTGGCAGCGAGGAGGGCGTTCTCGGTGCTGTGGTTGCTGCGGAATCCGGATTGGGAGGGGTCGAGGATGGAGTTCTCTTCGATGAAGTTTGTCAGCTGGATGTTGACGATCTTCTCAGTGACTTTGGCTGCGAAGGGAAGGAGAGAGATGGGTCTGTTGTTCTTCAGGTCTGTCGGGTCTGCAGAGGGTTTCTTGAGGAGGGGCTTGACTTCTGCGCATTTCCAGTCGTCGGGGAAAGTGCCAGATTCGAAGGTGGCGTTGATGGTGCGTCGAAGCTGGGGCGCTATGGCGGCGGCGGCTCTGTGGAAGATGTGCGGAGGGCAGGGGTCCGTAGGGGCTCCCGAGTGGGTGCTCTTCATGGTCGTGGTGGTGTCTTCGGTGGTGGCCAGGGTCCAGGCGGTGATGGTGGGCCAGCTGTCGCCGCTGGAGGGAAGGGTGGTTTCTGCAGTTTGCTCGCTGAAATTGTGTAGAGGGCTTTGATTTTCAGGTGGAAGAAGGAGCCAAGCTTGTTGCGGAGGTCTTGGGAGCGAGTGACGTCTGTGGCTTCGCTGTGGTGCTTGGTGAGTTGCTGGATGATGTTGAAGAGTTCCTTTGAGTTGTAGGAGTTGGTCAGGATTTTGTTCCGGATGAAGGTCTTCTTTGTGGATCTTATGCGTTGATGGTAGTCTGTCATGGCGTTCTTCTGGTGGTCAGGTCTTCCATGGTTTTGCTGTTTCTCCATCATTTTTCGAGATGTCTGTAGGAGCGTCTGGCTTCTTGGAGGTCGTAGGTGAACCAGGTGGCCTTCAAGGGGCTTTGTCTATCGGTGGTGCGGAGGGGTGCGAGTTTGTCTGTGCAGTTGGTGATCCAGTGGTGTAGTTCCTTGGCTGCAGAGTTGGCGTCGGTCGAGGTGGGGGGGGTTGTAGCTGAGGGTGGAGTTGAGGTGCTCCTCTGTGACCTTACTCCAGTTCCTTTGCGGAGGGTTAGGGGTGGGTTTGAGAGCGGTGGCAGTGTTGAAAGAGAAGTGTACACAGTGGTGGTCCATCCAGAGGGGCTGCGTGGTGTGGCTGAAGCGGATGTTGTTCCCACCTGCAAAGAGGGGGTTGAGGGTGTGTCCTGCCTTGTGGATAGGGGTGGTGATGAGCTGTTTCAGTCCGATGTTGGCGAGGTTGTCCAGGAGGGCGGTGGAGTTGGGGTCGCTGAGGTTGTCGAGGTGGAAGTTCAGGTCTCCGATGAGTATGTAGTCCATGGAGGCGATGGTGTGGGGTGCGATGAGGTCAGCAATAGTAGTGGCGAACGATGCGCGGGGTCCGGGCGTTCTGTTGGCGAGGGTGCCGCGAAGAGTGGTTCTAGGGCTGGTCTGGATCTGGAAGTGAAGGTGTTCGGTGGTGGCGGAGGGGTCGCTCGTAGTGGAGGTTGAGAGTCAGAGGGAGCTCTTGTGTGCGATGGCGAGTCCTCCTCCTGGGCGGTTGGGGCGGTCCTTCCTTTGGATCTTGTAGCCGTCGGGAATGGCGGTGGCCATGTCGGGGGCGGAGGAGGTGTTGGTCCAGGTTTCCGTGAAGAAGGCGACATCAGGCGAGAGGGTGTCGAGGAGGTCCCAGATCTCTACGGCATGTCTGTGCAGGGAGCGCACGTTGAGGAGGATGCTCTTCAGGGCTTCGGTATTGTTGGTGTCCGGCGTGGGGACGGCGGCCGTGGCGGTGTGGAGGGTGGTGAAGGTTCGGCTGCAGGAGAACTGGCCGTGGGTGGTGTTCGGCGTGGACAGCTGGCAGTTGTTGATCCTTCCGGGGTTGAGTGCGAGGAGGGCAGCTGAGTCGTAGTGGTGGGTGGTCGGAGATCCAGGGTCTCTGGCACTGGTCGCGGTCGGGTCACCGACGGGCGCAGACGGGCTTGCCTTAAGCGGGCCTTCGGCGCACCAGCGGCACGCCCACTCCGGGCAGTCGCCATTAAATAGGGAAGGGGGAGGGAAGCGCAGCTGGGAGGCAGGAGCGGGAACCGGCAGGGGGGGAGGGGTTGCGGGGCAGCAGCGGCGGGGAAGAAGGACGCGAAAACGGGCAGAGAACAAGGGCACAAACAACAGGAAGACTGAAACAGAGAAAACTGAACAAGGGCAAAGCTACAAAATAAAAGACAGACAAAGACAGAAAGCGGGTACAAACACAAGGACAGACAGACAGCAGCGGACCAGCAGATGAGCAAGGCTCTCCCACTGGACCTCCAGGGATGAGGTGCAGGCAGGATCCTGCGGGTGGAGGAGGGCCTCGAACACCTACCAGCAACAGGTGAGTGTGGTCAGCGGCAGGCAGCACAACAGCGGAGCTGCTGGGGGAGAGAGCAGGTCTCTGACCAGGAGGTCCCAGGAAGACCCGAGTGTCTCCGAGGGTCAGTTAGTTGACCTCCTGTTCTGAGCTACATGGACACAACACGCTCTACAGGCCTCCCTCCAGCTACTCTGTTGTTCTGCTGCAAATGAAGCTGCCTGAGCAATGCAAGCCTCTGTTAGAGTGAGTCTCTGATCCCCAAGACGCGCCTCCCCAGGTCCAGGACCCGAGGCTGGCATCAGAGGAGACTACTGAAGCTTTGGGCTCTTTGCGACAGCGAACAGGCCCATTTGTGTTGAGACTCTGCTGCCCACGATGACCACCAACACGAAGCTCCCGTGAATCTGACACTTTGCGTTACAGAAACTGCCAGCAACGACTGGTAACACATGGTCTGCACTGCGCGCCAAAGCACAGAGAGCCCGCGCTGACTTCCAATGCGAAGCTCCAGCAACGACCGTCCGTGACGCCCGACCAGATCTTCGCGCTACAGCAATGACCATCCCCAGCGCCAGGCCTGCTCTTTGCCCTACCGCGAAGACCTTCCTACTCCTCGTGACCTTCTCCACCGTGAACTGGATTCTTCGCTCCGGACTCTGAGAAAGTGGGACTAACCTGGTGCCTGTATTCGGTCTGTGCTCCATCGTGGTTGTGCTGAACTTGTGATTTTCCCCTAGTCTTGCACAACCAGATGAGCACGAGGGGCACTTTGTGCTTTTGGGTGCTATACTTAGCTAAAACTTCGAAATTGAATATCTCTGGTTCTTGTTCTACTGATTGCATTTTTTTCTTTCTGGTATCAAATAATTTTTTACATTTTACTCTATTTTTCTAAATTGGTGTGAGATTTTTCTTGTGTCTTCACTTTATTAATGTTCGCGTGCTGCATAAATACTTTACACATTGCCTCTAAGTTAAGCCTGACTGCTTTTGTGCCAAGCTACCGTAGGGTTAGCACAGGTTAATTTAGTGACTGTTGTGGTTCACCCTGACACGGATTGTGGTTGCTGCTTAAGAGCTTCCAACCCCCTCAACCAATAACCACATTTCCTACAGCAGTATTTGATTGTTTTTGAAAGATGCCCTTCTCGTTCTATGTTGTGTGATTTGTTGTTGGGAAAATGGCCTTATGACTGGACACAGTTCTTAGTAAGCATCTGAGTTTACTCATTGGGTAGCATAGTGTGATTTGTTGTTTTGAAGAATAAATTATGGTTTCACAGGATTCTTCTCAATTAAATTATGTTATGGCACTGTGGTAAATATACTGTGGGGCACCATGCAATTCTTAACAACCACACCAGGTAGCTGTATGTGACTGCCTGCCTGGAAAGGTAATTGATTAACAGAGCTACTTTCTTCACAGACAGAATAATACTTCAATCGGCTATAAAGAAAGATAACTAAACCCCTTTGTGGAAAGAAAAGAGAATTAAAAAAAAATCAATGGAGACTTGAAAGAGCTGGCAATTGATATACAACCAGTGTACAATAATACATGTAATGCCCATAAGGTATAATAAGTGAGAACACAACGCCTCCATGAAGATAAAAGCAAATTGCCTCTGTCCATATATTTTTTTCTGAGCTTGGCTCATACTCATGCCTTCTTTGCCCCTAATCTCCACTGTGTCAGTGTGTGAATGTGCTTCAGGAACATTTCTCACCATACCGCTATTTGCTTTTTATTGTTTGGTAATAGTTGGGTCTGGATCTAGAAGAACTGGAAGAAATAGAGGAGGACGCCGGCCTTGGTAATGGAGGACTGGGTCGTTTGGCAGGTAATACATAACGTTTTGAAAAATATGTCACTTTTCCTGCATGTGCATTGATATTGCAGATGTTGAAAACAAAATATTGAATACTCTCAGTTGGTGTTAGATGAAGGCAAAGAATGTTTATTCAGTCATTTCATGTCGAATATCTTCAGTCTTCCCCATTTCACCTTGAGAATGGTAGAAACTGCTTGTTTGTCTTGAGCCACTACAAAATTGAGAATCCTAGATTCATTTAATATTTTTGTCTATGTATTCATTTATGGAATTGGTAGAGTGCTCACACCACTGTGGGAGTGTATCAAAGCTAAGAGTATGCGGTGAGATATAAGGAACCAGTTAACTGGTTGGGCCTACTCCTATATGCGGACCTTGACCAGAAGTCGGAGTTGATAGGAAGAGCAGAACAGCCCATCTGGACTTGAAGAATAGTCGCTTCATTTTGATGGACGCTGTAAAGGAGTTCCAAGGTGAGGAGCCTTGGTTGTGCAAGGCTTTTCCCCCTTACATGTATCTTGTATTATTACGGAAAACAGCATGCTCAGGGAACCTGACCTAACGTATCTGAAGTGAAAGGAACACTGTGTAGAGATAGACTACGGCTCGCCTTTTCTGGATTTGGCACAACACATTGAAATTTGCTTACTCCTTGATAGGAGGAATCACCTTGGCTGCTGTGATGTGGCTGCAGAAGATAAATCAGACGGCAGAAATAAGAGCCCTCCGGTGTTTCGATGGGTTTGAAGGATTTTCCGCATAGATGTTATTGGTGTAGTCTAGATGTGACATTATCACTTGTATTATCTTTGCTGTGGGAAGTGTAGTGGGAGACGTTTGCAGAACCTACAGGTAGTACAAGAAGGGTTTTACGACATTATTGACTAGTGGGTCATATTGAAGGTTGCTATCAAAAATGACTCCCACTTTGCAAACCTTGTGCGTTGGATAAGAGGAACTGCCCACTGTGAGGAGTGCACAGTCAAAGTCAAGGATATACAGAACAGGGCAGATATTTGTTACAACACCTGTAGGGGACTGCTCAGTGGTGAGCCCGTGCCCCCCCCCCCTCCCATTCGTCTAATAATCAATGTTCACTGCCCACCTGTGTTAATGGTCGGCAGTGCGAGTCTGATTGGGTCCTTTACTTGTGCTTGTTTCACCTGTTTCCTTGTATTTTTGTTCTTCCTTTTCTTGCCCATCATTGTTATATGGTTGGCAACTTTTGTTTTCTGAACAGACTATAACTCTTTCTATTGTACTGTCTAAATACTCCTCTTTGTAAAAGCAAGGGGATATCTCCTGAGAGCAGCAACTATGTGGATTGACTGTTATATCAGATAAGACTGGAATAGATTGTTAATTATTGAAAATATGTATATAATGCTCTCTAGATGGCCTACTATCTCATGATACAATGCTGTAATTCATAACAATATAAAATGCCAATAAACAGAAGTTTAAAAAAAAAGGATGTACAGAACATGATTAGTTTAGGATCTCCATCTCTGAGGTATAAAAGCACAAAATTTGACTGCAGCCATGATAATGTTTCCTGAAGGTAATAAGTTTGCTGGCGAATCTAGCCAGCCTTCTATAATTGGATGCAAATTTGTGTGTCTGGTGGCCAAGTTGTAACTGCCATACAAGTGCATCAGTAACACCATGCACACATTGAATATTTTTAGTGAAAAGGTTGATCAATGTGACATCCCAGAACGAACTTAATGGTGGATGATAGCCTCAATTTTGCAGGGTAGTGATAGGGCTCTCAGTATTTCCATGCACTCACTTTGCTATCTATCGAATTGAAGGTGTGCTTCTACTTATTTTACATTTTTAGGCATTTATGACCTATGAAGAAATTACTGTGGGGCTTGTAAAGGATAATCCCCTTTATTATTTGAGCTTCCGTCTGTCACTGCTTCTCTTATTAACCTTTGATTATCTTTTTTTATATCTCCCATCAGCTTCTCCTTAGAGCACCTGATATATCCCACTTTATAATTGTATTTTTCTCAGTTTTCTTAGTCCCTCTGTTGATTATCTTGCTTGTTGTCCAGTAGAAGGCTATATCTGTGCTAAGAATTTTACTCAGCCTGCCCCCTCATATCAATGGGTTAAGGGCATTCATTTAAGAATGAAAAGCATTATCCTGTCGGGTAACGTCCCCCGATTGCACAGCCAAACTCCTGTAAGGAGGTTCATCCAATGTTATTCAATCAATACACAGCAGTGATCATTAAAGTGATGTTTATTCAATACTATATCTTGAGATCAAATTCTTTCAACAGGGTAGTTGTTCAAAACCCGATAGTAGTTCAAACCCAATGCATTTCGGGCAAACCCTTCGTCAGGGGAAATTACGTCTAAAAAATGAAATGGAGAACTGCAGATGTAAAAACAAGCTAATGGATACGTAGCTGGGTTAAATGGTGGTAAAGCAAAAACACCTCGACGTGAAGTATAATGCTAATATGCTAAACATAAATAACAGCGTGTGTGGACCTGTGCCAAGAGAACCGAGTGAGGATAAGTCAAGAAAAAAGAAAAAAAACTGAAAAGAATTGAACGGGTATCGGTGAAACATTAATCAAGCCAGACTCATCAGGTATGGTTAAGGTAAGATAAAGAGTTGGCATGTGTAGCCGTCAGGTAAACATAAATAGTGCCATGTTAGTTGCATTGCATTGTGAAACCGGTATGGGCCAACTTGTGTAACCATCAGGTAAACATAAAAGAACAAACATAGTGCCATGTTGGTTACACACATGCATTAGACTGTTAAACCGGTATGAGCCAACTAGTGTGTTAAGAACATCGCTGCGCCGGTCAGTACAAGGTGACAAACGGAGAGTAACAACGTTAAAGCAAGCTTGTCCCGGATACGAAATCCCAACAGGTAAAGTGTGTTTGAAAAATCACGACCTCTGTTGTGGTGAAAATTACGAAGTTACAAATAAAACATGCATGCCGAAATACAACATCTTACCCGGACTCGAACGTCAAACATGTTTCCCGTGCTCAAACACAAGTGCGAGTGCAGCGTGAGTGAACGGAAGAATAGAAATAAGCATATTTAACAGAATATACCACAAGGCCCAGCAAATCTACCGGTACCATCAACCAGTAACCTACAGACAAGCGCTCCTTCTTCCCAGGTTTCTTTTTTAGGACTAGGCCAAGCCGCTCCAGACGAACCCGACGGAGCACACACCGAAACAGAACAAGAACAGACCCCACATCGTCCAAGAGAGTAATGAGGAGTCACAGAACTTAACAGCACAAGAGCTAGTCATCAACATCTCTTCTCACTCATTCAGCCAAGTGGAAATCAATACCCTCCAAAAAGGTACTTCTTTCGTCCCTACCTACCATTCTAATCTGCTTGAAATTTAAGTTAGTTTATTCAAATTCATGCGCTTGCTTCGACTCAATCATTTCTTCAGCAGTGTATTGGACAATCAACCCCGTCAAGAAACAGGAACCCTTAAAGGATTAAAATCGAAGAGCAGCTTTATGCCCCCTGTAGGCCATAAAATTCTCGATTCGTTTGAAATCCTGATCAAACTAGACTCTCTAAAAATGTTCGCAGGCAAAAGATCTAAACATTCTAACCTCACTGCTAAAGAACGAGGAATTTTGAAAAAAATCGCCAATGATCCGGCCATTACCTGCAGTAAAGCTGACAAGGGAGGAGCACTTGTGATCATGGACGCACAGAACATCCAGGAACACATTTGAAATCCTTTAACCTACATGAAGTTGGACAGTAATCCCATAGAGGAATTTAAGACCATCCTTAAAAAGATCTTGGATACTGCTGTCTTGACTGGGACCATCACTGAAGGTGACAAACGATTCTTATTGTTGAACAATCCGAGGAGTCCCAGCATATACATGCTGCTGAAAATTCATAAAAATGCCACCCCACCTCCGTTCAGATCCATAGTATCGACGTCTGGGACCATCCATGAACCTGTTGGGAAGTATTTGGATAAGAATCTACAACCTCTAGTGCAGCAAATGTCTACGTACATCAAGGATACCAATGACTTCCTGTTAAAGATTCACTCCATTAACATGGAGGACACCCAAAATTTGCTACTATGTACCATTGACATCAAGTCACTATATACATCTATCCCGCATGACATGGGCATGGACGCTGTGGAGTATTTTTTAACTCCCAGTGAATTGGATCAGGATCTCAAGGTCTTCTTGCTCGAATTGCTTCATTTTACACTATATCACAGTTACTTCGTACATGAGAAAGATTACTTTCTTCAACTGAATGGAACTTCTATGGGCAATTGCGCAACTCCGTGCTACACTAACTTGTTTATGCCCAAATTTGAGCTCGATAACATTCTAACCATTGATTCCTGGATTGACAATCTCGCTATGTATGTTCGATACATAGACGACATTTTCCTGTTAAGGAAAGGTTCACTCCAAGACCTTTCAACAGCGATACAACAGCTAAACCAGATCAAAGATCGGATTGAATTTACTCACAACATCAGTGATACCACCATCAACTTTCTAGACGTATCCATCATTAAGACCAACAATGAATTGGAAACCAACACCATCCGAAAAGACACTGATCGTAACAATCTACTACATTATAACAGCTTTCACCAACATTCGTTAAAAAAACATTTACCTTACTCTCAATTACTTCGTGTTAAACGGATTACGTCCAACCCGGTCAAACTATCCACTAATGTCTCTGAAATGTTGCAAAGATTTAGTAACAGAGGTTACCCTCCAGAAATTCTCAACCTGGCCTTGACAAGATCTAACACCAAAACCTGAGAATAACTCTTAACTTGTACTCAACGGAACAAAAAAGACAGGATGGTCCTGGTATCAAAATTCTCTAAACAGAACCCTAAATTCAAGCGCATCATCTTAAAGTATTGGCCGATGTTACAAGTGGAGCCTGATTTTAAAGGACTTTTCTCAGAACCACCAGTGTTCGCATACGAACGTAGTAGAAACATTAAGGATATGCCTTCAAAACCCAAAATAAACAATGCAACTTCTGCACATAAGGGCACAATTCTGTGGCTGAACTGTAATAATTGTAACAACATCATTAAAGGCGACTTCATAACTCACCCACGTAAAGGCAACAAAATCAAGCTTAAGGTTACTGCTACCTGCGACACCAAGAATGTAGTCTATCTATTGAAATGCCCATGCGGACTGGGATACCGGGGGAAAACTGAACGAAAAATCTAAATCAGATTGAATGAGCATAATAGCCATATCAGGACCATGAATCATAAATCTGTTGTCGCTGCACATTTCCTGGAATTCAAGCACAACATCAGTGAACTTAGATTACTGGTACTTGAGTCTGTTGACACATGTGAAGGCCGCAACAATCGGAAATACCTTCTTCAAAGAGAAATCTTCTGGATGAAATTGTTGGACACTATTATACCGAACGGACTAAATGATCGTATTGAATATAGTTGTTTTCTTTGAATTGTCATGACGTGCTTACACCTTTTGGCAACGTCAGTATTGGAGCTTTTTCCCATCTTACCTAGTTGTAATCTTTGATATTTCACCCTATTTGCGTTCTCCACTTTCCCTTCACTTTTTTACTTCTTTCTAACTCCTTCCTTACTTTTCCTTTTCTTAGGTCTACCTTTGCCTTCCCCAATGTTTTCGACTGTCTCATCCTATGGGTTTTATTGCGCTCATTGACCATTCCAAGATGGCCCCCATTTTTCTTATATATGGTTACAGTTTATTTTTGTCTTATTTAGCATGTCACTGTCTGTGTTGTTAATTTGTTTTAATGTTTTTATGTTTATACCCGCACTGTGATTAGTATATTATTTTCGATGAATGTTGTATACATTGGGTTTATCGCGTTGCCCCACTTCCGGAACGCTGTTTATTTCTATTCTTCCGTTCACTCACGCTGCACTCACACTTGTGTTTGAGCAGGGGAAACATGTTTGACGTTCAAGTCCGGGTAAGATTTTGTATTTCGCCATTCGTTGCATGTTGTATTTGTAATTTCATAATTTTCACCACAACATAGGTCATGATTTTTCAAACACACTTTACCTGTCGGGATTTCGTATCCGCGACAAGTTTGCTTTCACGTTGTTACTCTCTGTTTGTCACCCTGTACCAACCGGCGCAGCGATGTTCTTAACACACTAGTTGGCTCATACCGGTTTAACAGTCTAATGCATGTGTGTAAACAACATGGCACTATGTTTGTTCTTTTATGTTTACCTGATGGCTACACGAGTTGGCTCATACCGGTTTCACAATGCAATGCAACTAACATGGCACTATTTATGTTTACCTGATGGCTATACATGCCAACTCTTTATCTTACCTTAACCATACCTGATGAGTCTGGCTTGATTAATGTTTCACCGATACCCGTTCAGTTCTTTTCAGTTTTTTTCTTTTTTCTTGACTTATCCTCACTCGTTTCTCTTGGCACAGGTCCACACACGCTGTTATTTATGTTTAGCATTATACTTCACGTCAAGGTGTTTTTACTTTACCACCATTTAACCCAACTACATATCCATTAGCTTGTTTTTACATCTACAGTTCTCCATTTCATTTTTTAGACGTAATTTCCCTTGACGAAGGGTTGCCCGAAATGCATTGGGTTTGAACTACTATCGGGTTGTGAACAACTACCCTGTTGAAGGAATTTGAATTTGATCTCAAGACATAGTATTGAATAAACATCACTTTAATGATCACCGCTGTTTATTGATTGAATAACATTGGATGAACCTCCTTACCGGAGTTTGGCTGTGCAATCGGGGGACGTTACCCGACAGGATAACGCTTTTCATTCTTATCTGACTTCTACGCTGGTTGATCAGACAGCGATACCCATGTCGCACACAGAACATTTGAACTATTTAACTGCAGTCTACCACAGGTGTGCATCTACCACCAATCCAGTTATGGGCATTCATTCACAGTCCTCCTATCAATCAAAGGACATTCCAAGTTGGCCATCTTCTTTTTTTCTCTATCAGTGTTAGGACCTTACGTTTTTGTCCTACAGCTGATCATGGGCACCATTTTGCCAGAGTTTATGTAGAAAATATGAAAAGGGTAGACCAGATGTTTAAATTAGGATGAAGGTCCGGGGCAGAGTGAATGTGACAATAATTGATCTATAGGGCAATGAGGCGTGGTGAAAGACAGTACCCCCTCTCTCAGTTGGACAAAATGACCGAGAGATACCCTGCATGAAAGAGACATACTATTCTGGGTGGTTTTTATTCATAAGCTGAGCAGATTTGAGATGGTTCAAAATGATGAGAGGGTAGCTGCCTGTGGACATAGGGATAAAGCGTGCTTCCATGTGGACAGCTGTGGAGGAACGAGGTTCGACCTAGGCAATGGTGGTGTAGGTTGGCTCAATAGGTGTAGGAAAACCAGCTGGAGGAGAGTAAAAGAAGCCCTGAGCAGGCAAGAGTGATTTTGTCCTTTGGGAATAGACGGAACTGTGGAGCAGAGTAGGGAAAGGACTAGGAAGCCAATGTACTTGCCTTGTCAAAATAAAAGTTGTTCAAGGTGGTAGAGCAGGACGTGTAGGACTAAGGAGAAATGGAGTGGATAAAAAGATTGCCTCCCCAATGGCACTGAAAAATAGAGATAAGCAGGGGCACAAATGGTGTCTGGGTATGAAAGTGACATCTTGTTCAGTTTGGCATACGCATCTACCAGCACACTTCCTACATTTCCCACTCAGTTTGCAGAACAAAGTTGAAGTATCATGGCCAAGAAAAGGAATACTGCATCCTTGTCAGAGATTTTGTTGGGCCAATCTGTCACCGGCCCCTCCAGCATTGTTTCAGTGAAGGATTTTTACTAATAATCAAGGCAAAGGGGCTTGTCAGATGTCAATGGAGCCTCCAGAAATTGGTGGAATAAATGGCTTCTTAGTGACAAGATCATCCATCTTGAATAGATTGTTGCTCCGGGTGAAATTCCCTACATGAGTTCCTAGGTAGAAGAATTTCCCAAGGCAGGTGTTAAGCTGACCTTATTTTCTTTGTTCTGTAAGTCCTGTTTATCAGGAATGTAATCAGTATCTAGAATTCCACATGTCTTAGGCAATTAACTATTACAAATTGCATTAGTAGATATATCAACCCGCACAAAAAGTGTGATCAAAAAGTCCAAACATACAATCTAACTATAAAGTGGGTGCTACAACAGAAACCACTCCTGGTGCACGAAAAGTGTAAGCTTTAGGAATTACAAAGCAACAACCAAATATACTGTTTATTAATCTGGTGCACTCCATATAGATAAATCTCATCAAAAAGAGTTACACAAAATGTTGCAAATGTATTATAATAAAACTAATGCCAATTCGTTTTTGGTTGTATACACGCAACTTAATTTAAAATGTGAAAAACAGCAATGATGTTACAGATACAATTCAAAAAGAAGACATCAGGCAGTTTCACAAAAGATGGTTCAGTCAACTAATCGGAAATACACAGAGAAGAGATTGGTCCTATCCCATGTGGTGTCTGATCCTAAAATACAGCCAAAATGTATTTCGTCTACTAGACTTTCTTAGGGCTGTAAAAACACAAACAGTAAAACCAATATATAATCATCCAATGCATAACTATCCATTAAGTTAGAAGGGAGGGTAAGGAAATCGAAGTAAAAAGTTGTGAAGAAGGATGGCTAGTTCACCCCCATCACCAATATTACCGAACTCTGTCTTAAGCCAAGAAAAACAAACCTCGTGTGAAAACACCCTATACCGAACAGAGATGCCGAACAACATTTGTCAGCAAAAACGATACATGAGTCCTAAAAAGTGCATGTGAAAAGAGCAGAAAGACTTAAAAATTAGGGCCAATGATAAAATCACCTTATTTCAGTGCACTATGTAAAAATTGTACTACGACTGGCGATAAAGAAATCCAAGTGTAACGGAAATGCAAATGTGTAAAAAAAGAAAAACCATGAGTCACATCTTAGTATTACGACATATAAGCCGAATACTAATCTATATGAGAGACGGGTCATTACTAAGTGAAAACTTACTAGTCAAATAAAAGGATGGTCCCCATTAAGTTTGCTAAGATGTTTTCAGAAAAAGGGCATAAGACTGCTTCCAATAGTCAAATACTACTCCGCCAGCGCTTTCTCAATACTGCTTGTATAGATGAGTATCAAAAAGTGCATAACAAATTCTTTAGTAAAGTTTGAGACATAAAACCTAATCTCTGTGATAACATAAATATACATTAACATGCACAGGTGCCTGCATATCTAAAATAATGTTGCCTAAAGTTACCAAATGAGGGGAAACAGTATGATAATTCACCAGGTTGCGAACTTACGAAGGTCACAAAAAATAAAAAGAACGTTATTCACAATCTAAACACCATGGCATGAGAACAGACATTGTCCTTAATTCATGCATAGTGTAAAAACCTCACTACAAAAAAGCTACAGAAATTAGATAAGTTAGAACCGGTACTACTATCAGCCCAAATTCGCTACGATAAAAGGGAAATGGTCTAGAGAATGCCCGATCCCAAATGTTGGGTAATAACAGACAACCCCACATATATGTAACCCACTATCCAAACCATCACAAATAACGAATAGTAACCATACTCATTACGGATGTCAGGATCAACAACCGCACGCATCCCAATTCAATCAATAGTTTTCAACCTGTTCCATTAACAGGCGTTTTTCGCTCATTTGTAGTGGAAAGAGGGCTGGGCAAAATAATCAAGACCACATCGAGGTAAGGGAAAGTGATGCTGCAATGTTGAAATTATCTTTAAGTTACCACAGCATAGACTAAAAAAGCATTCCAGTAATGTCACAATAGAAAACCAAGCATATCACAAGTCTGACAATGAAAATCAACAAATGCCGGTTCCATAACCATTGCCTACCAAATAAGAGCAAACAAAAAGAAGGACGCATCATCATTACTCATGTTTTCTTGGCTTAACACAGAGTCGGGTGACATTGGTGATGGTGGTGCACTACCCATCCTTCTTCACTTGTTTTTACTTGGATATCCTTTCCCTCCCTTCTAACGTAATGGCTAGTTAGGCAATGGATGATTACGTATTGGTTTTACAGCCCTGATGAACTCTAGTAGACGAAACACGTGTTGGCTGTATAGTGGGATCAGACACCAAATGGGAAAGGACCTATCTCCTCTCTGTGTATTTCTTCTTAGGTAATTAACCTGCACATAGCCACGAACTGGAGTGTCATCTCCTTCTTCTGTGCAATTTGCAACTATGCACAGATTGTGACTGATCCTCTATTTCCATTAGTTTGGTTTCCATACCCTCTATCCTCCCCTCGAGTTGGAGGATCTCCTCCAATCTGTGCGGAGAGGGTTCTCGGCCAACATGTTTTCTCCTTGATTATGAGATTTTAATTAAGTTGTATTGGGCAGACATTTTGTCCAAAATGTTTTTTTGGTGTCTACTTTGTGATGGCCAATACTAGTGCTGATTTTGTGCTAAAGCTGCGATTTCCCCCTTGAGCTTATCTTAAACAAAATGGACTATTTAGGAATCGGGAGAGAATGATGCTTGGGTCGAACATGATCTCAAGATTATGTTGTCTTCAAGCTTGAGACATAAACGAGAGAGGACCAGCAGGAACCCAGCCACTGATGTTCGATTACAGTCCGCACCACAAATAGCCCCTCCTCATCAGGTGGTTTAGGAGGCTTGAAACCTGATAGCTGAGCTTCTTATTCTTTTAATTTTCTTCTTCTTTGTAATTGTTCCTGTTTTGGTGCCATTGGTGTCATATATGTGCTCCTTAATGAACTGGTACATTTTCTACTCCTGTTTTTATGTTCAACAGATCTGGTATTCCAAAGGGCTATCAATGCTGTTTTCAAAGTATAAAAAGTCTACACGTTCTAGACTGTATTTATATGCTTCATAGTCTTTTTTCCTGTTGAGGGGCTTGTAGTGCACATGTTTGCTGTAATGTTGCTGATTTGTCTATGATTGTGTTGCAATGCTGTGATTAAAGTCTTTACTTATAATGTTCATGTATATTTCTGACCAGTGCTTTAAAGGCTTGACATAGACACCAGTTAAATAAATAAAGTGTGGCCATAAATTGCCTCATACGTAGCTTGCCCATCTAAATACATTTGTTCATCATTGTATTGTTCTGTGTTTTAGCTTGCTTCCTTGATTCCATGGCAACCCTTGGACTTGCCTCCTATGGCTATGGAATACGATACGAATTTGGCATTTTCAACCAAAAGATCGTTGACGGTTGGCAGGTATGTTGATGTTACCCTTGAAAAGTTTTTTGACAATCACACTTAAGTACGGAGAGATACATACAAAGCAAACATACATTTGGACTTGAAGTCATAGAGCAAGAACACAAGACCACAATGAAACCACAACAAAAATATTATTTGCTGCAAACAGCACATTCTTCTGTTTGGATCAGCCCCTGAACAGATATTTTTCAATTCTAAGAGGAAGGGTGCTTGTGGACTTGAGTGATGCCCTTGCACATATGGCTTACAGTGGTATCGGGGACACGAAGGTAGCCTCAGAGAACCAAATGGTGTGACCAGAGTTGTTTGTTCCTCACCCTTAAAGTCTAGGTGAGGCATAACGTCCCATACTCCAAGCAATGCAACAAAATTGTTGAATGTTTTCAATCCTGAGGCAAGGCAGATCGCCACCCTATGTTGAACTGAATTATTTATGTTGATTAATATTATATTTTGATAATTTACCCTCATATCTAGTACTTGTCCTAGTATTGTACACGTTTCCTGTATATCTTCTGTGGTGCAGATCTGCATGTCTTATAATAGAAGCGGGCCAACATGCCTGAGCCATTGTGCAGCTGTGGGACAAAATTGGAATGATACAGACTTTTCTATATTGTTGCTATTACTAGCGACCCTCCGTTTCTCAACAAACATTTTAAGTCCCATGAGCTCATCGCCACATTTGAAAATGGAGTACTGCCATCCTCCCAATAATACCTAAGTGCTATGGTCACCTTTGTAGAGGGTCAGAGCAAATCAGTGGTGTAACAATGGCAGGTCTGGTAGGTGATGTTAATAGGTTTACCAGCCTCGGTCTCTTTTGGATTCACTGCAAATGTTGAGGAAGACCTATTGGCTTTGTACCAGGCTCTGTAGGAAGTCTAGGCCGGCACCCACTTGCTCCCTGCTTCACACACCCAGATTGATGATACTATTGTGGTGATTTGCCTTTCGTCACCCAGTTACTGCTTTGCAGTTGTTTGAAAGTTTCATGATCCAAACTGCTCCTCTTCCTTTGAAACCCAGTTTGGAGTGTCATAGAGGATCGGGAGGGGAGGACGGGGCGGGTGATGGTTCCAGGCCAGCTGGGGCGGCATTGTACATGCAGCGCACTTTCCTTCATTGCGCTGGGCGCACCTTTAAAAAGATGTACCCAGTTCAGTGAAGGAAAATGCGCTGTATTATGATGAATGCGCTGCCCTCAGGGCAGCCGTGAACTCGCGCTGCCCTGGTGCCAGCTCATTCATGTGAAAAATGGAGTGGTTGCTTTAAAGCCACTCTGTGTTTTCACAGTGCAGGTGGCAACCCGCCTGCATTTTGAAGGGGATGTCTGTGGGGTCCATGGGACCCCCTTTCCCCCCTGTAGAGGGCTGCTCTCAGGGGGCGCACTAACAGTGCGCTGCACTGTCCGTGCGCCTCCTGAGAGCTTCCTTGCCTCTTGGCCCACATCTGTAATAGGGTGTGGGCGCTGAGGAAAAGGGTTCTCTCATTTGCATGGGGCACACCCCCATGCAAATAAGGTAACGCCCCCAGAAGATAGCGCTGACGATTTATGTGCGCCAGCGCTAGCGGTATTATAGAATGGGCCGCACAAGCGTCTGTGGTCTCTTCTCTAATACCAAAGTGCCCTAGGGGTGGTCAAAGCCGGCTCAAATACCCGTTGCGCCCCCAGGGCACTTTGTGTAATACAGCCCCTGGAGAACTTCTAATTGGTGTCTTAAGTCAACCTAATGCTTACTCAACCATCATTCAGGTACCTAAAGTTGCAGCTCCATCCTGCAAGAAGGCCCATCCCAGAATGTGCCTCGGAGGGAATTATGAATCTCGCTTTGCAGAACTTACACCATAAGGGTCTGTCCTTCATGTTGGTTTCTCTACTTTGCCTGTCACTCTTCGGGTATTTTGGTGCTGAACAGATTTCTTCAAAGCATCCTCACTTCAAGATCGGCACATGCACCTGTAGACATGTAATCAACCAGGCTCCTGCAGTCACTGCTGACTGTGGTGAGGTATGTGTGGCAATGTATGCTGCCAAACCTCTGTCATCAGCAAGGCCACAATGTTCCTCCCTCTTCTGGACACATTAAACATGGCAACTGTTGGAGGGCTTGCACGGTCCCGACTCCCTGCATTCGCAAAGGCACACCAAAGCAGGAAAATGGTGCTCGGACATTCTCACACACTTATCTATCGGGGAAAGTCTTGCATTGTTCCCCATAAATCTGGAATGCTTTCCATTCTAGGTTCTTAGTATTATTTTCAGCCCAAGATCTATTGAGACAAGTGTGCTGTCTAGCTGAGTTGCCTCAGAGAGACACACTCCCCTGCATGCACTCACAGTACATAATGGGTTCTACTAAAAACTGTGTCCTAGTAGCTCATCTCCGGATATGCAAATATAACTTCAGCACTAGTCAACCTAAACCTAAGCCCAGCTGCAAAAGATGTATTTTACTTAAATCACGCAGATTTAAATTGTCAAAAGCAAACCGAATTTATCATTTTGATAAAAAACTTAAACAGGCACACCCACCCACTGGCGAGCTTGTATGTGACCTAGTTCACGCTGGAAAGCGCTGAGAGGCCAAGTGATGGCTGAATGTGAGTTGTACATAAGTTACAATTATCTGTTTCACAATTGTAGATTTACGGCAGTGGCTAGTTTTTCTAGCGTCACTTACCTAGAAGGATTGTGACCCCCGGGATGAAAATATTCTCACTCAGCAGAGCAACCGCTTTCCAAGGATTAGAAATAAATCTTATCTGGTTTGCCCTCTAAATACACTGCTAAAAATATACACGTTTTATGAGTTCAACTTCTGGGCCATGCTTCGTGACGCACATCTGCTCGGAGAGGGCGGGTTCTCGTGTTTTTTGCAGTCACCAAAGGAGACATGTCACGTCGAGAAAGCAGCTTTCTGTAAAATGTTAATTTCGCATGCAGTGTACCAAACCTTCATTTACTATCACCCTGACAAGTCATGCACCTGCATTACCAAGGCAGATATTTGCTATCTCATGCCAATAAAGCGTAACTGCCGACTTTGGCGCGGGGGAACCAGGCTTGAGTCTCGGCGTCGGCTCAACATCCTGTGATTTTGGGCAAATCACTTAATCTCCCCGTGCCTAGCAAAAATAAAGGTGTCAAGGTTGTGTGTAACGTAAAGTGCTCATGTAAAGCGCTCCAATACCTTCGGGTCGAGTTCGCGCTATATAACTCTGCAAAACAAAAAGTGTTTTGCTTGATATGGGGCACCATTTCAAGTGTAGGCTCTGTTATGCACGCCCTGGTCCTGCACATCGCCATCCTGCAGTTGTCCCAGAAATCTTGGAGTGAAATGTACATGGTTCAGCACTATCCACCCCATGTGTCCGAAACACATTCTGAAGGCGTGAACTGCATAGATGTCACTCTGATTATTGAGCGCGTTGGATGCTGATCTGCAAGTGTCAAAAATGCACCAAAGACATATGGCAAAGTGATGCTCCCATATAGTGCAACACATCTCCCCCATAATCTTGATTCACAAATACAGGGGAACACTAACCAGACTGTCTCATATTCCCACCCACACAACACAATAGTGAAGCCATTTGGTTGCTGAAGTAGTGCTCTTCAACAGCACAACACACTCCTCACACATGCCAGCACAACCAGATCTAAAAGCAGCCCTAGCAATCCACCAATGATGTCACACATTAAAGAACGCTCCAGCCATTCAGTTGGTAACAGGATGTTCATTAAAAGTATAGCTCAACATAACCTCTGAGACACAAAATACACTCCACAATGAAGACTGTATGCAAGCTGAAACACAATAATGCCCATTGGCAGCATCCTCCTTTCATCTATAGTAAACAAGGACTGAACACTCACCCATATCCCTATGTTCACACACACCCATCAAAAATGCACTCGACTTGCATCTGCTGTAGTGGCGCAGAAGGAGAATTTTTACACTTGGTTTGGAGTTGTGCTGTACTTAGGGCCTTCCGGGAATTGGTGGTGGTGGCCACGCTGGGGGCTGGTTTGGGGTGCCCCATGGACCTAAACCCCAAAATAGCACTTTTTCGACTGGTGGATGAGGAGAGATGTACGACTGCAGAGAAAACATTGCTGAGACTTGGTCTGGTGGTCGCAAAAAGAGACATAGCACGCCTGTGGCAACAGGCGTTGGCCCCAACGTTGGGAGCTTGGAAGGCTGAGATGGACCTCTGCTGTGTGCGGAAGAGACCGGTCTATAAGGCTCAGGGGTGCACAAGGAAACGGCCAGGGTGTGGGGCTCATATAAGAGCTACTGGGAAGGGTAACACTAAAGACCTATTCCTGACCAGAACTCATTCCCAGAAATAAGGAATCTATATACATTCCGGCAACATATCAGGGGAGGGATGGATTCACTATGTCTGTGTACTGTACTGATGAGTGTTTATTATGATCTCTTCTACTTGTGATGGTGTTTTTTTGAATAAAAATCGAATAAAAAGATCATCTTTAAATAAAAAATGTTCTCGACTACCATGACGCTGGTCAGTGGAAACGCCTAGAACACGTGGTATGGTGCTGCTGAGAGTTCTATGAGAGCACACAAATGGAAACAGTGCACTGTATGGGGTACCACCACTACACTGCATGCCTTATATCGCCTGACAGTAATATCACATTCACTACAGTGGCCTAAGCCTTACATCGCAGGGTAAGTCTAGGTACGCAAATGTGGATATAAGATTAATAATGATATACTTACCTTGAAGTTTAGTGGATGGGAATTTTTTATAGGTCAGTATTATCGACCTCCATATAATGTCATAGAGCCCACAATGCAAATGCCAAGAACAAATGTCAGGTTTTGTAATATTGGCATTGTGATTGTGATTTTTGCAATAAGTTATTGTACATTAGGAAAACAGAAGTGAGATGGCTTCCAGGCAATACAGATATCCGTCTCCAGCTCTATGGATGTGCATTTGTGTACCACCTGCCTCAGTGACGTATTTTATACTTGTAATACTTACCAACAATATGTCATTTTCAGTTTTCTTCTCTCCAGGCTCTAGCGGTGATAGTGGCATTTAAAATGTGTTTTTTCTTTTAAAAATGGTTGTTCTGGCTTGGATGTTATGTTTACTAAGCGCTTCGTTAATATCTGATGAGAATGGATACTTACGTTTTGTCAGCAGAGGCTTCCATTTTTATGATGCGTACTGGAGTCATCTCTCCCCGCTAATTTTCTCCCTCCTCATTGGTGGGCAGCACCGTAAAAGATGGAGCAGCGTAATTTTGGCTCCATCTTTACACGTCGTAAATAGGCAATATATACATGCACTTAGCATATGTACTTTGTGTGTCCTAACGATATTAATGTAAAGTGTTGCACTTGACATCACTATTGAAGTGCATTCACTGTAGGGTTAGAGACTCATATATATATATATATATATATATATATATATATATATATATATACTATGTGCCTTAACTGTATTAAACAATATAGTTCTTAGAAATCGGATGAAAACCATCCTCACACTATTAAAATGTATTTACTTTAGAAACGAGAAAGACTTATGTAATGTGTACACTAATGTTTCATATTTGTATTTACAATGTAGTTCTTTGTCACATTTATACACATGTACTTAAGATTTTATCATTATGCAATGTAAACCATGAATCTAATGTACTGTATTTACCATTAATTTGTGGTTGAATGTTCACACCTATATTGAATGTGCACTATTGATTTAATACATTAAATTGCCATGACTAGGCCTGCATTTCTTCCTGCATAAAATATTGTTATCCGTTCTCTGCTTGCATGTCTTTCCCTTTCAGGTATATTCACATGGTCTGTTAGTTTGAGAATAGATACAGCACTGTACTAGTGATAGAGAAAGAGAGCCTGAGAAGAAGACCTGGATAAAGAACTTGGAGAGCCAGGGCGTTAACTGACAGTTTCCATTCAGTAATGTTTCAAGGAGTTGCAGTTGACCAAGTATGACATTGTTCTGAGGACTGGCCTGGGACAATTTGTTAATGTTTCAACTCATAACTTGAGAATGGAAAAGACAATGGAGCCCCTGATGGTGTGAATAAGGGGTGCTCCTCAGAAGATTCGTGTGGTAATAATTGGTGTTCTCACAGGTCGTTGTTGGCCACTTTTCCTTTGGACTTTGAGAGGTTTAGACCTCATTGCTTTCCCCTTTTAACATTGTGCTAAGTGTAGCTTAGGCTAACACTTATACCCAATCCCAAGAAGACTCCTGATCGAGCTTCTGAAATGCTGACACCTTCCCGTACTTCCCCGCATTTCCTTAATTTCCTGCATTTCCCTGATTTTTTTATATCCTTTTAGGTTAAAACCATTCTCTTAGTTTAGACTTTTATTTAGATGATTTTAGACTATACTCATGTATAGAAGAGAGAATCAGAAATTCTTCTTGAACATCCGATGCTGCTATCACTTTTCTGTATTGCTGTACCTGAACTTCCTGTTTGCCTTATTCTGGTACGCCTGAACTTCTTTAGGAGGTTGGGTTATCCAGTTGTTATACTGTATTTGTACTGCGTGGTATTGAGATTCATTTACCTTAACTTGACTGCTAACTTGTAATATACCTTCTTAACTATAGTCAGTCTTTATTGTGTAGCCATATGGGCTACACGGTCAATGAGATTTTTGATTAAATGCTAACTCCCTTTACCTCTCAGTCAGTGAAAAAGTTCTATTGGATAACAAGTGGAAAGTGGGTTGGCCCAGCGCTGGATCAAAGATGATGACGTATACTTATGCTGGCAAAGTTGGAAAGCAGTAATTACTTTTTCATTGTTCACTGGGGCCAGTGAGCCAAGGTTATTTCAAGCCTTTGGAATGATATCTGAGAGCCGATGTAAAGTTATGTGCTGCACTTTTAAATCCCCTTTTGCAATCTTGATTGGAATGTGCCCCGTAGTTCTATAACTGCATACCGATCTGCATGTGAGGCAGATTCCATGCTGAGCAGTGAGAGAAAAAAATGGGCATTTGGGAAAGTCCCAACCCTTACTATGTACGCTTGGATTATAGTGCAGAATGAATCTATAGAAAAATCCCATCCCAAAAAATAAAACAGCATGATAAAATGGGCACAAAATGTTAGCTTGCGTACATAAAATCAGCATCACAAAAGGATCCCGCTCAATCTCGTACTAAACTCCAGGAGAAGAATATTTCAAATTGCAAGGAAGCAAATTAGACAACGTGTCTATCTACAGCGACTGTACTTGACTAGTCACTAATGTTAGGCTCCCATGGAGTAGCGCAGTAAATGTCCAGAGAGCTCTTTAGCTCCTTCTCAGCAGCAGTAGTATGTTAGTATGCGGTATTTGTATAGCACAAATCTAGCCAAAAGGGCAGCGGAGTGCTATCCAAGGTCAGAGGTAGAGATACGGTCTACAAGTGATAGGAGAGGAAGATAGTTATTGGGTTGTTACTGCATTGTGATGTGGTGTTCTTCAAAGAGGTGTGTCTTTAACTTTTGCCTAAATTGGACTAGCATTGGTGCGGTCGTTGTGGACACAGGGATGTTGTCCAAAATCCCAGGGGCGTAACAGAGGCCCCCGCAGCCCCCGTGGTGTGGTGGGGCCCCACACATCTGGAATAGGTAATGGGAGCCCCCTCACCTTACCTTGCAGGGGGCCATCTGAAGTTTTGTTACACCACTGCAAAATCCTGGGTACATAGTGGAAGATGCCTGCTGCCTTGATTGTTCTTTTCTGCTCTTTTTGGTCTCCAGTTTAATGGTGGCCTGGCTACTGGTGTAATGGAAGCCGCCAGAGAGGGTGAGGTTTTCTGTGAGTTAACAGGTGATGGTCATAATGGTTTTATAAGTGATGCAGCTGGTTTTGAAGATGGTATGGGCCGGCAAGGCGAGTTCATGGAGTTTCAGCAGTATAGGGGGATGAGACATGTTGCAGCATGTAGGGTGCCTTAAAGGGGTGTCGGTGTGGAGTCTTGGAAGCGTTACCACCATAGCGATGCCAGAAGGGCTGTACAAGTATCCGCACCATAAATGTTATAGTATGAAAATGGTAATGGAGCTCAGGTGCGCAGCTGCAGAGAAGAAATGTCCCTGTGCTTCAACATAGAGCAGGGAAGTAACCTCGTTATTCCTCATTGATTCCTGCCAACACCAGGATGTGATTGAGCAAGACATTTTATCACGTTTGGAGCAATCAAGCAGTTGGCAAAAGGTTGTTAGTCGAAAATAAACCGCAAGTTAAACAAGTTTCTTTAGCTATGGAGGAAAAAATCCAAAGTCAAAGGGCATGTGAAGTCCACACAAAAACAGCCTAGGCACATCAAAACTAAAGCGACAATTGGAGACCAATACCCCTGACTGCATATATTAAAATCAAAACGCTTATCCACATATTAAAAAATATAAGCTTTAGCACTCCGGCATGATTACATCAATTAGCAAGAAACCATCACACCCAAAAACAGAGTTCACAAATGCACAAACGCAAATACTCCACAGCCACAAAAACGGACTCTGAAGCAATGCAGACACACCACTTCAAAATGACACGCATGAACCCAGCACGTAACGCTTCCTATAGAACTGAATCGGATAGCAGCTGTACAACGTTTTCAGCACATACCATGCTAAGAGCAAGCCAAACTAACATGCGTCAAGTGCAACGCACTTCCTGTTTGACCCCTTCAAGAAGATACAAAGCAACATGAATTACTGAATGAAACCTCAACAAAAGACATTATTTGATGGTAGCTGCGGGGGGAACATGGCGGCTGGCTAAGGAGACGGCTGCGAGCACTCGTCTCTCCTGCTGCCGCATACACGTCTAACCCGGACTACGCCGACTAAGCAATTAAGCGTGATACATTTGCTCATACCTTCGCCTTCTCGTCCTCGTTGTCGGGCGTTTATTCGTGGAAAGAGGGAATTCCTTCAACATACTGTCGCTAAAGAAGCGCTGGGACGCGCGGCCAGACACGCACAGGTTTCCGTGGATCCTGGCCGCTAGACTGCTTCAACGGGAGCGGAGAGCCGCTGCTCGCGGCTTCCTCCGGGGACAAAGCGGCAGAGTCAAAACAAGCTTGCAACTGTGGGGAATTGCTCCACGACCAGCACTGGATTCGCCTGTGCTGGACTTCACCCTGCATATGACCCCCAAAAGAGTGCCCGTAGCAGAAGAAGAGCCCAAGGCACCGGGGAAGCCTTCTCTAAATATTAAAACAATGCAAAGGAGGAAGACTGAAGACGAGCTGAAGGCTCCTCCTGTGGTAAAGTCCCAGAAGACTAACAGGTATGCTTAAAGGAACCATTGTATTGAGATTGCTGAAACCCAAGTGACCCAGGAAGAGCAGAGGAGTGGGAGAGCAACCCCCACAGGTATACCCTCTATACCTCAGGCTTCTAGTTCCTCGTTAGTAGTACCTGGCCAAAACCATACTTTCAAACATAGGAAAATAAGAGGTGCGGTCACCTCAGCTACAGTAAAGGGTGGGGCAAAGGTCAAAATAACGCCCTCATTAAGGTCCTATTTCAAGATCAGCGAGAGTGTAAGTATATCTGCCATGGACATGGGGGCCCCAGATCCCCCGAATGGTACTAACACTATGAGACAACAACTGGCTGGGGAGACCCGGATTCCACCAGAGATATCTTTGGCTGACAGGTTCCAAGTCTTAGAAGAAGACACTCCATCTCCTGGGCCTATGACCTCCACTGAGAGCGAGACTGCGGCGGCAGGGTCTCCGTCAATTGCGGGGACTCCTATACATACTCTGAGGCAGGAGAACATCGGGGAATTATTGCAAACCCTCTCCATGGAGATAAAAAATAGATTTGCAATGTCAGAAGCAAACCAGACCAAAATTTGCGATGCCTGCGAGAATTTGGAAAAAAACTCACAGATTTGACGGACAGGATAAGGAACTTAGAAACTTCCACAGAAGATATGAGAAGGGAGGTAGCTGGGAACAGCAAAGAAATACAACGGTGCAAGGAAAAAGAGAAAGCCCTACAGGAAAAAATTGAGATGCTAGAGAATAACTCTAGAAGGAATAATTTAAGGCTCCTCAATGTGCCGGAGGGGAAGGAAGGTGAGAACCTGAAAGGGTTTTTCATAGACTTGATTAAAGAAATAGTACCAGAAGTCGGGGATCTAGATCTCTATCAAGACATTCAGCGGATACACAGAGATCCCTACAGACGTAATCCGGACAGAGATAAGCCCAGGAAAATCCTTGTCAATTTTAACACCTACTCCATTAAAGAAAAAATTCTTTCTGAAGCATTGAAAGTGGGATCTTATAATAAAGACGGATGGTCCTTTCGCATCCGCTCCGACCTTGCAAACGAAACCCAAACACGTCAATGGGAGTTGAGCAGGTATATACAGGAACTCAAATCCATAGGAGCTACCGCCCAAATTAAATTCCCAGCCACATTAAAAATTATGTGGAACAACAAAATACACACTTTTAAAGATCCTGAGGAGGTGTAAAGTTTCATTAAGCATACTAAAACATAAATAGGCTAAGTCCACAAGCATTTCTAGATATATAAGATAGGAGAGATGAGGGCGGTTGGGCGGACCTATGCCCAACTATGTTAAAGGGAGGGTTCCCCCGTGGGGAACGTAAATAGATTAGGAAAGGTTCATGCACAATATGTAAATATAACATTGGGTGGGGAGCATTGGGAGAAAAACAAAAAAATATATATTTGGTCCTCATGCGCGAAAATCACACACAGAACAGGAAGCGCGGGAAGTGGGACATTGCTGGAAGATTGCTAATTTATATAAAAAACACATCCTGAGGATTCTAGGCTGGAATATAAATGGCCTGAGAGTAGCAGACAGGAGAAGGAGAATTCTCCAATTTTTGAAACAATCCAAAAGTGAAATAATAATGTTACAAGAGACACATTTGCGACAAGCTGAATGGGATTCAATACTCAAGGGACACAAATGGGTCCAACAGTTCGCATGCACTAATCAGAACTGTAATGTTAAAGGGATACCAAAGGGGATGATGGACGGAGCGTTTGAGCAAATCAAACACTCACCCCCAGTCAACTGATCTGGGTTTAATCCATCATCATTCTTTAGCTCACTCCACCACCCCAGTTCAGACATGGCCATATGCAAATCAGTCTGACCCTGTGCCTCATGGGAACAGTCCAGCCCGAACTGCCAAGCCATGTCTTCCCTGGACCGGAAACAAGCATCCTGGGACCGGTTTCTGGCTAATCAGCCGTCATCAGCCAGGCTAGCTTGAATCCAGTGGCAAAGTGAGCAAGGGCCCCACGTCTGGGCATACCCTGCCAACTTAGGGCGAAAAAAGCGATACCAAAGGGGATGATGGACGGAGCGTTTGAGCAAATCAAACACTCACCCCCAGTCAACTGATCTGGGTTTAATCCATCATCATTCTTTAGCTCACTCCACCACCCCAGTTCAGACATGGCCATATGCAAATCAGTCTGACCCTGTGCCTCATGGGAACAGTCCAGCCCGAACTGCCAAGCCATGTCTTCCCTGGACCGGAAACAAGCATCCTGGGACCGGTTTCTGGCTAATCAGCCGTCATCAGCCAGGCTAGCTTGAATCCAGTGGCAAAGTGAGCAAGGGACCCACGTCTGGGCATACCCTGCCAACTTAGGGCGAAAAAGCGATACCAAAGGGGATGATGGACGGAGCGTTTGAGCAAATCAAACACTCACCCCAGTCAACTAATCTGGGTTTAATCCATCATCATTCTTTAGCTCACTCCACCACCCCAGTTCAGACATGGCCATATGCAAATCAGTCTGACCCTGTGCCTCATGGGAACAGTCCAGCCCGAACTGCCAAGCCATGTCTTCCCTGGACCGGAAACAAGCATCCTGGGACCGGTTTCTGGCTAATCAGCCGTCATTAGCCAGGCTAGCTTGAATCCAGTGGCAAAGTGAGCAAGGGACCCACGTCTGGGCATAGCCTGCCAACTTAGGGCGAAAAAAGCGATACCAAAGGGGATGATGGACGGAGCGTTTGAGCAAATCAAACACTCACCCCCAGTCAACTGATCTGGGTTTAATCCATCATCATTCTTTAGCTCACTCCACCACCCCAGTTCAGACATGGCCATATGCAAATCAGTCTGACCCTGTGCCTCATGGGAACAGTCCAGCCCGAACTGCCAAGCCATGTCTTCCCTGGACCGGAAACAAGCATCCTGGGACTGGTTTCTGGCTAATCAGCCGTCATCAGCAAGGCTAGCTTGAATCCAGTGGCAAAGTGAGCAAGGGACCCACGTCTGGGCATACCCTGCCAACTTAGGGCGAAAAAAGCGATACCAAAGGGGATGCCCAGACGTGGGTCCCTTGCCACTCTGCCACTGGATTTAAGCTAGCCTGGCTGATGACGGCTGATTAGCCAGAAACCGGTCCCAGGATGCTTGTTTCCGGTCCAGGGAAGACATGGCTTGGCAGTTCGGGCTGGACTGTTCCCATGAGGCACAGGGTCAGACTGATTTGCATATGGCCATGTCTGAACTGGGGTGGTGGAGTGAGCTAAAGAATGATGATGGATTAAACCCAGATCAGTTGACTGAGGGTGAGTGTTTGATTTGCTCAAACGCTCCGTCCATCATCCCCTTTGGTATCGCTTTGTTCGCCCTCAGTTGGCAGGGTATGCCCAGACGTGGGTCCCTTGCTCACTCTGCCACTGGATTCAAGCTAGCCTGGCTGATGACGGCTGATTAGCCAGAAACCGGTCCCAGGATGCTTGTTTCCGGTCCAGGGAAGACATGGCTTGGCAGTTCGGGCTGGACTGTTCCCATGAGGCACAGGGTCAGACTGATTTGCATATGGCCATGTCTGAACTGGGGTGGTGGAGTGAGCTAAAGAATGATGATGGATTAAACCCAGATCAGTTGACTGGGGATGAGTGTTTGATTTGCTCAAACGCTCCGTCCATCATCCCCTTTTGTAATGTTAAAGGGGTAGCTATTTTGATTAAGAACTCGGCCCATGCTAAAATAATAACAACTATTTCAGACCCCAAAGGGAGATGGGTCATTATCCAAATAAGAGTGCATAACACAAAACTCACTCTGATAAGCTACTACGGCCCGAACATAGACGACCCATCACCATTACAGGAGGTGTTCCAACCGATTCTTAATGACAATAATCCCATTATAATGGCAGGGGATTTTAATACCCTACTTGATCTAGAGCGAGACAAATCAACCACTAGACCAACAGTTACCACCCCGAAGATGAGAGCTTATATACATAATATGATGAAGATTCTGGGATTGATATACCCCTGGAGACAAAAAGCTGGCAGAAATAAGGGGTTCACACACCAAAACAAGATATATGGCCATGCTTCCCGTATAGATTATTTCCTGATAGATGTTAGACTAGGTAATAAGGTCAAGGCGGTTTCTCATCAGCCAGCCCATTTATCTGATCACTCAGCGGTAAGCCTGGAGTTAGTTCTAGATCATGAATTGCCTCGATCTAGATAGACAATGGATAGGTCCCTCTTAACAGAACATGAAATATTAGAAAATCTGAAACGAGACACCAAAGAGTATTTTGAACTAAATACAGGTTCCGCCTCTGAGTGTCCTGTTGGGGATACTTATAAAGCTTTTATCAGAGGGAGAATAACCAGCTATGCTATCCGCAAGAAGAGAGAGAATAATACCAAAATAAAGGAGATAGAGAAGAGAATAGCTACCTGGCAAAAAGATCTGCATGAGGTAGCTGATCCAGATCTAAATAACGAGATCCAGGCAAAAATAGACGAGGGAAAAAAAGACCTAGTAGAGCATTTAGAAGGTATTGTTAAAAAAAATGGTTTGCAAGCAAATTGTCAAACTATGAATATGGGGAGGGGTGCGGGAAGCTTCTCGCATGGAAGAGCAGGGGAGATTTAGTACGGAACTCAGTAAAATAAATAGTCATGGAGGGGTCGAGTGAAAGTTGCTGTGACGACCAGGACATCGGGAATGCTTTCACTGATTTTTTCCAGAATCTAAATAAGGAAGAGATACAATTATCTGATGGGAAAATATCTAACTGGATCTTAAATGATCCCCTGCCAAAAATTTCCCTTGATAAGCAACGTCATCTCGATAGATTAATAACAGTGGAGGAAGTATCTATAGCTATAAAAAGTTTAAAAAATGGGAAAGCACCCGGGCCCGATGGAATTCCTAGGGAAGTCTATAAGGCCTTAGTTGATGAAATCACTCCTGCACTAACCTCACTACTTAACGCAGTGTATATAGAAGAAGTTGCTGTCCCGGATTCTTGGAATGATGCCATAATTACACTAATTCTAAAACCAAATAAAAATCCTAAAAAGTGCGAGTCTTACAGACCGATTTCCCTACTGAACAACGATTATAAATTATACACTAATATTTTGGCTAAAAGACTAGAGTCTGTGTTAGGAGATCTAATAGGGTCCTCACAGAAAGGATTTATGAAGGGCAGACAGCTAAGTGACCTTACCCGTGACTTGGTGTGCGCCATAGACTTGGCTATAGATAAGAACCTCCCATTAGCCATCTTGACAGTGGATGCCGCCAAGGCATTTGACAGGGTCAGCTGGCCTTTCCTCTATGCTGTCATGAGGCAGAATGGGCTAGGGGATAAGTTCCTGAATGCAATAAAAAGTATATATAGGAACCCATCGGCAAAGATTTTAATCAATGGCTCCTTTACTAAACAATTTAAGGAGAGGCACGCGGCAAGGATGCCCTCTTTCCCCCTTACTGTTTAATCTATATATTGAGCCCCTAGCTAGGAGAATTAGGAAAGAACAGGGGATTCGGCCCTTTCAAACCATGGTTGGGTTAAGAAGGAGGCTCTTTATGCTGACGACTTAATGATATACACACAAAATCCCATAGAATAATTTCCAGTCATTATGCACATATTAAAAGATTTTGGGAAGGTAGCTGGATACCAGGTCAATGAAGGAAAGACGGAGATATTGGCTTGGAACGTCCAACCGGGCACCATCTTGGAGAAAAAATGTAAAAAGTGAGGTAAGACACTTAGGAGTTCAGGTGGTCAAAAACCTGGAGGAAATGGCCCAGATTAACTTTCGGAAACTCCTAAGAGAGACCAAGAGGCTTTTATAACTTTGGTCTCACCTGCCCCTATCAATCATAGGCAGGGTAAATCTGATTAAGATGATGATTCTCCTGAAGTTTACCTTCATATTTAATGCCCTACCGCTGCACTTCGAGGCAAAGGGCTTCAGGAAATTACAAAGTGACTTGATTAGTTTTATCTGGGCTAGGAAAAACCCCTGAATTGCCTGGAAAAAGTTACGCAAGAAAAAAATTGCAGGTGGGCTTGCCCTCCCGGATTTTCAATTATATTGTTGGGCTTTTCAGCTGAAAAATCTTAGAGTACTCCTAACCAAAAATCATCAATCAAGGTGGCCATGCTATGGAGCTTTGACCCATGACTTTGCTGAACAAGGCAGCTATTTCATGTTTAAAGACGGGCACCCTAAATTTTTTAAAAAGGTCCGCCTAAAGGTCCTGAGCACAGCATGCAAATTGTGGATCCAAGTTCGGAGAATAATAGACTTAACTTATTACAACTATATGGCCCCAATTTGGAAATCACCAGGGACTCCTGAGTGTTTACAAGACTCACTGTCCACGCCACTTAGGGAAGCCGCAATGGAGAAATGGGGCCATTTTACGGATGCACATGGTGCAATCTCCTGGGAGCACTTATCGAAGGAAACCAACAATCATTTGTCCAGATTTAAGTACTTTCAACGGACAAGATGGGCTCAAAGTCAAGTACTTAGTGGCCCGAATAACTGGGAGACAGCACTATGCGGCAATCCCCTTCCAAAAAAAGAGATCACTAAATGGTATTGGATGTTGGTACAGGAGGAAGACCACCATAACATACCACTGGAGGGTAAGTGGAAAGATGAGCTACCCGACGTCGACTTAACATCTCTGTGGCAAGTATCTCTGAACATGCTATGGTCGTTTGTTAAATATGCTCCATTAAAGAAGAATCATCTTTTTACCTTACATAGAGTATACTGGTCCCCCAAGAAATTATCCAGCATAGGAGGGGAAATCAGGGGTTGCCCGAAATGCGGATTGGTCAAAGCAGATGATGTGCACATGTTTTGGCAGTGCCCAGGTGTTCATGCCTATTGGCTAGAAGTGGGTAAGATACTGACGGCTATTTTGAAAAGAAAGATAGAGGTAAGCCTTTCTCTGATTATTTTTGGGATTCTGGATAATGGTGGCTTTATTGGGAAAAATAGGAAATTACTGGAGCAACTTTTATTAATTTTAATCATAATTGCACGAAGGGAAATATGTATCAACTGGGTCTCTAGCAATTTACCATCTTGTGCAGCTTGGCTTAAGGCGGCTAGGCGTTTTGGTAGGTTGGATTGTGTCAATGGTTCAGCGAAGAGAATTAGCACTTGGAAACCCCTTGTACTTCATAATTCCAACCCAATTAGAGAATAAGAGGTGAATGGTCCAAGGATTAAGACATCCAAATCCATGGAGAGGTAAAGTGGGGGTAACCTTACTACCTCTAAATAAAGGCTGAATGTAGGTGCAACAGGGGCAGGATTATCCAGCAGGATGTGGGAACCAGGTCAGAGTCCAAAACCTGATCACACCATAACTATCGCCTTTATGGATTGTCGCATATGAGGACTTAATAAAAAATAAATTAAAAAAAGACATTATTTGCCGCAAATCACATATTCCTTCTGTTCGGCTGAGCCCTCGATCAGAGATTTTTCAGTTTTAAGAGGACAGAATTTCTTACTCAGACTGCAATAAATCCAACCTGTTCCCATTTTAAACACAGAGCTAGTTATGTTCTTTTTTAAAACAAAACTTTATTTATATCAGATTATCCAAGTACTGTTATTTCTTCCTGCAAAGTGTTTACAGGGTGGTTGTAGTAGACATTTAGCACATACATGTAGTCTGTGAATACGAACTATTGCTGTACAGTAACCAACCATGCAGCGTTAATGTATCCAGTTAATAGCATACTGAATATATTGGTTGTCATTTTATGAATACAAAACGGACAAGAGTGTTGTCATCAATATTGTTTGTTAGCTATGGAGCAGTTAATGTAACTGCAAGGGTTTTGGTTGTTGGTCTAATGGGGCATCTGGGGGCTGTAGGCTTCAGTTTTCTGTAGTAGTCGCAAGTCTGTTGTTTAGGCATTTTCTCAAAGGGACCTATATGTCTTTTGGTCTACTTTTAATAGGCACAGTAGGCGCAAGTGTATCAGCCAAGTCCTGACTGCAGGCTGTGTCTTTCAGCCAAGTTGGAATCATTGAAAGCTTCCTGCGCATCCAGGTCATCGCAATTCTGCACTTGGGAAGGAGAAGAAGCATCACGGTTATTTGTCTGATACGGGAGAGAGCCTCTCATGTATCCCAATAATATATTTAATGGAGAGATGTCTATATGGGGCTGGATTACATAAAGTGCCCGAGAGGTGCAACGGGCGTTTGTGCACACTTTGCGCGCCCCGGGGCACTTTGGTATTATAGAACGGGCCGCAGACATTTGTGCGACCCCTTCTGTAATACCAATAGCGCTGCCGCACATAAAATGCCAGCGCTATCTTTAGGAGGCGTTCCCTCATTTGCATGGCGGCGTGCCCCATGCAAATGAGGGAATCCCTTTGCCCCTGCACCCACGCCCTATTACAGACACAAGCGCAGAGGCAAAGACGCTCTCAGGAGGCGCACTGTCAGTGCGCCCCCTAAGAGCAGCCCTCAGGAGGGGGGAAAGGGGGTCCTATGGACCCCCAGACATCCCCTTGCAGGCGGGTGCAGTCACTGACTGCACCCGCCTGCAAGGGGATCTCTAGCCCCCCTTAAAAGTGCAGACGGGTTGCTGCCTGCACTGTGAAAACTAGGGGCGGCTGTAAAGCAGTCTTTCCATTTTTCACAGCTATGCGGTGCCCTGGGGTCAGTCAAATTCGCGGCTGCCCTGGGGGCAGCACATTCATGGTAATAAGGCGCATTTTCATTGTTTTCGTTGGGCGCACCTTTTTAAAGGTGCGCCCGGAATAAACAATGAACTGCGCATTTACCGTAATAAGGCCCCAGATAGTTAGTGATCTTGCTATGGGCTTCTGTAAGAAAGTAGGTTATTAGTCAAGAGGGGATACTGCCCACCTTGAGTAATAATCACAATCTTTGTCAGGGTAAACCGGCAGAGTACTATATTAACCTGAGCTCACCCCCTCGTAGCTTGGGGCACAGAGCAGACAGGCTTAAATTAGGGCAATGTGTAAAGTCATGCCGTACCAAAACAGTAATAAAGTCAAAATGCAAAACAATAAAAATCTCAAACTGAATTAGAAACATAGAATAAAATGTAATTAACAACATGACCCCAAAATGACAAAAAAAATAATAGGTGGAACTGGAGATAGGATTTTTTAAAACTTTTTGGTAGAAAAAGTGGCAGCAAGCACAAAGTGCCAATGTCAGTCAGTGGACGCTGTAGACCGGGTCCTTGGCACAATTTGAGTTGGATACACCAACCAGGTTCATCCTGGTCAAAGATTTTACCTTCTAACTTCGGGCCTGATTTAGATTTCGGTGGATGGTCTTCTCCGTCACAACGGTGACGGATATCCCGCCCGCCAAAATATATATCCCAAAGGATATTATGGGATTTATATTTCGGCAGACGGGATATCAGTAACCCGTCCACCGAAATCTAACTCAGGTCCTTTTAAGTCCCAACCCACAACACGAGTGCACTTCTAAAGTCCCCAGGACCTTGGAGTGGCACTTAAACACTCACAGGGTTTCAGGTAGAGGCCAACAGCAGACTCCAGTCCAGGTCCAGTTGTCACTGGTTACTTAGGTGCTTCCAAAAAAGGCCTCTTGCAGCTTGTTCTCTCCCTGTACCCATGCAGGAGGTCAGCCAACTGACCTTTTGAGTCTACTTCTTTGTTCTCGGTGCAAGAGAGAGCAAGTTCTGTCATCCAGGTCTCCTCTCAGGTCACAGACAGCACGTCCAGTTCTCTTTTGATCTTCTGCAGATGCAGAAAGTGTTCTGAAGTGAGTGCCACATTTATCCTTAGTACAAATTAGTGGGTGAGGTGATGCCTGGCCCTTCACTAACCAATGTGGGTAAAGTTCCAAAGGCCAACCCTACTTACTTTTTCAATAGTTCCTATTTGCCTCAATGCAAACAGGTCTAAAATCCAATGTGTCAGGGCATTTTCAAGATGTTTAATTCTTTGGCCACACTACACTTGGGGGTGGGGGAGGTGTGTGGGGGAGGGGGGTGGGGTGGGGGGGGGGTGTGTGTGGGTGGGTGGGTGTGTGTGTGTGTGTGTGTGTGTGTGTGTACTACAAAAAAAACTATGGTAATCCTAGTGTCCTCCCACATCTAACTCTAGAAATCAAGTTTTGACCATGCATTGTACCCACAACATTTCAGAGACAGATGTCTGACAGGACAAAATCAGGACAGTGGATACACAAGAATTATCGTGGCATCCTGTTCTCTTCCTTTCAAGTGTAACCAAAGTGTTATATGTTAGCTCAAGCAGGATTTGATACTCAAGAAGGATTTGACACTGTAGTAGGAGTAGCAGCAAAGTTGAAATAATCTGTGGTGACCATGCGGAAGATGCTGATTTCCTACAGTTTCAAAACGGATTTCCAAAATTCCGCCACTGCAGGGCAGTGCCAGGCAAGGGTATGAAATCTGCAGCATATATGAACAGCAGCTACACATAGGAGCAATATTTGAATCCATTTTGTTCATTTTAATGGTAGTAAGGTAAAAGCAAGCTAAAAATATATAGTGTAATAGCCTATGTCTATAATTTATAGAAACCATTTTCTTTTATTTACTATAATGTGCTTAGGAATCATCGTCTATTGAAAGTGTTGGTCTTGGTTCCACTGTTCGCGAGCTGGATGCAGCATAATGGCACAGGTTTTAGCATACATTTCGTATAGCTTGGAGTCCCAACCACTTTTTTGGTTTGTAAATGCTATCATGTGTTGTGATGTGTTGAAAACTAGTGGCTCTATGAGGAAAAGCACTAAATGCAGGTTTAGATGTTCCATGAAGTCTGTAGTACAGGAGTGTTTAGGATAGGGAGTTTGTATCCCCGGCTATAAATTGCTCAAGTGAAATAAATTGACTGTTATTTGAGAGGTCACTTAAGCTCAGCAGATTTTTAGCTGCTAGCATTTCTTTCACAGCCTACTCCTGAATAATTGATAATAAAGTGCTAACCACTAATTGTCAGTTTGTAGCACAGAGTTGTATTTGCCGTGCCTGTCTGCTCCTACAGAGGCCAGTGAGTGGCTTTATGTATCTGTCGAGTGGATCTGGGAAGTGGTATGGAGAGTATAGTTTGCAGCATGCCTGCTTCAACTTCATCTGGTCCCACTGAAAGAGGAGGCGTGTAACATTCTGGTTTAAGCCAGAATATTGCAGTGTGTGATTGCACAGCATGACAATATCTTTCCATATCCCGAACAGCAAAGCCCTCCTTATCAAATGGGAGTGTTAAAATGTCCTTTCTGTTCATCGGCCTGCACCAATCTAGAGAGCAGGGCATAGTTCTGATCTAAGGCCTGGTTTGCCAGTGAACATTCTCTGGAAAAAAGTTGCTTTCTTGCCCTTTTCTCCTAAAAAACCTGTGGGAGTGGTCATGCGCTAGGAAACATGGCTTATTGAGATGTCTGGGACAAGAAGATAGGCTCATACAACCACATGGTCTCTCAAGGGTTGATTGTTCTTGCATCCTTGAAGTCTACATGAGGTATAAAGTCACAAACTCCAAACAAAGCAACAAATTGAAAGCATGTCTTCAGCCCTGAAGTTCCATGCAATGTCATGGTGTTAGTCAAGGCAGTAAGTCACTTTTTGCTGAACTTAATTCATTTTGTTAATTTATATTAGATGTTGGCAGTTATTCTCTCATACCTAGTACCTGCCATACTACTGTACTGTCTCCCTTATGTCTGTGGTCATACTACCCTGTGTGTCTTTTGAACAAGAGAAGTCCAACATGCCAGAGCCATTGTGCAGGTAGGCGGGTGTCAGACATCGAAATAATACAGACTTTTCCAAACCATTACTGATTATAGCAACCCTCTATTTCTCCACAATGAGATTCTAGGACCCCTGAACTTGTTGGCAAAATTGAAAATGGAGTACCACCGCCCTCCCAAAGCTCACCTTTGCAAAGGTGAAGGGTAAGAGCAACTCAATGGTGTAACAATGTGAGGTCTGGGAAGATACAGAGAGGGGGTTTACTTGCCTGGGTCTTTTTTGGATTCCTTGCAAATGTTGAGGAAGACCTATTGTCTCGGTAGGGAAAATCAGGGTTCTGCACCAGGCTGCACCCGAGGGAACACGGACCCTGTTTCCTGCACCCAGGTTGGTCTTGCTATAGTGGTGCTCTGCCTTTCATCACCCATTTACTGCTTCGCAGGTGTCTGAATATTTCGGATCCAGACAACTCATCTTATTCCTCAACTCTGTCTGGAGTTGCAGAGAGGATCATGGGTGTCCAGAACACCTCAGGGAACTTGCCGCTGGTGTCTTCAGTCAGCCTAATGCTGACTCGTCCACCACTTGGGGTCCATAAAGTTGCAGTTCCATTCTATTGGAAGGCCTGTCGCAAAATGTGTATTGAGGGAACCGTGACTTTAAATTTTTGAAATCCTCTTTTGAGGATTTGCCCTGTATGGTGACCTCTCCTCTCTCCCTGGCGCACTTTCTGCAAAACATCCACACTTCAAGATCATCTCATTATGCACCTATAGGCATGAACAAATCCTCGCAGTCACTGCCTGCAGTAACAGACTGTGGCCACATATACTGTGAAGCCCCTCATTCATCAGCAAGGCAAAGTGTTCCTTCCTCCTTTTAGACACACTAATGCTTCACCTCTTGGAGTGGGTGGAGGTCACTATTTTCACAAAGACATAGTAAACCATGAAGACGGTCACACACTTATCTGTGGGAGAGATGGTCTATATCAGGTGTCTCCAACGAGTAGCCCGTGAGCTACCAGTAGCTCTCCAGCTACCCGTAAGTAGCTCTCCTGTGTGCAGCCCATATTAATATAGAATCTTTTGCTTGGTTGAATTAATATATGTATACCAAAAATTAAAAAATGTGTACACAATACGAAAATGGGTGTATTTTCAGAACACATAAGCTGATGTTCGAAGACAAATGGCTGAATTTGCAAAATGTATTTAAAGTATTATTTGAGTGATAAAACATGTAGCGTCACAAAGACTTATTACTCATATTATTACCTTCTTGCCAGGGGCACTGCACCTATGGCTGTTATGTATTACCCTTGCAGAGGCATTCCATATTGATGACGATTTTGTTAGTGTCAAGCACCGCTGCCGCTTTTGTTCCGGGGGGGGGGGGGGATATTGCAGCACTGTTGCAAAACTGGCCCCCAGTAACAAAACGGCCCCCCACGGGTCAAAAAACGGCCCCACCCTTCCGGCCCACAGGGAAAAAGCCTGGTGCCCGCTATGGCCAGTCCGGCCCTGGTTCTCTTGAGCACTATGCAGTAGCCCTGGTTTCTACTCTCCGGATTCACAAATTGACCTCCAGTACTAGTCAACTCTGTCTTTGTCCAGAATGTAAATGACATGTTCCCAGTAGATAACAGATGAAAATGCTCAAAAGGAAGCCAAATGTACAAATTTGATGACAACTTAAACAGGTACACCTACACAATGGAGAGCTTGTATCCAACCTTTTACATCTGGAAAGCGCTAAGAGGCCAAGTATATGGTGATTGTGAGCTGTGTAAACGCGTCGTAGCATTAAATTTACCATGATCTGTTTCGTAGTTGTAGGATTGCGGCGCCAATTCGTTTTCGCAGTGTCACTAATCTAGGGAAAATGTGACGTCCAGGGTGAAAAGATTCTTACTCAGCAGAGCAACTGTTTTCCAGGGATTATACATTGCTAAGTAAATCTTATCTGGTTTGTTCTTAAAATACATGGCTAAAAATGTTCGCATTTTGTGAGTTCAGCATCTGTGCTGGGCTTGTGTGATCTACATCTGCTAGGAGAGGTCGGTTTAGCATGATTTTGCATGTTACCAAAAGAGACACGTCACGTCGAAAAAAAAAACAGCCTTTTTCAGTGTCCAACCTTCACAGGCAGTGTTACAAACCCGCCATTTAGCTGTCACTCTTGGAATTCCATGCACGTGGATTAGCAAGGCATGTCTGGCATGTGAAGTATTCGGCATGATTTGGCGCCGCTTTTCAAACGTAGGCCCTGTTATGCCATCAGCCTTGTAGAGTCAGTGCCCTGGTTTTGTAAACCGCCATCTTGCCTGGATGCTAGAGTGAAATATGCAGTGTTCAGTACCCTCCAGCCTCCATAATCTTCATTCACGAAGGCACGAGCACACTATACAGATCTTCTCATATTCTCACCCACACATTACAACAGTGAAGCCAGTAAGTTGCTGAAATGATGCTCCTCAACAGTACTAAACACTCCTCACACAAACCACTGCTCCCAGATGTGACAAGCATTGGCAAAGCCAAGAGGTCTCGCCTAGGAGAGATCTGTTGGCTCTGTCAATGCTTTTTAGCCATGTTGTACAGCAGCGCAGCTGCCGTGGTGCATGTCTGAATGTAAAAATAAGCATTGGCAAAGCCAATAGATCTCACCTAAGCGAGAAATATTGGCTGTGGCAATGTGTTTTAGGCATTATTTACACCAGTGTGACTGCTGTTCAGCAGTGCTAAAAGTTATTGGCATGAAGTGGGGTGGGATAGATTGGAGATGGGTAGAATGGAATGGGGTAGGGTGGAGTGGGGTAGATTGGCGTAGAGTAGATTGGCGTTGAGTGGAGTGGGTGTAGAACGGGATAGAAGGGAGTGGGGTGGATTGGGGTAGATTGGAGAGGGGGAGTTGGGTAGATTAGTGTGGTTGATTGCATTGGGATAGATTAGAGTGGAGTAGAAATGAGTGGGGTAGAAAGGAGTAGGGTAGATCGGGGTAGATTTGGGTAGACTGGACTGGGCTATATTGCGGTCGATTGGAGTGGGGTTAATTGGGAAGAGTGGAGTGGGGTGGATTGGTGTAGATTGAGTGGAGTGGGGTACACTGAAGTGGAGTGGGGTAGATTGGAGTGGAGTGGGGTAGATTGGAGCATGGTGGCGTAGATGGAGTGGAGTAGATTGGGGTAGATTAGAGTGGGGTAGATTCGGGTAGAGTAGAGTGGGATATATTGGGGTAGATTGGAGTAGACTGGGGAGGAGTGGAATGGAGTGGGGTAAACTGGAGTGGAGTCAGGGAGATTGGAGTGGGATAGATTGGGTGGATTATAGTAGAATGGAGTGGAGGTAGATTTGGGTAGTTTGAAGTGGGGTAGATTGGGATGAAGTGGAGTGGAGTAGTTTGGGGGAGTAGGATAGATTGGAGGGATGTGGGGTGTCGTGATCTCTGTGCTTGCCCCCACCCAAAGGATCACGCAGGAGGCAGGTAAGGGTGCAGTTGTTTCCTTTATTGCAAGTGTTATCGCCCGTGCCCACATGCACGTCCTGCCTCGTTCCCCTCGTCCTGTAGTGTGTCCGTCCCACCCTTGACCAGAACTGGTGTCCAGTTCCCTTCCTGCCTGGTGGTCCGGTGCAGGGTCCTAGTGCCCTTCACCCAGGCCACTACATCTCCCCCGGGTGTCATAAAAGATAGTGAAAATAAAGAAAAGAATGAAGTGGAATAGATATAGAGAAAGAACATAGTTCCTAATAAAATGACACATGGGCATCCCCATTACTGCATTTCTTCAATTAGTCTCTTCGGCCTTCTGCTCGTTCTTTTTGGACAAGTTTCTTCCTGCAATTCTTCTGCCGGCTCTCCACCCGTGTCCGTCCTCTGCCCGCTTTGATCCATCATTCCATCTCTTTCAGTTGCAGTGTCTCGGCCATCTTCGTTCACTGTCTTCAGTCCTTTGAAATGAGAACTGTTTCTTGTTATTCGGTGATGTTCTGACGCAGCCGTTATCATTGGCCCCTTCACATTAGTGATCGTCAGTGGTTCCTTTGCGAACAGGCTGTCAGACTTTCTTTGCTGTCGCTGACGCACTACCACCTTGTCTCCTTCTTTGAGGTGGGACGGGGTGGCATGACGCCGTGCATCTGCATAAGCTTTCATTTTCTCTTTTGCTTCCTTGTCTTTGGCTGCGATGTTGCTGTGATCTGGTGACGCCATCGCCTCTATCTGCGGTAGCCTGGTCTTGCTTGTCCTCCCCAATACCACTTCAGCGGGGCACCTACCCGTGGAGCTGTGAGGGGTGTTTCTGTAGTCTCGTAGGACCTGACACAGAGCCTGTCCGGTGGAGATTTGCGCCAGCTTGGCTCGTTGGACCGCTTTCTTGATGTTCCCCATGAATCGTTCCACCATGCCATTTGCTTGCGGCCACAGCGGTGTTACCTTCCTGTGATGAATTCCCAGGTAGGACATGAACTTTCTAAATTCTTCTCCTGAAAATGGGGGACCATTGTCTGTCTTTAAGGTTTCTGGGGCTCCCCAGGCCGCGAATATGTCGTCCATGATTGGTAGCGTCGCTGCTGCTGACGTTGAGGATACATGTCTCACGATGGGGAATCGTGAGTACTCGTCAATGATCACGAGCAGGTAGTTGCCCGTGTCCAGTGGCCCAAAGAAGTCGGCGGCCAACGTTGTCCACACCGCCCTTGGGAGTTCGGACATTTGTAGCGGTTCGGGTTTGGCTGGCTGTCCTGTCGTTTGGCATATGTGACACGTCATAATGGTGTCCTCTACCATTCTGTCCAGGCCAGGGAACCATACTTTCTCCCGTAGCATCTTCTTCGTGGCCACCATCCCGCGGTGTGACTCGTGAGCCACATTGACAGTCTGTCGCCTTAGTGACCTTGGTATCACTATCCTTGTTCCTCGCATCATTACACCTGTTACCGTCTCCGACAGTTCTTCATGTATCTTCTTTAGCACCAGCATTTCCTCCTTGTTCACTCCCGTTTCCCAGGTGCAGTTGTTGTTGACGTGTCTCCATCTTTGCATCCTTGTCGTCTCTTTGGCCAGCTGCATGGTGACGTCTTTTGCTGTCTCCTTCTCTAGCTCCTCTATAGTTATTGGCGCCGGAGTGTTTTGCTTGAATACAAAATTGAGATATTCCTCAGCCATCGATGTGGACTCCGGTCCCTGCGGCAACGGGTGTCTCGACATGTAGTCGGCCGGGTTATGTTCCTTCCCTGGCTTGTGCACAATTTTGAAGTCATAGTCCATCAACCGTATGCCCCAGCGCTCAATGCAAGGCGGCATTTTTGTAGACGGATTTCCATATATCGTCACCAGAGCCTGATGATCTGTTATTATGGTAAACGGCTTCCCATATATGAACATGTGATAGTGTTCACACGCCCATACCACTGCTAGGCTTTCTTTTTCTGGTTGGGAGTACGCCTTCTCAATGTCAGACAAACTCTTGCTTTCATACGCGACGACCTTTCTTGGGGAGTCTCTTCCCGGCAGGTGCTGTGCCAGTATGGCTCCCAGACCCACTGGGCTGGCGTCCACTGGCATCTCCGTGCACATCGAAGGGTTAAAGTAGGCAAGATGCTCCACCCTCATCACAGCTGTTCTGATAGCTTTAAACGCCCGACCACATTCCTGTGACCAGAGGAACTTCTGCCCTTGCTTTGTCAGCTCTCGGAGCGGTGTGCTCACAGTGGCAAAGTCCTTGATGTAGCGAGCACAGTAGCTGGCCAGCCCCAGAAATGACCGTACCTCCGCTATATCTGACGGAGTATTCGCATTTCTCAATGTCTCTACTTTGCTGGGATCAGGCCTCATTCCTTGCTTGGAGAAAATGTGTCCGAAGAATACCAATTCGCTTCTTCCCAGCTCGCACTTGTCTGCCTTCAATGTTAGGCCCGCTTGTTCCAGCTGCAGGCACACTTGATGCAGAGCCCTGTCATGTTCCTCATCTGATCGCCCAAATACCAGGATGTCATCACTATAGTTCAAACTGTTCTTTACCGGCCTTATCACCTGTCTTATGGTCTCCGGAAAGATCTCAGCAGCCGATGAAACGCCAAAGCTCAGTCGCTTGTAGCGGAATAGGACCATGTGCGTCGAGAATGTGGTGATGTATCTTGACTGTTGGTCCAGCTCTAGTTGGTGGTACCCCTTGCACAGGTCTAACTTCGAGAATCGGCAGGCCCCAGTGAGACAGCTGATCATTTCGTTTAGATGTGGTCCTGGGTGGCGTTCTCGCTCAATGGCTGTGTTCGGTATCCTCATGTCCACACAAATGCGGATCTTGGACGTGTTTTTCTTTGGAACCGCCACTATGGGAGACACCCATGGCGTCAGCCCTTCTGCAGGCTCAATAATGTCCTGGGCCAGCAAACTTTTAATTTCCTCTTCCACTTGTGGTTGTAGGTGTATGGGCACCCGTCGATTATGTTGAGCTACTGGCTTGATCGCCTCATTGATGTGCAGCGTCACTTGTTTCCCTTTCAGTTTTCCTAGGCCGTGCAGCAGGGCCGGATGTTCCTGTAGAATGTTCCCTTTATCCGACATGTGATATGTCATCGCCAGTAGGCCCATCACCTGCGCCGTAACGTTGCTTAGCAGGCATGGTGCTGGGACATCACCTTTCAGCACATGAATCTCTTCTTGGCATGACGTGTCCTTGTATGTCAAAGTCTCTGTGAACTTTCCCATGTTCTCTACTGGTCTCTGAGAGCCCCACATGAACACATCCACAGTAGAAGGTGAGAGCGGCGGTTTCACTTTCATTTTCTCATACTCCGACATGCACATAATGTTGCATGTGGCCCCACTGTCAAGCACACACTCTGTGGTATGTTGCCCTATTACAATGTCTACTGTTGCAGTCTTCTTGATGTGGTGCTTCTCCACGAGATGAATGTACTCTGGCCTCCTGTCCTCTTTGGGGGCGTCTGACATTAGATAGAGTCGGGCCACACCCACAGGTGCTACGGCTTCCTCCGACTCATCAGAGGAGCTGCGACTCGCTGTTTCCATGTGCCTGACATATCGGCTGTTGGTCATCCTTGGGTTTGCTGCTCTCCCCCGCTCACTTCTACCCTGTCTGCTCATACAGGCGCTTGCGAAGTGATTGTCTCTGTTGCACTTCCTGCACCTCTGGCCCATTGCCGGGCATGCACCCATGTGCGGAAACTCCAGTCCGCATCGGTAACACGTCTGTCCATTCTTCTTTGTTGGTGGGGGTGCCTGGTGTCCTTTCTTCTTGCCGTTTTCTGCAATCTGATTCGCTTGTTCCACTCGTTTTCCTTTCCCCAGCTCCATCTCTTTGGCGTGCGCCGTTGCTCTTGCTTCCGTGCGCGCCATGGTCAGTATCTTCTCCAAGGTCGTTGGTTCTTTTAGGACACGTGCCCGGAACTCCACCGACTGACAGCCTTCGATGATGCGTAGTCGTATCGCCTGCTCGTTGTCGAATTTGTCAAATTCACAGTATGTGACCAACTTCTGCAGTCGTGTTGCGAAGTCGTCAAGGGACTCTTCTGTTTGCTGACACGCTGTGTTGAAGGTGTATCTCTCAAAGTCAATGTTCCGTTGCGGGTCAAACTTCTCGGTGAGGCACTTTATCACACCTTTGTACGTCGCTGTTTGTTCACTGGGAAAGGTTATGAGCAGATCCTCCACTTCATCCCCTGCGAGATTCAGAAAGAGGTGAAGTTGTTTGCTATCTACGAGGTCCGTGGCGCGCATGTAGCGCTCGAATTGCCTGATCCACCTTTCCCACCTGATACCAGCTTGTGGTTCTGATAGGCTGAACGGCAGTGGTCGTCGGAAGATTGCTTGCGGATTCTTTTTGGGAGGTTCGTCTGTGTCAACCATTGTGTTTGTTTCCTTTTCCTTTCCTTTTTTTTTTTACTTGATGATGATGTCATAATTTGCGTATGCGTCTTCTTTCAATTTTCTCTTTGTTTTCCTTTGTTGCTCCCTTTAGTATGCAATCTGGCCTCCCGGCCTTTAATCACCCTTTTTCCACTTTTCCACTGGCCTCCCGGCCTTTATTCACCTTTTATTTGGCCTCCTGGCCTTTTATTTGCCCTTATATTCACTTTATCCTACTTCGCCTGACTTAAAAATGGCCTCCCGGCCTTCCTTGTCCTCTATTGGCTCCTTTTGCCTGACCCCAAGATGGCCGCCGGCTCTCGCGAGACCGAGATCTCTTCGCCTGACCTCTCAAAATGGCCGTCGGGTCGTTCTGCGCCCTTATTGGTGCTCCCGCCTGGCCCTAAGATGGTGGCCGTGTTCACGCGAGATTTCGTTAAATTCTACGCGCGAACCGGCTCGTCATTCAGCATTGGGCGGCGGGCGGCGGGGACACAGTCGGGGGCACCACTGCAGGGCGCACAAGGCTCCTCAGGAACCGCTTGCTTGCAGGCGGATGGGGGGGCCTCTTACCGCTTCTCCGCTTGGCGGGCTCCCGCTCCTCTCGTCCTGCAGCACTCGGACCAGGGTGGGCTCCAGGCTCCGGTTCTTCCCGTGACCGGGTGGGCTCCGGACATCGCGGTTTCCTTTCCACTGCTTCTTCCGGCAGCAGGCGGACCAGGGTGGGCTCCTGGCTCCGTTCTTTCTTTGCGAGGGGCCACGGGACCTCGGTGCACGCGTTTGGTGGCACCTTGAAAATCCCACCACTCTGTCGCCAGTTGTCGTGATCTCTGTGCTTGCCCCCACCCAAAGGATCACGCAGGAGGCAGGTAAGGGTGCAGTTGTTTCCTTTATTGCAAGTGTTATCGCCCGTGCCCACATGCACGTCCTGCCTCGTTCCCCTCGTCCTGTAGTGTGTCCGTACCACCCTTGACCGGAACTGGTGTCCAGTTCCCTTCCTGCCTGGTGGTCCGGTGCAGGGTCCTAGTGCCCTTCACCCAGGCCACTACATGGGGTAGATTGGTATGGGGTAGGGTAGATTAAAATGGGGTGGAGTGGGGTAGATTGGGGTAAAGTGGGGTATATTGAAGTGGAGTAGATTGGAGTGGAGTAGATTGGGGTAGATTGTAGAGAGGTAGATTGGAGTGGGGGAGTGAGGTAGATTGAATTGGGGTAGATCGAGGTGAAGTGAAGCAGATTGGAGTGGAGTGGGGTAGATTGGAGTGGGGTAGATCGGGGTACAGTGGAGTGGGATATGTTGAGGTAGATTGGAGTGGGGTAGATAGGAGTTGAGAGGAGCAGATTAGAGTGGGTGGGGTAGATTAGGGTGTAGGTGGGGTAGATTAGGGTGGGGTAGATTGGAGTAAAATAGATTGGGTGGATTATGGTAGGGTAGATTGGAGTGAAGTAGGGAAGATTAGAGTGGAGTGGGGTAGATTGGAGTGAGATAGATAGGAGTGGGGTAGATTAGTGTGGAGTAGATTGGAGTGGAGTAGATTGGAGTAGAGTTTGGTAGAATGGTGTGGGGTAGATTGGGATGGGGCGGGGTAGATTAGAGTGCTGTAGATTGGGTTAGGTTGGGGTAGAGTGTAGTGGAGTAAATTGGAGTGGTGTAGATTGGGGTAGATTAGAGTGGGGCAGATTGGATGGGGTAGATTGGAGTAGGGTAGTTTGGGGTGGAGTGGGGTAGTGTAGATTGGAGTAGGATGGAGTGGATTGGATTGGGATGGAGTGGGTTAAATTGGACTGGAGTGAGGTAGATTTGGGTGGCATGCGGTAGATTGGAGTGAAGCGGAGTGGGGTAGATTGGGTAGAGTTGAATTGAGTGAGGTAGATTGGGGTAAAGTGGAGTGGGGTAGATTGTGTGGATTGGAGTGGGTAGATTGGAGTGAGGTAGATTGGGCTAGAGTGGAGTGGGGTAGAGTGAAGTGGGGTGGGGTGGAGTGGAGTTGGATAGATTGAAGTGGAGTCAGGATTGGGGTAGAGTGAGATAGATTGGGGAAGAGGGGAGTGGGGTAGAGTGGAGTGGAGTGAGGTAGATTAGGGTGGAGTGGAGTCGGGGAGATTGGAGTGGGGTGGATTGAAGAGGGATGATTGGTGTGGGGTAGACTGAAGTGGAGTGGGTTGAATTGAAGTGGCGTACAGTGGGGTGGGGTAGACTGCAGTGGGGTGCGGTGGAGTGGGGTAGATTGAGGTAGAGTAGAGTAGATTGGAGTGGCGTGTGGTAAATTGGATTGGGGTCGATTTAGAGGGATAGATTGGAGTAGGGTAGATTGGGTTGAAGTGGGGGTGGGGTAGAATCTGGGGTGGAGTGGAGTGGATTGGGATTAAGTGGGTTAGATTGGAGTGGCGTGGGGTAGATTTAAGTGGGGTAGATTTGGGTAGAGTGGAGTGCGGTAGAGTGGAGTGGGGTAGATTGGATGGATTGGAGTGTGGTAGATTGGAGTGGGGTAGATTGTGGTGGTTTGGAGTGGGGCAGATTATGGTAGATTGAAGTGGGGTAGATTGTGCTGGATTGGGGTAGATTGTGGTGGTGTGTGGTAGATTGGAGTGAGGAGGAGTTGGATAGATTGCAGTTGAGTTTGGAGTTGAGTGGGGTAAATTGGAATGGAGTGGGGTAAAATGGACTTGAATAGATTGGAGTGGAGTGGGGTAGATTGGAGTGGAGTTGGGTAGATTGGAGTGGAGTGGGCTGGATTGGGGTACATTGGAATGGGGTGGATTGGGGTACATTAGAGTGGGGTAGATAGGAGTAGGGTAGATTGCTGTAGATTGGGGTAGAGTGGAGTAGGATATATTGGGGTAGATTGGAGTAGACTGGGGAAGAGTGAAGTGGGGTAAACGAGTGGAGTCCGGTAGATTGAAGTGGGGCAGATTGGAGTGGAGCAGATTGGGTGGATTATAGTAGGGTAGAAAAGAATGGAGTGGGGGTAGATTGGGGTAGTTTGGAGTGGGGTAGATTGGGGTGGAGTGGGGTAGTTTGGGGGAGGGGGTAGATTGGAGTAGTGTGGGGTAGATTGGGATCCTGTGGGGTCGATTGGAATGGGTGGAGTTGGGTAGATTGGGGAAGAGTGGGGTAGATTGGGGTAAAGTGGGGTATATTGGAGTGGAGTAGATTGGGTACATTGGAGAGGGTTAGATTGGAGTGAGGGAGTGAGGTGGATTGAATTGGAGTAGATTGGGGTGAAGTGGAGTAGATTGGAGTAGAGTGGAGTGGGATATGTTGGGTGGGATTGGAGTGGGGTAGATAAGAGGGGAGTGGAGTGGGGTAGATTAGGGTGGAGTGGGGTAGATTGGGATAAAATAGATTGGGTGGATAATGGTAGAGTAGATTGGAGTGAAATGGGGTAGATTGGAGTGAAATAGATGGGAGCGGGGTAGTTTGGAGTAGTGTAGATTAGTGTGGAGTGGGGTAGATTGAAGTGGAGTAGATTGGAGTAGAGTTGGATAGAATGGTGTGGGAAAATTGGAATGGGGTGTGGTAGATTAGAGTGGGGTAGATTGGGTTAGGGTGGGGTAGATTGGAGTGGTGTAGATTGAAATAGATTGGAGTGGGGCAGATTGAATGGGGTAGATTGGAGTAGGGTAGTTTGGGGTGGAGTGGGGTAGGGTAGATTGGAGTGGGGTGGATTGGAGAGGATTGGATTAGATTTGACTGGAGTGGATTAGATTGGACTGGAGTGTGGTAGACTTGGATGGCATGTGGTAGATTGGAGTGAAGTGGAGTGGGGTAGATTGGGGTAGAGTGGAACGGAGTGTGGTAGATTGGGGTAAAGTGGAGTGGGGTAGATTGTGTGATTTGGAGTGGGTAGATTGGGGTAGAGTGGGGTGGGGTGGAGTGTAGTTGGAGAGATTGGAGTGGAATCGAGATTGGAGTGGAGTGAGATAGATTGGGGAAGAGTGGAGTGGGGTAGATTGGAGTGGAGTGAGGTAGACTAGGGTGGACTGGAGTGGAGGAGATTGGAGTGGGGTGGATTGGAGAGGGATGATTAGAGTGGGGTAGATTGGACTGGAGTGGGTTGGATTGAAGTGGGGTAGATTACAATGGGGTGCAGTGGTGTGGGGTAGTTTGCGGTATAGTGGAGTAGACTGGAGTGGCGTGTGGTAGATTGGATTGGAGGGGGTTGGATTGGAGTGGGGTTGATTGGGGAGGGATAGATTGGAGTAGGGTAGATTGGGGTGAGGTGGGTGTGGGGTGGATTGGTATTGCGTGGGTTAGATTGGAGTGGAGTGGGGTAGATTAGATGGATTGGAGTGTGGTAGATTGGAGTGGGGTAGATTGTGGTAGATTAGAGTGGGACAGATTGTGGTAGATTGGAGTGGGGGTAGATTTTGGTGGATTGGGGTAGATTGTGGTGGATTGGGGTAGATTGTGGTGGAGTGGGTGTTGCCAGTTGTTCCTCTCACCGAGTGTTTCACCCTTCACACTGATTTGAGAACACAGCTATAAGCGGTGAAACACCGGGGGAAAGGTGGAAAATGAGGGAAAACAAGGAAAGGATTCTGTGTGCCGTGCTGTAGCTCACTCAAGGTAGGTATCCAAGATGGAGGTATGTACCTGGCTGAGATCCCACACCTCAGGGAGGAAATTCAGGAGAGTTTAAAAAGAGGAGAACAGTTTATGAATAGGGACAAATAGAGTACCATGCATTCATCCAAGGGCAACAAAATACTACTGGTTGGTACAACGCTATAGAAAATGAATACCATTCACTCCACATACACGAAGAAAATCAGAAGGTGCTAGCATCTTCTGGGGCTCAGATCTCATTCCTAAAATATACATATGTCGCAATAACATAGAGACCTACCGCCAACCTAAACAAATCAGTAAAGCATTGAAACGGCTTGCCACACTAAGACCCTGAAAATTAGTGGGCTGGGTAGTTGGTGAGGTATTTACCATACCAAATATTAAGCAGCCAATTGCTCCAGCGGACTGCTATGTATTCACCATATAGCATGATGGCTCTTGCCTCCTCTAAGGTGGGGTGTGCGCTAGGGTGGAGGTGGTGGTGTACCAACATGCTTCCAGACTTTCTTAAGTTCTGTAGCAACTTTTGTTCTTTTAAAAGCAAGCTCATGACTTCATTAGTCTCTAAGTTTATCTTGGGTGCTCCAAAACCATAAGACATCTGCTACATAGATCTCCTAAAGTAACCTAACCATATCTGTTACTATATAGGTAAATATTTTCCGAGGCACCTCCATTTTGTGCATACAAAGGCATGTTTGTGGGATATGGTCTATGTACAGAATACTGTTGCATTATCTGCTAGAGGGAAATGTATGCTATATCCTATGGCTGTTGTTCTTAACCTGTGGTCTGGGGTCCGGACGCATACTCAGGAAGCCCGCAACTACTTAGAAAATAAAATAATATTAATAGATTACTAAAGTGTATACAAATATACAATCAAAATGAAAAATTTAAAATTTAAAAATGTTCAGTATATGTGAAGGAATTTAACATGAAGGTAAAATATTAAGGGCTTGATTCACAAAGAGCCTCCGCACTTGTGGCGGAGGCCCCTCAGTCGTGAGGGAGTCTCCGCTCTCGGGGCGGAATCTCCGCAATGAGAATTCTCTTGAGAAATCGAGTGCGGATACTCCCACACGACTGCGGGGGCCTCCGCCACAAGTGCGGAGGCCCTTTATGTATCAGGCCCACAGTTGGTGTCCGCAGATTGTTTTGTTGGAGAGGTGCAGGTGCATTAAACTGAATATAATATGGAGGATTGGCGGCCTCAATAGAACTTAGAAAAACTCCAAACTTCCCATTAAAACAAAAGCTTTATATTTTTTATATGTGTCAATTTAATAAAAATATCTATGTATTTGATGAACGCTTGTGTCTGTATTTTTGGGTTTTGTTTTGCGGTTCGATCCGTAGAAATTGATTTGGCCGGCGTCCCCAGCTTCAAGTAATGACTCTGTGGGCGTCCCTGAATTCCAACAATGAGTCTGGGTGGGGGGAATCATTATATTACAATAATGATTAAGTAGCGGTCCACAGAATTCAAAATGTTAAGAACCACTGCTTTATTGTATTGTTTTGTACACCCATAATCCTCTCAGCTCTGTAGATAGACGAGCTTCCAGTAAGATAAAAAGCTTGCTATGTGGAATAGGTTTACTAGTAGAGGTAAAACCTGATGTTTACACTGTTATTATGGATTTAGAAAGAGAGGTAGCGAGGCCTAGAGAGAGGAACAGAATATTCCACTCAGTGTTCTGTACAAAAAAATATATATTAGGTTATCAAGCATCCTTTGTTGCTGGAATAATAATTGTTTGACTGAGTAGATCTCTAGCCAAAAACATGGTGTTAAACATAAACAAATGACACCAAGAATTTAGATGGCACGTGATGAACAGCTTTGTGGACAGGTGTCTTATTTTTTATTCCCTTCTGTACCAGGAGTCAGTGAAAGGACGTCAATGTTGGTTTAATATGTCCTTCCATTGAAGGTTCAACAGCGCTCTGGTCATAACATTTAATTCAGTTGCAGATGGTTAGTCAAGTACTTTGGAGGAGAGGAACCCAGTCTAGTCCAGTTTAGCCCTGATGGTACATAGTCACTTGGCTGTATGCCAGACAGAAAACTTCAAAAGGGATCTCAGTGGATGGACGTGTAAAAACACGACCTAGAAGCTGAGGCTTCAAAGTGAAGTCAAAACTTTGTTGTGTTATCTTATTTTTCACTGTGATCTCTGACTATCCTACGAAAAGGTTCTCACATGAAGGAAAGATTCTCTTTTCAATAATGCCCTCTTTTTCATAGCCACTGGTTTCCATCGAAATCACATTGTTTTCATTAAATATTACTCGGTTTATCACTCTCCTCAGCACACAGTTTTTTTATCTTTATGTTTTATATTTTAGAGACAACCCAACAGCTCATAACACTTGTTAGTGGTTAGTGCACAAATAATCAATTGTATCTTTAAAAAATCAAGAAAGATCCAAACTTATGCTTACAGAAAACAATGTGATACAATAATGTATTCCAAAAGCGACGTCTTTGACCTCATATTATCAACGTAACATGAGATGGGTCCTTTAGAACAGGGGAAGTATAAATATTCATATCCATTCTAACCAATCTGTTTCAGGGCTAACTGCTTTTAATATCCACATAACTTATAATTTTAAATTGAAGGACCCAATACAAATTCAGCAGATTGTAACACCCTGCCTCATTTAATGAACATGGTGGCTCACTGATAAAACAGTAGGCGTTATGACACTCCTAATGCCCTAGAAGCCAAGTGTCAATACTGTGGATATGTGATTTTTTTTAATAACCAAATTTTATTTATTTTTACACAAAACAAACCCAACACCGCAGTTCAATGAGGCAGCATATTATTATTGCAAACACCAACATTTCTTAGTCATTACCCACACCTGGACAGTGATATGTCCACCATCTGCCCCAAATCTTCTCATATTTGCGAGGACAGCCCCGGGCCTCCTATATCAATCGTTCCAACTGGGCACACCAATGCGCCCCTCTCCGCCATTGAAGGGGGGTTCGGTGAACTCCATATATGGGTGATCCCGTTTAGCCACCAGTCCTGCGACCCCAATTAAAATGTGGTGGATATGTGATTTTACGCACATTTTTAGGTGTTGGAAAAATGTATGGGCTTGCTGAATTAGCATTAGTGGTGGTGTTTAAACTCAGTTGAAGCACAATAGATGGGCCTGCACCAGCTCCTACTAATGGGGGATCTGGAGAGCATTGATTCCTTTACCTGTCGTAATCTTCTAACTCAGTAGTTCTTAACCTGTCGTCCAGTTACCCCTGGGGGTCCGCGAACTCTACTTAGGGGGTCAGCATCTCCTTTGAAAATTAAATAATATTAACAGATCAATAAATTGTATACAAATAAACAAAATGCACAATTGAACATTTTAAAATGTTGAGTAAATGTAAAGGAGTTTGAAATTGGAGGGTAAAAAGTAAGTTAGTATCCTCAGTTGGATTCAGGGGAGCAGTGCAAGTACATCAAACAAAATATAGTATGGATGATGAGTGGCCTCAATTGAATTTAGAAATGCTCCATCTTCCTATTAAAAATAATATTTTGATATTTTTGTATTTGTTTGTGAATGAAATAAATTATTTTCTTAATTTCTGTATTTGTTTGATGAATGCTTGTTTCTATATTTATTGTATATTATTTTGCAGTTCAAAAGTGCTTAGGCCAGGTTTCCCAGCATCCAGTAATGACTCAGTTGAGGGGCTGTGGGTTCCAATATTATTGATTCAGTGGGGGTGCTCGGGTTCCAGTAATGATTAAGTGGCGGTCCTCAGAAATCAAAAGGTTAAGAACTACTGTTCTAATGTTCTAACTCAAATAAAGCTGAACTTTGTAATGCTATAAATAGATCATTTACTAAAAGGTGACTTTAGAGTCACTAAAAATCACTTTTGCTCACATGTTACTTTAGATTAAGATATGCACTGCCCATAGGAAAATGAAATCTAATATGTAGGATGTCATGTCAACGACAACATGAAAATGTTTTTTATTTCTCAGACAGAAACATACACAAACAGTGCATGTACTGTTAGTGTTACTTCAGGTTTTAGTTGTTCGCCAAGTCTTAGTCGTAACATAAATCACTATAGCTTGGTCTATACTAATTTGTAAAACACATGTAGATGAGGAGGATGACCAGTGACAAAATGGAACCTTGTGGTACATCACAGATGACAGAAATGCACTGTGGTCTGTTGGTGTTTATGTAGATAATCTTGTGTTTGCTGCAAAACAGTGTCCTAAAACACTACATGTAAGGAGCAGAGTTGAGCAGGGTTTGATGGTTGACTATATTGAATGCGGCAGAGAGTTCAAGGAAGATGAGGTGGCAGAGGACTCATCAACCATCTAATTGTTTGCCGTCTCTGTAATGCAATGCAGCCTCAACCCTGAATACTAGTTGACTAGAAAGGCATTGTTCTTGATGTGTTTGAGCAGCCAGTAAGGTACTGATTCTCAGTGATCTTTCCAAAGAACGGAAGGTGGGAATTTGCAGAAAGGGCAGTAATTTGCAAAATCTTATTCAGCAGTAGTAGAATAAGGGAACTTGGCAGTTCCAGGGAATATTCCTTGGATAAGGGAGGTATTAAATGTGATCAGCAGAGGCTTTAGTGCCTTAACAGAGATAATCTTCTCTATTGTGCTTTCTCTTAAATAAAAACTGTTGATGGTGTTGCACTTGTCAGTACACTGTTCTGCTGGTAGATCTACTGTACGGTTGGTATGCATGACAGCATTGAGACGCTGTCTCATTACGTTAGTGGCTGCATTGATGGAAGTTGCACGGAAGGCTGCTTTTACTGGGGTGATGGTTCGTCAGTGTGTGGAATTAAGTGTTTTCAGGTCATTGGGGTCTACATAGAGCTAAATGTAATACCTTCTTTCCTCTTACTTATGAATGGTGTGCTTGCTGTCTCTGACTGATTAGGAGTACCAAGGGGTTAAAGGTATTGGTTTTGAGGAATGTTTTTGCTTTGATGTATAGGCGTCCATGTTGGATTGGAGCATGCGCATCAGAGTATGAAGCTTGGTGTTGACTTTTGTTGAGGGGTCTTATATGGTGTTTTTGGAGCAACTGTGCTGTAGTCCTCGAAGGAGTAAAATTACTACTTGGACAGTTTTGGCTGGCCATGACGAGATGGTGCAGGTTGAAGCAAGTTGATGGGGATGGAAATGTGGTCTGGCCAATCAAATGTTAGCAGCACAGGGAGTTCTATCTTTGTAATGTCTCTTCAACAATGATTATTTTGAGATTTTATTTTAGAATAAAAAATGTTTAAGTAAAGGAAAGTTATGGTATTTATTGTGTATTTCAAACAGTAGACCTAGTTTTAAGAAGAAACCGTTCAAGATCAATTGAAGGGAAACTACAGGAAAAACATACATATATTTTAATTTGCAAGTAGAGCAGTCAAGAGAAATGTTGGCGCTCACCTAAACCAAGCATACAATCATCAATTAGATGCCAGAGTCCACTGATAATAAGGATGAACGTGGGTACTTAGAGCAGCCACTCCATGCTCTCCAAGTACGGAAATAGAATCCAATAAAGTGGGAAAATTGATGCTGACTTACCCCTCTTTGAATAACAAATTATCAAGAGTCCTCCAGTGGAAGGATACAAGTCAGCTAATCAAATTGATTGTAAAGATGATGGAAATATAATACAGATGAGGGAAAATACAATAAGAGGAAAGCAAGTTATCAAATAAGAAGCAAGCAAATGAGAGTGAGAATAAAGCCGACCAATGGTAAGCAGTGGGCGGGCTGTAAGCCCACAATAGATCTTTCACAACAAGACAGCTAACTCTGTCTGATAGGCTCGACCTAAAAAGGGAGTTAAAATGGTGCTAAATCGGATACTACATGGTGTCTAAAATAAGCACCATGTTGGGCTGCGTATATACTGATGCAAAATAAAGTACGCCAAAGAAAGTATTCAGTGTACCGATGTCGTTTAAAGTGTGTGCCATGTTAGGCAACAAATATACAGGTAAGAAAATAACAATTGAAATAAAGAAGGACTTTTAATGTGTGTGTTGCTAGTGATACATCTAAGCAGCCACCATAAGGAAGGAAAGTACATGTAGTACCAGAAATACCCTTCTGGTTAATGTTAGATATCTATAGGAAGGCGTTATAATATGAAACTAAAGCAGATCCGAGATAAAGTCAAAAAGGGGAAAATTATATTAATAGCTATATATCATTATGCATGTTTTACTGTCTTTCCTAATTTTGCCCAGGCCAAAATTAAATACGTTTACGCAGTATGCTAAGACGTTTTCATGCTATACTATGTTACCTAAAAGTGAGTACTTCGTAACATTTTAACATGTAACATATACAATCATAAATAAGTTTAATTGTTTAGGTATCAATTGTAATGCCAGTCCTCTATATTTTAGAGGATGGAGAGGGGAATATGTGTGTGCCTTTTGCATGTAAGTTGGATGCTCGTATAGTTATATCCTGGTACATGTTACATCAGCTTGTATTCCATTTTATTCTCCCAAAAAGTAATTGATACTTATGGTCTATAGTATCCCCTTTCCACTGCTTTAAGCTTCAGAATCCAGTGTACCTACGTTCTATGCAGATTAAGCTCTCTATTACCACTTCTTGGGTATACTGGTATGTGTTGAATTCCGGAAAACTTCACTTCAAGGACAATACATTGTGTAATGCATGTTGTGTAGTGAACAGCAAAAGGGTAACTTGTGTCTTTCTGAGGGATTGCCCTGATATGCTCTGCAATTCTGTCTTTTGAAGTTCTTACCATACTTGCTATGTAGACTAAAGTATACAAAACATATTTGGTAGAGTAGGTCATGTGCATCCTAATCCAATACCTGTTAGTTTTGTTGCGCTCAAACATTAGTGATCTGTCCAGTTTGAATTTGCACATAGCACAGTCGCCCCGTTTCGATATTTGTTTAAGTAGTGAGCCAATTCATGGGGGTGTTCGGGGGCGAATACACAAGTATAATATTTATGTTAGTCATACCCCTGTGGAAACTGGTACTAGGATGCCTGACACTCCAATTTGCTGTTGATTCATCACTTGTGAACAAACCTCAGTGCCCATTAAGAATTTGACAGAATTTGCCTACATCAGTACCTAAAGATTTCACCTGTCCTTTTATTCTTACTTCTTTTCTTGGAATTCAGTGTGAATTTCCTTTTTATAGTCTCTGCTCTGCTCATTGTGTGTTTATCATAACCTCGACTCTCAAATCTAGTTTTGATATTCCATAGATTCCTAGAGAATTCTCCATCTTCACTACAATCCTGAATGGTACCCTTAGATCTAGAGGATGCTTATTTTCATAAAGCCATCCTTCAGTCCAAAAGACCTCACCAGCTTCTCCCAGGTGTTCATGAAAATGATGGCAGAGGTCGCTGCAAACCATCAGAGTTTGGGGATACTAGTTTTCCCTTACCTCGATGACAGGGTGTTTTAGGCGGGTTGGCCACAGTCAATCAAAGACCACCTCCTGACAACAGCAAACTTCTTGATAATGCTGGGGTTAATGCTCAACAAGCCGAAGTCTCACCTGACTCGTTCAAAGAGGCTGCCATTCATTTGTGCTATCCTTGATACATTGTAGTTCAAGGCCTTCCATCTGCTGCAGCCAGTGCAGGACATTTGGGCTATGGTCTCAATGTTTTAGCCTTGATCCTGGATCTCAGGGAGAGGGAGAGAAGCTCTGAGGCTTCTTGGCCTCTTAACTTCTTGCATTTTCTGGTTGACTACAGCAGTTACCACATGCGGGCCATGTATTGGAATCTCAAGTTCCAGTGGGCCCAGCCCCAATTAAATCTATCTGATGTCATTCAGATTTCGGAAGAGATAGCTCTCAATTTGCAGTGGCAGCTGCTTGAAAAACATTTAGTCCAGTGGCAGGCCCCTCTCCCTTCCCCAACAAGAGCTGACAGTGGTGAAGGACACTTCACTACTGGGCTGAGGAGGTCTTCTGGGGGAGTTGGAGATCAGAGGACTCTAGTCTCCAACAAATGCCTGGCTCCATATCAAGTGACTGGAGTTGTGATTCATTTGTTTGCCACTCAAGGCTTTCCTGCCATCCATCAAGGGGAGGCAGGTACAGGAAGGCTATCATGGACAACACCATCGCAGTGTGGTATTGCAACAAGCAAGGTGGAGTGGGGTTCTGTGCCAGGAGGCTCTGTGCTTCTGGAGTTGGGAAGAGCATCAGGGCAATGCCCTGATCACGAACCACTTGTCCGGATCCTAGAATGCCAGAGCAGATGGCCTAAGCAGGCGGAATCTGTCTGTTCACGAATGCCATTTACATCCTGAGGTGGCACATGCAATCTTCTAATAGTAGAAAAAACCCAGTCTAGATATTTTCACCACTGATGAGACTGTGTAGTATCCAAGGTTTTGCATGCTGGATTTTCCTCAAGAACACTCACCAGGAGATGTATTCCGACTGGAATGGAACGTGGAACTTCCTGACCCTTCCTTCTTCTTCCCCAAGTTCTGAAAAAGATTAGGAATGACGGCACATAAGTTAACCTAATGGTTCCGGATTGTGCCAGGATGGTGTGCTACCTGAAACTTCTGGGAATGTGCATCTGTCTTCTGATCAGGCCTCCACTGCTGTTCCAGCAGCAGGGCAAAATCCTGCACCAGGATCTGCACAATCTACACCTCTTTACATGGAAATTGATCAGTGGCAGTTGACTGTGTTTGATCTGCCACAGGAAGTGGTGGATGTCATCTGCATGCCAAGACGCCCTTCCGCAAAGTCCATTTATGCCATGTCCTGTGACATATTTGTGTCCTGGTGTGATATCCACAGCATTGACCCTTTACAAGCCAAGCTGTCTGATTCTTTTGTTTGTTTTGTCGCTAACCCACCAAATCATTGCAGTGGGCACTGTTAAAGGTTATTTGTCGGATCTTTCGTCCTTTTTATGTTTGCTGGTCCAACCTTCTTTGTTGCTTATTGTGATAAGGTTTATAAAAGGTTTGACACAAGTTTCCTCCAAACCATTTTAGATGCCACAGTGGGACCTTCATTTGGTCTTAACGTTTCTCATGCACAATCCTTTCAGCCCAGCAATAGCTACTCACTGCATGTCTAGACTTTGAAGACTATCTTCCTCAATGCAAGGTGATTATTTCAGCTTGTTGCATGAGTGAGCTTTAGGCACTGTTGGTACAACCGCCCTACACCACCTTTTTTTCCAAAACAATTTGTGTTGAGAATTCAGGCAGACCTTTTGCCTAGAGTTGTGACTCCTTTCTACGTTAGGCAAGCTGTCACCCTGTCTGCGTGTTTTTTCCCCCACCATCCCTCAAAAGAGGAGGCGAGGCTTCATCAGTTTGACCCCAAATGGGCTTTGAAATTTTACATCAATTATACAAAGGAACACTGTGTGGGCGGTCAGCTTTTTGAGGGGTTCTCTATAGCAAAGAAAGGGAAGGCTGTTCAAAACAGGACTCTGTTGAGATGGATTGTCCTCTGCATCAAGATCTGCTACGCAGTATCCAAGAAGCAGCCTCCAGAAGGCCTGAGAGCCTATTCCACCAGCGCCAAGTCTGCTACCATTGCATGGGTCTCAGTCACATGTTCACCTACTACTACTGCCTTGATCGCCAGTTCCGGCAGGAAAGCCATTTCGCCTGTTCAGTCCGGCAAGAATTTGTTGGTCTGAGACCACTCCACAGATGCTCCACCTTGGGGAGGTACCATTTCGGTATCTATTTTAAGGTGAGAAATCTGTGGTTTGAAGTATCCAATAGGTTACTTCCCTTCGGTAATTGTCTTTCTGGTGGATACTATAACTAACCGCAGATTCTTCATTGCCCTCCCACCTCTCCATTCTGTGCAGTTGCTCTTTCTAAAATCTAAAAAAGGTCCTAAGTGAGGGAATATGCACACTTGTTCCAATAATTTTTTCTGTTTCACATCTGAGGGCATGGAAAGAGATAAGCAAGAAATTTACAACCGCACGCAAGGGTGGCGCTTATATGCAGATCCAGTCCGTCACTTCTGAAGTAGCACGGAGTGCCACCTAGCGACACATGGGAGCCTTGATGGAAAACGTTTCTGGATCCAATGTGGCAACTGGAGGTACTCTAAGGTGAGGAATCTGTGTTAAGATAGAGTATCCACCAGAAAGAAGGTAAATAACTTGTTTTTCTAGTACAATATGGTACTATAATAGTACCTACCATACTTTATTTTTTAGTGCACACTGGATTCCATATTATTGGTTCATGATTGTGAACATAGTTTCTCAGTTAATACCAATGCTAACTTTGCCCCCTGGCAGCAAGTGATCCTCTTGTTATGTTTACGGTTGGATACAAATGACAATACTACTGAATTCCCAGGTCACTTATTTTGCAATCATACGCATAGGACCAGCTGATTAACTCTTGATGGGCATAATGTTTCAGTGAATTGCCTGTTAAAATATACTTTTGTTGCCTTTATCTTCACTGAACAATTAATTTGGATAATTTAATATGGATTGCACGCACTTTGGAAGATGATACTCTACTAGAGAATCTGTGAAACATTTTGATATACATCATAATATAACACTAAGACATGATACTAGGATATTCTTGTCACACAGATGTAGCACTACATATGGGTTAAGTCCGCTATCCCAGGCTGTCACGTGTGATATCCTTTTAAGTCTCACTCACAGAATGTAGCATGATACCGTATTTAACACGATTTCTCATGAAGTATCACTCTCAACTATGTGTATATTTTGCATGGAGATCTTAGGAAATGTACCCATTAGAACTGTCAAGATACAGATGTTGCATTACCCTTCTACACCAAGGTAGAATAAACTCACTGCATTAGTCTTAATGGAGCACTGTGACGGATGCTTTGAGTACTAGACGAGTTCCTGTGCTGTTGGTGATGCGAATCACTCAATTATATGAGTTCGCAACTATATGTAACAGTAGGCGTATTGTATTACCTCTGTGTATTTTCCCTAGCCCTGACAAAGTCATTGGGTTACTCCCACTTGACGAAACACGTGTTGCCTGACTGGTATATTTTATACCATTAAGATGCACAGATTAAAAGAAGACTTACATTAAAGATTCTTGACAATTTGATATTAAAAGGGTGGTGTGCTAGCACCAATTTTTATACACATATTTTAAATCTGTTATTTCCTCTCTTTTGTCAGGGATTACACTGGGGCAGTTTATTTCATTTTAAGAAAGCATTCTGAAGCAGTCAGGGTCTGGTGCAGCACAGGCCATGGCTGGAAGTGACTTCCTCTGGTTCGTAATTCAGATATCACCTTGACTCGACTCTTCCTGGTGACAGTTTAGATAGAGTGAGTCTCAAGCAAATAAATCTGTAGCAGCCATTATTTACTTTTCATCATGGCAAGGATATACAAGTGAACATGAAGTAAAAACTGATACATATCCCTTTTTAATCAGCAGTTTGTGTTGTAATATATTACACGGAGGACTTATTTTTGTAAAGTCAGAGGATCTAATATAAAGAAGAGAAGAGAAGTAAAATGCATTGATTCATGGCAAAAGCGGTAAGCCCTCGATTGGTGGGATTACTGATTTCATGTTATAATATAGTCTTGGTAATTCTGGCTTTTAAAATTACACACGTGGTAATGCTAGGTATGGGTAATGTACCATCAAGAGCACCTCAAAATCAAGCCCATAACCTGTTGATGTATTTTTTCCCTAGAACAAATTTAAATGTATTACTGTATCAAATGGTACTATTTTTCTGTTTCATTATAACATGCTCTGACAGCAGCTATGTTCTCCCACCACTGTTGCTAGTGGACAAACATTCATTAATTGTCACTAACTGTGTGCTTCATACCCCTGACCAGGATGATACAAATCCCCAAAAGGAGATGCGCAGACAGATTTAGAGTTTTGACAGCAGAATATCTATCTGCCTGTGTGGCAGATGTATGTTCTCTGCACAGTGACAGTAGAAATTCCTGCTGCATTTTGATTTCCCCCTCTTGTGGTGCAAGTTTCCTTTTCACAGGGGCTACCTCTACCATGAAATTAGATTACACTTTTTATTTGTGTGGGGTGGCACATTGGCGCCTTTGGTTAAAATTCCAACTGTGCCTGAGTTAGATGGTGAAATGTGCTACCCATCTCTAAGCAGTGTCCACACATCTTGTCTCTTTGACATGCTGGGGACAATCTAACCTTTGAAAATCTGCAATTCTGTCTATGATGAGTGTCAACATCTTTGGTGGAGATAGCACCACACCATGGTTGATCCGATGGGGAAGAGAGATGTATCTAGCAGTGGGACGCCCCCATGGAAGCATCTCTTTAAAGGTCGGTTCGATTTCTTGCTGCCCGGATGTGCTGTTCTGCCCTCCTCAAAATCAGACCCTGAGCACTACATATATCCAAAGAGTGCACATTTCTTTTCAGGTGAAAGTAAAACCCTAAATGAATGATAGTGCCAGGCGCTTTGCTAGTAACCTTTCTTCTGCTCTTTCATTAGGTCGAAGAGGCTGACGACTGGTTGCGTTACGGCAATCCCTGGGAAAAAGCCCGTCCAGAGTACATGCTTCCGGTGCATTTCTATGGGCGAGTGGAGCATTCTCCAGAAGGCGCCAAGTGGATTGATACACAGGTATTCCCCCGAGACCCTGGTCAAATTAATGCTCATATCTCAATTTTTTTTTTTATACTTGTTTTGCAGACAATTAGCAAATGCGTTTCTAAGATTCTTACTCTTCTTCGTTTCCTAATGATTTTTTTTGTGGGTAAGAGAAGCCTCCGGGTTTTGTTAACCATCATTCCATAGTAATAAGCAGCGATTTTGTAAATCATTGTTAAAAATGCTTGATCACTTGGAAAAGAAGTTAAGAATTTGTTAGGTTGGCTAATCAATTCAGAGGACATCGCGCGGGCAGTTTGTTGGTACTGAAAGTGCACAATCTTTTGAAATTACTTTGATCGTCATTGCCGTGACTATAAAATGCAGATTTTTCTGAGCAAAAATTACCCTCTTGTGGCTTTTGAGCATTGTTTTATAGTATTGACCGCGGCCCTGATCGTCGTGTCCAGGTAAAACGGCTGACTGGCGATATTTTTTCTTGTGGTAAAAAATAGTTTCAGTTGCCATCAGAGGCGCAACTAGAGGCACATTTCGGGGTGGGGCTAAGAAAAAATTTCGGGGGGGCTAATTCTTCCAGCAATATGCAGAGTGGATATGCAGGGGCTCTAAGACGGGGTGAAAAAACAACAAAGCCTTATTAACAAGCAAATGGTCTTTTAAAGACCTGTGAAGTACTCGGGTACGGCTGTGTGTGTGCCGGGGAAGCTGTCTCAGCCCGGGCTGCCACACACGACGGGGGGGGGGGGCTGAAGCCCTTTGAGCCCAATGGGCGTTGCGCGCCTGGTTGCCATCTTGGTTAGAAGCTTGCAATGAGCGAGCACTTCTTGAGTTGAATCCAATGTGTTTGTTTTCACCGCATCGGAGATATTACCACAGTTTGAGTCTTATTTAATTTAGGCCAGTGCTTAATTTGTAAAGAAAGAAGTGCCAGGGCCCTGGTTAGGAGGCCCCTGCAGCCTGCACCACACATTGCCCCTGCCAGCGCAGCTAATGGCAAGTACCAACACAATTACTAATCATCACACTCTTAAAAATAAGTGTGACAATTCAGCCTACTCTAGGCCCCCAAAGCTACAAGAAGGCTTGGGTGATAGTAAATAGTCATTTTTAACAGCTCCACGTGTGGCAGAATGGTACAAGCCACGGGCCGGACAATTAAGTACCAGTGCTGAGCACCGGAAACCACCGACTCACATTAAGCACTGATTTAGCCTAAAGCCCACCAGTTTTGTCAAGCTATCAAAGGTACCGCAGGTGCAGGTGACACTTCTACCTCTAAACCAGTGGTCGAAGTGTATTAAAAAAACGTATGGGAACTGTGATACTGTTCACAAAGGGGTGGGAGGTTAGGGGGGTGAGTGAGCTTGGGGGCAGGGTCAAAGGCATGGCTAAAAAAACAAAATGTTTTGTAATTTCTTTCTTTCACCTTTAGGTACCTACATATATAAAATAAGGCACATCTTAAATGAAAAATAAATGCAAGTTAAGTAAATCAGTGAGAAATGGACTATCGTATATTATAAAACCTCTATTAGTCAATGTACTGCAGAGGTTCTGTGTGTATAACCAGAGACCCACATAATTGAACCCTGGTTGGTGCAGTGGAGAATAGTGGCTTGTGTATTTTTAGTGCTAGGAGGTCCCTGCCTGTCACAGAAAACACTGTGAATATGTAAGCCATTATTTTAAACTTGTAGTACACACTGTGTAAGATAGGCTGCTACAAAATGCGCAAAAATGTTTCAGATAAAAAAGTGGTCCAAAATATAGATCTTAGTAAACCTCAGAATGTATATAGTGCATTTTGTAACTGTCCTTTAAAAGCACACACTTCACAACTTAGCTGGTAACTCCCTTGCAATCCCACTCAAATAGAATAAATCTGTGTCATCAGGAAGCTTAAAGTGATTCCGTTAATTACATTCAATACGGCCTCCAAGCACCCTTTACATTTACAGACTAACAAGTTGTGCACATTTACATTTCTTTCAAACAAGCAGGTACCATGGCAAGAAGGCTTGTTTAGCTGTGTGCCTCTCCCTCGGTTTCACAACACAGGAGACTCCCTGCCTTACATTTCAGCTGAAGCATTTCAACTCTCGGAATTAACCGTTCCGTCCCTTTTCACAAAGAGTTGGGGAGCTGTTTTTCTTAAATTTAAAAAGTATGGGTACGTCGTGCCCCTCAGATCCTGACTACTTTGGCCACTGCTCTAAACCCCTTAATCTCTGGAGTTTCCAAAACATAAATGATCTTTCTTCACTTGACACTGCCATGACGGCAGCAATAACTCTCAAATGACCATCCTCTCAAAGCCACCTACCTCACATAGAAAAAAATTGTGTCCAAATTTTCTGACTCCTCTACATATATCATGTTTTTTATCAGGAGGTTTGATGAGGCGATTAGTTTACAGAGCAGCGATTAGTTTACAAGCTTAATCATTTATTCAAGTATTTTTTCAGTGCATGCACCATAAAAAGAAAATGTTCATGTGCGATAGTCACCTTGAAAGTAACAAAGTAAGTAACCAACCCTTCTCCACACAAGGGATTAAGGCAGAATAGAACGCAGGTGTGGATGTTGCTGGACTTAATGACCTGGTGGGCAGGGTCATAGCTTCCATTGGTGGAGCAGGTGCAGTTACACCGGGCCCAAAAGTCCGAGGGGCCAACACTCACAAGTACATATTAGCATTATACTACAAATATATGTTAACATATCCCTGTATGTAAGGAAATCTCATCCTGTTTTTCAACTCTCCATGCTGTCTATCTGCTCAGCTGTTGCCTGGAATTCATGAAAAACAGCATGGAGAGTCTCTCAGAAGAAGCACAATTTTCAGTATTTTTCTGCCTTTAAAAATAAATACAGACAGGAAACACATTGTTTTCTGTCTGTATTTTTCTTTAAAAATCAGTAGAAACGGAAAACCGAAAGCCTTATTTATAATTCAAACAGCATCCAGGTGGCACATTTCCCTCCTTGCACTAGGGCCCATTAGACACTGGCATGGGCTCGGGCCTGACCAACGGGGAATGCTAAATGCCAGTGGTTCTTAACCTGTGGTCTGAAGACCCCTGAGGGTATGCAAAGCCTGCTCAAGGTGTCCGCGACTGCTTAGGAAATTAAACAATATTAACAGATTATTAAAGTGTATATAAATAAAGAAGCAAAACATTGAAAATGTTGAAACGTTCTGTGAATGTGAAGGAATTTGAAATTGGAGGCTAAAAATTAGTTTAGTATCCTCAGAAACAGAATATAGTATTGACGATGAGTGGCCTTAATTGAATTTAGAAAAGCTCTAACCGCATTAAAAAAAAAAGTTTTTATTTGTTTATATTTGTTAGTGAATGAAATCTCGGTAGTTATTGGATGAATGCTTGTTTCTGTATTTTTTTGTATTATTTTGCACTTCAAATCATCAAAAATGCTTAAGCTGGAGTTCCCGGGTTCCAGTAATACTTGAGTGTCTGTCCACAGAAGTCAGAAGGTCAAGAACCACTGCTGTATGCTATGTCCCGCAGTGTCTCTGAATGGGCAGCCGGGCAGGAGGTCTAATTGCAGGACAAACCTGCAAAATGCGTCTCCTTGCAACTGGGACACCATCTCTAAGAGGCCCAGGGAGGACCCTCTCCCCTCCCTCTCATGGGCCCAATTGCAAAGAGACGCAATTCTTTCAATTGAATCGGCAGGAGTACAAGAGGGCTGGTGGATTGTTAAACTGGTGCGGGCCCCATGCTGGTGGGCTGAGTACAAGGCCCTGGGCAGCTGCCCACACTGCCCATGTCAAGCGCCGGCCCTGCTTGGAAGTGGGTGTTGGTGGTAAGAATGCTGCATGGAAACCAACACTACACTGAAAGTAAGTGGTGTCAAGTCTCAATGGAAGCCGTAGCACTTTAGAAGAGTCCTAGAAGGTGGGAACCATGCCTCACCGGAGGCCGTAGCACTTTAGACGAGTCCTAGAAGGTGAGAACCATGCATCCATTTTCTGGCATTGGTTTGTCTAGGACCGGCCAGCTCTCTCTGCTAGTAATTCAGTTTACGTTTCTGTTCCTGAGCCCAGTTTTTTGTGTCAATAGCATATATATAAACCGCACTCCCTTATCCACTTGTAAAATAAGCATACAGATAAAAATCAATTTCTGCAGCTTCAAATCTTTAGCAGACATTGAAATGAGCAAAAAAGATGTCATGATGCAGTTCAGATTTGTCTAACATTTTGGAAATAAGGAGAATGTGCTGACGCAGGCCTCAGAGGTGAGGTCGAAACCGCATAGGACGATAGCAAATAAACGTCTACATTTTTTTGTTAGCTTGATATACATTTTTGCATTCCACTAGGTGGAGATGTCTTCAAATTCAGCTCAGTTTAAACAAAAAAAAAATAAGCACGTCGTCCTCATACACTTAGATGTCAGTATTTTTTAAAGGAATCATAAAATTAAGGATTGCGATTAATAAAATGCAAAAGGCACACACACCTTCCAATGAGTCTGACGTCTCTTTACAAGAAATGCACCTGCAAGTTCTGAGACAATCACATATGCTGGCCAAGAGGAAACTCTGTTAGAGTGCTGGGCTCAATTGATTTTTTTTCACACACATCCCTCTACAGCATTTTCATGCCACAGAATGCAGATGCATTAACTGATAGATATGTGCCTTACCTGAGGGGACCTAGGACAATTGCTTTGAGTGATTACACCATTCAGCTTCTGCAGTTTTTTCTTGTATGGTCAAAATATCGCTGCTTGCACAATCCACATATGGGAAAGAATCATGCACCACAGCCGAGATTTCCCATACTTGTGGGCACTTGTGAGACACTAAAGGGCACATTTACTAATAGCTCATGCAACGCAGTGCAGCATGGGAGTGCAGCACATATGGAAAGAGGAAGTAACACGGAGAAATAAAGATATTTTTTCTTGTTACGCCTGTCGGGTAGGTGCAACCATTTTGGTGCAAACCCAGTTTTACAAGTCTTTGTAATGATACGGCTTCTGACTGAAAGCCAATGAAGATTTTGAATATGCTTTCCTACTGAATTAAACTTAGGGATACCTAACAGCAACCTTGCAGCAGCATTCTGGATCATCTGCAGCTTTTGTAGCTGCTTCTTGGGCATGTTAAGATAGAGACCGTTACAATAATCCAGCTTGGAAAGAACTAAGGAGGTAACTATGATCTTTCTGTTATTTTCAGGGATAAAGGGCACATTCTTTTAATCACTTTAAGTAAATAGAAACTGGACGCAGTGACGGCATTGACTTGAGCCTCAAAGTTAAATTTCTCAGCGATAATCACTCCAAGATTTTTCTCTTTTGATACCGGAGTGGGTACTGAACCCAGTTCATCCAGCCACCAGAAAGACGACCAGTTAGGTAAGTGATTTCCGAACACGATTATCTCGTTCTCACCTGAGTTCAATTTAAGGTAGTGTGAACTCACCCATGAGCTGACTGCCATCATACAGTCCCGAAATCGACTAACCGGAGGCACACTATTTTTGTGAACAGACAGGATGATTTGGGTGTCGTCCACATAAGATGTCAGTGCCAATCCAAAGGATCTGATCAGATCTGCCAGTTCTGAGGCGTAGATATTAAAAAGAGTGGTACTAATTGATGAGCCCTGAGGAACCCCGCAGGGAAGAGAAAAGGAAGGGGACTCATAAATGTCTAAAGCTACAGATTGCGATCTTCCTGATAAAAAAGAAGAGACCAGTGACAGTGCTTTATCCTTGATACCCAGAGCGCTCAAACGATTGAGTAGCAGCTTGTGGTCGACTGTGTCAAAAGCTGCAGACAGATCGAGCAAGATAAGAGCCGCAGCGCCCCCTTCATCTAATACTGCCCTTATTTCATCCGTGGCTTTGATTGAGGCTGTTTCAGTGCCGTGGCCCGACCTAAAGCCAAACTGGGTCTCATAAAAAAAATTGTTTTCATGCATATAGTTAACTAACTGAGCATTCATGACTTTTTCCACCAACTTAGCCGGAAGTGGAAGATGCAAAATGGGTCTATAGTTGTTAGGTTCGACTGGGTCAAGACTGGGTTTCTTTAGAAGAGGTAAGGTTAAAGCCCTTTTCCAAATGGAAGGAAAGACTCCTTCCTTGAACATAGAATTAAAGATGGTGACCAAGCTGGTACCTAGGATTTCAGGGACCTGTTTAAATATCATAGGGGGAAAGGGTCATGAGGAGATCCGGATTTGGCATGATTGATCAAAGCTGTTATCTGATCGCTAGTAACTGGAGCAAATTCAGTAAATGCTGAGGAGCAAGAAGTTAGCAGGTCATTTGGTTCTCGTGCCGCAGACCTAGGCATAATTTCAAAAGTGGAGAAAATCTGCTCCACTTTATTTTGAAAATTCAGAGTTAAGGTATTGCAGAGAGCTTGGGAATGGTCCTTTACAGCTTTGTCAGAAAGTGTGGTCAGTTTGGTTACCACCTGAAACAGTTCCTTGGTGGAATTTTTAGCCTCCTCAATTAATTTAGAATAATAAGTGCGCTCTTCTTTAAAAATGAGGCCTTTGTATTTAGATAACAGAGTCTTGTACAGAGAAAGCTGTTTCTCGTTGTAATGGGCTCTCCAGCGTCTTTCCTGTCTTCTACATTTTTGTTTTTCAGTCCTAAGAGCTTCCGTGAACCAGGAAGTAGAGGGGACTTTCCTATTACTCGAAGATTTTTTATAAGGAGCTAAACTATCAGCCACCATAGTTAGCCAACGATTGAACTGGGAGGAAGCAAGTTCCACTTTCTCAGGCAAATTAGTTTGGGACAGCGACAAATGATGGCTGAGCATGTTGTTATCAACATGCTTCCAGTTACGATAGGACAAGTGGGAACTATTTTTAACGTTTACCTGCACAGGAAGGGAGGCCTTAAGCTAAAAACTAATAGCATAGTGGTCAGTCCAGAAGATCTCCTTTATGTTAGTTGAAATACTATTAGAAAATATTCCATCCAAAGTATGGCCAGCCAAGTGCGTAGGTTCTTTGACCCTTTGCATTAGACCTTCCACATTCATAATATCTAGCAGTAAGGCGGTGTTATTATCTGCCACCGCTTCCAAATAAAAATTAAAATCACCCAGGATGTGAAAATTATTTTCAAAAGCACAGGATTCCAATAAGGGGCTGAGACTGGTAAGAAAGGCATTTTTGGCATCCTTTTAAAGGTGAAGTGGTTAACTATTTTTAAGTTCAAGAGGAAGGCTTCACACTGTTGAGAAGATATAGGTTCAAAGGTGGCCTTGTAGGTATTGCGATAAAGCAGTGCAAGTCCCCCTTCCTTTTTGTGTGGTCTATCCTGTCTAAACACTGAGAAGCCAGGAGGGACCACAATGCAAAAATCGGGACCCGCTATCTGGTCTGCCCACGTTTCCGTAATTAAAAGCAAATCTAGACCCTGAGAGTCAATCAGTTCAGCAATTTCAAGTCTATGCTTAGGCAGTGAGCGAGCATTTATAGGTGCCCCATGTGTCATTAAAGGAGAATTAATATTAACCCCTGGTATTGTTATGGCAGGAGAGGTTGAAACACGGGGCGTGGTGAGGGCATAAAAATTGAAGTCGCAATTTGGGCAGTTAGCGGGCTTCTTTGACTGAAATTTACATAGGTTAAAACATACACATTTGTTTAGCCTAGTGGGAGATGTTATTTTGAGATTGCGTACTTCCTTACCGGTATAGGACAGGCGCGACGGTGCCTGGCTGGAAAAACAGCCAGCATCTCTGGCGCTTAGTGCGATCCGAGCTCTTGGATGAAGGAAGGGAAAGGGTGGACCTGCCATCTGCATTGGACCTTATGCTGCACTTTGCTGCTTGCCTGGGCAAAGACTGTTGTCGCTTCAGTGCAACATTCATCAAGCGGGAGAAAAGTAGACCTGATGAAAGTTAAATTAGGAAACCGTAATTTCAAGACTTTCAGGTTACACTTGATCCGCAAAATTCCTCAAATTGCTCCATTATGCCACACCGCGTAATTCTGCACCACTTACTGTAAAGTTTTACTGGGAATGCTCAGGAATTGCGAGAATAGCCAGAACACGAGCAGCTGTTGTTCACAGCACTGGTGTTTTTCCATATTTTTTTAACACAATAAGCATCCTTGTGTCAAACATTTACAGTAGGACACATTTCACTGGAAAATATAGTGCTAAATTACAGGTTTGCATTTCACATGTGTGGAATTTTGCTGAATTTAGCCAACATTTTGCGTGTTTACATGATAGCAAATTTCTCAGATTTCGCACAACCCTATAGAAAACCTATGTTCAAGACCATACCCTCGCCTACACCAAAGGAAATAAGCACCTGGAAGTGCAGTGATTCATCTTATACGGCTAGAGACCGAGCAGGCAGAGGTATGGGATTTCTAATGAGATTAGGATAAAATGCAAACCTAATGAATTTTGGGTAAAGACATATATGAAGGCACTGGTTTCAGCGTTCGAACCAGTTTGTTGTGGGAGGATGGCTAGATGTCAGACCCTCTATCCTGGTCTCACTCCTTCCCAGCTTTTTGGTCATTGCGGGCATGTGTAGGTAAGACCCGAATGCCGACAATGACAGTTCTCATCGAGTTATGAAGGATGGAGAGGAAAGGCTAATAGTAGTGAAATCACCATGATGGTAATTGTTTCTAATTTCACCTCCTACCACAACCAATGGGAGACCTGGATTTATTAACTCAAAACGGTAGGGAAGTGTGACAAGGGGAGTTAGATAGCAGAAGGAAAGGGAGAGCGGGATAAAGAGCATTAAAGGACCTTCCCACTAAACCAAGTATTCATAAATGATTGGTTATATCATGTCAGTAACATGAGTTTTAGTTTACATAAAGTTGTAACTACTATATGTCACTGTACTAGAAATAAATATTAATATATGAAATTGCACTACACACAACCGTTGTGTGACCAAAAAAAATTGTTTTAGAAAAATCATAAAGTTTTTGCCAAACTTTAGTCACAATAGGCATAATCTACTGTAATAAGCTGAGACAACGTGGCATGTGGATAGTTTACAAGGACATGCCCTGTTTAAATGCTAACACTATCTGGTACAGTCTTTCATACAGGTACCCACACCAATAACACTGTCACTTAGCATTTTGGCTTATGAAGGTGTACAAGACAGGATAGGTGTGGAAGATCCTTTGTGTTTCAGTGATTTTTATTTTTTTCAACATTAAAACTTAATACAAACAGAAACTCACCCTCCATCATCTCTTCCGCAGTTTGGCCCCATTGGGCGAGACCTTTCCAGGGTTTACTGCCGAGCAGAGCTCTGAGGCGGCTCAGGATGATGCGACTTGGAAAGTGTCTCTTGGAAGTATTTGAATTGCCGTAAGTGTTCTTGGACCAGTTAGTGATCTGGTACCCTTGCCAAAGATATCCAGTAGTGCACTCCAGTGAGTGCCAAACCTGGAAGAAAATAGGTTAACTCTGGAAATGAATAAACTTACGGTGGTTGAACATCAATTAATTATTATAACATATAACATTCAACCATACTTGACATGCATATTGGGGGATATGATAGGTATATGTTAACGCGTTTTAGATTTGGGACTTTCCACCGTTTGATTAGCCATCCAGACATTAACAATTGGTCAAGGGAACTTTGTCGATGTCCCTGTGATAATATTTCATCACAAACGACTATTCACGCAATCCTATTCTGCAAATTTTACAAGGATGAAAGGCGAAGATGGGTACTACCGTTATTAAAACAGGGGGATGGAGACCATGTCGCCCTGCTTTTTGTATTTGCAGATGTTGGGAAATTATTATTGTATTGGATCTATGGTAGGTTTCTTAAAAAGTGTATATAGAGCCAGAAAATCTCTAAATATTTGAATGTCAGTTGTAAAATATATGAGAGAAACATAGACATGAGATGATGTAAATTAAGTACAGCATAATACATTTTATTCCCCGGATGTAAAAAATAGTTACTGTTAAATGAATTTTTTTATGAAATTTTATTTAGCTAACGTGTCTTAATGTAATTTTTATGATGTGTGATGATATGTTTTAACTGCCTGCTTTTATGATTTTAATGTTTAAAATCGAATAAAGCTCGTTTTGATTGATTGATTGAGTGCCAAACTCATTCTCTCTACTTGCTGCCTCAAATCTATTTTCTCCATTCCCAGCTCCAACCATGGTCTGCGATACTAGTCCAACTCCATTCTATAGTCCATAAAAACCCTATCTCTCCAGAAGAGTTTGTTTGCAAAGGACCAGACTTTTTTCATCCTCGCTGTCTTCACCCTCATTTCTGGCATCCAATCAAGCAACGTCCCCTGTGCTGTGGGGGGAACCTGAATCCCTGTTGTGTGACGTACGTCTCTGAACGGTAAAACAAACATCGTTAATCTTGGGGCACCGGCAGAGAAATGGTCATCTCCCTTGCTCTACCCTATCCTGCACTTAACTGTCCTATGTGTGCTAAAGGAGTAAAGTCTAGCAGATCTACGGTGGCATCTATAAAGGATTTCCAGGTTTGCCTCCCTACCCTTAGCGTTAGTCATCCTTTTTGGGTGTAACATATGAGATCGGCCTATTGATTATCATTTAGAATAGGACCCACCTCCTTCTTCCATGCCTCCTGAAAGCTCCATTCGGGGTGGGCTTCTGCCACACATATTACAGGGTATAGTTTGGTTATTAGGTGTTTATCTGAATCTGAGGTTTGTAGTAGTTTCACAAAAGATGTTAGGTCTCTTGAGGCCCCCTCCTGCGCAGATTTATGCATGGCCAAGCAGCAAAGGTGAGTGTGCACAAACCAGTCAGTAGTATTACACCAAAATACTTTTTTATTTGTTCGAATGATTTAATGTTGCCTTGTTAATGAGATCACCTAGTTTCAGGCACCTTTTTGCTTTTCATGCTCGGAACGCTTCCCCCTGGTCCCGGTTCACGAAGAAGGAGGTGAAATGGAAACAGAAGTGTGTTAGACCACCTTGAAATGTTCTCCGCACTCCAAATCACGAGTAGCTCCTCCATCACTTTTGAGGTGTTTAGAGATCAGAGCATGTCGGTTCTCTTGATCCATGGAATCTCCAGTAGGGATCTTCCAGCAACATACAGTGTATGAAGCACCAGTTGTTGCCCTACACCATTCTAACATGCAATATTGCTGTGTCCCTCTGTAGAAGGTGGTGAGGTCTGGGATACCCAATCCTCCTGTTTCCTGAAGAAGGTAGACCGGTTTGAGTCCTATCCTTATCTTCTTCCCATTACCCAAATCTATTGAATGTTGTGTAATGCTGCTCTTCGTATCAGGATCGGAAGGGCCTGAAAGGAATAGTTTTCTTTGTAGTATCATCATTTTTATGGATATTTAACAATATTAATAATAAGAATAATGTATTGATAGTTAAATTAAAACCATTCTAAAATCGTCCTTTATTTTGTCGTTCTGAGATCGCTTTTCTTGGTAACCTGTTGCAACAGAGTCCCCTATTTTATTATCCAGAGTGTGTTGATCTTGATCTATTCTTCGCTCAGTTATCAGAAGGTCTGGATCCGTTGTTGAAGTTGCTGATGCATCTTCATTTGAGAATCTGGCTGTTGTAGCAGTGGTTGATTTGTGTTGTTTTACTTTGTAGGCGAAGTGCAATATTAGATGTTAAGTTATCAAATTTCATATTAGATGTTGGTTCATCGGAAGGCGTATTGAATGAGCAATGAAAAGGCGCCTCTTCCCTATTCCTTGCCGTTATGGTTTGTGAGGTGCCATTTCCGATTCGATCTTGTCCTAGGTCATGGTGATGGTGAATTTCAGCAGAAACTACAACCTCCTTTGTTTGTGTTGATTTTGTTCATTTTGTCTCCGGTATGTGAAGCAATTTAATTTCAATTTGGGGTCTATGGCTGTGCTCGAAATGGACTGTACATTTGTTAATTATTTGGGTGTAGGGGCATACACTGGGCCAGTGGTCTGCCTGCTTTTGTAAATGAAGTATCAAAAACTTAAGCTTTGTATTTTCATATCAATTGTTCCCAAGAAATGCTCTGCCTTTACTGTTGTGGCTGGATGTTTTTCGAAAATGTGTGTTTGTTGTGAAGGAGCGGATATGATTATATTATGTGCTGCTGGCAGTACATACCAATTTGTGGATTAATTTTTTATTCGGTCTTCTTCTATGGTGTAGATTTCATCCTCAATGGGATGCAGAAAGTATGGTACACTGGCTTCTAGGAGGTCTTCATTCGTTATTTGATAAATGGTTAGGTCCATATTCTGATTGAGTAGCAGGGTCTGATCGTTTTGCGCCATGCTATCTCTGACTGGTAGAGGCGTTTGATATTTTTCATTTGGAGATTGAAAGGTTACCAACAACTAGTTGCACAGGGGCAGGAGATCTTGGTTTTTTGACGCCAAAGAGCGTTGCAGCCACAGCAGGGTTTTCATTAGAGCATATGGAGCGAGCCATGACCTTCTTGCAGTGTTTATATAGAGTAATAAAGCGAAACAGAGAATACACTGGTCTGTTTAGATGATTTTTAGCAGGTTTGCTGCACTTCCTAGTGTGTTTGCGATTTATCCGGTTCTTTTAGATGACTCCAGGCACTGCACTGTGCCTCACTGAGCAACACAGCCCTTTAAATACAGCAAAAAACTAAGCTGAAAGGTAGTTGAGTTCCTTTCATTCGATCGTTTTACAATTTTGTAGGACATTCCATTTCTAGGTTTGCTCCGCACGTAGATCCAGTGGCAGCATCAGTCTGTTGAGGTGGAGGATGACACTGCTATTGACTGCAGGTACACTATACACTGCTCTACTGCCCTACCACTGCAAGTCGCACCCATTCAACGCCATCCGGATCACTTCTCACCGCGTTGGGTTGACGCTGCCACCTGTTGGCTTCTTATCGGGGGCGGAAGCTTTCCCCCTCCAACGGTGGCAGGAGCAAGAGCAGGTCCCAGCAATAGGTAGGTAGCGGTGGAGGTAAGTGGATGAGCACCCCTGTCCGTTTCTGCTACAGGAAGGGAGCTGGACAGCAAAAATTGGCCCTCTATGGGGATTAGCGCCTCGCTACAACCAGTGGCTGGTGCTGGGATAATAATGTTTTGGACCATGCTATGTTGTTTCCTAATAAGCGTTGTTAGTTTGGTGACCAGTAGTTGCAAGTTATTGTGGGGTGTGGCTGGCTTTGGATTGGAGTCACTTGGTACCTTGTGGCCTGTGCAGCCAGGAGCAGCAGTCAGTCGAGCCACCTGTCGGAGTAAAGGGCTCCTCTACAAGCCCCCTGAGAGCACTGGCTTTGTCCTGCTCTGCTCTGCCTATAGAACCCCATGCCCTCCCCCAAGCACTGCTCACTAGCACCTGGGTCGGGCAGGGAGGGAAAAGCGAGTGGATACAGCACGGAGGCCCAGAGGCTGAAATGTTATGACAGCGGGCTGGAGGGGGCGACAGGGTCTAGAAGTCGATTGCCTTCTCGATGGACTTAATGGACTCACCGGGTTTGCTGCTTGTTGGGGCTGTCAGCCCGAGGGACCGCAAGGTCTTTGCGGCAATTGAAATCAGGGCTCATACGGTGTTGCAGCTATAGGGCCGGAGGAGCCAAAGGAGCCACTGAGATCGTTGGGCCACTTCTGTCTGCCACCCCCGCAGTCTGCTGACTCTTGCGATATTTATGGATGATGATTGGCTGAGCTAAGATATATTTAGATTATGCCATCTATCCACACTCTCTTTAAGTCGATCGGGGTGTAATTGGTGGCGTATGGTCCTTCTCAAGCAGTTGTGGTTTTTATATCCAGCTATTTAACAGATTTTGTTGACCATTGGAGCCTCCTCCTCACTTCTTGAGTTCCGCAAGAAGTTGAAGACCTGGCTCTTCATTATAAGCACCTTCGGAACCTCACACTTACACACATTGCCCAAGAGCCTGTATACCACCTCGGGTGATTAGTATGCTATACAAATCAATATAACATAACATTGTAACGAGGTGAGTGCCAGTAGCGCACATCATGTGTTTGATGTAACCACGATCCCTATTGCCTCAGACTTTGACATATTTATTTTAAAGCCCAAAACTTTGCTGACCGCATCTAGTCCTAACATTAGTGATGGGACTGACATTCTCTGTTCGGAAATAGAGGCCAGGACACCTTGAATGTTGAATGGTACTTTATTTGATTAAAAATATAATCATAAAAGCAAGACATACATACCATACGTATACAAAACTGAGAGATTAAAATGACCAAAATGTAATAGGACTACGTGTTTTAAAACCAGATAGCAGCAGAATATCATTAAAAACAATTAATAGTGTAAAAAAGAATTGATGTTGCTGCTAAAAACTACAAATAAGACACTGAGTTGCAGAGAGACCCAAAAGATAAAAACAGTTCAGTGAAGCAACTGTCAGGTTGTCGATAGACAGTATCGGGTCGTCGGGATCGCGTTCCTTAGTATTGCAGGGGCAGAGAACACAGGTTATACTGAAATAGAGCTTCATGGGTTTGCTATTGTTTTAGTCACCTGTGCACTTTCTCAAGATTGTTGCCGGGCCTGCAGTTTGCTGATTGAGTTTGCAATATGCACAGTGAATAAAGATTGTGAGGCTTATGTTTAAAGCTGTGTTCGCTGGGTTCAATGCCGCGATAATTGCCTGCCTACAGGACCAGACTCCCAATCTGTTCCACTCTGGCCTCAGTTTTAGTCTGCGCTGGGCCAGCAATGCAGGGCAGAGGCATACAACATGCTCCAGAGACTCCACCAAGTCCCCGCAGCCCCTGCACTGTAGGTCATCTGATGTACGACGCCAAAGAGGTAAATGTTTCAGAAAGTGCCATTCCCCCAATCTAAGTGCCATAAACCGCAGTTTTGAGTACAGGGGGTATGTGCAGGGCAGGTATGATGGAAGAGAAGCCAGCTGGTAAGAGTTAATTACTGCCCATGCATGCTTGCGTTTCGCGAAAAGAGCTTTGTCGGTATTATGAGACGACATACGGATGCTCTTCTTGATACTAGTTTTGAAGACTATGTTACTAGGGTTAAGATTCCAGAGATCGCTTGCTGATAGTTGCTGTACGCATTCATGGAAGAACTGACTGTAGGACCCACCTGGGTTATTAAGGCTAATATCTGACCACAACAGTGACTCAAGAGACCCAGCTCCGGCCTGCCTTAACTTATGGCACAGATTTAAATAAGCACCTGCGCCTGAGATTTCGTAATTTAAAAGGCCCAATTCTAATCGTATCTGTGCAGCAGAAGCGGATTTTGGCATATGAAAGACTCTTTTATAGATCTTAGTCACGTGTTGGTTTAATGTTGCACTCAGTTTGCCCCGAGAAATTTCAATGCCATATGACAACGTGGGGCCAATTTTGGCTTTCATGACTTTCAACATTGGAGTTAGGCTCGTGCCCGTCAATTTTTTTGAAAGTTTTGAAAGATTCACTTGGAGAGCCATGGCTTTGATTGAGATGTCGATGCGATGTTTGGCAAGGGTGCCCCTGGAGTCGAAATTAATCCCCAGGTATTTGTAGGATTTTCCTTCTACAAGTCCAGAGTTGTTATACGTCCAGCCACCACCTCCATAGTGTTTTCTGCCGAATATGACTACTTGGGTTTTCTTTAAGTTAACCTCTAGGTTGTTCGTAACGGTATAACTATGTAGTTTATTTAACAGTCGTTGCAGCCCTACTCGAGTGAGACTGAAGAGGACAAGGTCGTCGGCGTACAGAAGGTTGCTTACCTGGACACCACCGATCTTAGGGGGATGGCTGTTTATCGCATCTAGTTCCGCTGAAAGGTCGGCAATGAACAAGTTAAAGAGCAATGGAGCTAGCACACATCCCTGTTTGACTCCTCTTGTCATCGTGATTTTTCGAGACAGATGTGAGCCGGTGCCAAGCTTAACTTGCATCCAGGTGTTAGTATGTAATTGAACAATGGCCTCCAAAAGTTTGACCGGGATTCCCCATTTCATTAGCTTCGCCCAGAGTGCTGCCCTAGGGACCCGGTCAAAAGCAGCTTTAAAATCAACAAAGCAACAAAAAACCACCTTGGATGAAATAAGTGCTTTATCGATAAGTATTGATAATGCCATTAAGTTAGACATAGTGCCCGAGTTTGGTTTTTTGGGATCAGACCTTTCTGGTCAGCCCAGGAGCTCAGTTCTTCGAGTAAGATACTCGCAAAGTACTTTGCCTCATTGTCCAGTAGGGCTATCAACCTGTAGTTATTTGGGGACGAATGGGAGTCAGACTTATAAATTGGGTGGATTATTGCACCTCGCCAGGAGTCAGGTATAATTGAACTACTCAGTGTAAAATTGAAGAGGGTTGCTAGTTGTTGTGACCAGAGAGGGATATTTGTTTTAAACTGGACCTGTGGCAGGCCGTTTGGACCTGGCGCTCCATCAGGTCTCGCTTTTGATAATATTTTAGCCAGCCTTGCTTGAGTAATAGAGATTTTCTCGCATTGAGGTTGCGTCAACTCGTGAGAACAGTTCTGGCACTCCGTAGTCCCATCTTTCATCAGTGTAGGGTTGTTCATTGCTATAGGATCTGCTCCTCCATTGGCCCTAAAATGGTCAGTCAGAAATGTGACCCATTCTGCCTCTGCGATGTTTACACTCCCCTGACTAGTTGTTCTGTTGATTTGTCTATTCAATAACGCCCAAAATTTTCTTGGGTTGTGGTTTTTACTTTCCCAGAGAAGTTTACACCAAAATTGGTCAAGGTAAGATTGTTTATCCTTTTGGTGTGCCTGTCTGAAGTTTTTTTGTGCAATTTTATAGTCATTCAGACGATCATTAGAATCTGGATGCTTCCTAGTTGCCCGTAGGGCGGTATTTCTGATCTTCTTTAGTACCATGGTTTGGCTTGAAATGGGAAACTGGGTGCTGCGAGAAACCGTATGAGAGGGCGAATGAGATGGAAAAAGACTTAACAAATGATAATAGAAATTTGACCAATCAACGATGGGAGAGGCTGTCGAAGGAGGGCCACCTAGTGTAAGGAACAAACATTCCTTCATGATGTTAATACTGATGTCGTCATTCCATCTTAAACGTTTGAAGTTTTCAGAGTGAACTCCCTTGTAGGTTGTTGGAGCAGAATTGTGATAGGCTGGGTTTACGTTGACAGTGACGACTTGTGGGCGGTGGTCGCTCTCTGATCGAGCTTTGATACTATAGTTTTCCAGGTATGAGAACAGGGCTGAGTTGCAGATGGTATAGTCTAAGTAAGAATACTTTCGACCATTTGTCCATGACCAATTTGGGGGAATGTCCTGTGTGAACCTACCGTTCATTACAATGAAACCGGCGCTGTAAAGTTGCAACACACAGAGCTCCCCTAAGCCGCAATGTTGTTGATTTGGGGGTTTGAACTGAGCCTTCAATGCCGCCGATGGCAGTGGTATAAGACCTCCAAAATCCGACGGATTTCCCTGAAAAAGATTGGTGTTGAAGTCCCCGGTGAGCAGGCAGTCAGCATGAGGAAAGTCCACAGCCAAGTCACACAGAGTTTTAAGCAGACGGTTTAAGTGAGCCCTTTTTGTTCGTGCACTTGGATTAATATAGACATTAAGAAGCAGCAGGGGTCGCAGTTGTCTCCACGAGCTGATTTTAACTCCAAGCAACGAGTCCTCATCGAAGTTTAGTTGCTCTGTTGGACCCTTTAGACTGCATGAGATGTAGATGGACATGCACCCCTTGGGGCGTCAATAATTACAATCTCTAACGGCTGGTTTCCAATATTCAATAAATCCTACAATGGGGCAGTTGTGGGTGGCCCATGTTTCCTGAAGGGCGATTAAGTCATGACTGAAAATAAAATTTCGGGTCTCCAATGAGGTCATTTTATGATGAAGACCACTAATGTTCCACGAACACAGAGATAGGCGAGACTGCAGCTGGAGATTTGTAGGGTTTGTAGGTTGGAGCTGAGGAACGCTAGGTTTGACAGCCTCCAGTGGATTCAATTTTGGTGAGTATTGGCCAAGTGGTCAGGCTGAGTTTTTACGGGACAAAGCGGCTGGCAGCCACCCCCAGTCTTGAACTTTATGGAGATTCGAGGGTGAAGTCCATGAGGCTTCTGTTAGAGATGCGTCTCCTACTGCATTTTTTAAGATTGAGTATGGTTTGTTTCTATCACTATTCAGGGTCCGACGAACTCTTGTCTGGGTAGCCGATTGCTTGGCTAGCGCTGTAGGGTAGCCTGGATTAAGGTGTGGGTAGATTTTGATTCCCCATGACCGAAAAATGTCTTTACAGGCTAGGAAGGCTCGAGCCCAGATAGTAGATTTGAATGTCACCAAAGTTACTTCAGAGGGTTGCGACCCTCTTGGCGGGAGAAATTCTATGTATTCGATGTCTTCAGACGCCAGTGTATCGAGTCCCGGTACTCCTTTCAGTAGTTTGATGATATTTGCTCCGGCTGAGGACGTCATGATGGCCTTTTGATTTATATTCAGGAGCAAGAAGAATTTTGAAGTACTGGAGATCACTGGCGGCACTTTGTTGACGAGGACCCGAGTCAGTTGAGACATTTTTTTCGGTTAAGAAGCCAGGAACTATTCCTAATTTAGGCAAAGGATTATCTCGGGACTCTTGCAGAGTTGTCAAAGATTCCTCAGGTGGCTTTGGTGTGTGCTTGAAGGTTACTTTTGAATGGTTATCTCCGGTGCTTGATGGAACAGTCTGAAGGCAGGAATGAAGAGAAGGTTGAGTTTGAGTAGTCGTTTCTGTTGGCGAGTTTGTTTTCACTACTTGTAATTGACCAGTTGCTTTGTCAGTGCCAATTAAAGACTCTATTGCTTTTTCAGCAGCCGCGACTTCATGAGGATTTAGTGGGGGACCTCTTAAGCAAGAGGGAGGAGCGTATTGAACCCGGTGGTGTACAGGAGTGGGCTGCTGCGCATTTAGTATTGGGAGAGCAGTAATGGTCTGTTGATCCTGGTTTAGTAGAGTAAAACTTGAAACTTGTTTATTGTCCGAGGTTTTAAACAATGGGAACAATTTAAGAGGTTCAGCTGTAGATTTTATTGTTAGCTTGTTTCTTTGTTTACGTTGGCGTTTTCTCTCTCTCTTACTGAGAGGATGGAGTGGTTGAGGGTTTGTCTTTGAGTAAGGTGGGGCCGGTGTGGGTGGCTTAGGGTCCAACTCTGCATAAGCACGGTCGACTGAAGTTGTTGAGCCACTCACAATTTGGAGGCTCAACGGCAGGGGTGGTATAGGCTTGGCTGGCGTTGTCAACCCTTGATCCTTAGGGTGCAAATTTGATGCTACAGAAGGTTTTGCCTCTATACTCTCTGAAATCCCATCGACCACTGATGTCGGAGTCTTGTCGTTTATTTTGACGGGTCTTGAATCTGTACACTTTAAGTGGTCCTGGCGCTTGCTGACACTACCTCCCGACAGTTGTTTGACTTCATCTAAAACACAGTTTAAGAAAGCTGGAAGTGCTGAGAGGCTGTCAATAATGGGTGAGCAACAGCAAACTGACTGGACCAAGTTTGAGGATGATTGAGCCCTTATTATTAGGTTATTTAGATTCTCTAACTTGTTGTCGATACCTGCTGTAAACGGGGCTAAGGTGTTCAAAAGGTCAACTTGCATGTCCAGTTTGTCTGAGTGGTAGTTTAATGCTGTGACTGTAATTTGAAAGGTTTGCAGCAGTTGTGGCCAAATGCTTGACATAAATGTAGGGGGGTCGACTCGTGAGTCGGGTTCCGATTTCAAATTAGGTAGTTTGTCTGAGTCTTTGAGAAAGAAAGATAGATCCAGTAGTGATTGGTCATTTAGGTCGGTTCCTTGTTGGTGCTTTGTAAGAGCTGTAGCTGTTACTGTGGCTGAGTTTGAAGGCGTTTGAGGCAGAAGCGGTTTATTATTCCCCTTGAGTGGTCTATCCCATTGAGCTGCAAGAGGGCTAAATACGTCAAAGCTTGGTGTTTGATTTTTTTGTATAAGTGAAGGACTTGAAGACGAATGTTGTGGTAACGTGGTCATAGGGATGTCTGTTTGTTGTGGCAAAACATTAAGTTTTGGCTCGATGGTTTCGGTCCGAGAGTGATTGTTTGATGCGTGTAGTATGTGACTTTCCTGGGGGGGAGATGGATAACAAAATGGAGAATGCTGAATAGCCGAGAGGGCCCCCAAAGGGAGCACCGGAGGCGTTTTCTGATCGTCCACAGATGATCTAACGCTGGGGATGACCAACGGTGATGTAGTTTTATTAATTGGCGGCATGTGGACAGTTGCCTCTGTTATTTGTTGGAAATTGCTGGCCTTAGGCGCCTCCAAAACTTGAGAAAGAGGGGAAGGCTTAACCCCTCCAGGTACTTTTTTGAAGTAGTCCAAGATAAAGAGGGATTGCAAAGTCTTTGCGCTCGACAAAGGAGGGCGATCCCTGTTACTGTCAGGGTCTGGTCCATGGAGAAGAGGACTCAGTGAGTGCGGCGGGGACGTAGGCATCAATTGTTTGGTAATATTCACTGCAGCTCCTTCTACCACTGCTGCCAGCCGTTTTACTTTTTTTTGCTTTGGTGACGGGAATGCCTTCCTCGTTCTCCCAGATCTCATCACTCTGCTTTGTTTGGCTGCGATAAGAAACTGCTTCTGCTGAGTCCTGGATTCACACTAGGTTCACACTGGTGACTACAGGCGCTGCGGCTTGGACACCCCCCGTTCTTTCCCCCTCCTCCTCCCTGCCCACAATAACCTGCCTTATGACCTTTGTGACCCTGCCACCTCAACCAGGTCAAAAGTGGAACTGGGGCAGAGTGTGGTATACTGTGTGAGGTATATGAAAGGGCCTCAACAAGAGATCAGTATGGTCAGTATAAAAGTGTAGGCAGGGATAACGGAGGGGTGGCGGTGCTGGGGGGAGCGAAACCGGGCCGGGCAGGGCAAGGCAGGTCGACGCTAGAGCAGAGCGGAGCAGAACTAGGGTAACTAGAGCTGGAGCCAACCAGGCCAGGCCATCAAGTATGGCAGCTGCAGTATGCAATTCGATACAGGCTAGTGCAGGCTAGTGCAGCCAAAACTAACTTCAGACCGTTCAGTATGGGCGACACGGTCAAGAGGAAGCAGGCACAACATGCGCTGTAGCACTATAGCACAACCGGGTGAGGGTGAGAGGAGTGAGAGGAGGAGGGTGGTGTTGTACTGGGGAGTTGGAGTTGGAAACACCATAGACCGACGGGGGAACGGCGGGGGACTATGCCTGCGGAGGAGGAAGTTACTGGAGGATCCGAGGGTCAAGACTCACCTCAGCAGGCTTCACCGACCGCCGCCCCCCTCCGCGGAAGTCCACAGGAGTCCCCGCGACGTTCCCGCCGCGTCTCTGCTCCGCACTATTCCTCCACTATTCCTCCGCACCTCGTAGCGCCTCAGCCGCTGCGGACTGTGATCGCCGTCGGCACCACCACCGGCAGCTGCAACCGGCCGAAACGGACCGCTGCTGCTGTCTGAGGCTCCGCCCCTACGCACCACTACGCAGCTTGTCCGCTCTGCTCTCGCTGCACGCTCCGCTCTCGGCTCTCTCGGGTCGCGTGTCACTAATGAAAATTGTAAGTTTAAAATGATCTGAGCCGATGTTAATGCGTGTTGAGTCCTCATCCATGTAAATTGCGAACAGGAGTGGGGGGTAATGAGCATCCCTGTTAGGTATCTCTCCTCACCAGGATGCTGACTAAGTCTACCCTTTTTATTCAGATTCATGCACAGGAGGTTGCATAGCATGCCCACACCGTTTTCGCAAAAGATTGTTCTAAAGCGAAAGCCTTCATTGTGTCTCTCGAGAATTCATATTCTACTCTATTAATAGCTTTCTCAGCATAATGTTAGAGAAGAATAGTTCCACCTGAGTCTACGCACCGCGTTGATAATGTGTGTGACTTTTTCTGTATTGTCTCTGATTCAACTTCTATGAATCCAGATTGATCTGGGTGAACTATATATGCAAAAACATCATTTAGCCGAGTCGCTAGGATTTTCGTATTAATCTTAACGGCCGTGTTTAGGCGGGATATGGCGTGGTGAGACCCATAAATTATGTGACAATCTTGCTGGAGTAATGGGAATGTGAAAGGAAAGGCTGAAGGATGTTGTTGTTTTTTTGTTGCAACAAACAGCAAAATGGAAATACCTGTAAATGAGCTCTATGCATTCAGCAGTTAGGAAAGCAAAAATGAAGCACATGTATTTGTAATTCTGAAGTTTGCTGCAAACAGAGATTTGAGTAGGATAAAAAAAAATTAAGACACGTTATTTGTTTCACAATTCTTTGTTGAATTTCTACATAACAATATACCATGCGCTACAGCATATACAACCAATTACACTTACATATACCTGCTCGAGTGAGGTAAGAAAAAGCTACCACCATGAAGAAAAAGGAAAAAGCATATGAAAGAAAACATTAGAAAGCCCATAGGCACTCTCATGACTGCAAGAAATGGATTGTAAGTCTATAGAAGCGTATAATAACTACTAACAAGTATACACAGCCTCCCTACTTTGGGCAAGACCAGGAAATGGGAAACACTGGGGAAGCAAGACTCTACTGGGTGATGCTCAAATGTTAAATATTCACAGAAACCCGATTTCCATGTTTATGTGCTATATAGTTTTATCAGTAAAACTTAAGTCTTTGCAAATTTAGTGTCCATCTCAATGGAAAATGTGCTGTCTTTAAATGGATATGCTCTACCGCACGATCCTTTCGTTACATTAAAAAATCGACCGACTCCTGTCCCTTAAAGGAAGGTGGATCGCGAATAGTTAAATATTCACAGAAACCCGATTTCCATGTTTATGTGCTATATAGTTTTATCAGTAAAACTTATGTCTTTGCAAATTTAGTGTCCATCTCAATGGAAAATGTGCTGTCTTTAAATGGATATGCTCTACCGCACGATCCTTTCGTTACATTAAAAAATCGACCGACTCCTGTCCCTTAAAGGAAGGTGGATCGCGAATAGTTTGTTGTTCTAAAAATTGGGTTGTGTATCTAAAAAGTATGGGGAGTACTGTTTTACAGTGCTTGTTGTACTAAGCACAATTCATTAGGAATTCTGTAACTAATGTTAATCCAACAGAAATTCAGCTGGTACCAGCTTGTATAGTGTATATGTTGGTCAACGGCGGCTCCTCTGCTAAGGCGAAGGAACGTCGCCCCACTGCTCTGCGAGCAGCTTTAAAAATAAAATGATAACGCAATATTATTATCATTTCATTTTTCTGATACTGCTTATGGGCGGGCGTGGCTGGGCTGGCCAGAGTAGGGGCCAGGAGGGGGAGTGGTGAGTACACTTTAAGTGCGCATGGTGGTTTGGCCGGCCGTCTTGGGCCAGCCAAGCAGTCATGCGCAGTTTGCACGTTCTCCACCGGCTGTATTGCACAGCCTGGGTAGAGAACGTGCACAGGCTCATAGTCCCCGTCTGAGGACAGAACCACGGCGTTCAGACCAATCACAACACTCCTGTCATGCTGGTGACAGCAGCGTCGTGATTGGCTAGAGGGGCCTGTGTGTTTCCTGTTTCCTGCGTGCCGATGACCGAAGAGGACCGGGAGGCGGCGGCCAGCCTGCAGGTAAGTGATTTTTTTTTTTATCCCTGCCACCCTCGTTAAGCAGCAGCCGCCACTTGTGCTGATACAGGGTGCATCATTTGAATCCTCGTTTACATAATGTGACATGAGTTGGTTATCTTTGTTATTGGTGAAATGATGCATTCAGCGGGCCATGGCTCAGTGCACTGAGTCACGCTGTATGCTGAGAATTATTGAGATCCAAAGTCAGAGGCAGCTGGTGTGTCCACGGGCCTGCAAGAAGTCCCACTCTCCTGCAAGCCCAGACCCAAATCTTAGAACTACAAATTGAAGCAGAGAGAGACTTCATGAATGTTTCTGACCACACATCCATATCTTGAAAGCAGAAATAGTAGTGGCAAACCTGATAGTTAGTACCAGGCGTGATGGTGATCCAGTAATTTGGACTGGATTCCGGCCTTAGCCGTAAACCTGTGAATCTCATGAAGCATGCTTGAGATATGGTCCTATCATTCACAGCGAACATGTAGGGATTTGTCAATTAAAGAAATTCAAATAGCAATTTTTAGTGATGTAGTGCATGTTTTTCACATTATTTGCTTATTGTTGCGACCAGACGTTTTCTAGTGGCAATTTCTCTAAAAATATTCATGTGTTATAATCAGCCTAAAAATGCAGCCATCAGGTTGGGGCACGTTTCTACCATCAACAGCAACCCTAATGAAGGAAAGCGCATTACTGCTGCACCATTGCCTCCTCTTCCTTGTTCTCTGGGGCTAAAGAGACAGCTGCTTCGAGGCCCCCAGCTCCGCTGGCTCTTGCACATTTGCACATTAGAGATGCATGGTTGCATGGCTGCACAAAGACCTGCCTCGGGGAACACCCCTTCTGTATTGAGTTGCATCTTCAAAAACACAAACGCTTTTTGTGTACTCACTTTCAAACATGCCTGTGTTCCTATATTTGCCTGGCTAATCTGACTGTTGCCTTCCTTCACAGATTGTCCTTGCTATGCCGTATGACACCCCTGTTCCAGGATACAAAAACAACACAGTCAACACAATGAGGCTGTGGTCTGCGAAGGCGCCCAATGATTTCAACCTTCAGGAGTGTAAGTTGTGATCCTAGTGCCTTTTTCGTCCTCTTCCCCATTTGCTTGGTACGAGGGAGTGATCGATATCCTTTCGATAAGGCGGGGAAAATCATATCCTAGTCTCAAAGCCAGTTTGCCACTTTGCTGTGAGGCAGATTACATTTCTTGAGATTTACATCTCCTAAATTGCATTGTAACATTTTTCTTCATGGTCGCCTTGTCGTATTTATTGTATTTTTGTTTTCATTTCTGTGTTGTTTTTCCATCAGAGTACAGGTATCACATTTGAATGAAATCACATATTGTGAGGAAAAAAAAGACATTTTATACACCACTAAATGTGCCTGTGTGTGTCCGAGCAGTTATTACCTAAAAAATGCACAAAAAGTAGTTGTCAAAGAAGGTGGATATTCATCGTTCCCTCCCTGATTGGCCTGTGTCCCTATGACAAACACCATCGTAAAACAAGCATAGGAAAAACCAACCGATCTGGCCTAGGGAAGCGTGCTATGCTTCTTTATTATTGTTATGCAAAGTTGTAAAATCGACATTATTGTATATTTCTGTGTATAAAATAATGCCTATTTATATGTTATTAGAAAACAGTAAAATGGCACTGTCAAAAGGTGGTGTGCATATGTTTGCAAAGAAACCCCTTATAAAAAGTCCTATCGCAATAATAAACTAAAAAAGATCATGAACAGAAAGCATCGATGGCCCAGAAGTGGACTACTTCTTAGTTCTGTGTCACTTGCGCACAAGCAAAATGTCACATTTAAGAGAGCCAGTCACTTAAGTGGGTTTACTCATTGCCTTAAGCTTTATATGGTATTGTGGGTGGAAGCAAAATGTGATTGGCACTTGAACAGACCAGAGGATGAAAAGAGCTAACCAAAAGCCCCTAAAGTATACCTGCATGTATTTATTTTTTTTAATGATTTTTTTGGATAATCTGATACTTGCTGAAACAGCTAAAGCTACCTATAGGTCAAACCTAAAAAAAAAAACAAGGATTATGCAGCTTCTACTGACCACTGGAATTAAATAATGAGGAATCATAAGTAATAACGCAGTGTCTTCTGCTACCCTTAGTTTGTCTAAAAAGATCTATCGGCCAGATGTACAAAATCACAGGTCTGCAATTTCCTAATAGCGAATTTTTGTGATTCGCTATTAGGAAATCGCAAACTGCGATGTACTACAGTGTGTTTAACACTGTTTGCGATTCCCAAATGGGTCGCAAGGAACCTGCCTCCTCAATATTCATGAGGCAGGTCGTAATTTGTGACCCATTGGGAATGGCCTGCACTCACAGGGATGGTGGCCAGCTGGGGTCAGCAGAACACAATGTCTGCGTTTGCTTTTTAAATAAAGCAATTTTTTTTTGTAATGCAGCCTGCTTTCCTTAAAGGGTAAACATTTTGGCGCCCACATTCACAAAGGAGAAGGGGTCGCTTGGGTACCCCTTCCCGTTTGCAAACTGCTTACCACCTCCTTCACGGAGTCTGTAAAATATGAATGTTTTGCGACTGCATTTGTTGCAAAACATTCATACATGCCCCTGTGACTCACTGTTAGAAAGGGAAACGCCCTTGAAATGGCCCCTTCTTAATACCGACTCGCAAGCTCTATTTTGCGAGTCGTTAATAGTTTTCCGACTTGCAAAATAAGGTTAGTACATGTGAAAAGGCTATTTAGCAGTGGCAAACTGCCCGATTTTCCATTTGCGACTGCTAAAAGCCGTCGTACATCTGCCCGCTAATGCCCTCTGTGAGGACCTGAACTGCCCTTGTAAATAAGCTGCAGTTTCACGAGTTGCCAAAGCTAAGCTTCTCTTTGCAATTTTGACAGCAAGCAGTGCTTACCTTCATTGACCAGCATCAAGAAATAGCAAAACTGTAAAATGTTGTGATATGCGCACAATACATTTTTTTTAATAGCAGACATCTTTAAAATGTTCAAGTCAAGCTAAGCAACTAGGATGGCACTTTTCCCGCCCTTGTTTCCTTGACCCCCACCCCTTGTGATAGCCTGATTACATGCAAGAGGCATGGAGTAATTCCCACTTTCTCCAGCTAACCGTCCAGTAATACTTTCTTGAGCTCTATATGTTTTATGCATCTTTTTATTGACATACATACAGAAAATGCATAACAAAGCAATTCCAGAAAGACAATGGCATCATCTCTGCTTTTAAAACATTTTCCACTGTTTCCCCGCCATGATTCTGCCTTCCAATATCCATTGTACTTTTTATGTCAGTCCCTATAAACCCTACTCTAATTTATGAAAGAGCTCAAGACATACCTCCTTACATTACACTACATCATGATGTTGGAATAATCCACTTACGCTCTTATAAACTAGATATACCTCAAATCACATGTTGACTGCGTCTTTAACCCTGCATAGAGCTCCGCTGCCTTTCAGCCAGGTCTGTGCTACATATGTAGCTCATACATTCATACATGTACCTGCTAGTCTGCCCTCTTTGCTATTGTGGCTTGTGTTGCCATGTCGACTTTTTTGGTTTGGAATATGTTGTCATGCCGATATTTTGGGACACTCATCTTCAATTCAGGTTCCACCACGGTCATGTCTAGCCTATCCACCTTTCGGTAACAAACCTCCTAAAAAGGTGTGTTTTTCTTCTCCAAAGGGTCCAGGCAACTTTTCTTGATTGGCTTCTTCAAACATATGAAGGGTTATTAGTGATATGAACATAGTGTAGTTCTGTTTTTTGGGATCTTTAAGCTTTTTTCCATCCATGCCCCATTTGCAGGACCAGAATCAGTGCTCTCATTCTCTTCCATATTATTTTTGTCTGTTTGTGTGAGTGCTGGGAGTTGGGGAACATCAGGGCTCTTTGAACAGCAACATGGATCGGAAGTTCTCTATCAAGCTCTAGTTTGTCCTGTTTTGCACTTTAGTCTGACTAGTGGCTTAATAACAGGAAGGCAAAAACCACACGCACATGCTCATTTCACATGTACTCGTCCACTCTCCATGGTAAACGTTCCCTTGATTACTTGGCCATTTGTGAAAAGAAATGAATCGATAAATAAACCTTGAGCGGTCATTGATTGTTAGCATGGGGACTGCTATTTGGTGCCTGATTGCTGAGAAGATCAAAGCAAGCTTCTACCAGATATGCACTGAAGGAACCAGAGACATTTACCTTGAAAGGCCACATTCCTAACAGCATGCTATAATTGGGGGCTGATGCCAGTAGTCATGACTCTGAGAATGGCTAGAGAAACATGGACCATTAATACAGACTTAGTCCATCCTGGCAAGGAGTTATAGCACAATTAGCATTAGATGTGCCTGGCAGATCAGAGCGTCTCTCCACATTATTTAAAGGAGTCAGAGAGTGGAGTTTTAAATTGCTTTAGAGTTGGTCTTCCCTGGATCTGAGAGCCATTGCTAGAAGGGATCTATATGAATGTCTGTGAGAAGAAAGATGAGAGGAACTACATCAGAACCTTGCTTGGCAGGTTGTCAGCTCACCAGAAGTTATGTTTTTAATTTTTACAGTCTTGATGTAATTTTAGAGTAGGCCTTTTTAGATCTCGGCTACAAACAGCATTAACTGTTGGTTGGCAAGGCCTTTTGTTTCCACTAGATACATTCTTTAGAGTGGGCTTTGTCAACCCTTTGCTCATGATTGGATGGATTTGTTTTCTATCTCTTTTGCCTTCTTTTGATTAAATGGCCTTTCTCCCTAGTCTTCTGTTTATCCCATCCAGAAGCATTTCAGTTTCAAAAGGTTCCGATTGGATGAGTTGTATCCCATCACTGCTTACTTGATGAGACTTTTTCTTTGGACTTGCCTGAGACAGCGCATGTGCTGTTGCTTGCAAGATATTTTGTTTTTAATTAAAAGGGGCTTGGTGCCTGCATTTGCTTATTATTTCTTGGCTTCATTATCCCTCTTATTTGCTGGTACCTGGTTGGTCATCGCGTGATGGTTTCACTGTCTCTTGTTTGTTTCTCACTTATGTGTAGCATGCTGGTTTCACTGTCTCTTGTTTGTTTCTCACTTATGTGGAGCGTGCTGGTTTCACTGTCTCTTGTTTGTTTCTCACTTATGTGGAGCATGGACGTAGTACTGATTGCTTCTTTTTGATTAGGGTCCCTCGGCTGCTTTCACTTGGGTAGAAGTATCTTTATTTTCTTTCTTCTTCCCCCGTCGTCCTTTTGTTACTTGTTCCCCTTCCCCCCTCCCAGGTCATTATGTGTGTCACCACCACCACCACCTTACCACCACCACTATATCCGCTACATTACAATCACGCTCACCAACCACCCCTACCATTACCACCCTACCATCACCACCTTGCCCCCACCACACACCACCCTACTACCACCTTACCACCACCCTACCACCTCACCCCAACACCTTACCACCATTCGAATCACCACCACCACCACCCTAACCACCACCACCCTACAAACATACCATCAACCCCACCGCCCTACCCTAGCTACAACCATCTTACCATAACGATCTCCACCACCATCCTACCATAACTACCACCACTCTACAATAACCACCACCCTAACCACCACCACTACCTGACCACCACCATAGCACCAACATCACCCTAGCACCACCACCCTAACTACCATACTAAAAACTGGGTGCACTGTTGCCTAAACAGTCTGCCTGACAGTGCAGCCCAAATTGCGGGAGTTGGGGATGGAGTTAACCTTAAAGACTATGAGTTATTGTGTCCATAGAGACAAGATTCAAATAGCATTTCAAAATACAGTCAATTAAAAATTTGACTCAAAAAGTCAGTTCGAGATCAGAAATTTGAAAAACCAGGAATGTTTATTACATTTTAAGTGCAATACAGAAAATATGCAAAATGCTAATACAGCATAGAAATCAATTGCCAGAAAGGCCCTCAGTTAAAGGAATAATGCAATAATAAGCATAGTCAGAAAAATAGAGTAAGTCTCAAAGGTGCAGCAAATAGTTAGAAAATTGGGCAGCATCCCTAGAGGCTCAGGAAAGAGTCCATGACTTACCAAATTCAGGTTTTCTTTTATAAAAAATGTTACCATAGAAATAATGGAAACTGCAAAGTCAGCATACATGATGCAAGCAAAAGTATAATTGTTTCAACAAATCACATTGCAATATTCTAAAACGTCATTTGCAATATTTTAAAATGTCATATAACTCTACCATCTTAGCACTATCCCAGTACATGAATATATATTTTCTCCATCTGACCTAAAGTCATCCGGAGATGTCAGAACAACCTAGTTACATAAACAACATAAAACAATCGTGAATTGATGAAATATAGTATGCTAAAAGGAAGAGCCTTGGAAAGTAGCAAAAAGGCACCCTCCAGCAAGTTCTTCAAGAACAATATGTCATACAATGTAAACAGTGCACATCTTACTGAGTGTGGTGTCAAATGAGAACTATAAACACACAATGAATATTATGAAACGGAACCCATTTTTAAAGAGTGGGTCGAGGCCAAACTGAGGCTAAGTTTAGCCTAAGCCAGGAAAAACACTAAAACATTTCATAACGATTTTGTTTCGATTGAAATAACTTCATACTAATGTACATACAAGATTCAAATGTGGAATAACTACCCTAAAAATCACCACCCTGACCTCACTACCACCACCCTAACCTAACTACTACCACTACCACTACCCTACCCTAATCACCACCACGCCTCCTAACCACCCTATCCTACCCACCACCAACACTCCTAACCACCACCACCCTCACCCCTACCACCCTACCCACCATCCTACCATAACCACCACCACCACCTAACAACCACCACTCTAGTAAATTTTCTTTATTGATTTTCATCAAATATACAGTGTACATGTCGATACAAGCATCATTCTGTAAAGCACAAATCACAGTTATTGATCATGACATACATGAGCAGATTATTTTGCAGCATGGAGCTCACAAGAATCCCCATGCTATCATGTGTCCACTTGCCTAATGAGTGCCACCTGCATTAGTGTTTTCATGTGGCCATTGTTTCAGCATAAAGTTTTTATCAACAGTTATCTTCTTCACTGCTCGCTCTTATCCAACAAAGAAAATTGAACGTGCAATGGAACTATTAACAAAAATTGTTGCTCAGTGTATGTCCCCATGGAGAGGATTGCCATATTCAATTAAAGTATCATCAGTTCGTCCCCATATAATGTGCAAGGCGGAGAAAGATAGTGTGCAAGGAGGGAAGAGAAGTCAGTGGGGGTCCCCATGGAATCAGAACCTAAATATGCCAAAGATGTGTACTTACAGGCAGCCTGTGCCATGTCCCTTGCCCCACTCTAAGGGTCGCGATCCAAGCAGTGGTTAATTTGTAAAATAAAAAGTGCCGGGGCTCTCCTCAGGAGGCAGCGCTAACAGGAGAAATGTGCTGGTACAAACTGCCTCCTGACTAGAGCCCCGACACTTATTAACCTGGAGAGGACTTGGCCTAATGGGTACAGCTGCCAATTTCGGAGCTGGAAAACCCGGTTCGAGTCTCGGCGTGGCTCAACATCCTGTGAGTCTGGGGAAAATCATGTGCCTTCTAAATAAGTGTGTCCTCAACTGGTGCTATAAGCACCGGTGCCAAGGATTAGGTGCCGGTGCTGAGCACCGAAAAGCACCGGCTCAAATTAAGCACTGGAAAGAAACTGGTCACTGCTTCTACCCAGTCAGTTTTTCAGGTCTGGCTTTGCTTTGAAATGGCCTATTGCTATCAATACTTTAAAATATACATACAGTGAGCTTTGTCTACTCCCAGAGGAGTGCTTATTTCTCATCTTGTGTTCCTGGCTGTTTGGTGTACCTTTCATCTTCACAGTGGCGGCTGATACGGAATGAAGGTTGAAAAAAATATATATATTAAAAAAAAAAACACTTTCCTCTTCATGGCCGCTGTCTCTTCTCTGTCGTTGTGCTTCTCCTCCTGACTCTGAGTCCCAGAAGCAGGAAGCACACGGGACTAAGCCAATCACAACGCTGCTGTCACCAGCATGACAGTAGCCTCGTGATTGGTCTGAGCGCTGTGGTTTGGTGCTCAGACATGGAGTGGGAGCCTGTGCATGTTATCCACCCAGGCTGTGCAATACAGCCGGGCATTGAACATTTTAAGTATGCATGACTGTTTGGCCAGCCCAATACGGCCGGCCAAACTGTCATGTGCACTTATGGTGCACAAACCACTCCTTCTCCCTGTGACCCCAGCCCCGTCCTGCCCTAACCTAGCCCCGTAGCTATGCAAAATAAAATGATAATAACGTTGTGTTATCGTTTTATTTTTCCACTGCTCTAAGAGCAGTGGGGCTACGCTCCTCCGCATTAGCAGAGGAGCCGCCGCTGCAGCTGCATGTGGAGGGCTGGCATTGCAGTGCGTCAATGACTATTATGCAAGTCAAAATTACATTGAATTTTCCCACATTCAATTCTTTAGCTTCTAGATGCATAATATACCGAAATCAATCGGTTTTTTTCCCCCCCACTTCCGGAGTGATTTTTAAAAAAATTTTGTTCGCCCTCCAAACGCAAGCCAGGCCTGTGGGCTTTGCCAATGCGTGTTTAATATTACCTATATATTTTGGGGCTGCGAGCATCTAGGGTCGAAGCTTTAATGGTGCGATCGAGGTAGATCAACATTTGTACAAATACACTAGACTTCTAGGGAAAGATGCAGCGAACGGCTTGCCTGCCCTATAAATAAACAGACCAGAGCTGATGATTTTATTTGTATCACAGAGACCCGCATTACTTGTGCAAAACAACAGACAGAATCGCCGTCTGTATCTTGGGTTTTTCTTCCGGGGCGCACACAAAAGAGGGCTCGACAAACTGTAGCTGTGGCGTGTGGAAAAGACGTGCACGATATACGTGTCTGTCTAATAGCATTTGTTTCAGTTTTATGCCGTCTTGTCTTCTCCCGCGGGGGTGCTGTGCTTCCGGTGAGCTGCGTCACGTCACGGATGGAGACATAGTGCCATTATTGGCAACCTCTCCCACCCCCTGTCTGAGCATGCAATGAATAAATACACAAGACAACTTTGTAGTGGGAAAATATTGCTGCAGGTTTATTCCATACAGGAGTATGCAATATGTGGGTTATCTTACGGGCGATCCAAGGGCGGGGCAGCTGTGCCAACCTATGCTGCCCCCGCCCGCCTGGTGAGCCAGCACTGTGGGGCACCCCGTCAGTGCTACCTTTGTCGATCCTCTTCCGGATCACGTGACACGTTGGTCTGTTCTACTCACGCCCTTTTCAGGGCGGAGCGTAGCAGGGCAAACCCCCGGTTGGTCAGGCCCCCAACCGCCCGAAGGACTAACGGGGCGCCGTCGCGGTTTTCCAGGAACCTGCCCTGAGGCTCCCGGTCTTTGGCTCTGGCACCCCTACTGTGCCGCGCAGAGGTACCCTTACTGTACCGGTCTGCCGCAGAGGTACCCTTACTGTACCAGTCTGCTTCCAGATCGCCCTGTAACTCCGCCACAGCTCTGGAGGCGGCTCCCGTAGCCGCGAGAGCCCCCCACCAAAACAGCTCATTTCCGACCTGCAACCTGCTTTCTAAGGCTTCGTGCATGTCCAGTGGAAAGTATCCATGCCCACCTGTTACAATTGTACCCCAAGTTAGTCAACCTAACCTAGGCGTACGCCTGGATGGCAATGGTGACAATGGACCCCATCTTTAGCAAAGTAGCCTTTAACATTAGCCTGAATCAGCTCGTGTCTGATGAAGCCCAGACCCCTCTGGTCTGCGAGCTTACGCCATAAACAGATGCCTCTTACAGGGATGTTCAACGGCCTCGTCAGACTTAGCTCTGTGCCACCTCTGCGGGGATCATCTCCGCCCAACAGAGCTTCACATTGACCCATGTAGTTGCTGAACTCACCAAACAGCGCATTTCAACATGCGACCGCTCATTTCCAGGCCTCCTGCGAATCTAAGGGAAGAGATCACTCCCTACTGGTGATAGATGAACCTCATCTCTATCACAATAGCCCTTGACTTTCGCCTGGATCAGCTAGTGTCTGAAGAAACGAGAGACTCTTCTGTGCTGTGAACCTGTGCCAAGAACTACTCACCATCCTGCGGGAAAGTTCCTCTGCCTCACCTGACCTAGCCCTGTGCCAACTCTGGGCGGGACGGTTTCCAACACCAAGGCTCACCTTGCCCCATCCATTTGCTGATCCCACCTAGCTGCTGTCCTTCTAGCACTGTGTGTGCCTGAACCCCTGTGTCCCCCATTTATGGGACAGCAGCCCCCTTGTTATGTAACCGCTCCCACCGCCGCCTGCCTGCTTTGGCTATTTGGGCGAGGAGGATTATGCTTAACCTTTGCAGTCCCTTTGCTTTCTAAATCATGACGCACAGGAATGTTCATAACTAGCAGTATGTGATAATGAGCAAGGGTGCCCGCCTGTCCATGCCATACATTCCTTATTCCTTATGGGAATTCCGCCAGCTCAACTCCGTGTGGTGAAACCCCCTAGGCATACCAGCTAAGAGAATCTGTCTGACTCAATACAGTGCGCACTGAGCGATATGGTGCCTAACATTAAGGATTGTCTGAGTCCTACCTAACCCCCCTCCTAGAATATTCCCGACCAGGGGGACAGGGGCGTTCCCACTGCCCACCCTTGGGTAACCCCATAGGTGGAAAATTACCTGCTCTGCTAAATTTTAATCATTGTTGAACACTGGACGTGTCAAATGTTTTTACATAGTAGCCTTTTGTGCTTGACACCTTGTTTCCCCATATCTTGGGACGACAGCACACTATGTTGGCTGGCAGCGTCACCACCCAGCGAGGCTGCCATAGCTAACCGGGCGGGCATCGCTTACTGCAGGAACTTGTCACCTACATGTTACTTACGCCTGCAGATGCTCTTCTCAGAGCAGCCCGCTAGACAATGGCTTCCATTGTACGGTGGTGCCAACAGACCTCCAAGCACTTAAGGCGGTACCTCTTGAGTAGGGCTCTGATCTGACAGATGCCCCCTGCATCGGATACCGCATCTGGCTGTAAGCCGCTCAGTGCTCCTGATGCCTTGGCGCCGAGAGATCCCCTTGGGGATGATTCTCCGCGCTTTACCAATATTAAATATAAATATATATATCTTAAACCTCTTTACTGGTTTGCCACATGGCACCCTTGTGGGTGTTGATACGGAACCACCTACCCAGCATATGTTGACAGTCTTGCGTTGCCATCACACCCTGTGTCTCTTGAATCCCCTCTATCTTCCTGTGCAATAGTCATACTGCTAAGTGGCAATCAATTCAAAATCCCTTTCACACGTTCGCAAATGTGAAACCTTTTGTCTTGCCCTCCCAAACTTCTGCTAGTATACCAGGGAGCAGAAAAGGCACTGGGAACAGGAGGGGAACCATATGTATCAAAACCTGCCCTTTCTTGAATACTGGGAATGCCACATGTTCTTTAATACATTGTGGCCTATTTGCGCTTTAACTTACTGCTCCAACCCAGTTTGACCCCAACTTTGGGACAGCTGTAGTAGTAACATGCCTACAATGGTACGTGACATTCTACGAGCACTGCGCAGGAAGACACCCAAGACCCTCAGAAAACCACTTGGAGGGCTGCTAACCTGCCCCTCAATCTGCCTTTCCCTGTGCCAGACTAGGAAACATTTGCATGGCGGTACCAACCCCTCAGCCTGTGAAACTCAATGTGATAGCTGACTGCAGCTGCGACTGACTTAATTACATTGCTTGCCCAGGCCTGCGAAATAACTTACTCCAATATTCTGGCCTGGGTGAAGAGAAGGGTGGTTGGGGAGACTCATACCTGCCTTTGGAAACAGACTTGTTGCCTATCCACTTATTTGAGTTACAGGCCGCAGGAGACGCCCCTTCCAATCCCTGCTTCTAGTCAAAAGAAGGATAAACCCTTAAAATTGCCTGGTCGATGACAGGTGCAATTGCCCATGCTTCAGGGATGTGAACCCTTGACTTGGACTGGGCCAGTGGCACCAGGTGCGGATGACTTCTCCTCTGCTCTGCAGGTGTAAGACACACCGACTGCGCCTGTCAGTGCACCAGCATATGGAGCATTACCTTGGAAACTGCAGCTAATGGCTTTCTAGGTTAACCCATATGGCACAATGTTAATTTGGATTTCCATTTTCGTAATAATAGTGTAGCTGCTTGATACCAGTGCCAGGGTGCGACTGGGGGATTGCTGTGATCTGCCGATGTCCTGGTCAATTGATCCCCTAGGTGGGCCTTTGATCTCTTCTAGGCAGAACCTAACCCATCACGCCCACCTATGCCCCTTTTCAAAACCACATTTGACCAACTTCCGCCAGTGGTCATTTGGCTGAAGCCCAGTAGGACCTAGCCGTGACTGAGTTGGGAGCTACCTCACTGTGAGGGCCCTGCTTCGGAGAAGTTGGAACATGCTGCCTTCCACCAGGAGCATTTTAAACTGGTGTTATGAAGCGATGGCTTCATTCATATTACCGGATATTTGAAGGATACCCATGAACATTTGTAAATGTTCCACAACACTCGAGCTGCAGTATAAAACTATCTTGCTTGCCAAGATTTGACCCAGCAGCAGCTCACCAATATTACTGCCAAGCGTCTATGTGACACTCACCAATTCTCTATTTTTTATTTTTTTTTGGTCCAGTTTTGGTCCAAGAGATACTTTTTATGAATGAGGCAGGATGCAGCCCTTCACACTGGGCCCCTTGGCCACCGTGATGGTGCTCTGTTATCCCTCTTAAGGAACCAGTCAGGCTGGTGTATTTATTATGAAGTTGCCTTAGGACAGGCAAGCCAATGCACTAACCATCTCCAGTACCTCAGTCACACCCTGGGGCCTGGTTACTAAACCAGGTTAGGTTTATGGAGTAGCCTGGTGTCAAGAGGCCCCTCTCTTGATGCATGCCTGCATTAGCTCACAAGCATCACCTTTGTCAATCAACATTGGGTACCACGCCCACTAGTGGCAGACTGTCACATGCACCGGAGCTGCCAATTAAGTGCGGAGCCGCCCTATGAAAGTCCAGGGTTGACTTTCGCACTTTGTGGATAAAGCAAAACGAGGCTGATAAATTAATGCCAGTTTAACTAAATAACGTTTGTGCTATAGAAACTGCTTGATAAATCCAATTGAAATGTGCTCTTCAGGCCTGACCCGCCACACCCCAACGAGAACCTCAGCAACCCATGAATGCGCAAGAATTGCACAGCTGAGGTCGGAGCAGCAATGCCACCGAACCATGGCCCGTTAGTGCAGCGCCCGCCGCAGGAGAGGTGCAGGTATGAACACCACTTTGCTTGGGTGCCCCCGGCCCTAACCCGATCACCACCAGTCCGCGGGCCCTAAACCTCTGTAACCCTGGCCACCCTGACCCAGGAATCAGAATACACAACTTTACATACTCGGTTGCTGTAACATTGTGCCTGGACATTTACCTTCTTCTGGTGGAGTTAATGAACAAACTTTACGACTGCGGCCTGCTGCCACATAAAACGTGTGTTGCTTGCTTATCAGGAAAGTGTAAATCTTGGCTGGAATGCCTGACTATGTTGATGTGCTTGGGGATACATCGGTACACCAACTGTGCATGTTACGGCGAAATAACCTTTGGCTACAATTGAACTCTTCTCAATAGGTCCCTGTGCGCTGGTCTCAACTGTGCCAGCTGGACGCATTCCTCCTATCCTGCCATGGCGGACGCTGCCCTACCACCTTGACTTTGCTTGGCTGCGCCTAACATGCCTCGTGCAGCAAAGATGCCCAGCCCCCTTGTGGAGCGCCCATGCCTCGGGCTTTGCCACGCCCGGCCCGCCGCATCACAACCAATGCTGCCCGCGCGCACCATTGAGCACGTGTAAGCCCTATGCCGCCCTCCGCCCATGAGGGAGGACGCCTGATGGACCCAGTTCCCTGCCCCAACTGCAACCGGATAATCCATCAGGGCAACAGGGCACCGAGGAGCGGCAGGGGCTCCCAAACTTGGACTCTTCCCCTGGGACGGGCTCGCATCCAGAGAGAAACAGGGTGCCAAAACAAAAGCACATGGTAAATGCACTTAGGCCAGCTCTGAAAACACGTCCATGCAAACCTCGCTTCAAAAGCTACCCGATGTAATGCCCCCCCCCGACATGGTGCCACTTCAGGACTCAGACTACGAATTCTGACCTCAAACGATAAATCAGAATAGGACATCACACTTAGGAGGTGAGAACTGCTTCCAGGCACCCGGAGAATGTATGGTTCTCTTCACCAGGCTGAAAATCGAAAAGGTACTCTTTTACCCTGAAAGCAAATCACTCCTGGTGGACGAAGTAAACAACTAAAATTAAATAGAAGGAACACACAATTAGACAATATTGGAGCAAAAGAAAACCGAGGAAAGGGCATATTTGAAACAAAAGTGAGATTACACTCACGCTGTCCTACCAGAGAACTTGCTAACAGCCATGGAGCTAGGCTGCCTTTCTCTGATCTCCAAATTCGGCAATCTTGTCAAACAATAAGTGCGGGCCTGCTGGTGACATTGGACGGGAGATGGGGGGGACGCATCCGCTCTGCCACCCTGGGTGTCGAGAATGATGAAATGCGGAGCGTGTCCCCTGTATCACGCGCCCTCCGGAAACAGAAAGTCACAAGTGCACCCCACTCAGATGTTACAAAAACCCCTGTGGCAGGGAATCCCGTCCCAGAAAGGGTCCCGTGGAAGGAGGGGCTCACCAGGGAACACCCCCAGCCTCCATTCGACGCGCAACAATGCCTCAAGCCTCTGTGAATGGTGCTACCGATCACAACACCCTGTTGTGGAGTTGCGGACGTTGAGGCCCCACCGGAAAACATGAAGAGGTACCGTAGGTGACCACCGCAACCCAGACCGCTCACTCCCTGACCCCGTTACGTGGCCTTAGAAAAAGGGGGGAGCGGGGATATTGCACGGAACAGAAACCGCTTCACGACAAAATGCAGAGCTTAGGTGGGCCCCTAACCCTGCACCCCCAGCACCCTCGAGTCCGCGGAGGGGGGGGGGGAGAGGTTGGCGCACGACCCCTGTGGTACCATGAGGACCACGTGGGCAAAGACACGGCGTAAAGGTTCTGCGCCAGAAAGGGGGGGGCGACATTCGCGGCCCACCATCCCCCTGCATCATTTGACCCACGCGGGCCGAAGCCCCCGCATGGTGGGTCAGCTCACTCAGAGGGACAGCAGCGAGCTCACTATGCCCCCTCTCCGGGCTCCCGCATGCCAGCGCTCACCATGCCCGACCCAAACCCGCCCAGGGAGGCGGAGCCTCGCGGCGGTGACCTCGGGCCGGAGCCTAGCAGCCGGCTCCACCACCTCCATACTGCCCCTGCACCCAGCGGACGCATGAACCTACCGTCCTAGGGGGGGTGGGAGGATGCTGCCACTGGAGGAGCCCCCTCACGGGGAAGCAACCTGCCCCCATGCGCCGCCACCCGTGTGCCGCATGCAGTGGCTGCTGTTAATTAAAGGCCGGGGGGGCCGGGGATGCAGCCTTGCACTCCATATGGCTAGGGGGCAAGCACCACCTTAGGGGGGAGCCCGCGAGCGGAGCCCAAAGTCGGCCCGCCCCCTGGAATGGCCCCCGCGGGCCGGGGAGCACGCCACTAGACCCGCAACGCGAGCCCCGTCGCACCCCAGCAGCGAGGAGGAAAGTGGCGCGAAGCCCACTGCCCCCCCCCCGCAGCCTCCGGTGAACGCAGTTTGCTCCGCCATGAACCTAACAGCGGGTGGGGCAAGGCGACCTCGCCGCCCCCACCGCCCGCTCACCCAATTCCCACGTCCTCAGGGATCAGAGTCACACCGTCATCCACGTGCCGCTGTCGACAAGCCGTCGGGCTGAGGATCTCCCCCGCCTAGCCCGCTCGTTTCACCCACACTTGCTGGGCGACCGCAGATGCCCAGAAACAACCCCGTCACCTACTGCAACTGCATCAGGGCATTGGCGCTTGAAATCCAGCAAAGTGAACTCTCAACCATCGAGAGGGACACTAAACAAGAGAGCCTCTTGGTACCATGCCCGATTGTGGCAGGCTCCTCGTGGTGTCAGTAACTGTGCGCTGTAACACTCGGGCCCGGTGCCATTGAACATGTCCCCGACCCCCAGCGCCACGGGGACAGTGGGACACCGTCCCCCGGCTACTACCCCCCGCAAAATTCTGCAATATGGTCGGTTAAGGCACTTGGGCAGGGGGGGGGCGTCTCAGACAGCGCTTGCCACCGCCCCCCCCCCCCCGGCACAGGGGAGGCACCCGTGAGTACCGGCCAAAGGTAACTCATGCTAGTGGACTGTGTCGCAACGAATGCTAACAACACAGCGCCTCCTCAGGGTTTTAGGCGCCTTGTGCGTCTTACTGGCAGTGGCCCCCATTGCATGAACGTGGACGCCCCCGCAGTCCCTCAACGGAGGATGGCTCCTCCGAACCTCTGCCAAGTGCTCGTGCGACATCCTCCCCGTTCTATTAGGGTCACGGAGCGGCGCGCACCACCCCCAGCCGAACCAGAGTAAAATGACGGCTGGGAGGATGCTACTTAACCCCCGGGTCATCCCAAAGCAATTTGTGAATGTAGCGTCGGCGACGGAGGGCAAACCATGCCCGTACGCCGATGCACACTACCCAACCCTCAAGGAACCCCGGGAGGCGTCCCCCTGTTGCACCGATTACAGGCCAAGGCCGCAGGCGACCGGCCGTGCTCACAAAGAGCTCCCACCTCCCCATCATGGCTGCCCGCGCCATGGCCCCTGTCCAACCCGGGACTGTCCCGGAGACGGGGCACGGGGGGGGGGGCTATGGTGCACTCACCGTGGCTGATGTCGTGGCACGGCCGGGCCTGTAAGGACGGCGACGATGAACGACCCTTCTCGACGGCTTGGCTGGCAAACAGAGACCGCCAGGAGGGGCAGGGGAGGCATATATGCCCTCCCCCCCCCCCCCCGGCGTACGCGTACAGGAAGGACGTCACGGAGGCGACCTAGCTAGAGGGCTCACAGACCCCTCCAGAGACTAGAGTGGGTGGGTGGTGCCAAGATGGCACTAAAGGGCCGCCCTGCTGAGGTGGCCCCCTGTGGGGGCCGCGGACAGCCGCATTTCAACAGGGCTCGTTATGATGGGAGCCAGAGACCGATAACAAGGGGTTTTTATCGGTTAACGTCTCCTCTCACCTTTTAAGGAGAACATTCCTCGACATTGGTAATGTCGTGCGATGCATAGAGCTTTAATGAGATTTTCTGGGCACGGTGACCTTTCTAGTTAGTGAATCAATCAAAAATGACTCGTGTCAGTGTTTTTCAAGATGTTATCATCTATTTGAGCGTAGGATGGAACAAATCTGCTTTTACCGTGATACACAAATTATAACCAAGCTTAGAAAATGGTGGAGAAAAAGGAAAACTGCTTCATGTGACATTCGTTTTTGAGGGGCAGCGAATGGAGCAGCATAATACAGACATCTTTATGTTTAGTGAAGAAGTTTGTTTTTAGGAGAGTAGATGGGGAAGTCATCATGACATTTTTAACTAGGGGGGAATGTGGGGACCTCCACTGACGTTGCCACCACAGAGAGGAGCAATTGCTAGGGGCAGGTCTGGACCTTATGTTAGAGATGATTTCCTGCAAAATTTGGCAAGCGACCCTTAAAATTTGAATTAGCTGTCCGCCTCACAGATGTGCAAAGGCTTTGGGGCAAGTTTATGCACCCTGAGAGATGGGCACTGCCGAATGACAGCACTTGAAGGGTCCTTTGTTACTTTTCTGTCTCACGCACTCTTTGCAGTGTCTGCAGTGGAGATGGCGGTAGTGCATCAACGAGGCAACTTCACACCAGCTCCTCCCACTTAGATGGGCGATTTCTCTGGACTGGAGTCAGTGGCCCATATGCACAGGTTCCCCTAGGGACAGACAACAGAGAAGGTTCAGTCTACCTGCTGGGGGAGTGATCTCCAGGGACCTGGTCACAGCTTCTGAAATGGACTCTGGAAGCCTGTGGGAGAGGCTTCCGCGCTTCTTACAGGGGGCAGAGTATTATTGAGATCCTGTGAAGATCCTTGGGGAGGTGATGGTGAAGGAACCCCCACAGAAGGGGGACATAGAGACAGTGGGAGGTGGTTGGAGTCTCGGTGGACTATGAGGATACAGTAGTAGAGCAGCTATAGGCAACCAGCAGAATTTACATCTATATCTTTCACCGTCCTGTAGGCTCAGCGCAGTATTTCAATATAGGCTGCCAAAAGTAGTCCTGAGAAAAGCTTTCTGTGTATTTGATGAAAACTGTGAAGGTAGCAGTAACACAGCAGCGCAGCCCCTCTCAGCAAACAGAATTGCATGTCATGCTCACGGTTGTGGACTGCACGAGCATGAACTGTACCAGGCAGGCAAGGACTACAGAGGAGGCCGTATGCACAGAGGTGGCACAGTTTGGAGCCCACTGATAGCAGGGAGCAACAGAGCTCAACAGCAGAGGAACAGCTGTAGCAGCAGGCGATGCACTTATGAAAGTAGTATGGTTTGGGTGGCTCTCAGGCTCATTGTTCCTTGAAGCTTGTAGGAAAGTAGGATCTGCTTTTATGGTTACCCCCACTTTTTGCTTGGTGTTATGCTGTTTCTGACTAGTCTGACAGGGATCCTGCTAATCAGGACCCCAGTCTATGTGCTTTCTCCCCTAAATTGGTTATGGTGAGTACTTGGGTACATCCCAGATTGGACACTGGTGTATCCATATGAGTCCCTAGTATATGGTACTGAGTTACCCAGGGCATAGGTACACCAAGGGTCCCCCATGGGCTGAAGCATGTATTATGCCACCCATGGGAGACCACACAAGCTGTGACAACAGTCCTGCCATTGCAGTCTGTGTAAGCTGGTACTAGCACCACTTACGACAGATATAGGATTCCTATATCTAAAGTCACTGCACTTAAAACCTATGTCACCCCTAAAGCAGGCCTTTCAATCCTGAAGGCAGGGTGCTCGGTTCAAAGTGTGAGGGTTCCCCTGCATGAGCAGGACACCCCTACAACTTTCGGATTCCATTCTCCCGGGTTGAAAGTGCATCAGCCATTACAATATATAGAGTGGCAATCCGTCATTATGCGATGGCTAACTCTAAACTGGCTCTAACGAACCCTGTCATGTTTGGTATCAAACCGTAGGCGGTGTGGGGGGTATGATTCCATGCACTGTAAAAACTCCTCCGGGAGGCCCTCAGTGCTCCTGGTACCAGTCTTCTAGACCCGGACAGCACAACATGGCTGCTGCCGACCAGAGACACAATTCTGCCCTCCTGCTGCTGAGCCAAGCTTGAGCAGGGGAAGACTGAACAATAGCTATTCTGTCACAGGGAGGGGTGACCACCTCCCAGACAGGGTTTAGTGTATTGGGGCCGGGTGGGGGCGCTTGCCAGCAACACTGAGACTGCTTGCAGGACACATTTGGTGCCCTCCTTGCATAGTCCAGTTTAAACCAGTTCAGGGAGATGTTGGTTCCCGCTCTGGCGTGAAACTGGACAAACGACATGGGAGTAACCTCCTCACTGTCTGACCCCTCCCCTGGGAGGGAACTTTGAATAATCCCAACCCTTTCCTTAGGGTACTTAAGGGCTTACCTGAGGGTGGGTCCCTAGATTCGTCGTGGGACAAGATTCATATCAAGACACCACTTCATCTTCGACCGTTTGGGCACACTGGACTTCGCTGGACCTTGCTCTGGGGGCTCCGAGACTGCAACTGAGAAGACTCCTACTGCTCTCGTCGTCCTGCAAGTCTGCTGCAACGTCTGTGCCCGTGCTCCATACAAGAACCTTCCAAGGCCTGTGGAATCCAAGACACCTGAAGGAAACTCCCTTGAAGTGAAGGAGTCACTTCCCTGCATCTGCAGGCACCACAACAAAGCTGACCGGTCTGCTGATCCTGGGCTCCCACGGTTTCCGAAAGGCTCAGCAACACAGGTGGTGGTTCTTCACATCCCTCGAGGCCTGCCCTGTCCTCTCACCAGGTTTGAGGCCAGTATCCCTTGTCGGAGCCGCAAGAACCGAACCCCTGTGCACTGCGTCGACTTGCTGTTGCAAAGGCTAGTTGGCTTCCTTCCTCCAAGATCTTTGGGCTCCAAGTAGCCCCCACCTCTAGCATCTCCTATGACCAAGATCTTCATCCTCACAGCATCACTTGCATCGTGGGCCTGCATCTTTGGTGAGCTGCTTGATGTCCTCTTGCGACTCCAGTGCCTCCGGCCTGTGGGTCCTCTTGAGGCTCTTCTTTAATTCAAGTGGGCTCCCCTGCTTGCTCGGGGCCTACTCTGACTCCTCTGTTTGTGGTGAGTCACCTGGAACTTGCTGGTCCCGACTCTGCACCTTGTTCGCTTTCCATGCTGGTTGCAGTTGCCAAGGCTTGTTGGTGCTCCCGACAGACACCGACCTCTCTACTCTCGACATCGACGTGGGACAGTTCGTGAACAGCTCCTGGTCTTCCACAGCGTCGCCTGGTCCGCACAGGTGCAGCTCCAAGGTCACCGACAGCTCTCCTGCAACACCCGACATCGGTGGGCATCCGTCTTCCGTGCCTCCTGGTCACTCCTGAGTGGCATAGACTCTGTCCCCTCTGCTTGCATGTACTTCTCCTCCTGAATCCACCTTGGGGTTCCACCAGACACTTTCACCTTCTCCAGCAGCGGCATCTTCCTAAAGTCCGCCATTGAGTATGACGACTGTTTCCGACGCCACTTCACACCTATGCGCCCGGCTTCCCTGGTGTAGGTATCCTGGTTCCCAGGGTATCCACGGGTGGGGTGGCTCTCCAACCTTCTGTCTTCCATGGGGTTTCTTCAAGGTCCACTGGGAAGGGTCCTTCTTCTTTAAAATTGCAACCGCAACTTACCCATTGACTTGAATTGAGCACGCGGTCATGTTCCCACTCTGCACACGGCCTCTGGGGGGTTCCTGGGTACTTACCTCGGGTGGTTCCTTGGGTCCCCAGCACTTCTACATCTTCTGGGTATAGTCTTCACTTGAGTCGTGGTTCGCATACCACTATTGTAGTATATGGTTTGGTCTCCCCCTGGAGACCACTGTGTATTTGTGCTACTTACCTGTTTTCTATGCAAAGTATTATGTGCATTGTGTATATCTCTGGGAAGGAGATATTTGTATGCGTTAGTGTGTCTTATGATAAATACATATTTTTATAAATACACTGTGGTCTTTTTCACTTAATCTATACCAATACGATTACGTTCTGGTAAAACAAGCTGCTTTACACTCCTTCTGGACTAAGCCTGAAGGCTGCTCTGCACAGCTGCCACTTAGAGAGCTTTCTAAGGTTGTCTAAAACCACAAAATTCACCGTAAGGGTTGTCTGGATTAGTGCAGGGTGCCCACTTACATAAGTGTACATCATATACTAAGCCAGCTTCTCACAAAGCTGATGGGGTCAAAGTCCAGTTCAGACCAGGGGTTCTCAGTAAGACCCACTGGGAGCCTTCTTTCTGGCCAACTAGTCTTGGTCCCTGTCCATTTCCATCCATTTGCCACTGTCAAAAATGTGGTGGGAGTCTAAGTTGTTTCTTGTCTTCTAGATAACCGGTTATTTATTTTACAAAAATTATTTTACCGAGTTTTATATTGCGCGAACTTGACCCGAAGGTATTGGGTATCAGAGCTCTTTACACGAGCACCAGTTGCGTTACATGAGGACACATTCATTTTTGTTAGGCATGGGGAGATTAAGTGATTTACCCAGAATCACAGGATGTTGCGCGTCCTTGCCGAGTCTCGAACCCGGTTCCCCAGATTTGAGGTCGACCACCATTAGCCATTAGGCCAACTCCTCTCCCCAATGTTAATTGGCTAAATGGCTTGTCTCTGCTCTGTACGCTTCAGGTGTGCAAGCTTTGTGGGGTTCTTCCGCTCCTTAATCCAGGAGGCCACAGTTCTGCAGTTTGAGCCCACAGAGATCGCCGAGATGATTACAATGCTATATAGATTGGGATAAACAAATGCCTTTTACATTGTTTTCAGTTACTTCAAAACGAATCTTCAAGACACATTAGTGCACTGTGACGTAACTGCAGAGACACGCCCCCTTCTTCATTATCTCCACTGGCTTCCTGGTAAAGCCAGAGTCACATTTAAAACACTTTGCATGGTTGATCGCTGCTTGTATGGTTTATTTTGTATTTTTGCATCTAGACTCCTTCTAAGCAGCTCCAATTGCCCTACCTATTCCTTCTAGAGGGCCAGCACAAATCGAAAGCTTTGTCTGTGACAGACTTTTCTCACCACTTCGTCCCCTTAGCCTGGAAATGTCTTCTAATGGACCAAAGGATCTCTAAGGAGTTACCCAAACAAATTGCAAGTCCATCTGTTCCCTTAACACCTTAAAACAATCCCTTCAGTGTACTGCCTACTTAGCCCTAAATTACATTTGTGTGAAGGAGCGCTGTATAAAACTGTAGTAACATATTATAACTTAGCCCACTGTGTGGAAGCGTCTACTCACCAGCACCTACAGTCCCCAATGTTAACCTGAAAAATATTTATACCATTCGTAAGTCCAAATTGGCATAGCCAATAGCATCACAGGAATTGATTTCACGTGTCATTGCCGCAAGTACATATTTGGGTGACGTTATTGTTAAAATATGCTCAAAATAAGTCTAAAGTTAATGAAATAACGTCGTAACAGCACAATAATAGGCACGTTATTATGAATCTACATGACTGGATTATCTTTCCACAGTATATCACCACACAAGGATGCAACACAAGTGCCTGGTAACGCACTTTTGCTGTGTGAGTGCTGCCTGTAGCATCATGATGCTGCCACACAAAAGGGGCTCCCAGAGACACGGAGATGCTGCCAATGTGAGCTAGGCGTTGGGTGTCAGTGAGTACTCACACTACACCAGGGTACCGCTTGGTGTGTCTGCCGGTCACCCCAGGGTGCTGCTACTAACATTGGGCTCAGTATGTGCTGGTCTTGGTGCTTCCAGCTACATCAGAGCACTGTTGAGCTGCTTAATGGATGCTACAAAACTCGTCCTACCACAAACCACAGATGCTGGTCTTCAGTTGGTGGTTCTACACATAGCAGAGTGCTAGCCTTGGGGCGCCTCGAGGAACACCGGTGCCACTTGTAGGGTTCTGGCCAAACTTTAGATGATATATAAAGTAAGCAGTGTTTCCTGTTGCTGGTGCCCAGAGACTCATACCTTTAATGGAAGTCGCCTACTGTGCATGTTTCTTTGCTAGAGGTGACTTTTCTAAGGACATTAATAATTAATTTGCTCAATAATTATTCAAAAATTTCCTACACATTTTCAAAAGCTACTGGCTGGCACCATCTCGTGTTTACATACGCCTATAGTCAAAAAAATGTGTTCTTCAGACATGAAGGTCTGAGTTATTGGTATTCACACCACCCAGGACTAAAATGAATTTTCCAGCAGGAGAATATACATAGGTGTCACGTGACCCCTTGTTTTGTGCGAAATCTTAGGTTAGTCAAAGCTGTGTAGCCAAAAGCATTTTGCCTGCTGACATTTTTAAGCTCACATGTACAATTTTAAAAGGTGGCCGAAGACGTCACATTTTGTGTGTCTTCAAGAATGTATAATTTCATTTAATGTTTCATTTTTTAGAAAATGAGTCACCTTATTACTTATTGAATTATTACAAGGAGCTTTCTTGATATCCACTGGCAAAAACATTATCGTAACTGGATGAGGGTAAATATACTCGAAAAGACTGTGTGCACCGTACTTAGGCACATTAAATAACAAACAAGTAAGTAAAGGAAGAGCTTTAGTACACACAATGTGCACAGAGGCACCTCACGTATTACCATGGACGTCAATTCACCAAAATGCCAGGAGTAGCGGAAGTGACTTCACATGCCCCTTGACCTTCACTTTCACTTTCACTCACACATACATATGCTTATACATACACACAGGGCTTTAAGTGGAATGAAAAAACGGGGGGGGGGGGTCTCTCAAAGGGGCATGGCCAATGTAATTTAGGGCATGGCTTAAAACACGTAATCTAAAAATGTGTGCTTAGCATAGTGTGCCGCTGGACTTCTATTTTGCTGTTTCTGTCATTGCATCTAGCTATAGGATACAACAAGTAACATCATACCTACAACAAGTCAGGACTATTGGCTCTGTCAGTGGTTGTTTGTTGCATAAGATAAATAAGCCAAAAAACATAAAGGGGAGTAAAGAGGTATGATCAGTCATGGACTCAACCTCCTCTATGAACTATGAAAAAACAGAAAGAGTCCACTCTGAGTTACAAAATGTAGTGCTAACCTTCCAAAAAGTGACTAAACCCAAGCGAACCGTTAGGTTTCTAGCATGGGAGAAACGATAAGTTTTCTAAAATAACCCTCACCCACCAAAAGGTCCCTTGGTGGCATGCTTCATCATCGGGTTCTTCCCGCCCTGCTGCGGGACAGGGCGTGCTACGACCGACGAATACGTGGGAGCACTTTCAAGTGAAGTGACGTTATGTGTTTGGTGCAAGAGTGGAAGGGTCAGAAGTGAGTGAATTAAAAAATACCTGGCTATGTGGAGAAACTAAACTTTAATGCTCCCTCTAGCTGGTATTAATAAAAGGGGGGAGTAAGGAGGAAAAGTGCTTTTATTGAGCAGTTCCCTCGCTGGTCGACATGTTTCGAAGCCTACCCCTAAGCTTCTCTTCAGGACCTATTATGTTGATCCCTATTACCACTCTGACTGTAGCCTAGTGCCTTTCATCCCATTAGGTGTTCTGAATTAATAAGTAAACACTGTGCAATACATTCATTCTTTACCTACTTGGAAATTTTTCTTAACAGAATGAATTTGAGTTTCTTAATTAACAATTTATTAGGTTGCCTAATCGGACTCCATGAGCTTCGGGAGGGGAGGAGCGCTTATAGTCACACATTCGTCAAAGCATCTCGCTCACCCTAGGAAATGCTGCCTGCCCGTGGCTCCGTCGAACCCGAGGAGCCACAGGCAGGCAGCATTTCCTAGGGTCAGATCACAGAGAGGGTTACCCCATGCTTGTTAGAGAGGGCAACCATCACTGTTATGTCTTTTTTTGGACCACCATCGAGGTATGGAGTGCCAGGGAATGAAACTGTTGAAATGTCCAAGATTTGTCTTTTGCTTTCCAGCAACAGATCCTTTCTTTAGAGGGTTTGATGGTTTAGAGTAAAGAAGAATGGTGACCAGGCCAAAAAAACATGGCTCCCCCCCCTTGCTATTGAAAAGGCTGGTGGGATCTCTAATTAAGGCAAACCGTCCTCCTCCAGTGGAGTGAAGGTCAGGATCTCCGCTCATCTCCGCTCATTACGAGTGGCCTGTTAATTCCAATGGGGCTGTTTATGATACCGACGGTTTAGGAATTACAAGCTCCATTTGAACACTGCAGATATTTTTTGTTTCACCCAAAGATTTTAGCAGCTGAAAGCAGACGATAACTCTGGGTGAACTTTTAGGGTAAAATAAGGAATTATTGGGGAATCAGATGTGGAATTACGAGAAAGTCCTCTTTTCTGGGGGGTGATTTTAGGGTCCACCTTGTAATCCCTATTAATTGTGCTGCCTCCCCCTTCAGGAATTATCGCTGCCCCTAGAATCAGTGACTTCAGAAGGTGGAAATCCAGGGTACTCATAGTGAGGCCCACTCAATTCTCTGGGCCTCCTCTGGTTTCTGTCAAGCTTGCATGGCCTTCTTGGTGCCTGGACCTGGAACACCCTTCCACTAAGCCCACTAAGCCTACGACAGACCCAAGACCTGCTGACCTTCAGGAGGCTACTCAAGACCTGGTTGTTCGACCAGTAGCAACACCCCCCCCCTCCCTTTTTTTCTCCCCAGCGCCTTGAGACCCTCGCGGGTAAGTAGTGCGCTCTACAAATTCTGTGATTGATTGGTGCTGTAGAAGTTGATGGATTTTGGAAAATTCTCAGAAGATGAACTTTCTTTACCGCTGATGTCTCTAGACCCCGGGTGCTATTTCACTGCTCATTGTGTAGGAAGATATATTCCCATACGTCCCCAAAGCTGGCAATATCACTCCTCTCTTGAAGAAACCTCATCTGGACCCCAGTGACTTTCAGAACCTGTAAGAAGTCTCCAAATTGTCTTTCATAGAAAAATCCTTTGAAAAAGTTGTATCCACTCAACTCCTTGCCCACTTCTCTAACAACAACCCCTAAAAAGCCTACCAGTCTAGTTTCCGCTTGAATGTGTAGCAAGGAAACTGCCACCCTTCAAGTTATTGATGATGCCCATGGGGGATATATGAGGGAAATGTGTGTCTGTTAGTGCTACTCGCCTTGTCAGTAGCACTCAGTACAATAAACCATGAAACCCTTCTAAAAATACTTTCCTCAGGAATGGGAATAGAGAGCACAATCCTGAAATGGTTCTAGTGCTTCATCACTTACAGATCATAGTTTATGAAAATGGGTGAATTCAGATAACTTATCCTCCCACTTTTTCTGGCATTCCCCAAGGCTCTATCCTATTGGTATGGCATCAATTTATTGTACAGTTAATTAAAACCTTAACAACGTGCATCTCAATAGGACAAATTCAAGGCAAACAATTGAAAACAGGATGTGAGCAACCATTGTAAACACATTAAAATGAACCGCCGGACTCCCAAAGGAGTTAGTAGAGACCTTAAATGAGACAAAAGTGCAAGGCATGGCAGGAGAAGTAATCATTATTAGTCGGATACTTAGCAGCAGAGCACGAGAAGGTACAAATGGCAGAAGTGTGATGTCTGCTTGTTAGCATCAGCCTTAGCCGTTTTTTTGAAAAATGATCTTCTTAACCTTAGCGTCTGTAGACAACAGATTGAAAATAGAGTGCAAGAGTAAGTGCAGAAGCAACATGAAGCTGTGTCAGGTTTGTTATAGTTGGGCTAAGCATTCCGCATAGCGTTCTTTTTAAAGTACAGAGTAAGTATGAAAAGTGTTAAGTACAAAGGCAACAAAAGATTGTCCCACGGTTGCTTCAGGTGTTAGTCTAAGCGATCCGTATAACGCCCATTTTAGAGACCAGAACAAATATGGAAAGTACAAAGGATTGCCCCAAGGTTACTACAGATGTTAAATTGCGGCTGTGCAAAAAGGTTCATTTTAAGGGCCAGACCAAGTGGAAAGTGCAAAGGCAGCAAGGATTATCCCAGGGGTACTTGTTGTTTAGTACCAACTATACAAAGAGGTAAGCAGTTTTAAGGACCAAGCTCTGGAACCGGGTTGGTGTTTACGGAGCCCAGTTTTGTTGCAGCCATCTGGAGTAATTTGACTGGTTTTATATTTAGTGTGGTATTCGGACTCAGGCTGGTGATTACAACCCGACGGCAGGTTCAAACTCCCAAGCGAACAAGGTCTCTGCGAAGTAAGTCTTTCCTTAGCTGTAACAAGGAGTGGCAGAAGCATGAAAGGTGAATAATGGTTTCCTCGCTCAAGCTGAAGAGACAACACATTACACCTTGAGTTGCACTGTTCCGCCATGCCAGGAGGTGACCCCGCAGGTTCCACTCCCCCAGTCTAAGGGTCACAAACCTGGCTTTTTACCACAGCGGGTAGGTGCAGGTGATTTATTTCTGCTGATTCTAAGGCGCATAGGAGTTGATTTCTGCCTTCTTCGACTGCCTCACACGTCACCTTCAGAAACCCAGTTGAAGCATCATCTGATTTGTCATCACCTCTTGACACTATAGTCCTAAGACACTTTCACTGTGATACCCTTTATATAGCATTTCTCTCTGAATACTCAGTGGGGGCTCCTCCGCTAAGGCGGAGGAGCATCACCCACTGCTCAAAAGGAAAAATAAAATTATAATAACGTATCGTTATTATCATTTTATTTTTCCTATTGCAGTCTATAGCTGGCAGGGCTTGCCAGAGCAGGGGGAGGAGAGGTTTGGACTCCCTAAGTGCACATGACTGTTTGGCCGTCCCTCTTGGGCCAGCCAAACAGTCATGCGCACTTAGCATGTTTCAACCAGGCTGCATTACACAGCCTGGTGAGGAACATGCACAGGCTCCCTGTCCCCGTCTGAGCGCCGAATCATGGTGCTCAGACCAATCACAACGCTGCATTTCAGTATTGTGATTGGCTCAGGGGAGCCTGTGTGCCCGGGTGCTTCCTGCCACTGGTCGGGACTGGAGACAGGACGAAGGAAGATGAAAGGGAACGGAGAAGAGGCAGCGGCTAGCCGTTCCAGGTAAGTCCTTTTTAAAAAATAAAAAAAATCATCCCCCCTGCTCCCGCCCCCCGTCTGGTATCAGCCGTTACTGTGAATACTTGTCTTTAGATTACTACGTACATTTCAGCTGACATATATGGGTAGTGATGTTGTTTTTATGTTCTGTAATGCCTGCTCTGCCCGATTGTGCTTCCTGCTCTTTCACTTCTAATACTTAAGACTGTGTATATATTTGGTCCTCTCTGTAATGCCCTTTCATAATTACATGGACCTTTCCTGAACTTACTTACTCTGTAAAGTGTGTTGCGAATGTTTATTGGGCAGCGAGGACAAACCTAATGGGACCTCATCAAGGCTAAATAAAACTCTAAAATACATAAATAAACACAGGAAGGTATGATGCATGTGCCTTTGGCCTAGTTTCTCACTGTGGGAATCCGAGTTCACTTTTGGATGGTGGGTTTTGAATGTTCTAAACAAGTATGTCTTGAATGCAATGTGTTAAGTGCCCTTATGGATCCAAATGACCTTGAAAGTGAAAGTCATACGACGCTGGTCTACAGTTGTGGCACCCACAGTCGGTCCCCAGGAATGCAAAACTTTTGAGGCCCATTGATTGTCAACAGCTGTCACTGGTCACAATGCTGAGCTAATGGGGACTCCCATGGGACCTGAGGCACTTACTGACCGCTACAATCCGATATTCACTATAAGGGCATAGCTTTGCCTTTCAATATCAATATCTACGCAATTATATGTATAAACTTATGCAGGAATGTTTCAAACAGTTCCAGAAACAAAGCAATGAGCTCAAGACACTGAAACACTCCATCAAGCTTGGGAAAATCCTACATGCTCTTCTCCTGCTTTATAAGGTGATATATGGGCTCCAGCAAAGTCATAGGGACTCCAGAGGTAGACCCATTATTGGCGCAATCCATCAACACCACCTCTGGACGTTCAGAAATCCTCTGGTTCATTCACTTTCAGCTGGGCTGCAGCGTACTCATGGCTCCAGGCATCTCAGTTATTTGCGGTGTCCTTCATGCAGGAGGTCAGTGTCCTTGCTCCTTGTTCTCCTGGTTAGGATTGCTCCCCTTCTCATCAGGCAGTTCCTCAGTATTCCTTCCAGAACAGGGCGCAACGCTAGGATGGATTCAATGACCTCGGCTTGGTCCCAGCTTTCGCCTGCATACAGCAACACAGGGTCTCCTGTCCGGGTCAGACACGTGCTCCTACTGGGCTTCTAAGCTCCTTTTTGGGTGCAAAGTAAATGCAAATAACTGGCTTATTGAAAGTGATCCACCTTTTGATTGACCATAGCTTACTGGTAGTGCAAGGACAGAAGAGCACTGACGGGAAGCCATGGTCAATAAAAAGGTGTATCATTTTTAACATTCATAAAACCCATGAATTCAGTCCCTCTTTCGAGGTATCTATACATAGCAAGGGAGGGAGCAGACGCCAGCTGTTTAATGGGATGTATACTCTAGGAGAGGTGAACCAGAATGCACAAGCGGGCTCTCTCGGATTTCCAGACAGCTCTCACCTAAACACAAAGGGAAGGCCACAGATAATTATCAGAATATGGTAAGGCCCCACATAACTCAGACATTTTGAGCAGTGGAAGGTTATCTCCAGGGAGATATGAAAGTATATATTTACAAACGTAGGGCCAGATTCACAAAGGTAAACTTACACTTTTGAGTAAGTTTACTACTTTTGGGTATTCACAAAGGTAAACTTAGATGAAAAGTCTAAGTTTATGACTTTCGGCATTCGGAAAAGGTATTTACGAGTAGTCTCTTTAGCTCCACACTCGGGGCGGACTCTCCACACTCGGGCGGACTCTCCACACTCTGGGTGGAATCTCCGCCCCAAGTGTGGAGATTCAACTACAGGTGCAGAGAGTACAGTCCTCAACCGGAGTGGAATCTCCGCACTCGAGGCAGAGATTCCGCCCCAAGTGCAGTGCAGACGTAAAGATACTACTCGTAAATGCCTTTTGTGAATACTGAAAGTCGTAAATTTAGACTTTTGTTCTAGGTTTACCTTTGTGAATACCTAAAAGTTGTAAACTTACATAAAGTGTAAGTTTACCTTTGTGAATTGGGCCTAAAAACCTGTTCAGGTTTGTCTTTTATCTGGTAGGGCAATGGCCTAGATGTATATAACATCCAGAAACCAGATAATGGTAAAACTGTGATGGAGTTGTGAGAGATGGCTAGCCATCATCCTCATGTACTCTCATCAGCCTTGCACCTTGGTGCACCCATTGTTTCTCTTTATTCAGGATTGAACCTTGTGCCTTCGAGCAGCCGTAGTTTCACCATTGTGCAACTTGTTATTTACCCGTTGTTGTGCTTTGCACCTTGCTCGCCAGCCCGAGGCAGTGATAATGTTGTTTGATCTGCAGCTAGAGGAAACTCAGCTCCTGGCTCTCCCCCGTGCCTGTTTCTGGTAGCATTTCTATCTCCCTTGGGGGTCTACGGCTGTCACCAGCATCAACTTTATTAGCTACAGTAATTGCTTAGGTGTCAGCTAAAGGTGGTGAATGCCAGCAAATATCCAATTTACCAACCTTGCAACTCCCGAGCCCAATTTGTCGATGAAGAAACCACTGGGTTTCTGGCGTTGGAGCTCTCGCCGGCCCATTTCGTATTGGACTTTTTTTGGGGGGGCACTTTTTATATAGGGCTAACTCGACCCGAAGGTATTGGGGCGGTTTACATGAGCACCAGTTACGTTACACAAGGATACATTCATTTTTGGTATGCACGGGGAGATTAAGTGATTTGCCCAGAATCACAGGATGTTGAGCCAACGCCAAGACTCGAACCTGGTTTCCTAGTTCCAAAGTCGGCAGCGCTGAAACATAAAAGCAAATGCTGAGTTAGATGACAAAATAACGCACTGGCCTGCTCGGAATTAGTAGTGACAAAAGTGTATCTACCATAACATCACAGAAATCCCTACCAGTCTGGTGGCAATCTGTAAATATTGCAGGTAGTCCTCCTATAGGAGAGTGCAGGCTAGAGCCTTTTCAGAGCAGGGGAGCTGGCTGGCCACAAGCCAAACTAAATATGACCCCTTTAGTATTTTTCTCCTAATGCTTGAACCATTTTTTAAACTATATCTGTGGTGAAAAGCTTTCAATACTAGTGCTAGAGAACCAACAATAAAGAATCTAGGGCCAGATGTATACAAAGACCGGTTGCAAAAAATGCCCACAAATTGTGCACCGACTTTTTGTGACGAATGTATTATGTACTAAAAGGTCACATTGAAAAATCTTCAGTCATAGGGGGTTGCAGAACGACCTGCTAAAGAATATTAATTAGACAAGTCTCTGTTTGCGACCCCGTGTTGTTTACTACAACACAGATATGGAGGCCTGATAGGATTGGCAGACCACCATCCTTGCGTTTGCATTCCTAAACATGAAAGTTTTTTTTAAGCAGCCTGTGTTCTTCAAAGGAATCAGTGCTGCTTTTAAAAAAAAAAATGTTTCCTGTTTGGAAAAGCGTTGGGGGAACTGGCAGTGGTTCACTTCCGGCTCCCCGAGGCTGCCAACCTACTTAAGATGTTGGTAACCATTTTTTTTTTACAGCTATGATTAGGGTTGCAAACCATTGATACCTACAACACCAAACTACAGTTAGGAGGGAACGGCCCCTTGACGCCGCTTCCTAATTGCAATGTGGTATGGGTTGATAAACCTGTTGCTTAAGTCATGAATGCAAAATGGGTTTAATACACATCAAAATGCCATTTTGCGGTTGCAAAGCATGTCAATTTGTGCATCGCAGGGTTTGGGTTCGCACAATGTATTTGACACCTGGCCCCTAGAAACTTGTCTTCTCATTTGTATTTGGTCTTGAAAATTATTTTTACTGTCTCCTTGTTTCAGAAGAAAATTAGCTAATGAATTACATCATAATTTTGCATTTGATGGTATCTGGTAACAAGTGATGTTCTGGAAATGAGAAAGAAGATGAACGTGTTGGATATATTCACATTTTACAACTCAGCATCTATCATTCTTCAGTTGAGTCATCCAATGCGGGCTATTGCTCTTAACAGTGTTACTCTTCTATAGGTGTGATTCCCTCCGATGGTCATTGAAGTAATTGTTCCCTCTCTTTCATTTTCAGTTAATGTGGGCGATTATATTGAGGCAGTGCTGGATAGAAATTTGGCCGAAAATATCTCCCGCGTCCTCTACCCTAATGACAACGTAAGTCTACAGGAATGCCCTCATTTTAATATATATATATATTTTTTTTTTTAAGTACAAATTCTGTTTTGTGTAAGTTTCAAGTGGCTAAGGTGTCACCAATTACCTTATTTTTGTTTTTAAACGTTTTTTTTATTGTTTAAAAACAGTGCTTCGAAAAGTGCACCAGGAACTATTATTATTCTTTTTTTAGAGTTTGAGTGGATCATTGTGAAATGCTGATTTGAAAACTCCACCATAAAGGCTTCTAGTAGCAGAGACAAAAAAGAGTGCGTGCAGTGAAAATATATTCAAAATAAGTCAAGGCAACTAATTTGCAAAGGGAAGAGAACAAATACTTGAGGCGTTTATTGAAGGTCCCTCATAGTACCCCGGCATTTAGCGTTCACGAAGAACTGGGGGTCAAATATATTTCTGACCTGGTGGCAGTTAAGCCCCTACTATGTTGGCTGAAGATTTGGACAAACGTAGAGGCGGGTCTGACAAGGCTGGTAATCCAGGATCGTCTTTCCTTAGACTACGCGCTGAAAATCCCCTGGATAAAATATGTCAGAGATTCCTTTACCAAACTAGGGCGTGCAGACCTGTTTACCAAACCGGATACAATAAGACCCAAGGATAAGGGTGACACCAAAGATTTGTATTCAAAGTTTCCTACGGCGCAACATGAAGCCGCTGAACTTGTTAAACTCACAGTGAGCAGGGGAGGTGCGTCCATTGGGGCGTTGGGGCGTAGCCCCCCCGCTCGCAGCTCCCTCGGCGTCTTTGAACCTAAGTAAACTGAATCAGTTTACTTAAGTTCAAAGACGCCGAGGGAGAACTGACAATCATGTCAGTCAGCATGACGTCGGACTGCCCACCCCCTTCAGAGTCTGAAGGGGGTGGGCGATCCTGCGTCATGTTGACTGACATGATTGTCAGAGGGACCAGGGGCAGCAGGCAGCACTGCAGCACAAGTGCGCATGAGTGGGGAAGGGCACCGAATTTTCGCGCCGTGCCCAGTCATGTGCACTTGTGTTTGCACTGGCTTGCGCATGCCCATTAGGAGAGCGAGGGTTGAGCAAAGGCTCAAACCTCGGTCTCCTAATGGGCAGGCGGGCGAGAGGTAACCGTGCCCTAAGCCAATCCTGGCGGACCTGCTCAGGTAGGATTTCCTTTTTTTATTTTAAAAAATCCCTCCCCACGTTCCCCCCCCCCCCCCCTGCGCGCGAGCCGCAACTGTAATTACGGGTACTTGTTGTGGGGAAGAGAGTAGTTTTATATATTAACAGCACCATGTATTCATGGAGCTCCTTACACAGAAAGCATTTGCTTCTCAGCGCTATCGTGTTTGTTCAATTCTGGAGGACACATCGATAGTATCTGCAAAGTATTGCTCCTAAGTGGGTTTGTAGGCCACTTCTTGATTCAGGCATGAAGGTTCCATCTGGAGTACTGTATGCAAGAAATGAAGGACTGAACAACCCGAGTCATAGAAAGACGGCAGATAGTAAGGGCTTCCCTCATTCTCAGGTCCGTGGAGTCTCTGAAGGAAGACATTAGAGTGATCTCCGTGAGCATTCTCGTACACCTTAAAGCGCTTTAACGCCTCTTCAGGGCCAGGGGTAGTAAGTGCTATATCAATGCAATATCCAAGACGCCTGCACGTGTCTTCATTCATGGCTGAAATCCCACCAAGCAGGCGCTGTATGATGTCACATTTCCAAAGGAAGTGGATACTTCTATGTATTTATTAGGATTTATATAGCACCACAAACACAGGTATAAAACAGCAGAGCAGGGTGAAGGAGCACGGGGGTTTTTAGGGAGGGGGCTACATACATGACAAGAGGGGATTACTAGCTAGTAACCATCATCCAGACACTTCATGTGAAGCTAGGGTGCTCTTTGCAGAGGAGGGCCTGCACTTTCTTTTCAAACAGCACAAAGCCTCGATTCTCTCGCAATACCTGTGTAATCTTTAGATCAGTCCCTTGTCCTGACCTTCGCTCACTAGGTGAATTATTTTTTTGCTATAGTAACCAACCTCAAACTGGAAAAAAACGCCTTTGATTGTTGGACATCTTTGAGTGGCGTCTATCTTTGGCTGACAAAGGTATGTTTAAAATGACGCCGTTTTTACTTAGGATACCAAGGTAAATCTTTGCCGGCTTTCCTTCTGCACAGCCTCACCCTGTGGCTTGATTCTAGGTTTAAACTTCTCAGTAAATGGTCGTGGGGTCACTGTACTGTAAGTAAATTGTCGTGGTGTAAAACACTCCTATTGGAATCCAGACATCTGCCCTCTAATTCTGGCCCAGACACTGGGAAAAAACCCCCCCAAAAAACTGTATAATTCAGAGCCAACCATGTCATATCCCTGGAACACAAATGGAAAATGTGTAATATAGCAACATATACAATATATGCAATAAAAAAAACTGTGCTCTAAGGATCCTAGTACAGCTTCTAAACTAAGAGTCAGCAGGTGTGTATGGGTACATTATTGCATTTCTAAGAACCTCCTTATTAGTAAGGGTATTCATCAAGGGTGACCTTTCCGCTCTAGCCCTGGAACCACTGGCAGGCTGGTTTAGACAGTACCACTCACAGAGGCAAGGCATGTCCATCGAAAAGTGTTTTTTCCACTGTACACAAATGACACCCTAATCATAGTCAAACCCCACAAAAAATCTTCCACACTCAAAGAAATAATATAATTTGTGTCCTACTCTTGAATATAGATACATTGGGATAAGACAATGCTTTTCCTACTCACCCAATACTAAACAACCTATCACCGAATGTCTATTCGCTGGTGGGCTACCTCAGTAAAATTTTAGATGTATGTCATTTGTTTTATTTATCTGGGTTTCTCAGAGAGAAACCAAAATACCGATCAGGTGGCACACTATGGGAATCACAGAAATGTATTTTACATGTTCCCTTTTAGAGAGCCCCCACTTCTTTCATCCTACTTAAAGACCTTTCTGCACATATTTCTATGACTGGTTGCAACCAGCAACTGCGGGTGCTTCTGGACGCCTGGTTAGAGCATTTTTCCAAAGTTGATGCTGCATGCAGTGCAAGACCCTTTAAAGGGCTGAAATTGTCCAAATGTACAATTTGCACAATACAGTAACTGTTTAACATATTAATGCAGTAAGACATGGGGCAATTTTTAAAGTGTTTAATATTTCAAGACTATACGTTCCTACTGCTTTATTAGCCTTGCTTCATCACTAAATTCATTTGCTTTAAAATGCACCATTTGCTTACATTATTATTTTTCTCAGGAGGAGAACCCACCCTGGACCCCACATTTGTCCATTAAACTTACTCGCGTCGCTCGCTATATAAAAGTCATACCCAACTTTTACGCCTCTCCACTTTCAAATGTCACCAGCCGCCACTGACAGTGAGAGATCATATTTTAGTTAAAACAACTCAGGGTATAGAACCATATCTAACAGTAATGACGAGTGCACATGATAGATTTTTAATTACTCATTTTAGATAAAATTTTATTCATCATCTATTGGCGGTACCGGCAGGTTTTATTATAAACTCAGAAGAGAGAGGGCCCTGTGGCTGCGACAATAGGTCTCCACAGGATACCCTTCATTTAGTCCTTCTCTGCCCGTATTACGCCTACCCCAGAAAAATGTTTTTGAAGGGCCTGTTAAGAAAAGTCAGATTTAGGCAGGCACGTATAGCTTTGTTGTTTTTAAAACTGTTGTCTGATGTTTTTACACTTTTTTGTGTGTCCAATTTCTTAAGAGCTGCTCTAAAGCTAAGAACCACGAGGGGGGACTGAAGTCTTGAGGTATTTTTGTCTTTCCCCCGCAATATCTAGTCTAAGTGGTTTTAATCTTGTATGTGGTAACCCTCTTACAGCTTGTTTTAGTGAAATGTATCCTGGTGAGATATTTTATGAATGATTTGTTATTTATATGCTTTTATGATTTGTTTATCAAATCGAATAAAGTTTACTATATATATATATATATATATAAGTGATCCAAGGGCAGGGACTCCAGGCCGCTATGTTGTACATGACCATAGTCATGAGTTCCCAGGGAGAACTACCAGGTCCAGATGGGGCAGGCAGGGGGGTTGCTTCAGTGGGGATGTTTGGAGTGTGACACCTCTCAAATGCATTCTTGGTTTGGTAGCAGGGATGGGGGCCCTGAGTTAGGTCTGCTATGTCTGTCAGTTTTTCTCTTTGTTCTCGTTCCACTAAGAGGTTTTAACCTACTCATTTTTTTTATATGGATCTTAAGTATATAGTGATCGGTTTACCAAAAAAGTTGCAATTCGGCACCCACAGAAGTACTATTTGATTGGGTGCAAATGTACAACTTTTTAGCATTCAAAACATTGGCAGTAGTAGGCGTACGAAGCTCTGCCAGCCTCAAGTTTCTAGGTATACTATTGATAATCAAACACCCAAACGGTGATGGAATGCATGCTTGCAAATAGTCTAACCAACAGCTTTTGTTCAGAGTAGGATTCCCACCCATCTTTTTTCACCCACAGTGCCACTCTAGACAGAGGTCTCCTAATGGAAATCCGTGCCCACCGTATTCTCATGAAAACACTCAATTTCGAACCTTTGTGATTTCACCCTTCCACCTTGCAGCCCACTTCTTTTTTTTTTAGTTGGGAAATTTGAGATTCTCACCCCCTAAATCTCACTGACTAAATTTCGCATGTGACATCATTTTAGGTGAAGGCAGCCACAGATTAAATTTAAGTCAAATTTGACATTAATTGGTAAAATTAGGTAAATCAAAAGTCAGCCTGAAAGCCTTGCATTGAATTCAGTCTAGCCAGGGCTCAATCTCCCTGGGAAAGCTGTAAAGCCATGGTCAAGAGACAGCAGTAGTTTCGCTGAGATGACAGTAAGTATAAGCTTGATAGATGAAGCATGTAGATTATTGTAAAGTGGACAAACAGCATATATCGTTCATGTTGTTTTTGCTTTCATTGAAGACAAGTGTGCCTTAAATAACCCTCGATTATCCAGTTTCCCTGATAGTAATATTTTTCATGTCTTTCTACTGGAACATTGCCAATATGCCCTCTCCTGACCTTAATTGGTTTATTGCGTAAAGTGTTAACCTTCGGTTTATTGGCAATGTTATAGCTGTTTAATGCTGTCAAAGATCTCTGCAAACGCAACAAGATGATGGACGGTGTGCTGAAACTTTTCAACCACTCACCCCCAGTCAAGGGATCTGGGTTTAATCCATCGTGTTTTTGCTCACCATGCCACCCCAGTTTGGACCCAGCCACATGCAAATCAGTCTTGACCCTGTTCCTCATGGGAACAGTCCAGCCTGAACTGCCAAGCCAGGTCTTACCTGGGCCGGAAACAAGATCTCTGCAGACCAGCCACCGTATGATCTAGTTGAAAAGTGAAATCAGCGTACCTCAGAGTTTGCAAACTGTGCCTGCCTAACCCAAGCAGCCGGTCTCCTTCCACAACATTAGCTTGAGCCAAATCAGTAGTATTCAGGTTGAAGAGAACGCGGGCCAAGAATCACTTCTTCTTCAGTATATTTGTCATGATCCTGCTTGAAGTGTGGCTGTTGTGGGCCACTGTAACTTGGACCTACGGATTCCCAATTTAACAAAACAATGGCTCTCAATGACAAGGGTAGGAATTCCCCATTTTGACAACTTTGCCCATAATATTGCACAGTTCGGATGTCTCCCGTCAGTTAGGTCTCATTCGTGAAGACGTTCGTCTGCACTTGTTAGAGGCGGCTAAAAATCTTTGGCGGGCCACAATGGCCAGGATTTATGGTTGGGGTGACAAGAATGGGAAGCTGCTCTGTTGGCTGGCCTCCCACCAACAAGCAAATATGACTGTCCCTGAGATCATAGATGGTACTGGTTGTTCATGACAATCTCTTCCTGAGACAGCACAGGCTTTCGCTCTATACTATAGGAAGTTATACTCAGTACCAGTAGATAGGGACCCATGCTGTATCCTATTCCTTTCTTGATTCAGTCCCTCTTCCTAGCTATCTCCCACTGAATCTTGTTTACTTGAAGAACCCTTCACGGTGGAAGAGATCAGTGATGCTTTGTCAGGTCTTGCATCTTGGAAAACCCCTGGCCCAATGGCTTTCCCACAAAATACTATGCTACATTTGAGAAATTCTTCTCCGCTATCTCTTGTCCTTATATAAGGAGGTCTGCCATGTGGGCTCCTTTCCGTCAGAGCTGAACTCGGCCACTGTAGTTTGGATACCTAAGTTGCAGCTTCCCTCTACGTCCTGCAGCAACTATCGCCTGATCTCACTCCTCAACTGTGAGGTCAAAATTTTCACCACAGTGTTGGCAAACAGACTCGAACAGGTCTTGATTACATTGGTGCAGCCGGGCCAATGTGGCTTTATGCCATCCTGGAGCATGAGACATTGTCTTCGTTGGTTTCACGTGGCCCTGACCAACCATCATCGATTGCCTCAGGATCTGGCAATGCTCCTTATTGACTTTGAGAAGGCTTTCGATACAGTGGATTGGAACTATCTTCAGTTGGTGTTAACCCATGCTAGCTTTGGATCGCGATTTCTGGAATATGGTCCGTGTCCTTTATTCTAATCCCACTGCTCTTCACGCTCATATCCAGTCAGCTGATGCCCTCCTTGAGTTTAAAACCCTGGAAGCTAAGCTTCTCATGGGTGATTTGGGCAGCGGGGGAATCTCGGATTTATTGTACCCTCGTAATTAACATCCCTAATTTGTTAGACCACCTTAGAATCTGTTGGGAGAGCTGGGTGGGACCCATGGAGGATGAGGATTGGCGAGACGCCCTGATGGCCCCTCCAGAACTCACTATCTCCGTGTGACTACGGTTGGTGCAGACATACTATCTTTATTTTGCATAACTCTCCCCAGCCCACATGTGTTGCGCAGGCCTTTGCTCGTGGAATTGGCTTTGCAGACTTTTATCATATGGTGTGGTCTTGTCCAGTGATATATCATTATTGGAGGAGGGTAAACTGGGAATTGTCTGGTGTCCTTGGGTGGGAAGTCTCCCCCTCACCCTTATTGATTCTCCTTGGTGTGTTTGAGGGCTCTGGAGGCACGAGGGCTGAAAGAGCGTTCCTGGGCATGGCCCTTCTAGCCGCGAAACGAGATATTGCTACACGATGGCTGTCCCCTACTCCCCCGACTCTCTTGAGATGGAGACAGGTATGTATTGGTGTGTGGAACAGGAGTGTGTGGTCTTTGAGGGTAGGGGTTGCCCTCAAAAACATGGGTGGGTGTGGGGAAAATGGTTGGTTCAATTTATTTGAGACTGCTATTGATTTGTATTTCTGGTCATTACTCACGCTCTATGTGATGTACTGCTTGAGGGTTATTGCCTTGTATGGTCATGCTACTTTATCCTATACTGTGCTGTATGTGTGCCATATGTTCTTCTCTGTCATTTCTGATGGCTTAAAATGTAATAAAAACTGTTTGTCAAAAAAAAATGCACAGTTCAGTATGTCAAAAGCCAAACAGTAGTCAATAAAGTGGAAAATAAAGTACTTTTTTAACTTTACAGTCTGATAGATAATCATAGACAGTGTTTAACCTTTAGGAGTTTGAATGTGGTCCCCTCTACCTCCCTCTTGACACGAAAATGGTCACCAACAATTTGTGTCCACTTGCCACTTTAAGCGAAAGTGCTACCTTAAACTGCGACCAGAATATGCTGAGGCCTTCTAGGTCCTGTTGGGCTTGTTGGTGGCCTTTCCTTCTCTGCCTGTGGTGCAAGTCGATTGCCAAGCTCATTAAATGGATAGGCTGGTTTGGTCCCTCATGCGCCACGATTCGCCGCCACCTTTTCTTTATCATCCAATGGGTGTAGTTTGTGAAGGGCAATTGACTTGGTTGAATTATGCAAGTCACTGTTCAGTTTCATACAGCGAGGTCACAGTTTTCAGTGGGCCAGTGCTGGTGCTGATCAACGAGACAATTCATATCCATTTTTTTCTCCTTGTATAGTTCTTCGAAGGAAAGGAGCTGCGATTGAAGCAAGAATACTTTGTGGTAGCGGCCACCCTCCAGGATATAATCCGCCGTTTCAAGTCTTCCAAGTTTGGCTGCCGAGACCCAGTGCGGACATGCTTCGAAACCTTCCCAGACAAGGTGAACGCTCCAGATCTTTGGAAATTGTGTCATACCACGATCAGAACTTAATCTTATTTTCAAAAGTCAAAAATGTAAACTAAATGGTCCTTACTCACAGTGTTTAGAACAACCTGCTTATTACTTTCACACAAAACATCGTGTTTGGGGAAATATCTCTGATATATCAACTCGTATGCCATGCTATTCACTAGGTTGTGGGGTAATAGTTGGAGTTCAGTAATGCATGTGTCATTGCCTTCAGTCCTGGATACAATTAATATTTTGAGGGCAAACTTTTTGAAATTCCTGCGATTTCCATTATGCGAAATTCACCACATTTCTCAATAAATCGGAGTTCGTTATGCCATATATACTTTTTTGGCCATAGGGGACTGGTTCATGTAGAAACTTTCTCGCCAAGAGACATTGTCGGCTTAAATGAGTCTCCTGTCTGTATTGTGCTTTACTTTACCAGATGTGGGCAAAACACACTTCGTTCTAAAAGCATAATTTCTCTAACATTTTCAAAGGGATGACATTATACAATTTGGCACACTTTGGCTCCCAAACTGAATATGACAAGATCCGCTTGCTCATTACTTGCTACTGACTTTCAACACGTAGCAGATTTACACCTGCCACTGAAAGTTATTAGCCGGGTCTGGTGGCTCGTGGACTAATGCGTCCACTATAGTGGCCTGTGTTTGACCTCATGGTCACAGGTGCGAATCCGCTCAGCCTTTCATCCATCTAAGGTCGATAAAATGAGTACCATTGAGTTGGGTATCAATAAAAATCTGTTATTCAGCGCCAAGATGCGTACAGGTGAACGTGCGCTTTACAAATGCACGTTATGTTATATATTGGCGCCTTTCATTTCAATTCAAGCATTAGAAGGAAAAAATAAAACCTAGGCTCAAGCCTGTACATTCATAACGCATACAAGAAAAAAATAAAACACCAAAAGAAACGTGCAAATATGCAAGAGTCAGTAAGCTTTGTCAAACAAGTGAGAAATAAGCCAAATAATTTGGGGGGGTGTTGGACTTGGCCCTCTTTGCAGGGTCATCCCAGAACTTTTTGCCTTCCTCCTGGTCTTTTTTCTGACCTGTTGTTGGTGATTTTAGGACTCTGGGCACTTTATCACTGCTGTTCAGTGTTAAAGTGCATGTGCGCTCTATGGTAAACTTGGTAAGATTGGTCTACACCTGTTTGGCGTATTTAATTTACCTATCAGTACCTTGTAAAGTGGTATCTCATATACCCGGGGCCAGTAAATTAAATGCTACTGGTGGGCTTGCAGCGCTGCTTGCGCCACCCACCAAAGTAGCCTTTCAAACCTGTCTCAGGCCTCTGCCATTGCACAGCCTCCCATCTCCTGGCTATTCTAGATGTTCACTGGTTACTGTGCATCCCTATGTAATGGTGCTTAAAGATTGCAGCTTTGCTAGAAAGAAGGAAAGGAGCTTTGTACGGTACGGGTACTATAAGAGAGGATTTAGAGTAGAAGCATTGTCCAGAACTTAGAGAACATGCAAAGAAAGGTGATTTACGAGTGAAATAAAACCCAGGATTCAGAGACCAGGCAGGGATACAGTGATTACTAGTAATAAGTATCAAACAGATTGGTTAACAAATGCAAGAGATGCAACGGTGTCAGATACACTGGGGTACAGCAAGGAATAAGAAGGTGACTTCTAGTATGGCCAGAAGCCTTCCTTCCTCTGGGGGCGGTTACCCAAAGCTGAGGTGTTTCAACCTTCAGTTCTGTCTGTCTTTTGGGACTGAAGGAGGGAGCCTGTTGGATCGAGGGGAGATGCAGTGCCAGATTTTTAACAACTCCCAGAAGAAGTCATCCTGCCTTGGAAGACTCTCGGGAAGCAGGACTGAAGTATTTCCACAACAGACTGTACCATTCTATGGCTTGGATGAGGGTGTTGGTGGTAAGAATGCTGCATGGAAGGCAACACTCCACTGAAAGTAAGTGGTGTCAATTTCAAGCCTCACCGGAAGCCGTAGCACTTTAGACGAGTCCTAGAAGGTGAGAACCGTGCCTCATCGGAAGCCGTAGCACTTTAGACGAGTCCTAGAAGGTGAGAACCATGCCGCACCGGAAGCCGTAGCACGTTAGACAAGTCCTAGAAGGTGAGAACCATGCCTCACCTGTCGTGTGGTTTGTGTCCTTTTGCCTGCTTTGTTATGCTAGCTTAGGCCTGGCTGCCATCTTGCCTCTTTTGCACACGTTCCTTCTGACTTTGTTTTTCAGTCTCTGATAGTGTCCGGCTAAAATAGAATTGTTTAGCCTCTTTGTCTTTTCCTTGTGGGTTTCGTCTGCACAGTTTGTACAAGGTCGCATACCAACGTCCCTTGCCCTTGCTGATTTGGTCAGGCCCTCACACTTAGACATAACACGACATACTGGAGAAATTCATGTGCTTTTAATATAGGGATTTTTCGCTGTATGAGTGCACTTGGAGAGAACCTTTCCAGAGAGAAGAGCTGTGCTTGTCTGATGATGTAAATCGTACATCTATTTCTAGAGGTATGGGGGTCCGCATGACAAAGCCCAGAGGTCTTCTGTTTTTATAATAAACTAGTTCTTAGCACGGGGAGGGTGGACAGGTCATTTAACCTTATATCCACTGTCTTTATAAAATGCTATCCCCATTTGTATTCTATGGAATTGTAACAATGTTTACTATTTTATCATTATTCACAATGCTGATAGTACTAGCACGTGTACTGTATCTTAGACCACGTTAGTTGAAATAAACATTTTAAACTATACTGTGACTCTTGTTACGCAAGTTGTGGACAAGTATGAGTGATATATGAAAAAGTGTTCTTACTCCTGCGAGTCCTGAGAGAGAGAGACTGTGTTCTGGGTTGTCTAATTATTGGTAGCTAGGCTGCTAATGAGACGCTAATGCTAGCCGGATTGGGGTTGTAGGTACTGAGGTCTATGGTTGGCTCACCACTATATTCTGAGGTCCTACTATCCTGTGCATAGCTCTGTGTATGTACAGAATCCCTATGACATGGCGCCACCAACGAAGTGGGCTGCTTATCTGCGAGACGCTTGAGTAGTATTTGTGCTTGTCCACAACTCCCTTCACATACGTTTCCGGAAACGGGTGTGAAGGGGATACCTCCTATATTGACGTTTTTATAGGTTCATTCAAGCTTGAAGTTATTAAAAGGTGCTAATATTAACCCAGCAAAGTGCTGCCTTGTATTAGGTTGTCGGTTATTCTTAGCCATAATGGCTGTCGAAATTGCGGCACATAGCCGCGCAGTGCTCAAAGCCCATTTAGCGGCATATGGAGTGCCTGACGCGGGGGTCGATCTGATCTTCGTGGTACAAGCAGATCCAGCTTACCATTTTGAAGTATTTTACTCGTGGATCACCTTTGAAGCGGTGGATGGGACTGACAATACGTTCCATAATTATGAAGCCACCGCACTTCCATTACATTACGTTCCATATCGGACTCTTGAAGTACCGCTCACGGCATGGCAACACCGTGTTTGGTTTGATGGCGCCCTCCCCCAACCGACTACCTCGGTTCGTTTAGGCCCCTTATCGATTGACGGGGCCACTTGGCCTGTTTTGGCCGGGTATACCCCACATCCGCGTTATATGACGCTACCACTCGCGGACCTAAGTCTCTTGCATTCGTCTTTAATACGAGTGCATAGGGCTTTAGTACAGTATGTGCTAGGCAACATCCAGGCAGCCCCGCCTGGAGTTGCGGCACATCCAGCTGGGCCTGGCGGTGTAACCATAAGTCCCGTCATGGTTAATTCGGTGATGGGCAAGCGCCCACAACATAAGGATGATTTACCTTATTGGCTTGCAGAGAAATTTGACCAGCTGGAGGCTGTTTTCCCGAATACGTCTCCTGTGGATAAACACAGGATATTGACGATTAGTTTGCCAAAAGATTTAATTCCCGACTTGAAAGATTGTAACAACTGGGGTAAGGTGTTCGCTGCAGTATATGCGAAGTGTTTCGGCACTCCTTCCATGACAGTTCTCCCCTCTGTAATCAAACGAGTACAGGATGAACATGGCCCTGAAGCGGCCGTGGAATTAGGGATGAGACTCGTGGGAGTGGTCGACGTTGTGGCTGAACTAATCCTTGGCAATGTCAAGGGTGATGCAGTTAACTTCCAAGTAGCAAATGCTTTGGCTCTGGTCCCAGAACCAGACAGGCCACGCGAATGACCGAAAATTATTGCACAAGCTTATAAAACCATAGGCCGCAATAGCCTGGGAGTTAAGCCTTTTGCGAAAACACAAACCCCATCGCAACCAACACCAAAAGCTCAATCTGAGACAGATGAGAAGCCGGTCTTTACTAAAAAGAGCTGGCGTGTGAAAAAACAGGGTAAGCAACAGAAGAAACCGGGGTCGCGAGGCGCTTCCCCAGTTTCCGTATCTTCTGAACGCACATATGATTTGCGCGATAGAGCGAGAATAAAATCTCCAGAGAGATTTCAAGTTCCTGATTCGCGTTCTCCTCGTTCTTTGCAGGCACCAACGTCGACACAGACTGGTGGAGGAGATCGCCAAGACAGGGGTAGGGGTCGTGAGGCCCATCCCGGACGAGAACAATCTCGACAACCTGTCCGAGGGAAACCAGAAGAATTTCAGCATTCTCGCCCACAGTTTCAGAAGAAAAAAGTTGCAGCTGTAACAGCAAAATATGCCTCAGACGGTGAGAACGAGACTCCTGAATTGGACGTGGGCAGTAACGCTGCTGGACAGCGCCGCAGAAGTTACCATACTGCGGGAGGCGCTACGTCCTCATGTACTGGCGACAGCAACTGAAACTTTCGTTACTGTCGAGACCGCTGACACCCGAGTGGCACCCACTGACAGACTATATCGTATTGTCCTTCAAATTGAAGGGGACATACAACGTGTAATTAAAGGGATTTTTGGGGAAGATCTAACCTCTTCATATGACATTTTGTTAGCAGAGGCAGATTGGCCGCCCCCATTCGTACTTGCTGCTCGTAAAGGGGAGGAGGTAATCCTTCCGAGCTTTTCTCGCCATGTCCCCAAGGACAAAGCGGAGGCGCTTGCAGCTGAGTGGGCTGTAGCCTTGGCTCCGGCGTTATACCGTAATCACGCGGGTTGGGATGTGAATTCACCCTCTCATGAAATACCTTTGCGGTCGATGCCTCAGCCACAACCCCAATATCCCATTAAACGGGAGGCTAAAGGTCCCGTTTCCGAAATTCTGACACAGTTAGAATATCAAGGAGTAATAGAAACATGCGTATCATCCATGAATAATCCCCTTTTCGCGGTTTCTAAACCAGATGGATCGTACCGCTTAGTTTTGGATTACCGGCATTTGAACTCTCATTGTCGGACCTTTGCGGTACAAAACACCCACAGTTCTGCGCTTGTAGACAGTCTTGTTCGTAAAAAATATAAAACGACACTTGACTTATCCAATGGATTTTACACGCACAACTTAGCCTGGGAGTGTAGCCAATGGAGCGCTTTCACTTCCGGCGGGAAACATTTCAAATTCCGGCGTCTCCCTATGGGCTACAAAAACAGTCCAGGTGTATTTGCTGCCCGTGTTGTCTCTTTGTTAGACGGCATAGACCCAGATGCATGTTCGTACGTCGATGATATTTACCTGACAGACGACGAATTATACCCGCATCTTTCCCGAGTGGACCGCATTATTCTCGAGTTTGCGGTCTTAGGTTACAAGTTCAACTTTGCCAAATCTCACATTGCTGAATTAACAGTTTTGTTTTTGGGCTATGAGCTCAACAATGAAGGTAAGAGCTTAGCCCCTCATTTCTTGGAGAAATGCGCACTTTTGTGCCCTCCAACCACACTGAAGAAACTTCAGTCTTTACTGGGTTTTCTAAATTTTGGGCGTACTTATATTCCTGATTATGCCCAGCGTATCAAGCCACTTTATGCTCTGATACAGCCCGACTTTTCGAAGTCTTGTTGGCTACCCGAACATTCCTCTATACTGCAGTCTTTGCAGTCAGATCTACTTGAATCTAAATTTCTATTGACACGTGACAACCACACTAACCTGGTGATTAGAATAATACCAGGGGCAGTTGCTTTTACGTACTTAACCTTTAATGAAGGTGACACAGTACCGATTGCATACAAGTCACATCTTTACACTTCGGCAGAGCTGCGATTTTCCTCTGTAGAGAAAGTGTTGACAGCAGTGCAGATGGCGATTCTAAAAGAACGCGCCCTGGCACAGGGAAAACGCATCTTGGTGGTAACACCATATCCTGCCCTAGAGGCAGTGACAAAGGCAAGTGTTCCTAACTCAAAAGCTTTGCACCCCCGTTGGATACAATGGGATACTTCTCTGACGTCTCCGGATGTCACGTTTATCTTTGATTCTTCGCTTCAGACACAGGAGTTTTTACAGTATGAATTTGTTCATCCTCCTCCTCTGTCTTTGCTACCGCTTGAGGAGTACGAATGTATAATCTATACCGATGGTTCGGCTCAACCGGCCACGGGTTCCAAGCATGCTTATTCAGCAGCCTGTGCTATTGTTGCAGGTACTATGGTGAACGGAAAGTTCAAACAGACTGTAGTGCATACTCAGGCACTAGGAGACAGTACTGCACAATTGGCCGAGCTGCGCGCTTTGGTGCTAGCACTTGAGTTTGTAAATCCAGACGTGACTACTCTTATAGTATGTGATTCTTTTTACTGCGTTCAGTCTTTCAATGACAACCTATTCTTTTGGTCGCAAAACGACTATAGAGATGCAAAAGGCAGCACTATTAAGCATAAGACGCTTTGGGTTCGAGTTGCAGATTTGAAACAACGTCTGCCTCTCACACAGGTAATTCACACACTTGGCCACCAGCGTGTGCTGTTGGTAACGGCTTGGCAGATGAAGCTGCCAAGTCAGCAGTAGCAACGTGCACAGTAGCAGCAGTTACAAGATCCATGACTAAAATAGATAAAGATATTTTGGCTGCTATAGCGGCAACAAAGGAAGGTGATAATTACCCAAGGGGCTTTCCTTCCAAGTACTCTTATCTTTTAAGTCCCGAACAGACTCCTTATGTTAGCATTCCAGACGTTGGGGATCGGCTGATTCACAACGCGGACCGCAGACTTTCCTTGATAACTGCCGCACACGAAGGTATGGCTTCGGCTCATGCTGGAGTGTCTGCGACTGTATCCATCTTGCAGCAGCGCTACTGGTGGCGTGGTTTATATAAAAATACCCATGCTTATGTGCTTTCTTGTGACGTTTGTCAACAAATTAAGCCTTCCGCGGTTACGAGGCCACCACAGACACCGCTCTGCATTTCAAACAGACCTTTTGGGTGTGTTTACCTGGATCACTGCGGTCCATTATCGTCTGACACTGCATATAAGTACATCTTAGTAGCAGTGGACTCGTGCACACGTTTCATTTGGGTCTGGCCACAACGGAGTGCTGATGCTCGAAATGTCATCAGGGATTTGCGTGTCTTTGTGGGAATTTTCGCTTGTGGCACCTTCCATTCTGATCAGGGTCCAGCGTTCGCCTCTAAGGCTTACAAGGAAGCAATGGGGTCACTGGGGGTGCAGGTGAAATTTTCGTCTCCGTATCGACCTGAGGGTAATTCGGTCGTTGAACGAATGAACCGTGACTTAAAGCAATGCTTGACAGCTAGAGTTTTAGGTACTGGCAGAAACTGGCTGGCCCATTTGTATGGTGTACAACGTGCACTTAATAATCTCCCTAGAAGATCTCTGGGTGGGCGGACCCCATACGAAATGCTCTTCGGCATCAGAATGTTTGTACCCGACCTTGATGGTCCAGACATTGGGGCGCAAGCTACAATCTTTGATGCAGATAACCATTCTAATATGTTCCAGGACTTACAAGAAGCCCGAGATAAACAGGCAATTGAACATTTACCTTCAGCCACAGACGCTGCGTTGCAGATTCCGGTAGCCGGCTGGCTTCCAAAAGTTGGAGATCTGGTCCGTGAAAAAGTGGAGAACAAAAAAGAATTTGGACCCTCTTATCGTGCACCGGTTCCAGTTCTTGGTTTGAAGGGTACTCGTACAGTCATTTTACCACCGCTTCCTGGTCGCAAAGAGAACAGATACATCTCAGTGGAAAATGTCAAGCTACAACGTCTGGCCGATCCTGAATAGTATAACACCTGCGGTTTCATGTCCAGCAATTTCTAGGGCACATATATATCGTCCTGCAAGCCGACCTGACACTGACGTTGCCATTGAGATGGACAATTTGCCTGATCGTTTGCTTAATTCACCATGTACTGAGGAGACAGAATATACCTATCCCACCACTGAGTCCGTGGCTCATCTACCCACGACGCCACTTAGCCCAACACGTTATTCTTTTGATTCGGCTTCCACCTCAACACGTGTCCCGTCCAAATTCAGTATTTTTGTATCCTGGTTTAGAGACAATTTTTTGATCCCACCCTGGACATACATCTGTCTGGTTCTATTTTTGATTTTTCTGTTCATAACTATTGGCTTTATTACAGTTTTTTTTTTGCTTATTAATGGTCACTACTTGCCAGAACGCTCTGCAGTGAACTGTGTAGTGGGAACTTTGGCTCCGCATTCTTCATCACACATCATGAAGCGTGACCACATTTTTGTGAACATTTCGGCTTTTCCAGTCGCTGATGGCATTGTATGGGATGCAGTAAATTTCCAAATTCATGGACCAACCGAGATTGTTAATGTACCAAATGTTCTCCGTGTTTCAATGGGTGATGTTTTAAAAAGTAATATTCATTCTGACGATTGGTTTGTGCATGCTGTTGAATCATTGTTTTCTGATTTGAAATATTATACTGCATTTAATGCCGAAGATTTGTATTTAAATTCTGCAAATTACGCTGACCTATATTGTTACCAACATTGGGAGAACCATTTTCTCCATAAACCTAGCGCTTTTCGAGGTCCTTTCAATTATACACAATGGGAACATTGTCCCACTCCTTTGAAAGGTAGTTCCCAAACTCTTATAAATAAGTTTTCCTATTTCACGGATTTTAATCGGTCAAACCCTGGGTCATATTATTTTAAATTAAACACAACGTCCACTCAGAAAATTATGTTGACTCACACCAAATTGCTATATTCGGGTTCCTTTTTAAACGCCTTCGCAGTGGGTGGATATGAATATTGGCTTGCCACCATTGACTTAAAATCTATTTGGGGCTCAAAAGATTGGCAGGTGCAGGGCTCAGAAGCTTTGCACCGTGCCTGCCTTATCCCGGCGCAGATCCTGTTTTTAAATCAGACAATTTATCAAACAACTTGTTGGGGTTTGGATACTTCTAAACAATTAAATGCACCTTCTGTTCCTGTATTGACTTCCACTCACAACGAAAGCCTGCTTTTTAATATTTCCATTGCAAATCTGCAGGCTTTGTTTCAAAACAATTCGTTTAACATGTCCACGATTGTCCAGTCACCCTGGTTGGCATGGCCCGTTGCTTCTAATGCCTGCCAACTGCGCTTTCATGACACAGATCCTGGTTATAAACAGGATAGGCCGGACCCCAGGTTTTCTGGCACTCGTACTGTTACCACCTATTCTGTTGGGAAATTGTGTAAGCAATGGTTGCAGCATTCTTCTTTAGATTCTGTTAAACAACATTTGTTCCTCCTGTCAGGCAACATTGATCTGTCCGATTTTGTACTAGGGCCCCATGGCCCCAGACCCAAGAGATTCATTTATGAAACTTATAATGAACTCTGGAAGATTTCACAAATGGAGGCTGCTTCCCGTCTTCGGGAAATAGACCAAGCAAATTTAGAAAAGGTGCTTGCTGTTGTTGACAATAGTATTAATACCCTGTCTTCCCGTGTTTACACATTGGGGAATATTATTTCATCTGTGATTGATATTGTACAGGATGATGTTTCTGTGTTGTATCATGGTCAAAATCAGTTGCGTTCAGTGATGCAGTTTGCATGGACTTTGCAGACACTTAAGATGGGTAAAGTGCCTTGGCACTTTTTGAACACCTCGACCCTATTTCTGCCTTTTAATTTAACTGAGAAGCAACAATTTATGTCCATGAAAGATGCTACATACACACTGTTGCATATCGGGAAAGTAGAGCCATTGCCGTTCTCTGTAGCGGAATTGGATTCTGCTGTGTGGCTAGTACACGGGGTTATAGCTTTACCTTTTTCTTTATTTGAATTCAGTTCCTGCATGAAGCATTATCCTGTCGGTCGTTTTCAGCCTTTAGGAAGTGCTTTCCTGCATGAACTTTGGTCCCTGCCTTTCATGTATAAATGCCTCAGGGACGGGAAGGAAGTTTTTCTCACGGGGGAGTCGTGCGATTCTACTGTGGGTAACTCCCTAGTTTGTAAACACATTAAATTGCACGGAGCTTGTAATATTACTGCTCCGAATCTTGCTTGTGTGTTAAAGGGCATTCCTGTTCCTTCTATTTCTCCTACTTTCACTGTGCTTGCGAATGGCAGCTATCTCCTTCTAAATAACCAGGACTGTTGCGGCATGCTGGCGGGCATTCCCTATATTGTAACGGTTTCCCACAGGGTTGTCTGCTGCAAGAATGTGCTTTTTCCTCCTCCGCACATTATTGTAGATAGTTCCATTTGGCCTTCCATTCCGGCTTTGAAGGCGAATTTCAATAAATTGAGCAGAATAAAGGCACTATTATTGAATCAGGAGGTTCTGCTTACATCCGCCCGGGAGACTTTCATTCTCCAGGTGGCGAGTACTCATAGTGAGATACAGGCCCTTTTGAACACGAATCTCCCACAGCATTTCGGTGAATTAATTCACCGTATTTTCAATGCATCTCGCACTGAAGGGTTAGTGCATTTTTTTTAAAGTTGTGGGTTCTGGCCTTGTTACCCCTTTTCAGACTATCTTTAGTGTAATACCAGCTTTTATTCATTCTATTTTTTCCAGCGTCTTTGGCGGTTTACCTTTGGTCCTCGCTTTGGCGGCTGGTGTATTGCTTTTGGTTTGTTTCCTCCGCAATGGCTGCACCTCATGGAGTTCTTCACCACCCCAGGCTACTTCTGATGCTCCGTGAGCGTATCCTCAAGGGATTTGGAGCCTTGTCGTTGGCCACAATTGGTGTGTCCTATACACTTTCTTTTCGCTTTGCGTATTTCACTTGCGTGCAACCTGTGGTGTCCTGCATCCGATGTCCTTTCACCTGGTCCTTGGATTATTGCCTGTCAAATACGTCTCTGTCACGCCCGGATTTTGTCCAATTGGTGGACCCCTTAGAGGCCCATGAGCGGGACTGTTCCGGTGTGGACTATATGGCGCGTGCGGCTGCACTTGGCATATTGGCACAATGGGATGTCTGGGCGGCCGCTCAGACTCTCCTACGACGAAGTTATATTGAATACCACGCAAGTTGTCCCGCAATGCTGTACACTAGTTCCTCTTCTGAGGACCACGTTTGCAGTTTTGAGTTGCTGAACTGGATGGCATCTCTTTTTTTCTGATAACTCTAACGATCTATTGTTGGATGGTGTGGCATTTTTCTGCACTTATACATTGGCACGCTGAACTTTCCGGTTCTGTGCCCGGCCTGCCTGCTGTTTTATTTTTTTTTGTGTCTCTTTTGGTCCTGCGTTGGGTCCTGGTTTTAAATTGACATTTTTTTTCTGTTTCTGCTCAATCGATTTGAAATCTGTTTTCGTGTCTTGCCTATTGTTTCTTGCTGACCAGGGGAGGGTGTCGTGTGGTTTGTGTCCTTTTGCCTGCTTTGTTATGCTAGCTTAGGCCTGGCTGCCATCTTGCCTCTTTTGCACACGTTCCTTCTGACTTTGTTTTTCAGTCTCTGATAGTGTCCGGCTAAAATAGAATTGTTTAGCCTCTTTGTCTTTTCCTTGTGGGTTTCGTCTGCACAGTTTGTACAAGGTCGCATACCAACGTCCCTTGCCCTTGCTGATTTGGTCAGGCCCTCACACTTAGACATAACACGACATACTGGAGAAATTCATGTGCTTTTAATATAGGGATTTTTCGCTGTATGAGAGCACTTGGAGAGAACCTTTCCAGAGAGAAGAGCTGTGCTTGTCTGATGATGTAAATCGTACATCTATTTCTAGAGGTATGGGGGTCCGCATGACAAAGCCCAGAGGTCTTCTGTTTTTATAATAAACTAGTTCTTAGCACGGGGAGGGTGGACAGGTCATTTAACCTTATATCCACTGTCTTTATAAAATGCTATCCCCGTTTGTATTCTATGGAATTGTAACAATGTTTGCTATTTTATCATTATTCACAATGCTGATAGTACTAGCACGTGTACTGTATCTTAGAGCACGTTAGTTGAAATAAACATTTTAAACTATACTGTGACTCTTATTACCCAAGTTGTGGACAAGTATGAGTGATATATGAAAAAGTGTTCTTACTCCTGCGAGAGAGAGACCGTGTTCTGGGTTGTCTAATTATTGGTAGCTAGGCTGCTAATGAGACGCTAATGCTAGCCGGATTGGGGTTGTAGGTACTGAGGTCTATGGTTGGCTCACCACTATATTCTGAGGTCCTACTATCCTGTGCATAGCTCTGTGTATGTACAGAATCCCTATGACACACCGGAAGCCGTAGCACGTTAAACGAGTCCTAGATGGTGAGAACCATGCATCAATTTTCTGCCATTGATTTGTGTGGGACCGGCCAGCTCTCTGTGCTATAGTGCCATTATTGGCAACACACCCCACCCACACAATAACAGAGCATGCATGATGAATAAATAAATACACAACACAACTTTTGTTTGGGAAAATATTGCTGCAGGTTTATTCCATACAAAAGTATGCAATATGGTGGGTTATCTTACGGGCGATCCAAGGGCAGGCAGCTGTAACCAACCTATGCTGCCCTGCCCGCCTGATGAGCCAAGCACTGTGGAGAACCCAATCAGTGCTACACCTTATGGGGTGATCCTCTTTCCGGATCACGTGACACATTGGTCCCTTATTACTCACGCCCCTTTCAGGGTGGAGCGTAGCAAGGCAAGCCCCCGGTTGTTCAGGCCCACAACCGCCCGAAGGATAACGGGGCGCCGACGCGGTTTTCCAGGAACCTGCCATGAGGCTCCTGGTATTTGGCTCTGGCACCCCTATTGTGCCCCTGCAGAGGTACCCTTCTGTACCCATCTGCTTCCAGATCGCCCTGTAACTCCGTCACAGCTCTGGAGCCGGCCCCCGTCGTCGCCAGAGCCCCCCACCAAAACAGCTCCTTTCTCACCTGCAACCTGCTATTTCCCGGGCCTCCTGCATACTCAATAGGAACAGGTCCATTCCCACATGTGACAAGTGCACCTCCTCACTGTCAAAATAACCTTTGCTGCTCGCTTTAATTAGTCCTCCCATCGTACGGGAGCGCAGTGCCAACAGGAGATGGGACCCCAAGTGCATAACCAACTACTGCTCTTACTTTGAAAACACAGTCCTGTGTGCTATAATAGTTGAGCCCAGTGTGCAAGGATATGCAAATACCTTTGGGGGTTGGTTACCATGGTTCACCCCACACCCTACTTGACGGGTCCCAACTAGAGAGTACAAACTAATGACCAGCTGAGCAATGAGCAAATATGAGCAATTCTAACTTGCCCCTCCATAAAGTTGACTGCAATGGTTTCGGAATTCGGCAGCATCTGTGCTCCAAACCCATATTCTAACCCAGTAGTTGGTGACAGCCCTTTTTTCGAAAATGGCTGTGTCAGCAGATAAGGAAATATTTGTGCTCAGTTAACCCACACTCATCTTTACAGTGTTCAGCTTCTTATCCTGTCGCACACCTTCGAGGACCCTGCACCTTTATGACCTGGCAACCACTCCTACCCACCTGGCTGACCAACTAAAGCAGGCAGCCTCCAACTAGAATTGAAGCGTCCTGGGTGCCAAAAGGTTAGCCAATGTATTTGGATAAGAGGACAGGGAGTAAAACATGAGCAAATATCCTGCCCTTTCTGAAATAAGAATGCCAAATGTACTGGTAATTGTCGGCATTTGTGCTCCTTCCACATCTTACCATACTGTTGAAGGACAGCTCCCTTTTATAGTGCCTGCTAAGTTCCCTCTGTGGTGAAACCCCCTAGGCTTCCCAGCTTAGTGATTCTGTCTGCTTCAATACAGTGTGCACTGTCTGCAATCTAGTGCCTAACATTCAGGATTGACTAAGCCCTTGTTTATCCCCATACTAGATTATTCCCACATTTGGGGGGGGTTCACACTGCCCACCCTGTGCAGCCCTAGCAGAGGAAAATTTCCTGCTCCGTTAAATTTTACTTTTGTTGAATACTGGACATGCCAAATGTTCTTTTTACATAGTAGCCTTTTGTGCTTGACACCTTGTTTCCCCATTTATTGGGACAGCAGCACCCTATGCTGGCTGGCAGCGTCCCCACCCAGCCTGGCTAATATAGCTATCAGGGCGGGGCATTTGAGCTTAACTGAAGCAACATGTCACCTACCCTCGGTTCTGGGGTGCACTTACTTCGCCCCGTTGACCATACAATTGCACGGACCCCTTTGATTGCTAAACCTTGGTGAACACCTTAATTGTGTCAAATCTGGTTTGAATGGATGTATGTATTGTGCCCATTATTGGCAACACCTCACCCTTTCGTGGAGTGACAACTTGCGCAGCTCAACAGGCTTGCTTAACTGCCGTCCAATCACAGATGCACAATACCTGCTATCCATCTGTGACCCTGGATGCTTAAACCAGCAAAAGTGTCGGAATCCCAGATTCCCAGTTTCATGTTTAGCTGCAGCACACCTTCAGTGGATCCGCTGGGAGATACCACAAACCGCATTGGTCGTGAGAACCTTAAGAAGCACACAATTATCACCTGGGCGTACCTCCAAATGAGACTGGCTCCACACAGCCGTAAGGCCAGAGACACACATATATTAAACCTATTTACTGGTTTTTTGCCGCTTGGCACCCTTCTGGTTGGTGATGCGGAACCTCCTACCCAGCATAAGCTGACCGTCTAGCGTTGCCGCCACACCACCCATGTCCCTTGAATCACCCTCCATCCTCCAATGCAATAGTCATACTGCTAAGTGGGCAATCAATTTCAAGATCCCTCCTTTCCTGCCGGACTGTTGCCCGTTCAGTTTGTTCTGTGGTGACTGCACCCAGACTTCCCAGGCAGCTTATTGATGATAACGTGGGCAGTTGACCTTGGGGGAATCTCCCGCTTGCAACTTGCAACTACAGCGATTATTTAAATCAAAATGATACTGTGTATCTAATGAACTGTGCACGGGTGATTGGAACTCTCCCATGTGCAGTTGTTGTGAACAACAAGGTGAATGGCCAGGATGTGTTGGGGGACCTCCCCACTATCAGTCTTTGCTGTAGTTTACCCCCAACGGAACAGCCCGCTGTAGATCAGCGGACAGGAGAAATTGTATCCCAAGCCTTCTATTGTGATGTTCACATGGTGAAAATTGGGGCTACTTTTAATACCACTGGTAGGGGAGAACTGGTGGAGTGCTGTGGACCTACTGCCAGCATCTCCCATGCTCCATCAGGGTTTCCTAAGCACCAGTCCTGTACCCTCCTAGACCCCCCTAGGATTTAACAGAGTTGACACCCCAACCTGGGGTGCGATGGCCCGCTCGCCACTGGACCAATATGTTAGTACATATCAGGGACCTCAAGCTTTCATCTATCTCAAGCAAGGAATGGCCACCTGCAGTGCTCAATCGCTCCCGAATAAAATTATCTTCACTGGCAAGTTAATGTGACACAATTTGGGCTTGTCCCTCAGACTTAAGCCAGGCACCCCAGGGTGAGGTCTGGCTCTCCCAAACGTCTGCTAATGTGTACAAGGGAGCAGACAAGTCAGTGGGACCAGGGGGGGGGGAGAAACAGTATGTCCAGCTACCTGCCCTTTCTTGAATACTGGGAATGCCTAGTGTTCCTTACTACGTCGTTGCCCCTTGTGCTCTAAACCAGTGTTTCCCCAACTTTCTAAAACACAGCGCACTTGTAAGGTGACAACTTCCCACACTCGCCAGGCTGCCATGGCTAAAGGGCGGGTGATTATAGCTTAACTGGAGCAACATGCCCATACTTAGCGGCATCGACCAGCCATCAGCGCAGGCAATTTTGGTGATAAACTATGGCGGCAATTGCATGGTGTCACTCTCGTTTGCGAATGTATGTCTATTGTGCATCAGACACAGAATGCCCTGCTGTGTTTCGGCTGGGTTAAACTTGTTGCCTGCGCCACCCTTCCAGCCTATGGAAATTGTGCAAAACTTTTGCTTACTACACTGCTGAGTGAGCCCACAGCATTTCACAAAATCCCTTTAAAATTTCCATTTCTGACTAATTGTGAATACGTTCACCCCATGGTATCTTGGCGCTGAATAACATGGTTATTGTTACCACTCAATGGTACTTGTTTTATCGACTTCTGAAGGATGAAATGCTAAGTGGACCTACCAGGCTCTGAACCTGTGACCAGGAGGTCGAACACAAGCCCCCTTCTGTTCTGCCGCTCCACAGACCTGTGAAATTGTATCCCAGTGCCCACTTCTGCCACTTGAAACCTTACTTGGACAGGCCCGAGTTGGAAACCTCCATCAAGAAGGCCTGCCAGCCGGCTGACCACCTCCAACACCAGAGTGTCACTCAGCCACCCCTTCGCCTGGATACTAAACCAGGTATAGATGATATTATAATTGACAATGGCACATTACAAAACTTTACAGAGCTGTAAGCTTGACCGTACTGTGCATCCAATTAAACTATTTGCCCTCTAGAATAATCTTTGCCCATTAGGACTGCACCTCCAGCAAATATATCTAAATATGTATATATATATCTATAAAGACTGTATAACTGAATTGAGAGGCATGGGCCGAATGTACAACACAATACGGCAGTACCACCCAGAGGCCAAAACCCCTTTGCTGATACCGATAGCATCTGCTTGAGTACTTACTGCCCCCGTATTCTGCTCAAACCACCATTAAGAATGACACTCTGGCCGCATCGCGCCAAGTGCCCCTCCCTTAGCCTTGGAGCCCCAGTGAAACACTCAACTTGCTTTTCCTACCAACTCAAAATTCGGCAGTGCTGGCCGTTACTCCACAACCTCACCCCCAGGGTATTCAGCCGCCGTCGTCACTCACACCAGCTCCCTCATTCGGTTACCAGCACCCACCGCGAGGAAAGCGTCACCTCGGGCACCTGGGCAGGAGTTCGCCCGCCGGAAAATAACACGTGCAGACAGGTGGGAAAATTCTTATCCAGCTGAGGGGTAAAGGGGGGAAAGTAAAGAGAAGTCTTACCCCTGCAAAGTGAAACTTATTGGCTACCCGCACAGTTAACGACCACCAAGTTGGATTATGTCTTAAGTTACCCACTCGAGCTGGCATCTGGGAGCAAGACTCAGACACTGCGTGGACCTACACAAAACGAATGCAACAAACATTCCTGGAGGTCACCCCGCAATAGCAACACCACTGGCTCTGAAACTCGAGCACTTACCGTGAAAGTGAAAAGGAAGAACTCCGGCGAATGAGGGCACAATTGAAAACGTGCAGTTCAGGGAACACCAGGACACGAAGGGGGAAACGTTATCTGCTAGCCTCCCCTCCAACAAGGGTATGCTAGTGCGAGAGGAGGAACGTCGCGGAATGTGCTCAGCGAGCTCCCCACGGGCGAAGTGCGCTGGAAAGACCTGAATGCCCGGCTCCACACACCAGCCCCATATGGGAAAGGAAGCAGCCCCCACAGTTGAAACAGCAAGCAATACTGCTAATGCTAATGCTAATTCCAGGGAATTTAGTGTGCTTTAATACAGACCATGCCTATTCGGGCGCTCAAGAGAGTACATGCAAAACCCTTTAGAAAGAGTCCAGGGTAAAGAAATACATTTCAAAATGAACAAGACATAATTCCAGTGCTAGAATCTAGTCTGGGAATCAGCTCGCGAATGAGGGGAAGAATCGCAAAATGGCTTCCCTGTCAGCGGAATGCTGGTAGGTGACATTGTAAACCTCCTGTTTAGTAAACTCTGAAAAGAACCAGGCAAAATGGCGCCTGTGAGCAGCCAAAGAGCACAAACCACTCCTGCACTGCCATCTGCCGTCCCCCAGAGATCGCCTCTAACTTCGGTCCGCACTGCTACACAAAAACTTCTGGATGTTAACATGTGAACATGCGTGAATTCGATTTCCGTAGTTGTTAGAAATGGGGGTCTCTAGTTGGCAAGGGCTTGCACCTTTGTCCAAGTAGGGACCCTTCTTCCTAGTCAGGGTAAGGGAGTTACACTCCTAAAATAACCCCTGCTCACCCCCTTGGTAGCTTGGCACGAGCAGTCAGGCTTATTCTAGAGGCAGTGTGTAAAGCATTTGCACAAAACCAACAGTAATACAATGTAAGCACTACAAACTGACACCACACCAGTTTAGAAAAATATCCAATATTTTTATATACTTAAAACAAGACCAATACGATAAAAATCCACAGTAAAGTACTTTAAAAATCTTCTGTTATCACAGTGTCCTTAAAAACAGTTCCTTGATGTCGATAGCTCCGTCCGGGGCTATCTCGGCGTCGTGAACAAACAAATCCAAACAGTTCTGGCTGACCGCGGCGTCGCGGGTCAGCTACGGTGTCGGGAAGACCCACAAACAGTACCTTTCAGAAATGCAGGGCGTCGATGACCTTGCGGTGAGCTTCCGAACACACGGCGTCCGCAGGCGTCGGTTCCGGAGGTCGGTGCGGCGTCGTCGGGGCCCTCGAAGTCACACGCGTTGCAGATCGATCTCCTCTCTGTTGAAGTCAGGAGCGCTGGCGTCGGCTGGCGTCGGGTGCTGCGGTGCGAAGTGCAGCGGTGCGGCGTACGGTGCCCTAAGGTCGTGGTGCGAGCAGCGGCTCGGTGGCGGCGTCGGATGGCGTCGTCGGTGAGACCAGGGTCGCGGTGTGAGATGAAGGCGGTGCTCGTCACGGTGCTGGCAGGTCACGGTGCAGCAGCGGCGGCGTCGTAGCTGCAGCGCTGTCGTCGGCTGACGAACTTGGAGTCGATGGCACCGGCGTCGGTGGGCCAAGGCTGCGGTGCGGGATGAGGGCGGTGCGTCGTGTAACTTACGAGCGGTGCCCCCGAACCACGGTGCAAGCAGCGGCGTCGAGTCCGGCGTGGAGCGGTGTCGTCGGGGATACCACGGCGTTGTCGTGAAGCGAGGCGGTGCGAAGTGCGGTGCCCACAGGTCGCGGTGCGAGCAGCGGCTTGGTGGCGGCGTCAGCAGGCGTCGTCGGTGAGACCAGGGTCGCGGTGCCCTCTGCGGTGCCTTCAGGACACGGAGTCGGCAGCGGCGTTGTAGACGGCGTCAGGCCTGAAGTCTTTGCTGTTCCTGAGACTTCTTGAACAGGGGGCAAGCTCTACCTCAAGCCCTTGGAGACACTCACAAAGTAGATTGCAGAAAGTTCAGTTCCAGTCCTTTCACTGCCCAAGACAGAAGCAGCCACTGCAGGCCAAAACAGCAAAGCACACAGCAAAGTGGTAGTTCCTCCTCACAGCTTCTCCAGCTCTTCTTCTTGGCAGTCTTCTTGATCCCAAAGAGTTCCAATTTTCTGGGGTTTGGGTCCCCCTTTATCCTCAATTTCTCTTTGTTCTCTGAAGGCAGAGAGGCCTTTGCCTAGTCCAAACCAGTTCTGGTCAGTCCTGGAGCACTTTGTTGACAAGTCTCCTTCTTTCCTTTCACAGTGCAGGCCAGGGACATCAGACGCACCACAGGAGGTGGAGCCAGCATTGTGGAGGGAAGGCCCAGCCCTATTCAGGTCCCAGGTGCATCTCCTCCCACCCATCTACATGTAGATCTTGCTATTCAGCCCTGTGCTGACTCACCCTGTCTCCTGGTATCCCCCAGCCCCTGTCACTCACACTCCAGACAAGGAATACACAACCTAGCAGAGGCAGGCTTGGATGGTTAGACAAGAAAATACCCACTTTCTAAAAGTGGTATTTTCAAACACAGAATGTTAAAACCAACTTCACTAAACGATGCATTTTATCATTCTGAGTCCAGGCATACTAAACTCGAATTTCTACCATGTTCCCTGGGTCAGTTAGGATTATAAGCTGTAATAATCAAAACTGCCCATTCTGGCCTATGGGGAACAGGTAGCCTTGCAATAGTGAAAAACGAAATAGGCTGTAATTCACTATCAGGACATGCCACACACACCAGGGCATGTCCTACCTTTCACATACAATGCACCCTGCCCACAGGGGTACCTTGGGCCTACCTTAGGGGTGACTAACATGTAGAAAAGGGAAGGTTTAGGGACTTGCAAGTGTGTGCACTTGCCAAGTCGACATGGCAGCCCCAGGCTGCACACAGGCTCTGCAATGGCAGGCCAGAGTTACACTTTACGGGCTGTTTGCGTGGGTGGCACAATCCAGTGTTGCAGCCCACCAACAGCATTTGATCTATAGGCCCTGGCACTCTCAGTGCACTTTACAAGGGACTGACACATAAATCAAATAGGCCAATCATGGAAATACCAATCCATAACACATTTTATACAGGAGCACTTGCACTTTCCCACTGGACAGCAGTGAGGAAAGTGCGCAGAATCATTACACCAGCAAAAACAGAGTCAAAACCAGGAGGTCAGAAAGCAAAAAGTCTGGGGAAACACGCCAAAAGATGCCAAGTCTAACAGTAGTCCATGCGGTGAACTCCACTACTACGGTTGGGGGGGGGGGGGCGGCGGCAGGAAAGCTCACCAACAGCTCACAGCGCGTCCCGCGAGAGCCCACCACATCCAGCCTGATGACCCGGATAGGCTTCAAGAGCTCACGCCTAGGCCGGGCACGAACCCAGCTCCTCAGGTCCCCATGACCATATCACACCCTGGGTTGCCCCATCACGCAGCGGTCCAGACTCCCCGCAGAAACAAAAGGCCGGCCAACCACGGAACACATCCGACCCATACCGCAGTTGTGCGAGAGCTCCCGGCGACCCCCACATCGAGTCGTGTGCAAACTGTCCGGGGCCGACCTGGCTCCCCAACTACGCAACGCAGCTCTGGCCGCAACGCACCTACAACGTAACTGACGGCACTCCCACAGGGGCACAAGACCCTTCACTCAGAGGCCCCAACTCTCAAGTCCCTAAAATCTCGGTCCAACTATCGCCATGTCGGGGCACAGCAGAAAGCAGCTCAAACAACTGAAGCTGCTGCAAGTCCCTGCTTTCATGAGTTTGGAAGGAGAACTGGACAACACGTTCAGTGAAGGGGAGAGAGAAACGGGCCAGGCCAAACCACACCTCAAAACACAAGGCGCAAGATGTACAAACTCTGCGACGTGGCTCGTCTGGCGGGGGCCGAGGAATAGTTGAGGTCCCCTGTACCTTTAGAGCACGAACATCTTTACTGAGGAGGGAGACTACGTTCACGCAGTGGCTTTCACAGTTTGCAAGGCTTTGGGGGGGCTATGCAGAGGTCCGTCATCAGGACATGCAGAAGTCCCCCTGTACATAGTCCCCCTTTCCCTGCAACCTGTGCTCTTCACCCTTTCTCTGCCGGTTTTATAGCGGGAGGATGACAGCGCGTGCCCGCCTTTGGCCTCAGGCTGTTCCAGTCCTGACCTTAATACCTGGTTTAAGTTTACAACAAGGCTGTAATAAGCTGAGCACAATGAAACTAAACACTCCTTTCCTCTCAACATCTCTCGACAGTCCTTATTTTGTAAATGCGCGTGTGCCGCGAACGGGGTGGGGGGGCACGGCAGGCTGCCTGCTCACCACCTATTCCCACCCCTGATGCCTCTGTTCCCGCCCGTGCCCAGCGCTGCTCAGACGCCACGAGCGGAACACAGCAAAGGAGAAAAGAAAGGCAGGGGCACACAGGAGTGACAAGTGCTCCCACACCGGGACACAGTTTTACAGTGACATGCCGCTTCAATATTACCCTTGCTAATGTTACCCTGGCCTCGCCCGCAAGGATCCCAGAAAATCAGCCCAGGATTAAACAACTTGTGACTGGAGAAATCAAAGCTTGCTGCTCGTGCTGCCCCTATGGAGGCTATCCCGCCAGTCACCACGCCAGCTGAAGCTCAGCGGGCAAATGGGCGGGACTGGGGGCCCCACGAACTCTGAACTGGCCAAAAGTGCCCGGTCAGCCCAGTCCCCCTTCCCTGCGAGCAAGAGAGAGGCAGCGGCAGCTCTTGGCTCTGAGCAGACCTCGCTAACGCCAGTTACTATGCCCGCACTGATATGCCCCCGCACTCATCAGAAAAACCGACGCCAGACCAAGGACACGACCGCGTGTCCAGCGGGAGGAAGGCACCAATGGCTCAAACCTCCACCTCGCTGTGCACCACCAATGCCCGATATAAACCAATGAGCCACCAAAGGACACTGAGCACGCCCCAGTCGACCTGGACTCACCGTAAAATCACCGACACAGCTCCCTGGCAAACGGCGCGACGAGGCACAGCGAGGGGAGCACCCATGGCTACAGACGGCGTGCCCGGTGCAACAGAGGACGCCAGGATGGCCGGGGGAGGCATAAATACCCTCCCCACCTCCTCGGCGCGCCGGAAGTGACGCGCCTAGCGCGCCTAAGGCAAGGGGGACTCCTCCCTGAGTCCCGGCATTAGAGGGGGTGGGTTAGTGCCCAAATGGCACTAAAGGGCCACCCTTTTAGGGGGCCCCCTGCGTGGGCCGCGGGCAGCCGCAGTAATTCGATTTACGTTTCTGTTCCTGAGACCAGTTTTTTATGTCGATAGCAAATATATAAACCGCGCTCCCTTACCCACTTGTAAAATCTTTATAATTATATAAAAAAAATCATGCGAGCCCAGCACTCTACTGAGTTTCTTTTTTGCCAGCATGCCATTTGTGATTGTCTCATCACTTGCAGGGGCATTTCTTGTCAAGAGAAGTCTGACTCGTTGGAAGGTGTGTGTGCCTTTTGCATTTTATTCATCGTGACGTAGCTAGGCACTCTGCCGCCCGTGGCGGTCCCTGCCTTTTTGCCGCCGCGCTGAGGAGGGGGGGAAAGGGGGGGGGGGGGAGGGTGCTGGCGATGATTTTTGCGGCCGCCGCCGCCCCCAAAACTCGTGCAGCCCGGGGCGCACCGCCCCCTCCGCCCCCCTCTTGCTACGCCACGGTAACCCGTAATTCCACGATTCCTTTAGTTTAGCCAATGCAAATACTGATAGTCTAAGTGTGCGAAGACGACATGTTTATTTCTTTTAAAAATGAGCTGGATTTGAGGACATCGCCACCTAGTGGAATGCAAAAATATATATCAAGCTGTATAAAATACAGCTGTTTATGTGTTATCGTCCTATGGACCCCGCCTCTGAGGCCTGCGTCAGCCCATTTTCCTCCTTTCCAAAATGCTAGACAAATCTGAACGGCATCACGACCCTTTTTTCCTCAGTTCAATGTCTTGTCTGCTAAAGATTTGAAGCTTGCAGAATCGGATTTGTATCTGTATGCTTCATACACATTTCCCTCTGCAGAAGTTTCATGTCACAGAATGGAGATGCATCAACTAATAAATATGTCTCTAAACCCGACGGGACCTAGGACAATTGCTTTGAGTGATTACCCCATTCAGCTGCTGCAGTTTGTGCATGTATGGTCGAAATCTTGCTGCATGCACAATGCACATATGGGAAAGAATCATGCACCACGGCCGAGAGTTCCCATACTTGTGGGCACTTGTGAGGCACTAAAGGGCACATTTACTAATATTTCATGCAACGCAGTGCAGCAAGGGAGTGCAGCACATATGGAAAGAGGAAGTAACACAGAGAAATAAAGATATTTCTCCTTGTTACGCCTGTCGGGTAGGTGCAACCAATTTGGTGCAAACCCAGTTTTACAAGTCTTTGTAAATTGGGCTATGCGTCAAAATACATGGGTGGATGCATGGGAAAACCCATGCTCCAGCCATGTAATGCAGTGGAAGGCAGCGCAATGTGCTGCATGGCGTTACTTTGTATTTACTAAACTATGCAAAGCCACACAAAGTGGCTTTGCATGGCTTAGTAAATTGCAAAAAGGGTTTTATGCCAGGGCTGGGCCACAAAAGTAATACAATCCCAATGCAAAATCATAGCATCTCTCAGGTGTAATATGTGAATTCGAAAGTACACGTTACATGATTACAACTTGGCAATTGTCTGCGTTTAGAGATCTGTAGTGGAAGGTGTGCCTCTCACACAAGACACTAATTGCTCTACTATGTACCAAAGCACAATACTGGATTGTATTTAGCATCACGCATAGACAACATTTTTTGAGGGAGTGCGGTGTATGACATCATTTGTGCCAATCACATAGTAAATATTTTGTCCCTCTATTTTTTGTGATTTACACAAACTAACACTGCAGATTTCGACACAGTGTTGCAGTATTCTTGCGAAATCTTGGTCTATGTCTCATGTTTCAAAATCATCCCCCATGCTCATGGTAGAAGAGAAACAATTGCTGGATATTGACTCTGGGAAAAGGAAACGCGGAGGAGAAGGCAACAGGGTGTGATGGTAAATGCTTTCGTGCGTTTGGTTCCAGTCCATACACTGAACCGTTTTCCAACCAATATATAAAACATTCAGCAGACCGCATCCAAGAGTTACCTCTAGGGATTTCTACTGAATCCCCAAGTATTTACATTACAAATTGTTATCCGATCCCTCATCCAAGTAAGCTGTATGCAGGTACCAATTCGGATCATAACTGTCTCAAAGTAGCGTGGTGTTTCCTCTGGATAAATAAAGAGCTGTCTCTTGTCTTTAAACTCCATCTTCAATTTAACACGCAAAGTGGCGGCTGCCAACTTCGGCGAGTGGAGAGACGGGCAAATGGGTGGTGGGTTTATAAAATGAAAACAATTAAGTAAACAATAAAAAAAAATACTTACTGTGGTTGCAGCTGTGTCGTTCTCGCTCCTTCTTCCTTCGTAACTCCAGGGTCCCAGCTAAGTCTCTTAACCAAACCTGACGCTGCTCTCACAGCGTCCGAGTACACCAGGATTGGTCAGAGTGGCCTCTGTTAGCGCTCACATGAGCACTGGAGACTTTTGCTTTCTCTAACTCAGCTGTCTTAAAACATCTAGGTTAGAGAGATTTAAAGTGTGCATGTGTGGCTGGCTGTCACAAGAAGGCCGTCCAAAGAGACATGTCCGCTTTGTAAGAGGGCAAGACTACAGAAAGCTACGGAAGCTGCTTGCCTCTGATCCAGCAGACTTGTGCTTTCCAAAACAGAGGCCTCGGGTATGAAATAAGATGTGAAATGTCAGGAGACATTGCATTGGGTAACAGCCTTACAAATATTGCGGCATCCTTTGTCTCAACTAAATAAACAGAGTTAATTTCGTGCCCAAGGTATAAAATGTTTCTTTTTCCTAGAAACATCACGTTTAGAGAAGGTGGCGTTTAGATAAGGTAATAGGTAAATGTCCCGCTTGGTTTGGAAATTCAAGAGGATGTAATCTCCTGAATAACGTGGAAGTGTGAGGCCATCTTAAAATACTTTTTTTGATTTGCCCATATGTGTGAACATGTCTGTGTTTCTTTGTTTGTGTGTGTGCACTCAAAGGGAAGGGAGATATGTTTACGCCCAGGACAGTAAAAAGTCTAAGGCCTATCATGGTCCTGCATACTTCTTTCATCTTTGCGTGTCTACAAGATGCGTGCATTTGTGGTCACACACCCACCTTGCTAATTTGTAGCAGGAAGTTCGACGTCACATAGGCGCACATCTACAATGAGGGCCTTCCAGTTTAGAAAGAACTACAATAATTAACACACCACTGTAGCAGGAGAACCTATAGGAATAAGAATAAGAGACATAACATAATCAGAGCCAGGCAACACACTACCCCTTTAAGAAAAGAGCCCTGGAATATAAAAAATTCCTGAGAGATCAATGTTCTGGTATAATAAAACATATTAAATGATTAAGGGTGACCCATAGTCCAAGGGTGGCTTACTTCTGCCAATGGCTTGATTTACAAGCGCAAATTATTCACACAAACTGACCTTGTACTTATGAACCCTTTTATTCATGCACAATTTTATCCACAATGGTGTAATTTTAGTATGCCATCAGTGGGTAAAATGTAGAGCAAATCCCACCTAAAGAGTGACCAGTGGCTTTCCCCGGCTGGTGAAACAACTAAAAACTTGAGTTTGTTGTTATTTTCAAGCTCCTCTTTTACCGTTTGTCATAGAGAGTCTGAGTGGCACAGGGAAGGGGTTTCCCAAAGGGCTAAAATATAAAAAAATGTACCATTGCACAAAGGCGATGGCATTTCAGCATACGTAATGTACAGAATGCACAGTTATGCAGACAGAAATGCCTTTGCACAGATAAGAAAATAAATTCACAGATGTTTTCCTGAAGTACACCTGTGACGTGCACAATTTTCCAGGCATACTTCCCAAAAGATCTAAAAACTCCACCCTTTCAAAGGCATAACTTTGGGTGCAGATATAGGATTTTTTTCATAAATCAGACCGATGATCTTTTGCAAGATCAAAGACTCTGACCACAGTCCTAACATAATCAGAGCCCTGTTGAGTTCTGTCATAATTAGAATCGTGACATTGAAAACCAGGCTTAATTCTTCCATAAAGACAGTTCTGCCTTAGTCGGTGGTGTAGCTAGAGCTTATGCTGCCCGGGGCGGTCCCTGAGTTTGTTGTCCAGTGACGGTGGGTGCAGGTAAGCGCAGGGGGGGGTGCCGACAGACAATGACGAGGGAAAATAAAATAAAACTTACCTTGCGCCCGCCACCGCTCCCAAAAAAAGTGCAGCCCGGGGCGTACCGCTCCCTCACCCCCTCCCCCCAGCAACGCCACTGGCCTTAGTCACAGTCCGCAACAATCACACAAACATAACACATTCATTTATGTGTACGAAGAGCCCTGTCGCTCAGTTACAGTGACTGAGCTCACACCCGACATATTGTTGAACCAGCTGTTGCTTCCTTTATGAGTTATGACATATGATTGGTTGCATACTTGTAAAATCCCATGAGGTTTATTAAATAACATTGGCCAACTGAGCTAGCGGGCATTTGTAAAAATAACCCTTGACTGCCACGCCTATCTCATGTGTGAAAAAGTCATACAGATCAATTAGTGTGCATTAATTATGCACATGAAGCAGCAATATGACAATGTTAACATTATTTGTGTGGTAGGAAAATTAATGGGTTTTCGATGAAAATGGTGTTGGTTCTTAATTGTTTTTTGTATCCTGTGGCAACTCTGAAGAATGCTCATATGTAAGAATAAGATCACTGATGCACATTTGCGCAATGCACATTTTTCGTCAATTTCTCCGCTCTGTTTCTTGAGTTCCATTGTGACTTGGGCATCGAAAGCAAATAGTCACTCATGCCCGTGGACTCTTTCTGATGGACCTGCCTATTCTTGAGGTCTGATGTCTTTGTGAAACTAATGTTGAACTTGCAAGTCAATGTTTGTGGGCACTACATTGGCTGCACATGCCACCAGTTAGGTTATCAATGACTTGCCAAAGGGTGAGTAGGCTTGAGGTACTACAGAAATATAGGTGGATCACTCTGTTGCGGCCCGTTCCTCTAATTGACTGTCATTGTTACAGGTGGCAATCCAGCTGAACGATACGCATCCAGCACTCGCCATTCCGGAACTTATGAGGATCCTGGTGGATGTGGAGAAAGTGCAGTGGGATAAGGTGAGAAGTGTGGGTGTAGACTAAACAAAATCTGGAACTTTGTTATTGTGGCGTCTCTTTTATTGCCTTCAATTGTTTTCCTTTCTCTTTGTTCGATATCATTGAGTACCAGATCTTTTCTTTGTCTCAAAATTTCCTGTTAGCTAGTTGGGCTGTGCAACTGGAGCTTTAAGTGGATGTGGTCTGTTAGGGACCAATAAGTGGTAATATTTCATAAAATATTGACTACAGACCCACTGTTTAATAAGGTGAATGTAATCATGGTGTATTTTTACTTTTTTACAATTGGAGTGTTCACAAGTCGTTATAAATCGTGTGTTAAATAATAAACTAGGTTTTATCATTTGCCTTAGAAATCCTCTAGGTTGATTACTGGGCGAGGGAAAACCCAGAACATTTTTAAAGTTTTTTTATCAAGCCTTCCTAAAGAACCGATTAGGAAGAGCTCCTCCTGTAGACACTAACACCATCTCACATGTACCTCTTCACCTGTACATCAGCCTCTACCTCCGTCTGGGTACCGGGTAGGGTCAGGAACCTTGAGTGCTTTCTTTGGGCTACATTTTGGAAGTAATTGTCTCTTCACCACTGCTATTGTTTGTTGATGAAATCTAATTTTCATTTCTCTGCGTCCTTTGGGGTTTTTTATGTGTCTTTTATTAATTTCAAGCAAAGTGTTCAAGGACCTGTTTTCAAGATAGCTTTGCTTTGACTGCAGTGAATCTCTGTCTTGCTCATCACTTCTGCTTGAGAGGGCATTGGTACATTGGGCTCTGACAGGCATGCATGAGTCTGACGTGTTGCTTAAGCTCAGCATCTCTGGTGGTTCTCATCACACCCGCAGCCAGCACACCAGCAGACTGCAACCAAGAATCGTTGAAAAAGAAAAAATAAGGCTACAGTCCTTTTCCAACAGTGAACCCAGGATCCGGAACAGCTTCCTAATAGCCATCAGGACCACCTCAACGCTGCTTCAATTAAGGAAATGTTTGAAGAAGCACTTCTTTGAAAAACACTACATCACAATGCATTAACCGGCCGTAAACCAGCGACCTCTTCTATCACCCACTGACTTTATGCTTGTCTTTGACCTTGTACAGAGTGCTACTGCCTTTTGGCTAGGGTCGCACTGTAGAAATGCCACATACATACATAAATAGTCACAATAACCAAACCACATTGGCCAAATAGTTAATATCTTTCATGGTTCCTTGGGTTATGAGGCAAATTTCCACAAGGAGTTAGAGAGTTAGTCCTACAAAAGAAAGCTGTTTGCTGTGAGCCAAGGGGTGTGGTTGAAGAGCACAATTCTTTGGTAGTATTAGAAATTCACAAGAGAGGATAGAAAATCTGCTGAAAATAAACCAGAGAAAGTAATTCTGACATTATCAGTAAAACTGCTGATTGAGAGTTGTGACAACCAACAGAAATTCCACAGTATTAATTAACTCTGCCCCTGTTCACCATCATTCCCGAAAATAAGCAGAGGTAAATCCACTGAAAAAGGTGGAGCTGAATTTCTGCAATATTAGCAATTGATTGACCTCAAAACATCATTGTTGTGAAAAAGGCTGTGGTAAAAGCAGAAAATGATCCGCTCGAGACCCCTCTCATGCAGGAGAATCCTTAAAGTGTATTTGTGGGATGGGATTGTTGGGGAGTTACAGTGTACCACCTTGTTGGAAGTACATCCATAGTGCCCACACATGTGGGTGAACATGTCACTGGTGGCATCAGACATTGCCAGAAAATCTGCTGGAGCATTTGTCCTTTGGCTATATATTCACTATTGAAACAAGCCATTTTGGCCAAATACTCACTTGGGGATTTTCCTGTTCTACACCGCGGTGGCAGAAATCTATAAATTGTGCAGATTTTCCATTGCTACTGTAGTGGAGGTGATCAATCGGCTGCAGGCAAATGTGGATTTTCCACTGGCCAATCTCTGAAACCAGATCTTGGTCTATATTTGTATGCTGGTAAAGTAGAGTAGGTAACATGATGGTTAGCAAAATAAACAAGAATTTTCTAGTACTCTTTGTATCTATGGTATGCTCCCAACCAGTTTTACAGCGTTATGTAATAAGATACTATAATACAAGCAACAGTGGGCCAATGGACAATATCTTTCTATTGGGTGGAGATCACAAGTTGTCTGCAATTGCTGGAGTCTGCATTCCCTTACTTTAGATGTATCACCTAAGCCATGACACATCGACCCATTGGTCCAGCTTTTGAGGAGTCCTTGTGTAAGGAGAGAGAACTCAGTGTGTCCAGATAAATGAGAATCTGCAAACACTCTCCTCAGTTAAAGGTGAACTGGAATTCCCATCCCATGGAAGATGCTTGTTCTAAGGTGCAAATAACTGGTTTCAAAGTAAAGGTTTTAATGGCTAGTTAAAGGACACCATGAATCCAGTGAATGGTGAAGGGTGGAGTCGGCAATAGTTTAATAGGGAACTGCAGAGCCAGTGTTTCACAAGTGAACTACTGGTGCTAAACATAACTATTAGTAGCTATGACTATTGAATATATCTTGTTTGAGTGTTTCAGATGAAGAGGTTAACCAGCCATAGAAGCTTCCGGGAACCTATCCAAGGTATGGCCACTTGGTCCACCAAACTTAGGGGCTTGTTTCCCCTTAATGGCTAGGATAAAGGGCACCCATCACTTTTCACCACTAACTGGGATATATGATCGGGCCCTATACTGCATTTATACTATGATATTGCTGAAAATCTAGATTGCAGTGAAATGTTTCAAGTGATTGTGAAATCAGCACAACGTCTGGTTACTTCAGGTAATGTGAAAAATAGCCTAACATATAGTTTGAAAGGTGCAGGTTCAACACAATTTCAGGTCTACAATGGGTTAAGAATGCCCTTGGACCCCAGATGAGGCATATTTCTTGGGATTGGTAGCTGCTTGTTGGCCGAAGACTCTTGTGGCTTCCAACAAGGCTTGTGTTCCCGGGTTCAGATGAAGCCATTTAATCTTGCTTCTACTCACAGTGTCAGACAGCTGCTCTCCTGTCCAGGACAATGCATCTCCAGATTTCCAGCACTGCACAGCAGCAGGTCATGGCATAGGCTTTGCTCCTGCCTTGATTGAATACAGGAACATGAGATGATCAGGTTTTGTTCAGACACCTCTCAGAAGTGGAAAGGAAGAACTTCTTGTGAAGTCCAGATAAATGTCAAGACTGGAGGGAAAGAGCAGCTGAACTGGATGCAAATCCCAATAGTCACCAAAACCTTTCCCCTGCATTATTTAAAACCTAGAATGAAGGCAGGCTCAATGGGAAAAAGTGAAGGCGAGAGAGAAAACTGCTGAGGAGGAGTTTTCTTCGGTCTGGTATTTTGGGCACAGAGAGATTGCGGCTGACCAGCTCCCTGTGAGATAATTGATATAAACACATTCAGGGATCATGCAGAAAACAGGTGTCGTATAAGGCAATAATGCCAGCACGAATGCAAGAGTCCTACCGACCTTTCCGGTAAGAATGCTCTGAAATCCGAGGAAACCAGGAAACATTCCGGGGAACTGGAGAGAACAGAACGCCTGCAAACGCAGAGCCACTAAGTCACAGGAAATGGATTCTTGCACCCAAATTGTCAATCTATAACCAAATGGGTAAACTGAGAAGGGAGAAACTAAAATGCTGGGAGTGAGAGAATGGATGTACACTTTAATGTATGTGAAATAGTTACAAAACCACAACATGTTGCTTGACACAGAGCTGCTCACAGTCTTCTTATGGCTCTGCTGCCCATTCACACGTAGTGCTATTGCTACATACTCTGTGTTGTGTCCCAACCCAACCCCCCAAAACGCCCCAACCACCCACCTCCACTGCGATGTCTATCTCTCTGCCACTGCTTTGGATCTCTCATGGGGAAACAGGGAGTGTAGCCCTGCTCATGGTGCCGACACATGAGTGTGTCTGCCGATGCCCCTCCATTCCAGGTGGTTTAAATTTGTGGATTTGCCTAAGAGCCCAGTGAGTGTGTGTCCACCCTCAGGTCACCAACGAAGAATCCACAGAACTGGTCCTGCAAGGCAGGTTCTTATCCTGCCCATGGAGTAACGATGGGAAGCCAAAGCCAGCCAAAAGATGTGCCAAGTTCAGATTTCATAACTCTGCTCAACTCTGACTGGGCAAATCTTCTTGAGTATCCTTCTCAAAGGTTTGGTTGGAAGGGGCACCAATTGCTCTGCGGAATGTATTTGCTTAGGGAGAAAAGGTATACTTTCTGCGGATTAGCTAAACCTTCCAGGCACGGACATACCAAGGTCCTGCAAGGCATATTAGGCATGCCAGTAAACATGTAGGGGAACCACCATCTTGTGCTGCAGTAACTGCGTCCTCATGGGAAAAAAATAACCACGGAGCATATGTATACCCAATCATGTTCCGCTCTCACACACAGGAACCACCCACCTGCTTCAAGTCACTGCATGCGGGAAGATGACTCCAGTTATGGGGTCTATATGTTTTCTGCAGGTAGGGGATTTCCTGCCACCACACACCATCCTTCCTATAGACTCCTGAGGAGCAGTAGCCACTCTCTTCTATTGGTGTTGGTACCCTCTGGGTGTAATTGCAAATGCCCCAGATATGAAGCAAAACAAAACTAAATCATGTTCACAGTGGTCGAGTCCATGGATTAGACAGGCTATTGACGACAGGGGAGAGTGGCGCAACTCTCTGGTTGGTACATGGGATACTGTCCGTCCAGCGTACAATCTTTTGAAAGCTCATTCAAGCATGAAGAGGAGAACAATGATAGGTTGACGTTTGGTCACCAGTTGACGGCAGTGAAAGGCAGCGGGCATGCAACAGCTTCAAATAAACATCACACAAGGCACGTTTCAAGTTAATGTACTCTAAAAGACTTCAACGAGCTAAACTATCCCCTCAGTTCATACATGAGTGAACGAATGGACAACATGTGAGTTCCCTACAATGTTCCTACATATATTCTGGTGTCCTTGTGGTGGAGAAACCCAATGGGTGGAAGGGATTAAATATCTTACAATCATTACACGATTGCCCCTAAGTCTCAGTGCATTACGATGAGTGTAGTGGGACTATTGGTGATACAGAAGGAAATCACTGTGTGTAGTTCTGTCTAAGCACTTGTTTGCAGATCAGCGGAAGTCCTCCAGGGCGGCCGGATTCAATGACGGGTTTAGGAAAATTGTCTGTTGCTGAAGGTGATCTCAACATGTCTCTGTACTGACAAAGTTTGTTGCATGTTTAATACACATGAGACACATAAGAGGTGGATGTTGAAAAAATGCAAATTTTTGTTAAAACCAGTACATATATATTAAACAAAATAAGCTGCCCTCCCTGTGATTGAAAAGAAGTGTATATAATTGGATTTGCTCGAATAAATCTGAATATTTATTCAACCTAATAAAAAAAAATGTGCTAAAAAATGTGGCCCCCTGTTTAAACTCTAATTGTGGTATAGTCTGTGGATGATGAAGCGTTCGGTTTTCTAAAGGCTTCTTTTGTTCTTGTCCAGGCCTGGGACGTAACAGTGCGGACCTGTGCCTACACCAACCACACAGTGTTGCCCGAAGCTCTGGAGCGATGGCCGGTCCACATGTTTGAGAAGCTGCTCCCTCGCCACCTGGAGATCATTTACGCCATCAATCAGAAGCACCTTGACGTAAGGAACAAAGATGGCGGTAGTTCAGCCAACACTAAAACAGGCAGTGTAAATGGAGATGACTATTTCAGATAGAGAATGTGAAATTATTTTTAAAAATTAGCGGATTAATCCTAATAAATAAAATCACCCTCAGATCAACTGTGAGGACAAGAGATTTTGAACGGGATGAGCCCCAGGTTTTTTAGCTTTACAGGATAACACACAAGGAAAATGATGGGCTCAACGCCCGGAGCAGAGGCTTTTTATGCTGGATTTTAAACCAAAGAGGGTGTAATAAAATGAAATTTTTGTTCTGGTAAGGCCTTCCAGGCAGGAACTACCCATATTTAAAAAACATAAATAAATAAAACTAGCTCATTGTACCCTCCTTAAAACATGGCATTTCTCGTAAAATAAGTGAATTTGGTAATATAAAGTCCAACATCAGATATAAATATTTTTTAACGCTACACACATAATAGTGAACACCTATGATTGAAATACTTTCTTTTAAAATTCCTGGAGGTGACACGCATAGCATGTAAGCAGGGGGTGGTGATAATGGATGTGGGAGGTGAGACAAGGTGAACACCAAATGTGCTATGTTACTACCAATCGTGGTTGGCTTCTCCGCTCTCCATGGGACACTTTAGAGGGCCACAGGTCTGTCTAGTAAGTACTGAATAAAGTGTGTACATCCAGGTAATTATCATATATGAAATGTGATAAAGTACCATCAGCAATCATAGTGAGGACGCATGTGCACTGCTTTAAAAAGATCTACCCAGTTGAGTAGTACTCTACCTTTCCTTAACAGTCCCATCTACATCGTTTTAAATGAGTAGCATTTAACCAGAGGCAGACTTCTTGTGCACTCACGAATGACTTCGAACTGCTCCCATTATTGGACAATCTTCACTCCCTTCTTCATGCTTAAGCAGGTTTCCGGTACCAAGCTGTAACCTACCTGAAAAAAAGTATTCTAGGGCTCATGGATTCCTTGTCCGCTCCTCTCCGCCCCACCCCAAATGCAAGTTTACAGTCTTGATATGAGCTTACACCACACTTACCATCAATCTCTAGAGGGGTCCCTAAACTAAACTTGACTTCTGAGCCCCTTGATTGAGTTTACCTTCATAATTGCCTCTGCGGGTTTCAGAAGCAGATGTGCCACAGCGGAAACAATTGTTAATTTTTCATAATAAATTTCCTTGACAGGGACATACTAAATGTCGCCTTTCGGGAAATCACTTGGGTGACTTCTGATTATTGTATCATAATGCATCTATTGATGACTCTCACATCACACTTAAAATGTGGGAATCTATTATGAACATTTTCAGTGATCTATTGTTGCTTTCTTATGTTGACCTACAAAAAAATAGGTATGTAGATGGGATTGTAAATAAACTGTATTGCTGGTGCTATATTGTGAGAGGGTCGATCAGAGTCTACATACACAACTTGTCTTTAATGGTTACTAATACGCACTGGTTTGTGATAGTTGACATTGTAGCAAATACCACAGGATGAGGAGAAACTTGTGTCTTAGGTATCACTTCACATAATATAGAATGTTATGGAAGTTTAGAAAATGTTTGGAATGAGAAGGTCTGTCTGCTATACCTGGGCTTACATTCTTTAATGTATTCTGTAACAGAAAGTAGCCACACTGTTCCCTGGAGACTTGGACCGCTTGAGAACAATGTCCATTGTGGAGGAAGGGGACTGCAAGAGAATTAACATGGCCCACCTCTGTGTGATTGGATCTCATGCTGTCAATGGCGTGGCGAGAATTCATTCTGAAATTGTAAAAAATTCTGTGTAAGTAAAATGCAAATCCAGTTTTTTTTAGAATGATTTTTTTATGTGGATCTTTGGTGTGCTGGCCAATGAGTCACCTGGTCATGGAAACATATCTAGGGGTGGGCGGATCTCGAGGAGTTCCTCTCCACGGAATTCCGCAGAGTTGCATGAAAATTCCATAGAGTTCCGCGAATGGGCAGAAATTGGCACGTCGCGCTGCTCGTGTTGATTTTTAGCACTGGGAGCTTGTTACGTGCTGCAAAATCAACACGAATGGCACCACGCCAGAGAGTGCTGCTTCTTTGCTGCAGCTCGAGTAGATTTTCTACTTGAGCGGCAACTTTCTCACCACAAACAGTTGCAACCGCCAACATTGAGAAAATCTCGCCTGGTGCCCTCCTAGCTCCCGAAAATCACGCTAGGGGATGCCAATTCTCGCTAATGCTCTCCAGCTTACCGTTGGCGAACCACGTGTGAGAAAAGACTACACCACACAGCAGTTGGTGGAGTTTGCCCGGTACTCCGCGTTACAAGCGTAACGCAGAGTGGCCAAAACTCAGCGAACTTCCCTGGTGGAGCGGAATTTATTTCCCACCCCTAAGCATATCTTCTTGAGTAGGGTACAACTGAAGGTTTTAGGAAGGAGCAGAGGAAAGGCATAGTGTAATGATCAAGCTTACATTAAAGACCGATAACACTGGCCGAAGAGGGTTTTTTCAAGAGTTACCATTTTTCTAGAGTGACAGCTATTACAACCATTTAGCCTTCAGAAACGTTCTTATTCCTCTATTTGAAATATTTGGTTTTTGGGCATTGGCCAAACATCACACGTTTTTCCTTATTTTGATTTTGTCAATGACTTGGATTCTCAATGGAAAGCATAACATACTAACTTTGGTTTGAAGCTCTTTACTAAGTTATTAATCCAAAAGAAACATCTGTTCAAAGAATTAATGTTCTTCATAGCATGTAGCCCTTCCAGGCATTGGGGTGAGTGAGGGGAAAACGCAGTTTTGAAGCACTGTATTGCCACCACCAAATCCAATCCCAGAGGTGGCCACAGGTTTAAAAACCAAGGCCCTGTAGTCCAGTGATTGGGCCTGCTCTAATGTACAAAGAATCAATTTCCTCAAAGTATGTAGCCCTTCTGCTCGTCTGGAGGAGACATTGAAAAACACATGAAAGAATGTTCTTCGTAAAGTTACTTATGGAGTTGTATAAGACTACTATTATTTGATAATACTTCCAGCTCTTCGCTGATTGGTAAGAAATTCTCAGAACCACTAATTGAAATCTATGCAAGCCAGAACTGTGCTTTAAAAGCCATCAATATGGGAAAGTTGTCCTCCCTTCCCACCCAGTAGACAAATTTGATGTATCGTTTTTGGAGTATTGATTTTGCGTGTTCTATGAGGAATGCCCATGTAAAATGGTTGTGAATACTCACAAAGCTTCAACTTTGAGGGTGCTCAATGCATTTTGCATGAACACCCCTTCTGAAATTACCCCAACAACACTCCATACCCTAAAGTCAGTACCAATTAAAGTCTGCCAAAGATGTGAATTTTAAGTTCCATCTGCAGGCCTAAACGTTTGTAGATTCTTATTTTGTGTGAATACGAATTTTGAAATTTGTGTCCATCTGTGTCCACAGATGGCTTTTTGAACACCTAAACAGATCTTAGGTGTGCTAAAAAAGTTACCTCTGGAGACCCTGACTTTTATTGATATCATTGTTCATTTAGGGTGTTCTACTGAGAAAAACATTAGAATGACATTCAGCTCCCCATATGTTGAGCTGAACACTACACTTGCATTTTAAAATGTGCTTGAAACTTTACAGAGACTTAATCAATTCAAATAATAACTAATTTGTTTGGTGGTTGCAGGTGGTGGGTAACTCCATTCATTTTTGGGAACTGGGACTTATTTTCATCATCAGACTTTGATCCAGGGCAAGAAAAGGGAGAAGGAAGGAAGAAGAGAAAAATACGAAGTCCACCCCAAAGGGTAGAGGTAGGAATGAAAAAGAACCTCGGAGGCTGAGATAAAGAAACAGGAAGTGTAGGCTTGTTCCAACCATCTTCCCACAACGTTCGTGTTAGTGTTGTAGTTAGCAACATTGAGGAGCAGACTCAGGGACGCTGAGGGGACTGGATGAATGACAATAATTGCAAGTTGAGGGCTGCTGGAGCAAGTGGCACAGCCACACAGGCATAGCGCTGAGCAGCATGCACTGTTCAGTTAAGGCCTAGAACACTGAATGCCCTTGGTGTTGTTCAGGAGATGCTTCTCTAGCCTTTCAATCTCAACCTTCTCACCTATGTGGGAGATGGCAGCTCTGCATCCAAGTCTTTATTTCATTGTAGCTCCCCTCAAACACCTTGAACCTTCCTGTGGAGGCAGTAGAAATTCTGCACTCACTGACGCTGGTCTGGAGTTGGAAGCTAGTATTCAAATTCCATAGGGGCATATCAGCAACAACCGGCGATAATTATCGCTAAGCGCACTTAGCGCTAGGATAATTATCGCCGGCTATCGCTGGATGTTATCGCTGAGATAGCGCGCTATCAGCGACGCTTATCTCAAAAGCGATAAAAATACCAGCAATAGCGGGGAAATCGCTGTTTTGCAGGCAACATCGCTGGATTTCCAGCGATGTTCCCTGCAAAGCGGCGATAACCTTGCTGATACGACCCTGTGGTCGTATCAGCATAATCCACCCCTATGTTAAGCATAGGTAAGTCAGGATTTTAGCAGACGTTAGTTTTTGGCGAAAACCGCCGTTTTCGCCAAAATCTAACGTGTGCTAAAATCCTGTGAGCTACCTTGTAAATATCGCGATGTAAACATCAGCGATATTTTACAAGGTAGTCCATCCGAGGTACGCTCAGTGACGCCCACTTTGCATCTCATTAGAGATGCAAAGGGAGACGTCGAGGAAAAAGGGTGCTAACATGCGATTATGCATGTTAGCACCCTCTTGTTAATAGGGCGATGGTTTTATCTCCGCTTTTTGGCTTTTAAGCCAAAAAGCGGAGATAAAGCCCTTGTTAATATGCCCCATAGTCTCTTAGGGGTTGTTGATTAATTGAGAAATCTTGATTTATGAGGATATTGAATACTGTAAGATGGAATTATGTTGTTTTTTTATATGTAACTATTATATAGCTTTTAACTTGTAATATATAATTTTACAGTATATTGTTTTTAGAATTATCTAATATCAGTTGTCTATATTTCTATAAAATAATTTCTCTGAAATAAAGGATTTTTTTTTTTTCACAACAAATGTTATTGGGTTTTAGCAAAATAACCAGGCCGTTACTGCCTACATACAGAAATGAGAAGTTATAGGGAAAATCCCCATGAACAACATTAACACTACAACTTGCAAAGTTGGTCCCCAACCCCCTCCCTCCCCCTCAGTTCGGCAATAAAATCATCATTCAAATACAGCAGAGAACCTCCATCAAACTGATGGATTTAAGGAATGTTTCCCAAAGGTTATTTTGATTGCCTTGTGTATACACAGATTAAAAAATGCAAAATGTGCTTTGCTACTCCCGAATAGGCACTTGCCTGTGAGTAGCAAACAATACAAAGATGCATGTGTATCAGCAGAGAGCTTGCTGGGTGTGGGTTGTGGGTATATCAATCACATTTGTGTGTTCATTCTTCATTCATCTAGGGATATGCACACAGATGTACTCACCATGGCCTGCATGCCCCTATGACTGGCTGACCACCTAAAGGCCAGGCACAGGGGAAAGCGCAAGAGAAAAATGTGTTATTCCTGAACCTGGCCTTTCAGTCCCATATATCTACATTAGCATAGCTGAACACTTTTCTATACCGCTACTTTGTTAGATTTAAAAAAAAAAGTTTTAATGTTTAAAAAATACAATCTCACCGTCCACTAAATACGGGGACACATGGGCGAAAAGTAGTGCTAAACAGGGTTAGCAGCAGTTACCCATGACACTGCCCCTTATTTTTTGTTAAGTAGTTTAGGTTTGTGGAGCACTGCACGTTTGCTTGGTGCCTCTTCAAAGTGACATGGCCTTAACTTTAACTTTTTTTATGCATCAGTAGCTTCGCTACCCCAGGGAATGCCCTTGCTACACTTGGTCTCCAGGGTAAAGAAGACAGAGGCAAGAACAGAAAATGAGCATTACTCTAAGAGTCCTGCTTACTTTGTGTAGTTTGTACTCCCAGCTCATTTTCCGCACCTTCAAAAACAAAAAGGACATTGTTGAGGGGTGAAGAATCGGACAACAGGTCATACCTGTGATGCTATCGGGGGTCAAAGGTTGCATGCTGTCACTTTAACTGCTCGTTGCTTTTCTTGTATTAACATCAATGGAAAAGCAAGCAATCTTAATGTCGGCAATTATGTTTTCCTACTCCCTTGGTTTAAATATTTTATGTCTGTTCCAGTCAGCCTCTATGCCTCCTTTTTATTTCTGCGGTCAAAAGGCCAACAGTTGATCTTCCACAGGGTTCTTCTCTGTCACCTAGTATTTTCAATGTTAGTGTGCTATTCCCATTTTGTTCCATGGCCTCCATTTTTGAATGTATGCAAATGCTACCTGGATGCTCCTCTGGTTACCAAGGGAGTAGCCAGAACATTTAAATACCCTCCACTTCGAACCAAAGCTTTTATGGCACCAAGCAAACGAAGCAAGTCATCACGACCCTCCCCAGACGAGCTCTCTTGTCTCTTCCATCCAAACATCTATCCATTCATCCTCCAGCTGATATCCACAGTTTCACCTTTACATTCTATCATCCATTCATTCTCTCATCTATTATTCAGTCTTTCACTATTCTGTCCTCCCGCCCAGCCATATTACTAACTTCAATCAATCAATCAATCATGTCACTTATAAAGCGCACTACATACCCGCGAGGGTCTCAAGGCGCTGGGGGAAGAGGGGGGTGGTGCTGCTACTGATCGAAGAGCCAGGTCTTGAGGAGTCTTCTGAAGGCCAGTAGGTCTTGGGTCTGTCGGAGGTTGGTGGGGAGGGTGTTCCAGGTCTTGGCGGCAAGGTGGGAGAAGGATCTGCCGCCGGCGGTCGTTTTCCGGATGCGGGGGACTGGCGAGGGCGAGGCTGGTTGAGCGGAGCTGGCGGGTGGGGGTGTAGAAGCTGAGTCGTCTGTTGAGGTAGGCTGGTCCGGAGTTGTGGAGTGCTTTGTGTGCGTGGGTGAGGAGCTTGAAGGTTATCCTCTTGTTGACAGGGAGCCAGTGCATATCTCTCAGGTGGGGTGTGATGTGGCTGCGTCGGGGGATGTCGAGGATAAGACGTGCAGAGGCGTTCTGGATGCGTTGCAGCCGTCTCAGGAGCTTAGCCGTCGTTCCTGCGTAGAGGGCGTTTCCGTAGTCCAGCCTGCTGGTGACGAGGGCCTGGGTGACTGTTTTTCTTGTTTCGGTGGGGATCCACTTGAAGATCCTGCGGAGCATTCGGAGGATGTTGAAGCAGGATGAGGAAACGGCGTTGACCTACTTAGTCATGGAGAGGGTGGGGTCGAGGATGACCCCTAGGTTGCGTACGTGGTCGGTGGGTGGCGGGGCTGTTCCCAGTGATGTTGGCCACCAGGAGTCGTCCCAGGCTGAAGGGTTGGAACCAAGGATGAGGACCTCCGTCTTGTCCGAGTTCAGCTTCAGGCGGCTGGTCCTCATCCATTCGGCGACGGCCTTCATTCCTTCGTGGAGGTGGGCTTTGGCGGTGTGAGGTTCTTTGGTGAGGGAGAGGATCAGCTGGGTGTCGTCGGCGTAGGAGATGATGTTGAGGTTGTGCTGTCGGGCGACGTGGGCGAGGGGTGCCATGTAGATGTTGAACAGCGTTGGGCTGAGGGAGGAGCCTTGGGTACGCCGCAGATGATCTTGGTGGCCTTGGATCGGAAGGGGGCGAGGCGGACGCTTTGTGTTCTGCCGGAAAGGAAGGATGTGGTCCAGTCCAGGGCCTTCTCTTGGATCCCGGCGTCGTGAAGGCGTGTTCGTAGTGTGTGGTGGCAGACCGTGTCGAAGGCGGCTGATAGGTCAGGAGGATGAGGGCTGCTGTTTCTCCGTTGTCTAGCAGGGTCCTGATGTCATCGGTGGCGGCGATGAGGGCGGTTTCGGTGCTGTGGTTGCTGCGGAAGCCGGACTGGGAAGGGTCCAGGATGTTGTTCTCCTCGAGGTAGCGGGTCAGTTGTTTGTTGACGATTTTCTCGGTGACCTTCGCGGGGAACGGGAGCAGAGAGATGGGTCGGAAGTTCTTGAGGTCCTTGGGGTCTGCCTTGGGTTTCTTGAGTAAGGCGGTGATCTCGGCGTGCTTCCAGCTTTCCGGGAAGGTTGCTGTCTCGAAGGAGATGTTGATTATTTTCCGGAGATGGGGCGCGATGGCTGTACTGGCTTTGTTGAAGATGTGGTGAGGGCACGGGTCTAGCGGTGAACCGGAGTGGATGGTGTTCATGATCTCGCTGGTGTCCTCGTCGTTGATGTTGGTCCAGGAGAGCAGGCGGTTGGTGGTTGTGGGGGCAGTGGTCTCGGTGGTTGCCGGGGCGGTCGTGGTGTTGAAGCTGTCGAGAATGTCGGCGATTTTGCGGTGGAAGAAGGTGGCCAGTGAGTCGCACAGGTCTCGCGACGGCTGGATGTCGTTGGTGTTGGAGCTTTGCATGCATCTCCAAACCTGTCCATCCATCCACCCTTTCACTCATCTATCGCTACATCTACACTTTCACTAATCCATCCATCCTTTCTGTCATTCATCCATCCACCCTTTCACTGCATCCATCCACCCACCATTTTACTCCATCCATCCTTACACTCCATCATCCATCCCCCCTTTCACTCACTCATCCATCCTTTCACTCTGCCATCCAATCATCCGTCCTTTCACTCATCCTTCAACCTAACCACTCATCTATCCATTTACCCTTTCACTCACACATCCACCCACTCACTCATCCATCCTTGCTTTCACTCATTCGTCCATCCATCCTCCCTTTCACTCATCCATCCATCTACCCTTTCATCCATCCACCCTCCCTTTTACTCACCCATCCATTCTTACTCTCATCCATCCTTTCACTCATCCATCCTTTCATTCATCCTTCAGTCCGTGCACTCATCCAGCCATCTTTTCGCTCATCCATCCACCCTTTCACTTCATCCATCCAGCTACCCTTTCACTCCATGCATCTGCCCATCCTCCCTTTCACTCATCTCATCCATCAATCCATCCACTCTCTGTTTCACCAATCCATCCATTCTTTCACTCATCCATCAATCTACCTTTTCATTCTTCCACCCTCCCTTTCACTCATCCATTCTTTCACTCATCCACCCTTTCATCCTATCACCCATCCAACTCCCCCTTTGCTCACCCATCCATCCTTTCTCTCACCCATCCTTTCACTCATCCATCCTTTAACTCATCCATCAATCCTTTCACGTATCCATCCATCCTTTTACTCATCCATCTACCCACCCTTTCACTCCATCCATCCATCCATCCTTACACTCCATCATCCATCCTCCCTTTCATTCACTCATCCATCCTTTCACTCTGCCACCCAATCATCCATCCTTTCACTCATCCTTCAACCTAACCACTCATCCATCCATTTATCCTTTCACTCACACATTCACCCACTCACTCATCCATCCTTGCTTTCACTCATTCGTCCATCCATCCACCCTCCCTTTCACTCATCCATCCATCTACCCTTTCATCCCATCACCCATCCAACGTCCCCTTTGCTCACCCATCCATCCTTTCACTCATCCATCCTTTAACTCATCCATCAATCCTTTCACTTACCCATCCATCCTTTCACTTACCCATCCATCCTTTCGCTCATCCATCCACCCTTTCACTCCATTCATCCATCTACCCTTTCGCTCCAAACAGATCTGTCCATTCTCCCTTTCACTCATCTCATCCATCAATCCATCTACCCTCCCTTTCACTCATCCATCCATTCTTTTACTTATCCCTCCTTTAAGTCATTCATCCATCCATCTACCCATCATCCATCCTTTCACTCACCAGTCCATCTACCCTTTCACTCACACATTTATCCATTTATCCTTTCACTCACTAACTTCTCTTTGTCTGCCAAGTTGCAGACAGAAGAGACCCATCAAGAATTTCATCCCGCTGTAGCTTCTAAATTTGGAGGATCATTCAGTTCCAGCATCCATCCATCAGTCCATCCATCTATCCTTTTGTTCATCCATCTATTAACCCTTTAATTTCATCCATCTTCCACCCTTTCACTCCACTCGTCCATTTACCCTTTCACTAATCCATCCATCCTTTCTCATCATCCATCCATCCTTTCACTCATCCATCCATTCACCCTTTCATCCATCCACCCACCCTCTTTCATTCATCCATCCATTCTTTCACTTATCCATCTATCCACACATGTATCCATTCAACCACCCTCACTTTCACTTATCCAGTCATTCTTTCTCTCATCCATCTTTACATCCATCTCTTCATTCATTCATCCACCCTTTCACTCACACACCTATCCATCAGTCCTTTCACTCACTCAACCAACCAACCACCCTCCTTTCACATTATTTAAGAGCCTTTGTCTGCCAAGCTGCAGACAGAAGAGGCCCACCAAGAACTCCACCCCCGCTTAATCTGCGAAAGCAGGGGGGGTGGGGTTCACAACGCCCCTGCTGGTTACATAAGGATCCCATTATCGCTGCTCAACACTCTCAGAGGCCAGGAACTGATTGAGTGTCTCACTCGCGCAAAGATCAGAGACTGAGGACCTCAGAATATGGAACAATGTTGCAAACCCTTAACTTTAATGGATATTTTGGGGTTTAGATTTGATTCTGAACTGATGCTTGCTCTTCTAGTACAGCAATCACACCTTCATGGTTTCTTTCAGCTGTTTCATAGAAGCCTTCAATGTCACATGTTGAAAGTGTCTGCTCTGACTAGCTTGAAAATGGAGTGTGAAAATGCTCATTTGGGGGCTGAGAAAGGTCTCTCTGGGAGGCTTGATGACTTGACCTTTTGACCAAGCAACATTTCCACTTGCAGCCCGTTGAATTTATGGTTTGCTGCATGGTGCACAGAGGTAAATATGGCACTGTTTATTCTTTGATTAAGGGGTAAAATAACCTTTCGAGCAGCCCAAAACCACGCTTCAGGCGTTAGACTAACGCACTTCAGTATGGTGCTCCACATCACCGCACTGAAATGCATTATCACGCATATAGCGCTTCTTCATCTTTCAAGCCAGAGCGCTTCTTATGTACCAGACAGTGACAATTTGGTATTAGCAGGCAGTGTGCGTTGCTGTAGCAGGCTTGGGGGCTGGCTCAAGCAGCTCGCTCTGTACAGGGCTGGCTACAATGTTTCAGTCAACGCCGCCAAACAGCAAAGTTACTGACCTCACCGTCACGTCGAGAATGAGAATCAGGGTTTAATTTGCCCAATTAGCATCCTTACTAGGGTCCGGGTGGGGTCACGTTTGCAGCTAGCACAGCCGGGAGGCAGGACCTGCAGATGAGCTTGCACTGCGTGGCCCACCGACCGGCGCGTATGAGATTTGGAGTGGACCCGCGCGGCCGCTGCGGGAAGACTGGTGGTGCAGCCATGAGTGGAATCACAGTCCAGGACCGCGGCGCTGCTCAGACCAGCGGACCAGATGTAACGGCGCTCTTGCTGAGTCGAGTAAGTCAAAGTGTCACAACATTATTAGTAAACCAGGCCGGGCCGCCTGCCAGGCTCTCAGCTTCCCCCTGCTGCACTGCCTAAGGGCCCAGCCATCTCACTGTGCACGGGGGAAGCACTGTTAGCAGTCCAGTCAGTGATTCAAAGGTGATGCACCTCCCCAAGCCCCTTGCCACCCTCCACAAATGTGACGGTGGCCCAGCCTCTGCACCCCACACACAGCTCTCAGATGTGCCCTCCCAGGGCTAGCTCCAGTGAAGGTTAAAGTCGGCTGGTCCTTATGGTTAGGCCTCCCCCTCTGCCCTGTGGTGCTTTCACTGTGGTGGTTCTAATCTTGCAGCCTTTTTAACTCCATAAATGTTTACAAGGAAGGTAGCAGTTCATTTAGGTGATGGTGTTCTTCAAACTAGTTATTTCCTGTGAACAACCAGAATGGTCTGTTGCAGGGTTATTTGCTAAATTCTGAATAATAAAAAGTTTGGAAAGGCCAGTTCCAATCCTATTTCCTCTTGATTGATATTTCAGCTTTAAGGACTTCTACGAGCTTGAACCAGAAAAGTTCCAGAACAAGACAAATGGAATCACTCCACGGCGCTGGCTTCAACTTTGCAACCCTGGTCTGACCGACATTATAGCTGAGGTACTGCAATATGCTGAGGTTCAAATGTACAGTGTGGATTGGGATTTTCAGCACAACTGCATTTGAATGCAGCGTTACATAGTCTGGTATGAATGGTACATCCAACTGCAATGTTTTAATGCCAGTGACTGCATAAATGTTGAGCTCGGGAGCTTGCTGTTATTGGGGAATGATGCTCGTTTTGCTTTTGTAAGCATTTCATCTGGGGTGATAGGGCTATATAGTAATGGTGTGTTTAGGTAGAATACTGTGCAGTGCTGGAAATGGAAAGAATTTTCTCCAGGAACCCACAAATAGGGAAGGTGTAGGGGCAGCAGCAGCAAAGCACTGATCCGTCCTTAAAAATAACACTGAGTATCCGAATCACCTGGGCACGAATTACCTCCACCTCTCAAGCGCAGCACTCAGAAGAAACTGTGATTCACTGAAGCACAGTTTATTATCTAAATAACTTAAAACGTCTCAGTCTATGCCTAAGGGAGGCCCCAGGTGGCACTCTGAGTTAAGATCTACGCATGGTCAGCATGTGTGGCGGCATCTTATGGATCACTGACAAAAATGGACACAGCTCGTGGTCTTGTCCCTCAGTTCCTAAATCCCAACTTCTTTTGGGCTGACTCACAACTCTTAACTGACTGACATTCTTCTTCACCTCAGAACCATCTCCAATTTTCCAGTGATGACATCAAAGGCGGCTTCATCTCTAACTGGCACAGGGATATTCTGCACAAAAGAACACATACTTGTATGTGTTGTACAGATACATAGTAAGAAATCCTGGTGAAACACGCACCAGATAACTAAACAAGACAAATGGTACTCTGACTCATGATCACAATAAATGACACTAAATAACCAGTGCAGTGCACCAGCCTCACTTATGATAAGCGGTCATTCCAATGCAAGGATGTAAATTATCAACCTTATGGGCACTACAAATCTTCCCAATCATATAATGAGAAAAATAGATGACATAAAGACATTTTGTAACATAAACGCATTCATACAAGATATGTATGACACTAGGAATAAAGGCATTGGTTTCCGCCAATGCAGCCACTTAATTTAAAATTACTTCAAGAGCTTTAACAACAAAGTTATTTTCCTGTTTTTTATAAATGACATTCAGGTAATTTCCCTTTCAGTGCTACCGAGTACAGCCTGCACGCTGGCACTCTCACTAAGGTCTAAGCAGGGCCACTGGAATTTTGTGAATCTGAAGCTGCTGTTATCCCCGTAATTGTGGATTTCACTTGCTACATAATCCATCTTCTGATGCATATTTTGTAGATTTCAACCAAAATGTATTGTCTCAGATTGAGAAAAAGTTACTAAAAAAGCACCGCAATTTACAAGCTCCATTAATGAAACAGTAAGTATTAACTTTAAGCATGGTTTGACTAAAGTAGAGTTCTTGCTGTCCTCTTGGAACCTCTTGTTTATATCCTGGCGGGCCACTCAGACTCGACTAAAATGATGATTTCACATATGCCATTATATATTATCTCCATGATTTTAGTCAATATTCCTTGTTTTTATTTTAAGAAGATTGATTTTATCATCTCTAAAGGTTTATGGAGGAAAAGAAATCCAGGATATTATTATTTCAACTCAAGAAATATAAACTAGAAGGTGGAGTCAATTTTCCAGATTCCCGCCTATACCATAAAGCCTTTTGCCTCCGATAGGCCTCTCTCTTGCTCAATAAAAATTCTTCTCCTCTTTCCCCATTGTGGTTTGAAGTAGAGAAAAAGTTATTTCTTTATCCTCCTTCTCTTTTCTTGCAGCTGTTCCATTTTTTAAGCATATTTGTATATTACTAAAATCCTGCTGTTTTCCTGATACGATTCAATGTGATACATTATTGCATACCGCTTTATGGTATAAGAAACCATTTAAACTCTATATTAAAACACTATATTGGAGATCTTGGAGAGAGAGAAATATTATTTGGGTTGCTGATCTATTTCAAGACAATGCACCCATTTTGTTCCTTCAATTTCAGAAGCTCTTTCAAAGCCCTAATTAATTTCAGACTCTGTTTACCCTTTTGTTAAATATAGTGTTGGATATTTTCCTATCCCTAGAGGATACGGTTACTCCAGCTTCTAACGTTCCAACCTTCTCCTGACTGCGTACCCCAAAGCTTCTATGATTAATAAATATTTTCATCTGTCAATTATTCACGGACCAAATTTAATGTAGAACTAGTTTGGGAAACTAATCTGGGTTTACCCTGTCAGCTATTTTCTGGAAAAAATCTGGTCTAAAATTCGCGAGACATCTAGAAATCCTATTATTAATTTTTAATAGATTGTATGCTACTCCATCTCTTTATAAAGCAGACCCTCAGGCAGCTCCGTGATCAATCAAATAATGAAGTTCTGCAAAAGGATCTGCGAATCTTTAAGGCACAGCTAAAGAAGAAGACCTGGGAAAGGAAAAGGCAACTGAACGACGAACTCTGGGTAAAAATTCTGTATGACTCAAAACAGAAGAACAGCGCTAGATTTTGGAAATCAATTCACAGCCTCCAACGACCAGGCCACAAAGGCATTAATTCAAATATATCTGAATCTGAATGGGCACACCACTTATCAAATCACTTTAATGTTAAAAACTCAGTGGGGTATCAGCCCAGAGGTGGAACCCGGCCAATTGGACCGTATCCAAGCACCAACAAAACTGGAAAACATAAATATGAAGTAAACAACGACTATACAAAAAAATTATCTCTGCACAACACCGCAAATCTGGACGAGGAAGTAACAACAAGCCTCATACCAATTGCAAATAGAGATGAAAAAACATACGCAGTAACAGCAGCAGCTAGGATCAGGTCACAAATTTCAAAAGGCAAACCAGAGGGTGCCCCCGGCCCCAATGGAATCCCCCCAATAATGTACAAGCAAGACGCTAATTTTTGGAGTGCAATACTGGCGCCAGTCTTTCATGAAATTAGGGAAACAAACACAAGTCCAACATCCTGGAGAGGCTCTATAATAAGTCCGATTTATAAACAGGGAGAAAGGAGCAACCCAAGCAGCTATCGACTTATTGCCCTAATTGACATAGAGGCAAAGTATTACTCGGGCCTACTTCTGGAGGAACTAACATCTTGGGCAACCTTAAAGCACATCCTCCCAGTTAATCAAACCGGATTTTGTAAAGGCCAGGGCACAACGACCAATATCATGGCGCTAACTCTTCTGACAGACGCGGCAAAAACTACCAAGAGCTCGCTATTTCTATGCTTCATAGATTATAGCGCCGCGTTTGACCATGTAGACCGGAGCAAACTCTGGCAGAAGCTGGAAAAATGGGGGATCCCCGGGCCACTTTTACAGCAGCTGATATTATTACACACCAACACTTGGGTTAAGATTAAATTGGGCTCCGGAACGCACCTCTCAAGTCAAATCAAAACCACCAAAGGTTTGAGGCAAGGTTGCGTCCTAGCCCCCATGTTGTTTAACCTCTTTCTCGCAGATCTCCCTGGAGAATTGGAGAAAACCATTTCACATGCTCCGCGGCTGGGCGATATCTCACTTTCAAATCTTTTATACGCAGACGACCTGGTCCTAATTAGTCGGTCCCCTGTCGGACTTCAACATCTTCTGGACACCACCAACACATTTTCCATAAATAATGCACTAAAGATCAATTTAAACAAATCAAAAGTCATGTTAATGAACTATAATAAATCAAAGAAACTTGTATGGTTTCTGGACGGTCAGAGGTTAGACCAGGTAGCCACCTACAAATATTTAGGCATACTTTTAGACAGTAGAGGTTCGTTTAAACACCAACTAGAGGCTATCCGTCGGAAGGGCACAACATTCTACCTTTCAACAAAGCCCTTGAAGAAAGCTCTCCCTGATCGGTCACTGGACCCTCTCCTGCAGGTGATTAGAGCACGCTTACAGCCTATGCTCACATATGGCAGCGAACCCATGCAAGGAAAAGACGCCACGACACTAGATAAAGCCATCAGTCGAGCAAACAGGGCAATTTTCCATCTACCTACTTACGTCTCGCCTGCCCAAATCCGCCTTGAATTCGGTCTACAGAGACAAACGGTGGAGAGAAGAGGCGCTTACATAAAAAGCTGGCGAAAAATCAGAGACGCCGACCAAGGATCTTTAAACGCCCAACTTTGGACTGAACTCTCTACTCGAGAGAACTCACCCGCAAGGAAGTACCTAAAAGAATCACTGGAGACCATGGGACTAACAAATCTCTGGGAGTCAGCCACAGACATCAAAAGCTTTAAAACCGTGGTAACAAAAGTAACCAAAATGATATCATCAATAGAGGATAAAGAAATCTTGGCCAAGAGAGCTCACGGGTGGACAGTATTGAAAGACTACAATGCTCTGAAGCCGCAAGAATATCTAAAACGGGCCTAACACAGACGACAAAAAACAAATTTTTAAATCTGCGCCTCGGCATTATACCAATATTACCTCACTTGGCACCTTGGAAAGGGAAGGCGCGGAAAACTGTTGTCGACTCTGCAGAGCAGGAAAAGAGGACCTAATTCACATTATCTGCATTTGCCCAAACCTTATGGACATAAGGCGCTCCTTACTTCGAGTTTTATGGAACCAAAGGGCATAACTATCTGTAGGCAGGCTGTGATGCTGTGTTTTAACCCGAAGAGACTCAGTTAAATTGCAGATTAACAAAATTCTTCGATATAAGCGGCTACAAGACTCAAGAGATAGCCATATGGCTCACTTAAAGCACTTGCACTTTAATCGTACAGCCTGCCTAGTTATCTGCCAAGCTACCACTATGCAAAAACTTTCGGAGTATATTGTCCCTTCAATTTTTTCTATTTTTTAACGGACTTTACCAAAATGTAATCAAGAATTTTATGATCTTATAGAATGTGACCATCTTCTCTTTTTTATACTATAAATGTAAATAAGGTTTTTCTCATAAATGTAAGTTTTTAACATTGTGAGTTTTTATTAACTGTACAATAAACAAATTCCAAATTCCATCTCTTTGGCCACATTCTCTCTAGAGAACAGTTCCAAATGTTGGTCATGCAACTATCGCATAAGTGATATGATGCATATGTTATTCTGGTGCCCACACACTTTATCCTTTTGGCACAAGGCGTGAAGTCAAATCAAAGCAATCTTTCACACTCAGTACCCTTTTAATGTTATATACCTTTTTCTTGGTAGCTTAGTTGATCCGGAAGATGACCCTGTCCATTCTAAAATTAGGTTGTTGGATTTATTGTTAGCTTTTGCCTTTCGACAAATAACTATTATTGGAAATGTTCCTCAAATATTTCATAAAAAGCTTGGTGGTATAATGTATGTTATTACCGTAGATTACATAGTGCTTTTATGTCATCTAGTGGATATAAAGTTTATAGTGATTTACTCTGGTTAACGCTTACAACTTTTTTACTAACAGTACCAAAAATGTTTCAAGCACAATGTGTACATTATCAGAGAATTTTAAACTGCAATGAACTCTCTGGTATTCTCACAAACTATATAACTTGGTTATTAGATATATCTGTTATTCTACTGATCGTCTCTAAATGATGAAATTAATCTAAATATTCGTTTGCACATCATGCTTTATATGTTTACTGCTTATTCTTTTTACATTCCTTATAGTCAATCCTTGATTCGTCTTCCTCCCCTGCTCCCGGGAAAACCAAAAATATAAAACACTTTATTTATATTAGTTGTAGTTTGTTTTAATATGTTTGAGGTTGCTCTGTAAAAAAATGTATGTATTGTTCATGATTTTTCATATGGCCCAATAAAGCTTTTAAACACTACAAAGCACCACTTTGGTGCTACACAGTGGTAGACCATTTGCACAGGTTAAGTGATCTCCCTTCAGATGCTGGTTGCTATATTAAAGTGTTAAACTGGTGCTAATGAAATGAAAGTATTTGACCAGACTGTGTTTATGTGTTAAAAAGATAAAATAGTAAAATAATATTGCCAGAGAATATGCTGCATTATGCCGTACAATGGCATTTCTTCCTGAAAGTATTCTTTTTTACATTATTGAACCATTTCTACACAGCTTGACCAGGCAGTGTTTATTTATTTAATTAAAAAAAGAAATGTGTGAATACCAACACTTTTGTTAGGGCCCTACAGTTGCAGCTGCCTAATTGCTGGGGTTTCCAAATGTCAAGACTTCCTAATTTTGATTCCAGCTCATGCCTCTTTCTTCCATCATACTACACCTCTTTTCTCAATCTTGGAGGTTCTTTTTTCTTCCCTGCCTTCTCCCTTTGTTACTGTTTTCCTATCTTTCTCTTGTTCCTTCTTTCTCCCTTTTTTTACCTTTCTCTCACTTGCTGTGGGTCAAAGTCTGGTGAAGAAAAATAAGTCCCAGTACCTACACATGAGTGGACTGATGGTTGTATGATGTAGCAACAGTTGAGGCATCAGTACAGTTAAGAGATAAATAACTCAAAGGTCAAAACCCAAACTAAAAAGAGTAGACATGTTTTGTAGAGATAGGTTGGTGTTACACCTATCTCTGAAACATTAAAACATAAAACAATGTTTGATGTTCTGTGAATAATTGTCGGAGTAGAACAGTTTTGTAAGTTGTCTCATTTCTAATTAACTGAATTTACATGGTTAAAACTTCCTCTTTTTTAAGTTAGTGGAAAAAGTATCCTGAATCCGAGCCTTCCAACTCCCCAGATGCAGATTAACCTCTGTTATGAATCTTAACTAATCACTGAGATGAATATCAGAGCCCAAACTATGTTCTCTACCATAGAAAACCTTTGGGCAGCTAGAGACAGCTAGTTCAGATAAATGTGGAACAACATGGAGTTTTAGGTGCTTTTGACACTGAAATCCTCATGTCTTGGTGTTTGCTTGGCCTGTTTCCTCTGTTAAACTTCTACAGAGGCAGCATGCTGATATTTAACACAGCTGTGGACTTTGCTTCACCCAGTAGTTATGGGTTGTCATAATGTCTGGGTTCTTATAATTCCTACCCCTGCTCAAATCGAGGTTGCACAGCGCTTGTAATGAGGGAACTTGCATTTTCATGTTTTGTGTTACACCATGGCTTTGAATTGCTCTGCTAAAGCAAAGATTCAGATTTCATTTTCACAGTGGTATCTTTTTCATATCTCCACAGCGAATTGGAGACGGCTTCCTGTCTGACTTAAGCGAGCTCAAGAAGTTGATGAAATTCGTTAATGATGAGGCATTTATCAGGGATGTGGCTAAAGTTAAGCAGGTAAAGTGTACACAAGAAGGAGGTGTTGGCACCATCACCTTTTATCCTTTTAAATATCAATTTATATTATCATAGAAGGATTCATTATGTAATATGGTGAAGTAGAGCAAGGTATAACAATATGCGGTGTATTGGTTCACAATGTTTTGATGTGTTGACCGAAGACTATGTCTGAAATGGGCATTTTATTGTCTAATGAAAGAACAATAGAATGCCAGATTGCACTATCTCCATATGATGACAACTGAATGGATTTTATAGCATTGCTGCTGGTTCCTATAGTATATCATGGTTGTCAACATCCACAAACCATACCATCCTGTAACCCAGTATACAGGCCCAATTTTCTGCGTAAGTTTCAAGGGTTCTTACAGTGCACTGTTTTCTGATGGTCAAAGTATTAGCAAGGCGTTCCTCTAGATATATATGGGCCAGATTCACAACGGGAACATACATCTGCACTTGCAGATATAATATTGCTTATGCGTGTGGGCTTAAGGTTTCCCTCAAATACAAAACTCAGCTGTAGTATGATTGGAAAGATGCACCAGTCACAACTTCCAGTCTTGTACATAGTGTAGAATTACACACTGTTGGAAGGCAGTATGATGTTCAAATGAACTTCTGTTTTTTGTCTTTCTGCACAGGAAAACATTATTCAAGGAGTTGGGGGACGATCCTTTCCTCTTTCAAAGGGAATGGATTGGCCCAATTCAGACCATTTTCAGGGTGAGAAAGGGACACAGGAATTTGTGAATTGCCACAAACTGAAGAGTTGGTGGGTGATCACCAACTCTCAAAGCAAACCACTCCTATGATCTTCCCAATTTGCTTAGCGTTCACTCCTGCAGAAATCTATGCACTTGTGATAGAGAATTCCTCAGAAGTAAATGGATCTATGACTGCTAGGTAACCTTTTGTGAATGCCTCGTAGCTGTAAATCCTGTCATTTGCACTAATAAACCGAATTTACAAGCATAAATGGATGTAAAAATCAGCCTGACAAGTACGAAAATCTATGGTTAGTTAGTCCCATCAAACTTTCTAAAAGTTGAAGGGATTATGCTCAAATTCTCTAGAATGATTGAATGACCGGGGTGATCTGTGATACTCTCTCTAGAGTACTGTAGCAGAGCCAAGCCATTTCAAATAAGGAGTCCATTTCAATTCTTTAAAGAATTAATCGCCATTGCCCCGATATTTTAAGAAGGCCAAACGATGTGGATGGAAATGGTTGATCATTCAGAGACACACATCATTTCTCTGAGTGCATTACATTTCATAATGTTTTAGCGTTTGTACCAATTCAGGCAGTGACTAACCATGCCCAAATCAGTTCCCCTCCACTCCCCCAAAAGGAACAGTCCTCCCCAAACTGCTACACCGTGTTGCATTTAAACAATAATGCAGCCAACCTTAGTTCTTGGTAGATTTTAGGTGGGCCTCATTGGTGATAAGTTGCTTGAGGCCCAATTTCACTGATACATTGGGTATGAACGTGACCTTTTTAAGATACTGCTCTTATTAATAAGCTCCGTAGAAGTTGTAGCCTGGCCTTTCAAGGTCCTCCGTTGGCTCTCTAGAGTGATATGAGCATATCTTCTGTTGTTCAATACCTCATCCTATAGGGCAATGACAACTGCATTGCACAACCGGAGCCCCTTTCTGTGTCATTTCTTGGGGCTTATCCAGAAACTGTTCTGCTCAAAAAGTGGGCCTCCTAGTCATTCGTCATACAGCGCCTTGATTGTTTGGTATATCCCCACCAACACATCATGGAACATTACATTGTTAAAGGGAAGTAAAAGTTAAGCCTAACTGTTAATTAATTAAAAATATAGCAGTGATGATACAGTGACCCACTATATAGTGGCACACGATGCAATGACAAACAACGGATTTGTTTGATCTTAATTAATTTTAAGTCAAATATTTTTGTTATCAATTAAAATACTGCAGAAGTAAACCTTTATGTATTCTGTCTTTTATTTCACCTCCACCTGTTGTTTCTTCAAAATCTTGCTTAGAATGACTGGACGTCCATATCGTAAATTTGGAAAGCGGAGATCAGAAAACAAAATGAAATCCTAGTATCTTCTTTGCAGCTTTACTAAAATTCAGAGATCGTGTCCCTTGTCTACGTCCGGTCCCACCTAGTAAAAACAGCACTTTCAAAGTTCCGTTCTCAGCTCTGGTTTGTCCATTAAGGAATTCTTAGCCAGCTCAACGTGTGCTAAACACTGTCTGCCTTGGCGAGACACCTCGGGCCGGATCACAAAGCATGTATGGCTGACATTATTTAATGTTATTGGTGGCAAGTTAATGCACTGCTTGCGCCAAACTCCTTTTACCACGGTGTTACGAAAACAGGATTCTGGAGGTGGTAATGTGTGACAAGAAAGTTTATGCCCATTTGTTGTGTGCCATTTTGTTTTGGTGGTGATGTGCTCTGTTGTTTTTTTGTTTTGTTGTGTTTGTGTGCAGCATTTTTCAATCTGATTTTGCTGTGTTGTTTTGCGTTTGTTGTGTTGCGTTCTAGTTCAACTTTTTTGTTGTGATATACTTTGTTGTGTTTTAATTATGTTGGTATTTTGTTTTGCTTATGTTATTGTGGTGTGTTCTCTTGTTTACTTTATAGGCAATAAATGTTGCAATATTTTCAGCCAAAGGCAGCACATGTCTTGAAAGATCCTGTGGCACTCAACAATTTACCCTGTCAAAGGTGGTAAAATAGTGCTGCTCCAGCTCTTCAACTACTTAGGACACCACTCCGCCGAAGACAGTGCCAGAGGCCATTTCTAAACTGCCAGTGCTCACTTTATGTGATGCAGCCCCTTAATTCCTGAGGCTTTGTGTTCTGTTAGCTCTTTTCTTATTTTTGATAGAGCTTTTCCCCGCTTTGCCAAAAGGATGCTGACATCACCCAGAACTCATTTTTGGGACCCTCTCTGAGTGCATCAAGTGTCTGTAGATACATCTCTAATTTAGCAAAGTACATTCACTAAAGTCGTTGTTCTTCTCTAAGGTCTCCTCTGTGGTGGATTCTACATATTCAGTACACCCAAGCCTTTTTCGTGTTTTCTCCACAGCAGCTGCTAATCCTGTACATCATGTAGCCAACACGTTCCTCTCAACTGCCTTCATCGTGCATTCTGTTGTATCACATTGTACGGGTTGTGTTTATGTAGGTGAAAAGCAATGTTTCCTCTCTTGCTCTGCTCTAGTCAGAGCTCTGACATACACCTATTTATTACCTAGATTTTCCTATTGTGACTGATGAATGAGACATGAAGAACTCTTCTCTAAGTCTTTCCCCCTTTTTCCTAGATAGGTTGTTCTTGGCGAGTGTGGAATCTTAAAATTAGCCTGTTCATCAAATCACCAAGTTCAGTTGCTCGTCCTAGTTTTTTAAATGTCTTAGTGAGTGCTCTCTTTTAAATACTCCCTAGTACGTTATGCCAGTGGGGATCACGACAGTTTGCAACCTGTCGTACTAGAACCTAATTAAAGCCGGTGGTGACTGTGATGTGTTTGCTGGAACCTGTTCCCATCACAGCCAGGCTGAATCTGACTTTCTCTTGCAGCTCAACCATCCAACTCTCCTGGCCACATGAAAATGTGTAATATGGCCTGGGTTCTGCTGAGTTTCCTCCTCTGACATTTTCCTGTCCTCTCCACCTATCAGAGGTGTTGTCCAGTGCTCCTCACTGGTATTCCCCACATAGAGGCTGAGAGGCTCCTATGAGACGCACAGCTGCAGGATCTCTACACTTGATCTCTGCAGGTGAGGCTGGGAGGCACTGCGCAATGTTACAGCAGAGAGATGCTGACCTGCTTCCCCAGTGGGTGTTCATCTGATTCCTTTTCAGTTTTGCCACTGCAGCTGCCCTCATCTTCACTCTCCGTTCCCTCCTAAGCTCTCCAGTGAGTAATGGAGTTGAGCCTGAAAAAGTAGTCTAAAAAAAGGGACCATACGGAGGAACTGTGGGCTCTGCCGTATGATGGCTTTTTCATGTTATTTTTGTGCCGTTACAGCTTCTGTAGATACAACAGAGATTGTCTAGCTAAGATTTTCCCGTAGGTTTTGTAATTATTGTCCTTGGAGAAGCATGAATGATTAAGATGTGGCAACTTTCCCATGCATCCTCGAGTACAGCAGTGCAAGTTCAGTATGTAATGCTGTATCTCTGGACATGCTCAAGTCTTCAAAGGTAAATGTTGATCTATTTCTTTGAATCCACAAGTGTTGCCACAAACAGGCAGCCTGTCCTTTTAGGAGCCTCTGGGTTTCCAGTCCTCTGCCTTCTGAATGTCCCCATTGTGTGTTTCCACGAACCCTCAATCATTCACTTATTGTTCTCTCATTCAGAAAAAGTATTGTCTTGTAAGATTACATATAACTAACTATTCTCACATAGAGCTTTCCAAAACACTGAGCATCTGCTATAAACCTACAACATGATCCGCCTGCGATATTGAGATATCGGTTGTCAAGCTATTCATTTTGGACATTTATTTTATAGATTGTAGAGCTCACAATTTCCATGATGTGTCCTGGCTCTAAAGAGCCTATACAAAGGTACAGAGCAAGGTTATATGGAAGGCAGCAGGTCTTTAGGTTTTCTGGAATATAAGATGATTATTTAGATTTTAGGCATAATTAGAGAATAGAAGGAGGCAGAGGAAGGACCCTACATGGTTGGTAAAAACTGAAAATGAATAGGTTGTGATCTTTCTCCTGCAGCATTTAGAGATTTAGGATACATGCATAGGCTTTCGATAGCTGCTCTTTTTTCAATAGGCATCCAGTTCAGCTTTTTCAAAAAGGGTAATCCAAGCCTGCAAAGGAGTATTTAGTTGAATTTTTGCAGAACTTTTTTGGACAATTTGCAGTTGCTGTAACTGTTTTTGACAATTTGCAGTCGCTGTGTAGGATATTTCTGATGTCCCAGATATCGATAATTGCAATAATTGAGTTTTGACCCAACCAACTCCTTGTATAGCCAAAAAATATAAGTATTTTGGTAAATATGTTACAGTTTTGTCTCAGAATGTTTAGCAATAAAACATTGAAGTGCAATCTGGCCCTTTAGTGTGTAGTACTTTACTGGACTGAAAAGGAAACTAACGGCTTCCAGGTTTGTCATGATCTGCAACTTCTCTGAGTTTAAATGCAACTACAAAGCCCACTTGCTACAGTGAGCATACTCCTAGGATCAATCTTCAACTTCCAATTAAAGTTATTCCGTTTATTATTTCTATGAGCACCAACGGATCATTTTAGCACTTTACAAAAACCTGACATGGGCATTGACTTTGCTTTGTTGAGGCTCATTTTTTGTGACCCACGACCCCCATTGGTCACATTGATGAGCTTCAGAATGGTAGCTTGTTACATTGTGGTGGAAACTCTGTCCTGCAAATCCCTAAAGGCTGTGGAGGGGCACCATAAAGAAGGCACCTGGCTAAACTGAGGCTGCACTGCGAAAATCCTCCTGCCTGGATGTGTGGCAAGAGTGATGCGATGCAGAATCATCCCATAAGGAGGGGCCGAAACACAGCTCATAACACTCCAGCTGTATACCACATGCAGACTGAAGGAAGCCATCCCACAAAACTCTTTTGAGGAAGACCATGAAAAGACCATTTATGTATCCCCATGTGGAGGCAATTAGAAGGCATCAAATCAGAGTAGAGTGATGAGCTCAGGTGAAGTTGATGATGACATTTATAGAGTGCACTATATGCCATGTTTTGAAGTGGTGTGTCCACCATGAGATATTTTGAGGAGATGTATTGGGAGAGTGAAGAGTTGTTGTGTACGATAAGTCCTCAACCCTCTGTGTCTCTTGTATTGCTCCTCAGTCCCTTTTGCTTCCTGCTGCCTATTAGCGATAGGAGACTATGAACTGAAAGAGTTCATTAAGTGTCATAGATAACTTTTGTTTGTTTTTCAATGCAAGGTGATGCAACTGAGTTGAAATGTTTGCTCACATTATTGTGGCTTGATTCAAGTGATGTTTGTACCTCCTTATACAACTTAATAAAGCAATTTACAAACATTCATAAGGAGCGCAACTCCCACAGATTGATAGGTACAGATTTTCCCATTCTCGCTGACAGGTATCTCTTGATAGTAGTTAAATATCCAGTCAAATCCTAAGAGAGGGGCTACCCTTCTCCGTAGTCCCATTTCTATAATTCCCTTTTCTGTAGTTAATGGTGTTTTTCCTATTCACTAAAACATCTCTGACTATGTGTTAAATCTTGGTTTCTTTTTCAGATCTTTCCAATAAAACTGAGACAGATCAAGTGTCCTCAGTGACTCTTTGAGTTACATGGGAGCCCTCCTTATCAGTGTCTATTTGACGTAGAGCATTACACCCCTCAATTCCTCAAAAGTGGTATTTTCATTCTTTGTATGGTTCCCCAATGACCTGGCATATTAGATCTCAAAATATATGGAAGGAAAAAGGCTGCATTATATTTTGCACTAATGGAATTCTCCCCAATTCTAGGGCTAAAATATGGCTCAGTGCCACTAGAACCAAGAGTCCAGGCCCACACTTTCCTTTTTCATTTAATGGTAGTGAGGTGCATTCATCTACTTGTTTTAATTGTGCAAACCAAGACAAAAACAAACTGTAATGGTTTCTTGAATAAAATGCCGGTGCTTAAAAATGAGTGTCCTGTTGAACTGAGCTTCTCTGATAACACAATCCAATAGTGGTTGACACTTCGAGATTTAGCGGAATTAAACCTTCTCAGATATTTACTGTTTACTCTAAATTCAATATAGGAAAGAACCAGATAAACCCAATCATCTTATAGGCAGAGTGAACTACTTTTGTGCATACGCTAGACATCTGGGGCCATATTGCTCACAGGGTGCACGTTCCTTGTTTGCGCCACGGCGCACCTTTCAAAAGGTGCGCCGGGCACAAGCAGAGAAAGTGCACCCTATTATAGTGAATACACTGCCCTCAGGGCAGCCTTGAATTTGAGCTGCCCATGGGGCAGCACATTCAAGTGAAATATGGAGCAGCTGTTTACAAGTCACTCCATATTTCTCTGTGCAGGTGGCAACCCGTCTGCACTTTCAAGAGGGGAGAGAGATTCCTTTGCAGGTGGGTTCAGTGAGTGACTGCACCTGCCTGCAGGGAGATCTCTAGGGGGTCCCATCCCTTTCCTCCCTCGTGAGGGCTGCCCTCACGGGGTGCACTCACATTGCGCCTCCTGATGGGTTTTTTGCATTGGTGTCTGTGTCCATAATTCTGCGCGGGCCCAGAGGCAAAGAGATTCCCTCATTTGCATGCAGCCACGCCCCCATCCAAATGAGGGAATGCCATCTCACGATAACCCTGGCACTACATGTGCACCAGCATTATCAGTATTACAGAAGGGGCTGCACAAGCATCTGTGGCCCCTTCTGTAATACCAAAGTGCCACAGGGGCACATAAAGCGGGTGTACCCCAAGGGCACATTGTGTAATACGCCTGATGGTCATTTCCCCGTTGTGAATAACCTGGAAGTCCCAGCAGAACATGGCATTCCAAAATATAAATGCAGTAGAGCGATAGCCAGCTCTAGGGCCATGCATCTATCTTAGGGATAGTTGGGGCAAATGAGGAGGGATGTGCACTTAATAAGACGAACTAAGCACATATATGTGATATGCTTTGGATTTCTTAACCCTGCAGGAGAACAAGCTGAAATTTTCTGCATACTTGGAAAAGATCTATAAAGTGAAGATCAACCCTTCATCTATGTTTGACCTTCATGTCAAGAGAATCCACGAGTACAAGAGGCAGCTACTCAACTGTTTACATGTCATTTCTCTCTACAATCGTGAGTACTCCATTGTACCAGTTTCTCCCTTTTACTGATCAGAAAAGTGAATGATTTGACAACAGTAACACTAGATATTTGAATATTATCCTCTTTTAAGTCATAAGATTTTGACAAAATTATAAATTGTGGTTTTAAATTTACACTAGTTATATGTTAAATATTTTTGGTTTGTTCCCAAGTGTCGCAATCCTATATCTTACACAAGGTGTTGTTAACTATTTGATGAACAATAAATATGCAGTTATGGTTAGGTCTAACTTTCTATTGAAAAGCAGATTTTGTGTTGCTAATACCTTCAGTGTCGTTTGACAAATCTGCACGAAACATTATTAAAAAGTGCTCATCTAATTTGGGTTTAGCTTGGCATGTTTTGTGTATATTTTGCAAGGTGTGGTGGAAGCTGCAAAAAAAAAGAATGGTCTAAAAGTGACTTTCGAGACGATCTGGGCCACTCTTTCGCTCGAGCCCTCCCTGAGGGAGATAATGGCGGCTACACAAGACCTCAGAGGCATGCTGGAGACTAAATTGGACACTCTTGCGATGGATGTCAACCTGCTGTGTGCTGATGTCCGCATTATAGCTGAGAAAGTCACTACTGCTGAATCTCAGATAAATGGGCTACTCTCCAGAACAAAGAGGCTATAAAAACAAGTTGATATACTTACCAAACAGACGCCGCAGTCACAACCCGTCTGGAGGACCAGAAGGGTCATGCCAGACATAACAACATTCACGTGGTGGGGGGTGCCTGAGGGGGCGGAGGGGCAAAGTGTTAATCTCTTCCTGGAGGATCTCATCCTTAAGACACTCTGTCCTAAGAGAATATCCGACTATTTCTCTATAGAGAGGGTGCACAGGGAGCTGCCCGCCCGCCACGCCTGGGTGCCACCCACGTACGATCATAGCTAGGATATTCAACTATAGAGACCAGGATGCAATCCTGCAGGCAGCTCATACCCACTGGGATCTCTATTTCGAGAACACGATTATCCGTTTCTTTCCTGATTTCACCCTCCAGGTGCAACTTATGCGACAGAATTTTGAATCAGTCTAGAGGGCACTCTGAGACCACAACATTAAGTACATGATGCTATACCCGGCCAAGCTCCGCGTGGTGACGGATGGGAAGACACTGCACTTCGTTTCTCTGATGGAGGTATGGAACTGGCTGGAGGAGCGTGACTTGGAGGAGAGGCTGTGATCGCGGGACCAGGCCCGCGGATGGGGGACAGAGATAAACGGCCATGACGGCTCTGCTAGCCCAAAGTCCTGAGGCCCTTTACGGAGTAGAGGACATTACTTTCTATCGCTGTATGGACCTGGTAATGTTATATCGATCTGTGGTATGGGCTAGGTCATGGATCCTGCCTGTTCGGGACGATATTGATGCATGCGAACCTTGTGGGGGGGTTGTGTACCCGTAAAGAACTGCCTCATGCAAAGGGTTACTTGAGCACTGTTATAAACTATGTGCAACAAACCTTGGGGAATGCAATGCCTAGCATCATTATCCCAGACCAGATCACTTTGGTGATGCGATGCACCCTCACTGTTACATGCAACTGTTGGGGTGACAGGCACGTTGGGTGGTGGGTAGTTTTCAACTCCTTATGTAGGGACCCAGGTAGGGGGAAGTTACTGGGGTTGATTTGTTTTGTGTTGTTATTAACATTATTTGCTCATCTATGCAGCTTCTTGCTAGTCAAGGGAATGCAGGCAAGGAGGTTACAGTACGGGCCGGGTTCGGAATCGGGACACGATTTCCTAGTCCTTATTGCCCAGGGCCCTGAACACACCGCACATCTACACTAATGATAGGGAAACCTCAAAGAGAATTGAATATCTGGACATGGAATGTCAACAGCCTGGGGAATAAAATAAAATGTACGTTAGTGCTTCAATATGTGCGGAGACACTCTCCTGATCTCATATTTCTACAAAAAACGCACCTCTGGAGTAATCGCTACATAGCTTTAGATCGATTTGGTTACAAGCTGCTGGCCCATGCAGGTTACTCCACAGGCTTGAGGGGCATGGGCATACTAGTCAAGAAAACATTGACTTTCACCCCACTTCAAACGTGGCATGACACCCAGGGCTGCTATGTGGCAATCTCGGGAACCTGGGAGGGACTTACCCTAAACCTCCTTTCCCTCTACGTACCGCCGAGACTCCACTCCTTAACCCTTCCTAAAGTCAGTTCTCTACTTATGGAAATGCCTGGAGGCACTCTTATACTTGGGAGAGATTTCAATGCTGTCATGGATCCTGGGATAGATAGAATGAGTACTGCACACACCAGGGCAGATGCAGGATTATTGCCGGCCTTTGTGTCGGCAATGGGTTTGGTAGATCTGTGGAGGGCACATAACCCACAATTACAACAATATATGAACTTCTCCTCTGCGCATGTCTCACTCTGCCGACTTGATCATCTTCTCACTCATCACACCCGGGTTGGGGCTTTCAGGGCAGCGACACACTATGCGTGAGACATTAAAGAAAAGCTCATCACAGCCACTGAATTATACTTTCAAGAGAACCTGGGGTCAGTAACATCCACCTGGGATTTATGGTAAGCATTCAAAACAGTTATCCAGGAACAGGCCCAGGCTCTCTAGGAGGGAAAAAGAAGGATATCAAAAAAGATTGTGAGGCTATAAAGAGGGACATAAAGGACATCAAGGCTAGAGTGGCAACGGAGGGGGTGGCAACATATGTCATCAGCTGCATCTTCGTCAACAAGACTTGCGTATCTTGTTTGATAACATGGTGCACTCTCATGCACTGGCAATGCAACGCCGGTTGTATGACGTGGGCGACAAGGCCAACAAACTGCTTGCTTGGCTAGAGAAGAGGGACAGGGATTGCTCGTGGATGCTAGGAGTCCTAGATGGGGAGGGAGTTTTACAGACTACGGGTGAGGTGATAGTTGATGCCTTTGAAACTTATTACGAGGAATTATACACCGCCTCAAGTACCAGGACAGGTTCTGACTTGGAAGAACTACTTCACGATAATCCCCTCCAGACACTAGCGAACGATGTAGTGTGGGCCCTTGAGGCGGACCTGACGGAGGACGAATTGGCACATGCCATCTGGGACCTCCAGTATGGTAGGGTGGTGGGGCCTAACAGTTTGCCCACTGAATTGTTCAAGGGATTGGTAGACAAGCTAGCTAAGCCAATGCTAGATATGTTTCAGACAGCGCTGACCCAGGGCAGCCTTCCAGAAGGCCAGCGTATGGTCACGATCAACGTCTTACACAAAAAAGGGAAAACACTGACCAACTGAGGCTCTTTCAGTCCCAAATCCTTACTGAACGTAGAGGCCAAGGTATTGGCTAAGACCCCGGCAATGCTTTTAAGTAAAGTCATAACTTCCACAGTACATCTGGATCAATCTGGCTTCAAGCCACACTGGAGTACTCGTCTCAACTTGAGAAAACTCTATGGTGGGCTCCACATAACGGGCCAGCCGGGCCCAGACCCAGCGTTGATGAAGGCTCTTAACACCAAAATGGCATTTATCAGCATTGAATGGCCTTATCTTTTCGCCACATTGACAAAGCTGGGCGTTGGAGCGAAACTTTGTGTGTGGGTGAGACGTTTGTACCAGGTCCCTATGGCCAGGGTGCGGGTCAACAGGACGACATCTCACGCCTTTGATTTTCGGAAGGGAACCCGACAGGGGTGCCCTCTCTCGCCCATGATTTTTGCTTTGGCCCATTGAGCCGCTCGCGGATTGGACAGGACCCACTGGTGTGGGGAATCAGAGCCGGCAGTGGCTGGGAAGAACACATCTCCCTGCACGCCGACGCCATCGTACTCTGTTACAAGACCCTATTTCTCAGTAGCTAGAATATTGAACATCTTTGATCTCTTTGGCAGTTACTCTGGCTACCGTATCAACTGACCCAAATCTACCATCTTTCCCTTGTCGGGGCCGTCGCCACGGCTCCCTGCAGAGTGCACAGCACCGGTAGTTACTGAGAGCTTCCGGTGCCTCAGGATCTATGTCACCCGAGACCCGCACATATTTATTCTAAGGAATTTGGTTCCCCAACTGGAGAGACTCCATAATGATATGGCACATTGCCGTACTCTGCCATTTGTCCCTAATGGGCAGGGCTGCGCTCTACAAAATGCTGGCCCTCCCACGCTTTATATATGTGCTTCAAAATACACCCTATCAGATTCCAGTGGAGTTCTTCAGTAAAATAGATCATGAGCTTCGTCTGCTCCAACGAAACGGCGATGCCCCATGCATCGCGTTAGGCAAATTGCAGAGAGGAATAGACGATGTGGGGTTTGCAATCCCAGATGTCAGGAAGTACTGCTGGGCCTCACAGATGTTGGTGGTCAATGAGTGGATCTTATCCGATAGACAGGAACCGTCTTATTGGGTTCACAGAGATGCAATAGGGGGAGGCAGGCATGAAGCTATCCTCTACTGTAAAAGAATCGAGAAAAAATTGCCATCACGTATAGGGACAGTGGTCCAGATTTGGAGGGAGGCCTTGGGCAGTCTGGGTTGGAAGGACAGGCTCATAGCTCTGACTCATTTGTGGCATAGTGATCTGCTTCGCGAGGTGGGCGCCCTGGCAGGCTTTACTTGGTGGGCACTATGAGGCTTTGAACATTTGGGGGATGTGTGGAGAGATCAGTCTCTGATAAAGTTTGATGTCCTTCGTCAGGAGTACAAGATGGCAGAGCCTGAGAACTATCGGTATCTCCAGCTGGGGCATGTGCTGCGGGTACACGTTCTTGAGGGCGAAGATTTACCTGATGCTTTGCCATTAGAGGACCGTTTGCTAACTGAACCTATACCCAAAATAGGGATTTCTACTGTCTACCGGAAGATAATTAATAATTCCCCTGACCTGTTGGGTGCCCTGAGACACGCCTGGACTGATGATCTGGGTGGCAGTGAAGATGATGACTGGATTGAGGCTCTTCAGGGTCCACGTGAAATAGCTATTCGAGCCCGGTTCAGGTTGGTTCACTCAAGATCCTGAACATATTATTCACGGACCCTTTTACATAAAATTGGAAGGTTCAACACACCATTGTGCATTAGAGGCTGCGACCAGGAGGGTACCTTCTTTCATATCCTGTGAGACTGCCTAGTGATTCTGGGATTCTGGCGTCAGATAGTTGAGGTGATGTCCTGGGTCACGTCCATACTGGTACCCCTTAATGCTAAATGGGTATTACAAATGGTGGAAGGTGAGGAAGACTGGCCTAGATATCAGAAAATATGGCTGGCGATGACAGCCGAAGTTTCAAAACGCAATATTGCAAGGAAGTGGGGCGTGAACACTCCCCGAGTATCACAGACTGGAATCTGACCTTGATTGGTGTCAGAGGGGGAAGGAGGTGATATATCAGTCGTGGCTTCCCCAGGAAATGGGAAAAAGGTGTGGGGGGCCTGGAGAGAATTCAGGGGTGTTGGGGGGGCGGCAGTGGGGGGCCTGTTTGGAGGATGGATCTGGGGCGGTGTAATTTCGATTTTCTCATGTATACTACTACAATTATTTCATGCACTTTTCTATACCGCGATAGTGTCAATGATGTTTTGATTCCAGTGATAATTGTTCAAACAATGTGTTTCTTAGTGACATTTCACATTTTGTACACAGCTGCACTTCTATTTGTAATGCACTGTATGATGGGCATTATCTTATTAAACACTTATAATTTTTATAAACTATGCTTGCAGTAAATATGCCAGCTTCAACAATATCAGTGACACAACTCAAAATCATCTTTGCGAGTACGAGCCTCACTTAAACTCACTTGAGTGCAATTCTGTTTCTTTTTTCTAGAGGTGGGCAAGCCAGCAAATTATTAGGGAGAGTCGAGCCTTGGGACAAACTTGGCTGTAAGTACCTGATTACGAACTAAGCCAGCGAGATATTTGGCATGTAAACTGTGCACCAAACTTCATGTAAATACAGAATAAATAGGTTTCACAATTCAAAAAAAAATTGTGACTTTCCTCCTGTTAAATCCCATATAAAACTAACAGAAGCTTTTCCATTAGCAATTGAAAAGGGATTTTTTTGTAGGGCTCTAATTGAGCCCACCTGTGACTCAAGCTCTCAAAGATAGAGATATGTGAACTTTGGTTCACAGACCAGCCACTAATCCACGTTTAAAGAAATGCTCAAATCTGATTGCTCAAGGAAGCCTTTTCTCTTGTCATCTATTTTGGGTCTGTGGACCCGAAACAATCTGATTGCCTAGCTGGATACAACTTGAAGAAAACTGTTGTGGCTACAGTCATAAACCCTTTTAGAAATTGGGTTGTTGGTTCATTAGGGTATGAGCCTAAGTCAAGCAATAACCACAATCCTTGTCAGGTTAAGAAGCAGGCAACCCCTAAATTAACCTATGCTCACCCTCTGGTAGATTGGCACAGAGCAGTCAGTCTTAACTTTAGAGGCAATGTGTAAAGTATTTATGCCACACTTCAATCAGTTAAACAGTGAAAACAGCACATGAAAAGATTCCACACCAGTTTAGAAAAATAGAGAATATTTTAATAGATAAACAAAACTAAAATGACTAAAACAATAAGTAGAACTCGAGGTATGAATTTTTAAAGAATAAAGTGGAAAATAATGCCAAAAAACACTAAGCGACAACAAGATATCTGGTCGCACTGGACCGGGCCAAAGTCACAAATTCAGGCCAACCCCGATGGAGCCCAGGCCGGATACAGGGACCAGGCTACGCCTGCTGATTAAGAGTACCTTAGTCCGTGCTGCGTCGACGTTGATGATTCTGTCGACGGAGAGGCTACGGAGCGCAGAGGGGGCGGTGTGCTGATGTCGATCCACGCATTTGGCATTGATCCACTGGTCCTGGCGGCACAACAGCAATAATGTGTCAGCTATGATGCGATGCAGAGTTTCAGCTTCGACGTCAATGCTGATGAAGTTTTTAACACGTGGTCCACAACTGTTTAGAAAATTGAATAATGTTCGCATATTGGAAGGAAATAAATAAATGAAGGAGCAAAATTTAAACTTTCAAAACGGGTTGTAAATGTGAAGGAACTTGAAACTGTACATTAAAAATTGCCTTGGTAACCTTAGTATGATTCATGAATGCAGCGCAAGTACAGAAAACCGAATATAGCATGGACAATGGATGACCTCCATTGAAGTGTCAACAAAAAGAAAGTATGCATTAGAAGCAAACAAGAAGCATCATATCGCTTTGCCTTTTAGAATTAAGTCTAACCTTCCCATTACAGTTAAAATTTCGATTTTTCTGCATTTGTGAATTAACTCAGATATATACAAATTTCTGTATTTGTTTTTTTGTATACTTGTTTCTGTATTTTTGTGTAATGTTTTGAGGTTTAAATTGGAGAAATTGTTTAGGCCATGGTCCCTGGCTTTCAGTTATGGTTCAGTGGGGTCCCCGGATTCCAGTAATGATTTACTCGGGGTCCACGGAACTCTAAAGGTTAAGAGCCACAGCCACTGCTGTAGTATACGACGTGAGGTCAGCATTAACTACTGCTCAGATCTGCAAAGCCACCAGAGCTAACCAATGTTTTCTGGTTCCCCTTTTCAAATCAACAGGTATCCGGAAAAATCCATCAAAATATTTTGTGCCAAGAACTGTCATGATCGGAGGAAAGGTAGGGTATATAATCAGTCTTTCTTCTGTCTTAATTGTGTAATGTTTGCAGTATTAAAGGACTCAACAATTGATGGGAGGTCTTTGCAAGTCTCCTGAGATGCTTTGTCTAAGAACTAAAGCCTTGCCAGGCTATCTGCCCTTGAAGGTGCCCATGGACACTAACTAGCACCTTCAGATGGAGTAACCTTTCAACAGAAACGGGTGGCTTTAGCTACCCTTTCTTCATGCAGAGAAATTCATCTTTCTTCTTGAAGAGATATTCATCTTTGTTGGCAAATGGATTGTACGTTTTGCTGAATGGAATACCTTGCATCAGCGGAGGGCAGTAGTGCTCCTTGCCTACAGCTGCTAAGTGAAAGTCACCTTCCCTTCTATTCACACCCCCAGACTCTGGGTTTGTATGTCACAAGAGAAAGTTATTCTGCTCTCCCAAGGGCACATTAGTGGCCGTATTACACTAAGTGCCTCGGGGGCTCAAGGGCATTTGCGCCCGCTTTGCATTTCCCCGGGGCACTTTGGTATTACAGAAGGGGCCACAGATGCTTGTGCGGCCCCTCCTGTAATACTGAAAGTGCTGGCTCACATACAGCACCAGCGCTTTCTTAAGAGGTCGTTCCCTAATTTACATGGGTGCGTGCCCCATTCAGATGAGGGAATCCCTTTGCCTCTGCACCCGCGCCATATTACAGACACAGGCACAGAGGAAAAGAAGATCTCAGGAGGCGCACTGACAGTGCGTCACCTAAAAGGTGGCGCACTGTCAACGTGCCCACTGATGGCAGCCCTCTGGAGGGCGGAAATTGGATCCTATGGACCCCCTAGACATTCCCTTGCAGGTGGGTACAGTCACTGACTGCACCCATCTGCATGGGGATCTCTAATCCCCTTTAAATGAGCAGGTGGGTTGCTGCCTGCACAGTGAAGCACGGCGCGGCTTCTTCAAAGCCGCTCCGTATTTCACTTGAATGCGCTGCCCCCAGTGCAGTACGAGTTTGCGGCGCCCCTGGTGGCAGCGCATTCTATGTAATAGGGCGCACTTTCTCTGTTTGCACCTGGCGCACCTGTTTTAAGGTGCGCCAGGGCGCAAACAGGTAAATTGCACCCTATACATAATAGGTCCCCAGGTAGGCACGTTCAAGATGCTTGTATATTGCTCTAGCTTTTAATAACCTTCTAGATCAGCGATGTACAATGTCGGTCCAGGAGGGTCAGATACATGCCACATTTACAGGAAATTCACATGGGGGGGCAGTATTACATAAAGTGCCCCGGGTGTGCAATGGGCATTTGCGCCCACTTTGTTCCCCCCCGGGGCACTTTGGTATTGCAGAAGGGGCCGCAGACGCTTATGCTGCCCCTTCAGTGATACCAATAGCGCTGGCACACATAAAGCACCAGCGCTAGCTTCAGGGGGCGTTCCCTCATTTGCATGGGGACGTGCCCCATGCAAATGAGGGAATCCCTTTGCCTCTGCGTCGGCGCCATATTACCGATATGGGCGCAGAGGCAAAGAAGCCCTCAGGAGGTGCACTAACAGTGCACCACCTAAAAGGTGGCGCACTATCAGTGCGCCTCCTGAGAGCAGCCCTCTGTAGTGAGTATAGGGGGTCCTATAGATCCCCGGATATCCCCTTGCAGGCGGGTGCAGTCACTGACTGCACCCTCCTGCAAGGGGCTCTCTATTCCCCTTTAAAAGTGCAGGCGGGTTGCCACCTGCACAGTGAAACACGGAGCGGCTTCAAAGCAGCCGCTCCGTATTTCACATGAATGCGCTGCCCACATGGCAGCACAAGTTCGTGGTTGCCCTGGGGGCAGCGCATTCCCCATAAAGCTGTGCATTTACCTTCATTGCGCCGTGCGCACCTTTTTAAAGGTTCACCATTCGCAATGAAGGAAAATGTGCCGCATGTGTAATACGGCCTGGGAACCTTTTACATATAATTCATCTAACTAGAAGCTTTTCACATGATAATTATCATACAAAACTTGTATGAATCTAGCCCTTCTGAACCTATGTCGGACACATATTTATTAGAACACATTTTCTCTGCGAGTGAACAAAGGGGTCATAATATTAATTTGCACCAAGCAAAGATGGATCAAATTAATTATGCTCTGTGTTTGCTTTCAGTCTCATCAGGAGCTAATTTTGTTTCAAATCAAGTCCCGTTTTTTGACGTTTGTAAAATTGAGCAAGCAGAGGTTGCCACATACATTATTACTTTAGGAGTTAAAAATAGTTTAGGATAACTTTGTTAAATTTGTGATTCATTGCAAAACTGCATGTAATTTGGTGAGCACCAAAACCTATTTCCACACCCTGAGTTAATACGCAAGCAGCAAAAAGTTTCTACAAGAACTGCTGCTGTTCTTTGACCAAGTGTAAAAGATTATGTACGTTCAGGGCAACTGGAATTGTGCGACAGTGGAGGACCGAATTATGTGGTAAACCTGACTTAATTATGCAGACAAGGCAAATTATGTAGCGTTCTACGGCACATTTTGAGGCAGTGCCATTTCACTATTTTTTCAATTGAACACATTGGTGTTGTTTGGGCAAACGTTTCACTTTATTGGTAATGATTTGAGCCCTGAATACGTCTATCAGCGTGTAAAAGGTGAGCTATTACCCGTTGCAAAGGGTCTGCCCTGCACAGGAGCATATGTGGCCCTTTTTTACGAACTTTTGATTAGTTTGGGCTAGATGCATTTGTTTTGTTGAAATCTTCAAACTATGCATCCGATGGCGGATTATGAGTCAAGTGTGGTCAATCTAGCCTCATGTGGTAAACACCACACCCTCAGAATTGCATAGTTCTAGTCGTCTTGCATAAGGTCTCCCATAAAGGTGCTAAATGAGGAAGTGCATAAGACCAATCTTTCCATCAGAAACTGGCTAGTGAGCAGGCCCGTCAGTAGGGGAGTGGGCAAAGGGGTCATTCCCCAGACCCTGTGCTTTTTGAGTGGTCCCACACTTGTGCTGCAACATTTATTTACAGATTTAAACCCATAGTTACCAGTTGTATTAATGTCGAGGCAGCTAACACAGCTAACTTCTCTAGATGGTCACAGATGTTGATTTGCTGTTTTCTCTTTCCCTATAGGGCACATTTTTAAAGTTTGAAACAGCTTCTCCTCCTGTAAAGGGCCCTGCTTCAGTATGATGGCCACAGGAACTTCTGATATGGCTACCTATGAGTTCATAAAGTAAACGAAGACCTGTTCAGACATCCAAGCCCCTCTGACAACATTAACCATTAGGATCTAGAGAGGCTGGGGAGGCTTCTAGCCGGGTTGATTAAAAGGAAATCCCTCCATGTAATTGTTGAGGTGTTCAAAAATAAATTGGACCTGATTCTCACAGCCTTGAAGCCAGAAATTTGCTAAATTTGGATTACTGGTCGAACGCGCCCTTTCTGATGCCTTCCCGGTCCTGCGTGGCACTTGGCAGGGCTGCCTGCTATCCCCCCTTCTATTTTTAATGCAGGACCGCCACCTACACCGCGGACTACAGCTCACTCATGGGCCTGTACTACTCTTCCTATATGCAGATGACATTCTGCTCTTTATCAGGAACCCCCACCTTCATCTCCCCCCACTATTGCAGCAGATTGCACGGTTTGGGAATCTTTCCGGCCTTTGCATAAACAGGGCAAAATCAGAACTTTTTCCGCTGACAGATATAATCCACCAGCCACCTGCGGAATTTCCCCTCAAATGGCCTACAGATGGCACAAAACATCTAGGTATCCATCTCCACAGAGACCAGGTCCTGCAACGCAACTACGGCCCAGCAATGGCAGATCTTAACGCACAGGTAGATCGCTGGGTCCGGTTACCCCTCTCCATGGCGGGGCATGTAGCCATCCTTAAGATCGTGTTTATCTCTTCTACAACATCCCCATTCCCTTTCCACAATCCTTCTTCCGTACTGTCCTCTGAGTCCTCATTCGGCTGGTTTGGGCTGGTGTGCGCCCCCGTGCCCGGTGGGACACGCTCACGCTTCCTTATGAGCATGGAGGTCTTGGGGTTCCCGATCTTTGCTTCTACTATTTAGCTGCCCAGTGCCATTACACGCATCGCTGGTATCACCCAGATACCCGCATCCTATACCTGCGTCCAGAACGAGCTCTATTGGATGGACTCCTCCACTCACAGATATTACCTGAAGGCATGCCACTAGACACTAGAGACATCCAGACGGTGTCCACCACGTGCTGGGCATGGCGCCAGTTACGACGGATGCTGGGTGGTGGTCTTCTCTATTCTAGTGCCCTGCCACTTCATGACAACCCATGGCTCCAGCTCACTCGGGAAAAGATAGTCCAGGGCACCCTGCAATGACATAATCTCCGCATCATGGGGGATCTGTTCCCGTATGGTCATATCACGCCTCTGGTTGAGGGCCCGTGGGCTGAGGGCGTCTCGTACATGGACCTTTTTGTTCTCCGGAACACGCTGAGATCGCTCATACCCTCCTATCCACTACCCCCCCACCCCGAGGATTTCCCACCCTTAGCGCTGGCAATTTAGAATACAGGGGGAGACCTTATGAACTCCCGACTGTACCGAGCATGTATTGCTCTGAAACCAGACACCACTACACGGGTGCAGGACACCTGGGCGACAGGACTGGGGATAACAATTACAAACAAGATGTGGGCGTATTGTTGCACACAAACTCAGCGTGTCTCTATTAGCCATCGGCATAAACATTTTTATTTTAAATTCCTACACCACTACCTCTCGCCACTTGACATTGCCGCATTTGACTACACAAGATCTGATAGATGCTTGAAGTGTCAGGCCCCAGGGGCAGACTTGGCACACCTCACCTGGACATGCCCAGTAGTGACCACATACTGGCTAGCAGTGTTCGAACATATCTCCTCCATGATTGGCACTGAACTAGTGCTCGATCCCCTAGTTGCGCTTCTAGGTTACACTCAGAATGTACCCCGCTCCACCCGTCACCTAACCTTCTTGGCATTGCTTTTGGGTAAGCGGGAAATAGCACTACACTGGGGAAGCGCCCGCCTACCCACCCCCTCAGACTGGCTCGGAGCATGAGCCGATGTGAAAAAGTGGGCGAAGACTATTCCCGCCTCCAACCCCTTACCTCACGCCCAAAGGATATTTGGCTACCTTTTCGCACATATCTTCAGTCCACTGAACAAGACACCACCAAGTGATACCCCTTCCCACCATATACGCCGGGCGTCTTTGCATTTTTTGGGTCATGTCAATCTATGTTCCTTGAATTTTTTAGGGTCATGACAGTTGCTTATACCAGTGATGACTAATCGATATGGAAATGATGTTTACCTAACATGCCTTGGCGATGTGCTCATGTCTATTTTTTCTTTCCATTCTTGGATGATATGCAAATGTCTTCTATTTGTTGTTAATCTGAGAATCTAATAAAGACAATTTAAAAAAAATAATTTGGATTACTGGTACATTTGAAGCAAATTTGCCACATTTGCAAAGGACTCGAGGAGCACTCTAGGAACTTAAGACAGTCGTAGCGTTCCTTGAGTGCGTGGATGTGCAGCATTTATGCATGCAGACTTACCACTGGTTGGCAAATTCTGCAAACAAAATGACGACACAAATGCGCATTTGCATATTTACCTTTTGGTTTTTGTTTATCAGCTGAGAAAATTGATTTCCATGAAAAGAAACCTCTTCCTCATCCACCCCCATATAAACTACAGTGGTTGTTTCCTCCCCATTCCCAACCTGAAAACACACATGCTTTTTCTTTGACAGAAGTGTGTTTAAATAAGTTCTCAACAATGCTTAATTTGTACAAAAAAAAGAAAATACAAAGCAGCTGCCCGAAGTTTTTCTTCGAAGTCCACCGCCAGGGCTGTCACATTCAAGGTTTGCTAAATACTGAGGCTGCTAGTCTTGATTCCTCCTCATGACTCTTGTCCGCCACCCTACTTTTCCTGTTTCTATCTCACTTTTATAGATTCTTTTTTCATGCCTTCTTTTCCCTGTTCACTGGTTTAATACCGTTCTCTTCCTCCTTCCTTTTCTGTCATTCTCTCTGTCTCTGTGGGTCAAAGTCTAATGATAAAAAATAAGTCTTGATCCCCCAAGATGAACACCGATGCTCATGAATGGTAACCATCAGCACAAATTAAGCAATGTTGACCTGGGCAAGAAACTAAATAAAAACGGTGTGTTAATATACACAGAGTTTCGAGTTTGTGGATGTTCATCTAACTTTTCAGGTGAGCCCACACAGAAATTTTCACGCAGCTGCGCCCAGCCCTGATCCCCTAGGCAGGCTTGGGTGGGCGTGTTGGGTTCCTCGCAGGAAAAGTGCAGGGAGCTGTGGCAGGCCACCGTGCTCCTCTTGTGTGCTTACCTCACGGCAGCTGGCCCGCCGGTTTCGTCCTCTCTGTCTTCACTCTGACCCTGGGGGGCTTGCTTCCAGCCAAGAGATACCTCGCAAACCTTCATTTTCCCAGCATTTCCTCCTCCCAGAGTCCCTAGTGTGGATACTCGGCATGCTTACTTGCCCCATCCAAGATTGCAGCAGCCAATAGTAATTCTTCTAGTCCTTCCCAATCCATCATGCCTCTCCGATTCATGATGTAATTTCCTGGGGTTTAGGCATTTAAGGAGGTCAAGACTGCCTTGCCCTTGCATTGCAATGCTTCATCAGTCCTGTCGAGAGTTCTTTGCTTCCTAACGAATTCCTGAGTTCTGGTTCCAGTTTCTGCTGTTACTTCCTTGGGTTCTGTTAGTTCTTGTTCCACTTTTGGCGCAGCCTTCTCCTGGATCCCAGTTCTTCGCTCCAGTTAACCACAGTCACCTAGAGGTTTTGTGCCAACTTGTTTTTTTCCTCCAACAGCGACCTTTTCTGGAAGGCACTATCTGCTTGAGCACTTCCTAGTGTCAGGGGCATTGTGACTAACGTAAGGGGTCGCTCATATCTTTGGCAGACCAAGACCGTGTAGACCTCGGCTTCCCAGTCACATAGTTCTCAAAGGTCCTCAACTAGGCGTACGTCTCCTAAATCTGACATTGCAATCAAAGCCGATAACAAGAAAAACAAAATAGAAGAGATTTGAGATACAAGTGGCCTGGGAATGCTAATTATCTAGTACCTCAGTAGCTCCATATGAGTGTTTGCCGTAGATTTCTAGTAGACTAGATTGTAAATTTACTCTGTGGTGAGCCTCATGGAAAGTAGCGAAACTTACTAGTCATTTAGTAGACAGTGATTTTGTCATGTGACCTTTGCACTCTTGCTATGGCTGGCTGCTGAGTCCGGCATCAATCATATAAACTTTGGGCTGGATTTTGTGGTGGCCGGTAACTACAGCACAATGTACCAGGCCTGGTGGTATCAATTCTGTTCGGTTATTTAATTCCATTATTTAAATCCATAGCTAGCATTGAGTGTCATACCTTCCCAGCTTCCTGGTTAAAATAAAATACTTAGGCTGGCGTAGATTACAGGACTGTGAAAAAACCAAAATTGCTATGAGGTCACCTGTATGGGATGTCAAAAAGGAGCAGCAACTGCTCCCTCTCACTTGCCTTTTCATACCCCAGGCTCTACCATTTCTACAAACTCCTCTCAGGGATCATAAACTTAGCGGAAGGCACAGAACTTAATTTGGGCATTCTAACTCTCCTCATTAATTAGAAAGCTGTTGAGTAGCGCGACAAAGGGTTAACATATTGATGTTATCGTCTGCCATTGGGTGTGTGATGTGACTTCCGATACCTCTGGCATTTTGACAAATCAAAGTCCATAATTAGCTGTCGTTTTCAGATTGACTATCAAAGTAATATGTTTGGTTTTTCTCACCTGGAGGAGCTCAGGAACTCCATGAAACCCAACATCGACTTCTATTTTTTCTACTCAACATTCTGGTAGATTTTTAAATTGCATTCTAAAATTTTAAAATTCCATCTTTGGAGCACACCGATCTCTATAATAGGTTTTCAGTGTTCCCAAATGTAGCCACTCCCCTCCCTTGGGCTATCGCCCGTGTCATTATGATGAGACTTTCCGTATCAAAAGGACAGCTGCAGATTGTCTTCAAGCAGTAGAAAATTAACCAAGCCCCATACCCTCCCACCCGGGTACAATTCCTACGTCATGCTTCAAAAGTCACCATAAGTTACCACGTCTGCTCTGAATTTCCCATTATTTTCACTATAGCTCCTCAGCTCCCACCCCTGCAGGTCCAATAACTGGAGTGCTCTCTCATTGGAAAGTCTGTTATTTGGCCAAATGAAAAATCAGAAGCCTCAATAATTTAACAAATTGCTTATATTTTTAGGTCTCGCCTACGCAGCGCGCATGCGCTGCATAGGAGAGACCTTTAGCGATCGGCACAGCTTTCGGGGCAAAAACGTGCACGCGTTGCATTGCTTGCAATGGCAACGCGTGCACGTCTGGCGATTCCCTTGCGGGAGCGCGCGGCACCATATGGTGGCGCCATATGGTCGCAATCATCGCGCCTTGCTGGTGCTTGTGCTGTGCTGGTTTTACTCTCCCATACTTTACACTTCTCTCTGTCTCTCGCTCTGTACACGTGTCCCCCTTTCTCTCCGTTTTCTGCTCACTCTGCCATCTCTCTCGGATGCATATTGCATTTCCATTAGTAGTATATTTACAGCACGCGCTGCTTGCGTGCTTTCGTTGGCTTCACGGCGCTGGAAGTCTTGACGGGGGGAATGTCTGCAGGGTGGCTCCCAAGGGTCGCCAGTATCCATGTTATTAATCAGCCACAACCTCTTTTCTCACTTGTGAGTGAGTTTGAAAAGTTCCGTTTTCGCCTGTTTTCTGCAGCGCCTGTAGTTTTAGTCTATACTGTTATTTGTGCAGTCTGATACAGCGCGCATTTTATCCACAGGTACTAGAGCGCTATATCATTTGCATCATCTCGTTCATTCCACCCATCCACCCACCCACCACACGTCGAGCTTCTTGTTGGCGCTTTACAAAACAAACAGATTGAGTTCCTAAACTGTCGCACCCTCGCTCTCTTCCATCGCTCTCGCTCTCATGTCATCGCTGCTTCCACCCTCCGACACTAAGGCACAACATAAACGCAGTGTTTCCCTTATTAGAGAGGCCCCCAACACAAATGCTGTGTCGTAACGCGATGAACTCGGCACACATGGAGTGAGCCGATTTGTCAACAATCCCGCTGTGAACCTTGCCTCAGTTTCTGTCCACTTTCTTTCTTCCATTTTCCGCTTCCTGCCTCCGCCTCTCAGCATCAAAACTGTACCATGGTGTCCTCATACTTGTACCAAACTGCCTCTCTGCAAGCCGGCAGATGCTTTTCGTTGGGGGAGCCCTGCCATGTCCAAAACACGAGCCAGGTAAGTAAAGCTTATAAAAAGGCAAAGTTAAGCAGGTCCGATACTAAGTCCAGAAGAACAGTGTTCATTAGCATGGGGGTTAATGAGGCTAAGTTAAATGTTAGTTAGGACGTAATAAGAAGGAGGCTCTTTGGAAGCAATGTTGCGATAATCTCATAAGGTTGAGATTGTAAGCACCTACTTTTGCGTATTTCGTGAACCACAGCATTTTTCACAAAAAAGTGCAACGTATAACATAGAGCATTCCATGAAAAACATGTGATGACTACTTTTGAACCATTGCAAATTCGGAGACTGGGCGTTCCACAGACTAACTTGTTTCCTTAGAGCCGTGCCTCTTAATGGACTTTGTGGGTGTAAAGACGTTTGTGGGCTCTGATTGACTTGTTAATTTCTGTCTTTAAGTTCATACTGCCGATGGCATGCATCACAGTGCTCCCTTGTCAACTCTTCTCATGACTGCCATTGGTGCTATCTTCTCACACAAATGGCTAGTGCAAGCTTTTCATACATGTATGCCCTGTCTGCCATCTTCTCACACAACTCACTAGTGACATTGGTCACCAGCGGTTCATAGTGTCTGCTTCACCACTATACAACCACCCCATGTCTTTACATTGCACACCCAGGCCCACTCTCCACACGTCACAACTCAGTGTCACCTTCTTGTGTTAAACACCTGAGAAAGGCTTGTGCTGCTTCCTCTAGGTGGTGCTCCTTTCTACTGACAGTGCAGCAGTTGCAGTTACATCAAGGCTTAGGGGGCTAAGGGCTTTACTCAGGGCACAAGTCCTAAACAAGCATTTGCAATGTAATAGATCTTGCATTGCTGAAAGTTTGAGCTATTGGTATTGCTAATAATAATGCAACGCCAATAGTGCAAACTTTGAGTAATGCAAGAGCTATTGCTTTTGCTTCAAAAGTAAATAAATAGAAAAATACATGTTTTTGTATTTTTTTTACTTATGATGTTTGAAGCTAAACCGGGAGTGCTGCAATTGCTTTGCATTGCAATAGCTCTCGCATTACTGAAAGTTTGAGATATTGGAGTTGCATTATTATTAGCAATGCCAATAGCTCAAACTTTCAGCAATGCAAGAACTATTGCATTACAAATGAACGAACATAATAGGAGCGTCAGCTTGTAAAGTGGATTATAACATCAGCACTTGGAGGTATCTCAGACGTCAATGGGCCGGCCATCTGTGAGCTCTGTGTGTTTTCATGCGAGAGACATAGAATGCGTGTGCTCTGTGTGTGAAGGGGGCGGGGGCGGCACCATGTGCTGTCTCTCTGGGAGCAATGTGTCTGTGGCAATCGCGTGCGAGGGACTGTGCGCTGCAGGAGGGTCAACCAGAGGTGTGAGTCTGTTTGATGTGTAGATGAGTTTATGGCTTGTGTGAGGAAACAGCTTGTGCTTTGCATAGGAACGTTTTTTGTGTGGTGAGCCTGCGCGCTGTGCTGCAGAGTGGCACTGTGACAACTTGACCAGTCCTGGAGTTTTAGACAATTGCATGTTGTATTCCTGGAGTTGTAGTTTATTTTTCAGTATTTCAAGTACGTGTTCTAAAATCCCAACATACAGTTTTGTGAGATATAAAAATAAGCATTGGCAGTCTGGCGTTAATGTACTAATGTATACAAATACAAGAATGCAAAATTGCGCTTTTCACGCATTACAAAAACTTAAATTTGGAACATTAAAGCCAGGCCTATTGGGTTTACCAAGACAGGGATAAAGTAGAACAAGCATTGGCATAACCAATAGGTCTCGCCTTTGGGACCTTATAAGTGTTTAGCCATGCAACAGTTGATGTTGTTGCACCACGGATATTGTGCTGGATAACTAAACACTTATAAGGTCCCAAAGGCGAGACCTATTGGCTATGCCAATGCTTGTTTGATGTAGGTTGTGGGTCCCAATCCCAATCCATGCTTGTAAAGCGCAAACATATCACCCCTTCAATCAATCAATCAATCAGGGAATTGTAAGCGCGCTACTCACCCGTGAGGGTCTCAAGGCGGTGAGGGGGGGTCCGCAGATCTGTTTAGCCGAAGAGCCAGGTCTTGAGGGTCTTCCTGAAGGTGTTCAGGGAGGGGGCGCGTCTGATGTCTGCCGGTAGCTCGTTCCAGGTCTTGGCTGCAATGTGAGATAAGGATCTTCCGCCTGCTCTGGCTCTGTGGATGCGCGGGGTTTCGGCCAGTGCAAGGTTGGAAGATCGGAGGTTTCTTTTGGGTACGTGGAAGTTGATTCTGTCGTTGAGGTATTTGGGTCCGTTGTTGTGTAGGTATTTGTAGGCGTGAGTGAGGATTTTGAAAGTGACTCTTTTCTCCATGGGGAGCCAGTGGAGACTTCGTACGTGTTGGCTGATGTGTTCGTGTCAGGGGATGCCGAGGACGAGTCTGGCGGCTGTGTTCTGTATTGTCTGGAGTTTGCGGAGTAGGGACTTGTTGATGCCGGCGTAGAGTGCGTTTCCATAGTCCAGTCTGCTGGTGATGAGTGCGTGGGTGACTGTCTTCCTTGACTCAGGGGGGATCCACTTGAAGGTCTTGCGGAGGATGTGGAGGGTGTTGAAGCAGCTGGAGGTGACGGCGTTGACCTGTCGGTTCATGGAGAGTGATGAGTCGAGTACGATGCCGAGGTTCTTGGCGTGGTCTGAGGGGGTAGGTGGGCTTCCGAGGGCGGTCGGCCACCAGGTGCTGTCTTATGCAGAAGGGGTGGTACCGAGGACTTCTGTCTTCTCGGCGTTGAGCTTCAGGCAGCTGTTGGTCATCCAGACTGTGACGTCTTGCATTCCTTTCTGGAAGTTGAGTTTGGCAGTGGTGGGGTCTTTGGTGAGGGAGAGGATGAGCTGGGTGTCGTCGGTGTAGGATATGATGTTGAGGCCGTGTTGTCGGACGATGGCTGCGAGGGGGGCCATGTAGATGAAGAGGGTGGGGCTCAGTGATGAACCCTGTGGGACTCCACAGGTGATTTTCGTGGGGTCGGAGAGGAAGGGTGGGAGTCTGATCCTTTGGCTTCTTCCGGTGACGAATGATCGGATCCAGTCCAGGGCTGTTCCTTGTATGCCTGTGTCATGTAGTCTGGCGACTAGTGTGCGGTGGGAGACTGTGTCGAAGGCCGCTGATAGGTCGAGTAGGATGAGGGCTGCGGAGTGGCCTTGGTCCAGGAGGGTGCGGATGTCGTCTGTGGCGGCGAGTAGGGCGGTCTCTGTGCTGTGGTTGCTTCGGAATCCGGATTGGGACGGGTCGAGGACGGCGTTCTCTTCAATGAATCGTGTCAGTTTCCTGTTGACTGTTTTCTCTGCAACTTTGGCAGCGAAGGGGAGGAGCGAGATGGGCCGATAGTTCTTGAGGTCGGTGGGGTCAGCTGTGGGCTTCTTGAGCAGGGGTCTGACTTCTGCGCGCTTCCAGTCGTCTGGGAAGGTGCCTGTTTTGAAGGTGGTGTTGATGGTGCGTTGTAGTTTGGGTGCGATGGCAGCCGCGGCTCTGTGGTAGATGTGAGGGGGCAGGGGTCGGTGGGGGCCCCCGAGTGGATGCTTTTCATGGTCGAGGCGGTGTCTTCGGCCATGATCAGTGTCCAGTTGGAGATGGTGGGCTGGCTGGTGTTTCTAGGGGGCGGGGGGCCGTCTGTGATGCCTGGTGGATGGTCGATGAAGTTGTCGTAGAGGTTTTTGATCTTGAGGTGGAAATAGGTTCCAAGCTTGTCGCAGAGGTCTTGGGATGGGGTGATGTCTGTGGCTTCGCTGCGTGGGTTGGTGAATTCTTGAATGACACTGAAAAGTTCCTTGGAGTTGGCCAGGATTTTGTTGTGGATGAAGTTCCTCTTGGTGGCTGATCTGGTTGTGGTAGTCCGTCATGGCGTCCTTGTAGGTGGTGTGGTTTTCGGTTGTCTTGGTGTTTCTCCAGTTCTTCTCCAGGCGTCTGCAGGTGCATCTGGCTTCTTGGAGAGCGGTGGTGAACCAGGCGGCTTTCCTGGGGCGTTGTCTGTCAGGGTTGCGTAGCGGGGCGAGCTCGTCTGCGCAGTTGGAGATCCAGGTGTGGAGTTCTCTGGCTGCGTCGTTTGCGTCGGATGCCCAGGTGTGGTTGTCTCGGGTGAGGGTGGAGTTAAGTTGCTCGTCGGTAACCTTGCTCCAGTTCCATCGTGGTGGGCGTGGGGCTGGTTTGGGTGCCTTGGGTTTGTTGATGATGAAGTGTACACAGTGGTGGTCGGTCCATGGCGGCTGCATTGTGTGGCTGAATTGGACGCTGTTTCCTGCCGCGAAGATGGGGTCGAGGGTGTGTCCTGCTCTGTGGGTCGGTGTGTTGACGAGTTGTTTAAGTCCGATGCTGGCGAGGTTGTCACGAAGGATAGTGGAGTTGGGGTCGCTGGGGTTGTCGAGGTGGAAGTTCAGGTCTCCAATGAGTATGTAGTTTGTTGAGGCGATGGCGTGGGGTGCGATGAAGTCGGTGATGGTGGTGGCAAAGGGTGTTCGGGGGCCGGGGGGTCTGTAGACGAGGGTTCCTCTGAGTGTGGCTTTGGGGGTGGTCTGGATCTGGAAGTGCAGGTGTTCGGCAGAGGGGAAGGTTTCGCTGGAGGTGGTGAGGCGGAGGGTGCTCTTGTGGGCGATGGCGAGGCCCCCTCCTGGGTGGTTGGGGCGGTCTTTCCTCTGGATCTTGTATCCGTCTGGGATGGCGTGCTGATGTCGGGGGCAGAGGATGCGTTGGTCCAGGTCTCTGTGAAGAAGGCGATGTCAGGCGAGAGAGAGTCGAGTAGGTTCCAGATTTCCATGGCGTGTTTGTGTACGGAGCGTACGTTGAGGAGGATGCATTTTAGGGTGTCGCCGGTGCTGGCGTCGGCGGTGTTGGAGGCCGGGGTGGCGGTGAGGGTCTGGCGGCAGTGGAGGCAGGAGAACTGGCCGTGGATCGTGTTCGGCGAGGCCTGTTGGCATTCTCTAAGTCTTCCAGGGTTGAGTGCGAGGAGGGTGGTGGTGTCGTAGCGATGGGTAGTGGAAGGTCCAGGGTTCCTGGCGCTGGCCGCGGTCGGGTCGCGGACGGGCGCAGACGGGCTTGCCTTTGGCGCGCCGGCGGCGCGCCCGCTGTGCAACCGCGCAGCGGCCGCCATTAAGTAGGGGAGGTGGGAGGGAGGAGAGGCTGGGAGGCGGGAGCGGGGGAATTCCGGGGGGGAATTCCAGGGGGGAGGGGCCGCAGGGGCAGCAGCGGCGAAAGGCGAAAGGAACAGCCAGGCACGAGAAAATAAAAACAGTGGTGGAATTAGAGCAAGACACAGATGGGCACAATAACAGTGGCACAACAGGGAAAAAATTAAGAAAAAAATGGCTGAGAAAGGTTACGGTGGTTGCAGGCAGTCTGGTCCCAGTTGGAGCGGGCAGCAGGCGCAGGAGCGGGCAGCAGCCTCGAACCTCCCAAGGAGGAGGTCGGGGTCTGGAGGCAAGAGACGGCACAGCGGAGCTGCGGGGAGAGAGTGGACCTAGACCGAGGTTAAGGTTTCAAGGCGCTGGGGTCCGTCGGGGAGATTAAGTGAGCAATTGCCCAGAGTCACATGATGCTGAGCTGAGCTGCCACCGGCTCCGGGGATTGAACTGTGAGCCCTGTACTCTGGAGTCAGCCGCTATGGCCGCTGCGCCACACCTCTCTGCCAAAGATAAGGTATCTGTTGTGCCACTGATGGTATGTTTGTTTTTTCCAATACGCTCCAGTAGGTTGCCTGGCAGCCCGCAGCAGATAAACCAACATAGTTCTCTGAGACTTGGGGGGGATATGTACAAGAACTGCCGCTAACTTATGCTAATGCTAGTTAGCCACAGTTTTCTTAACGCGGCCTATCACCAAAAACTATCGCCCTGTTAGCGTTGTATTTACAATACGTCGCTACATGGCGATAGTTCCAGGTAGCTGCGGTGAAAACTGCCATTAACACTAGCGTGAATGCGATACAAATCCTGGCGCTAGCGGGCGAAAACTGACGAAAGGCCAATTTGTGGGCAGAAAACTCCCGTTAGTCAGCCCAACATGAGTTTTTTTGCCTCTAGAGGCAAAAATAGCCTATAAGTCCACCCCCATTGAAAAATAGGAAACAAAACCAATGGAATGCAGATTGGAGCAGCCAGGGCCAAGTGCAGCACAGATCAACAACCCCCCCAACAGCCACGATGACCAGCCAGAGTCCCAGCGGAAAAGGAAATTCAGGGCTACAATCATGAAAAGAGGCGCATCGCTGGGCAAAACCAGTGATGCATCACTTATCATTACGCACTCCTTGCAACACCATGGCATCCAAAACCTTGAAAGAGCGGACAGTCCCCGGGGCCCAAAGGCCTCGCTGGGCCTGCGTCTGGGCCCCGGAGGGGGATGCAGGGATGCTGTGGAGTTGCTGGTACGTGGTGGTAGACATTGAGGCGTTGGCGATCACCCTTACCTGGCGGTGAAGTCTGCCAGGTCGCATGAAGACACGTTGCTGACCTGTGTGAGAAGACCGCGTGGTGCCCCTTGGAGCTGTGAACAGTAGCGGTGCTCCTGCGCACCAACGTTGGGAGGTCTGCATCGCATACCACGCGCCACCACTACACCGGGATGCACGGAGGAGATAACCAATGGTGGGCCACGCCTCTCTGCATCACAGGCCGGAGGATGTTGCGCTAGCCGGACGCTGTGGAGGGTGAGGCCCCTGAGCTGCGCCAAACTTGTGTGGCGGGAGCGCTGCAACTTCACGCCTAAGGGGGCCCTGTTGCATCACCTGCATCCAGAGGTTCCCCAGTGGACTTGGAATCGACTGCTGTACCCTGGCTTGTGAAATCCTGCCTGGCTGAGGCTCCTGCTGGCTGAGTCACAGATTTGGAGAGAGTGCAGCGGATTGTGCCACGGTGTCAATGCCCAGGTGAGGAGAAGGTGGGACGCGTAGCGGAGGAGGCCCGGGGGTCGAGTTGGGCCCAGGCCTAGCACCTGTGGGTAACACACCCCCAGTGGCGGCTCATCCGCTGTGGCGGAAGAGCGTTGCCCCACTGCTTTCAAGCAGTGCAAGAAGAGGAAATATAACATGATGATAACTTACTGATGTACTCATGCTATGTTTCCTTTGTGGGCGGGAGGGTGGGTGTGGCTGCACTACCCACGGAGCAGGGCAGGGGCGGAGTGGTATGCCCACTAAAGTGTGCGATGACTGGTCGGCCCTCTCAGGTCACCCAAAGCAGTTATGCACACATCCCTGTTCGCAATGAAGGCTGCATTACAGCCTGCATGGAGAACATGCCCACCCCTCCAGCCCCTGGCTGAACGCCTTGGCACGGCGCACAAGAACAATCACAACGCCGCATTGCAGTGTTTTGATTGGCTTAGGGGAGGGAGCCTGGCTGCCTGCTTCCTGTTCCTGGAAGCAGACTCAGGAGAGCAGGAGCACAGAAGACGCGCGACCCGGCCTCTAGGTAAGAATTAAAAAAATATATTTTTACAATTCCCGCTCCCCCCGCGTCCCTGCCCCGTCCAGGGTCATTTCCTGCGTTTCCCGCCTCCCAACTGTCCAGTCCCCCAGGCAGCACTACATAATAGCAGCCACTATGCAGCCATGCGCAGCGGGCGTACCACTGGTGCGCCAAAGGCAAGTCCGTCTGCGTCCGTCCGCCCCTGGACCGCGCCCAGCTCCAAGGACCCTTCCTCTCGGACACTCCACCGCTACGACGCTAGCACCCTCCGCGCCATCAACCCTGGACGCCACACCGCCTGCCATCTAGCAACACTGTAGAATTCTCTTGCACCTTGCGCCTGTCGAAACTGCAAACGCACCTTCTGCGACATCAGTACAACAGCACCGCGTGCCGCCCAGCCAAACAACAGCGCAGCCGACCGGCTCAACTGCATCCTCCTCAACGTGCGGTCCCTCCACAAACACGCAACAGAAATCTGGGACCTCCTCTACGCCACCTCTTCAGACATCGCCTTCTTCACGGAAACCTGGACCAACCTCTGCTCCGAACCGGACATCGCCATCACCATCCACGACAGCTAAAAAACACTTTCACGGACCACCCCGAGCGGCCAGGAGGAGGCATTGCCATTGTCAGGAAAAGGCACACTCCGACTGACCACGCACTCTAAAGACCCGACGGTGACCATGGAACACCTCCACTTCCAGATCCGGACCAACCCCAACACCACCCTCCGCAGCACCCTCATCTACAGGCCCCCCCGGGCCATGAACCCCCATTGACCAATGCCATTGTAGACCTCATCGCACCCGAGGCTCTCCCATCCACCGACTACATCCTACTCGGAGACCTCAAGTTCCACCTGAACAACCCCAGTGGCCAGAACACCACCCCCCTCCTGGGTAACCTCGCCAACATCGGACTCAAGCAGCTAATCACCGCAGCAACCCACATAGCCTGACACACGTTCGAGCCCGTCTTCTCCACCAGGGGGAACTTCAACTACAGCCTCACCACAGGACTCTCCTGTACCGACCATCATTGTTTACATCATGCCTTCACCACGCCCACCGTACACCATCGTCATCATTGCCCCCCCACCCCATCTCGGCTGGATCAAGGCCACCGAAGAACTTCCCGTCAACTCCCTCAGCACCACCACTCCGCCAACGATTACAGACGCCAACACCGCAGCACGCAACCTCCATTGATGGATCTCCAGCTGCACCAACACCCTGGCACCCCTCAAGAAAAGACCATGCAAACAACACTCCAAGAAGGCCAACTGGTTCACTCCCGCCCTCCACTAGTCCAGCCCCACCTGCAGATGTCTCGAGGTGGAGCCACGACATCAATCAACTCCGCAACAGAGTCAGCCGTGCACCATGGCGCAAGGGTGGCTGCGTTGGCGCATGGCAGTTACACCCCGCCGGTGCATCATTTCCTTGACGTACTTGCAGCATGATTCTTACACCACGTTGCGCCGTATTTGCAAAGTGACGCATCTAGGCATATGTGTGACCTTGTGAAGCCCTGTGCTCCATTATACCTGCATCAGGTATGATGTATGCAGGGTGGCCGTTCCCACGCAACAAAGTCTCATAGGAGTGGCGCAGTGAAATCCATCAAATTTCACTGCAACAATTGTAGGACGCCACTGCCTAATGGCAGGCGTAAGGGTGACGCAGTGCCACAGGGATAGGCTGGCCCCATGCATTACTGGAGTTGCGTCATGCTTGTGCCACAACTGCAGCAATGCGTGACTTTTGCGCTGACAGATATGTCAGGATTCCAGACGTATCTGTCATTAATTGAGACATGGAGCGCTGTACAGTAAATACAGCGCATCCATAGTGTCGCAAGAAGGGCGAAGTGAAAAGTGTTGCAACGCTGTTTTGTCGCAGTGATGCAACACTTTTCATGAATGAGGCCCAGGAATGCTCCCTATCTTATTGATGGTGCGCATTCCTGCCCTGTAGTTTTGTTGCAGGGCAGCGCAGCAACATTCCTTGCAGCGCTGTCCAGCACCAAAACCTTCTGAAATGAGGCCCCAAGTGTTTGCACCATTTTTAGGACCAGCTATTTTCTGGTCTTAAAAAACTGCCTCTAACTGGAGTTAGAGACAGTTTTTTTGGTTTTGCACCATACAAGGAATTCCTTGTAAATATCGCGAAGTGGGGTTAAGTCCCGCTAACAGATCTGGCGATCTGAAAATCGCACGTTTACGCCGGGAAACTGTCGCTAACTGCGGTTAGCGGCAACTTGTAAATACGGCGATAAAAAAAGGCAGCCGTAACGTAAAAAAATTGATGCTACGGCGGCGTTAACTCCTTGTACATATGCCCCTTGGAGTTACATATCATTGGAATATGAGGTTGTATGAAGCTTCCGAATGAGCAATGTTTTTCATAGCATTTGAGTAAATACCTTAAAGGCCTTCCAATTGCTATCTGAGGTGTCCCCGTTTAGCTGCCTTGCCCATTTTCCATGATAGTGCCATTTCCTTCTGCCTTCCCTCCACTCTGAGTATGGCATGAAAACAGAGACCAGATCTATGGAGCCTTCCACTGACTTTAACAATTGCCAAGAAAAGCATGCTGTCTAACAACCACTTGTTTATATATTGTCGTTTGCAGGTATTGTAATCTATCCATTGTGGTGACGTGAAAGTCCCTTTTACAGGTTTCAAATGTCTTGCTCTACCCTTTCTCCAAAATATTGGGCACCATACGCCAGCCTGCCTATTGCCATATCACAAAGACTTCTCCCAGTAGCCTAGAAGTGAATAGGGGTACCCCGTGATGAAATCTTAGTGAGACCTCTTCGCGTTACAAATAGATCCCAGATACCCAAAATGGTCTTTCTAAACTCTGCTAGGTATAGGTTGCAAGAGCACAGGTCCCTCCTAAGCCAAGGTGCATGCAGAGTTCTTTCTGCCAGCGCCTGCCCCATTAGAACCTGCCTCTTTTTTGTCTCTGTGGCTGAAAACTGATGTTTGTATGTTGGTTTTTCTAAGAAAATCAATAAAACATATTGAACTATGCTTCCAAGGCAGACTTAAAGTATATTAACACCCTAGACGAAGAAGATTTTTTGCATCTCTCCACCACAAGCAGGTACGATCTGCGTCAAAACACTGCGTGGCTACATATTGATGGTTCTTGTGGTGTCCGCCACTAAGGGGCATCATAGGCGATCAATCAACTCTGTGGCCGGTGTCCCTGAAGCTTCAACTCGAGTCTTCAGTAAGGAAAGAATATGGTCTAGAATGTACCACGTAAATAAATCATGAGGATGCTCCTTGAACCACATTTTGTATTACTTTCTCCTGCAGCACAATCCCTTGTCTTGCCCTGAACTGATTCTGGGCCAGTGGGTGAGATCAGTTTGTCAGAAAAGTTCTCACAATTAATCCGCATGAGATGTATTTCTATTTGCATCAGAAACAAGGGTGTGCATCGCAAGAACGTACAACAGGTCTACCACTCTCTTTTACCATTAACCACGCTGCATACCAGTTTCACCCTAATAGCTAGAGATCAGCTTCAAGAATCTCAAAGTACCCAAGACCTACTGGCCTTCAGAAGACTCCTCAAGACCTGGCTCTTCGATCAGTAGCAGCACCACCCCCCTCTTCCCCCAGCGCCTTGAGACCCTCGCGGGTATGTAGTGCGCTTTATAAGTGACATGATTGATTGATTGATTGATCCTTCCCATTCTGACTGAGCTAAATTGAGACCTTGCCTAGGCTGTAAATTCAATAGTTTGATAGTCCTAGTGCTTTTTCCTTTTAGATCTATCTTTACTTCATGATTGTCTCATGCTTGTCCAGAAGGGCCAGAGTCTTAACAGATTTTCAGGCTTCTCACAGCTAAGTACATGATATTAATTTCCGAGAAACTGATGTAGCCCAACTTTGGACAATCTCTTTATTACCTATAACATTGATTCTATCACCAATATATTGCCTCATTCAGTACATTTCATTTCGTGGTGGCTGGTAAATAATCCTGCTTACCTAGGAGTCTGTATATTCCATTGAGGTTGATATGCAGCACAGAATCACAAGCACAGTTATGTGTAATGAAAAACATTTTCTCCAAATTAGATGTTGGCCCCACAGGGTAGATGCAGGGTATGGTTTTCAAGAGAAGTTTATAAGGGTCTGGATTTTGTTCTTATCATACTTTTTAAGCTATTGGAAAGGGCATCATTGTCGTCAATGGGTTGTGCCTTGTGACAGAAACAGAATCCGCCAAAGAAGTCTTAAATCTACATTTGTAATCTGATTAAGCGTACATCACTGTTTTACTGGTTATTAGTATGGACACCGCAAATTTGCTACTCTAAAATCCAAAACAAACCACACAGTGTCAATAGGTCTTTGCAGTTCTACACTTCTCCTCTTCTTTATGGCCCAAACCGTCAGCTCTTTCTTCTTCCTCACTGCTTTCTACTGTTGAATATCAAATCGCCAATTGTATGGTGTGATATGGGTATTCAGATAGCGCTTGATACTCCTGGTAGGAATGATGATAACTCAAATTTTACATGGATTAGAATTGCAATCAACCAAGTCGTTAAATTACTTGAGACTTTACACATGTATCAAATGCAAACTGGACGGAGCTAGTGAAATTTAAAAAAAGTAAGTTATAGTTTTCATATTTTAGCCGTTTTCCCACTTACAAAGAGTGTTTGCAAATGTAGTGTAGGCTTCTACTGTTTTGCCCTTATGACTCTTACTATTGCATTGCCGGCCTTTTGTGATTTTCTATGTCTATACATCCTGCAGGCGGCTCCAGGTTACTACATGGCCAAAATGATTATCAGGCTTATTACAGCAGTCGGAGAGATTGTAAACAAAGATCCCGTCATAGGAGACAGGCTGAAGGTCATCTTTTTGGAGAACTACCGGGTTTCCTTGGCAGAAAAAGGTAGGGCAGAAGGACCTCTGTGAGACTGAAAAAGGGTACGCCTGCAAATCAGAAATTGTGAACATAATGCGATTACTGTATTTTATCCCACACAAAAAAATGGATGTTTGTCACAGTTGGGTCAAATCTTTATTTTTCATCTGTTTGTGGAGCCCTTCTTTGTGAAGCAATGTGTTATATTGCTATATGATTTGTTTATAGGTGGTTCAAAGTAGTTTGACCTCTAAATCTGCCTTCCAAAGAGTGCAAGTCACAAAAATATGTTTTTGGCTCATATGTAATTTTTGGAAGCAGGTATCAGGGCCAGACTTGGGGAAACAAAAGTAGCCCTGGCAAAAATTCTCAAACAACCCCTGCTCCCTTCGTCTCCTTGCGCTATCTCTTTTCCTCCATCAGTTTTCTCTCTCTTATCTCCTGCTTCTCTGGTCGCTTCCTCTCTACCTTCCTCTCCATCTTTCTCTCTCTCCCTTTCTCACTTGAAGCATACCCATGCCTCAGGTCCACCAAGGAAATGCCTTGTGGAATAAAAGGCCTGTCTGGCCCTGGCAGATATAGTGGTTGCACCACCTAGAACTCGAACCCCATACAGTGTGAGCTTTGTTTGAACATCGACTAAATTTAATCTTCAGATAAATACTTGACAAACTGACCCAGTTCACCAAAACCTGTTCCAGTACTGAATGCCTAATGATGATACCTCTTGTGATGTCTCTCATCGGATCACTGACAGAATATCGACGGACCGAATATCGACCTACAAGAATATAGAGTACAGAATATCGATGGACAGAATATCGACATCCTATCTCTAACAAAGGTAAGTACAAAAATATCGAAACCAAAATATCGTTGTTTAAAATATCTTTTTTTTTTTAAAATGTCTTAAAAATAATATAACATTAATTAAATAATAAATATAATTAATAAAAACATAGGTAGAATTATTTAAAAAGTTAAAAATTATAAATAATAAATGTAATATATAAAAAATTAAACATGCATATTTAAAAAATGTATATATATATTAACTTAATATTAATAAATAATTATTTAATTATAAAATGTTAGAAACATAATAAGAATTATAAATACATATATATATACATAAACCTGTAATATAAATATAAAAATAAAATATATATATAATAAATTAAAATATTGAAATTAATATTTATTTGTAGAAAAAATATTTTACACTACATTAACTATAACAGTAGGGAAAATGTTGGATAGCGTAGGGGATAAAATTACTATTCCCACTCCAGTGAGTGCAACAGTAGGGAAAGTGTTGGATAGCTGGTAGGTAAAAATGTATATTCCCACTCCAGCGAGTGCAACAGTAGGGAAAGTGTTGGATAGCGGGTGGGAATAATTTACTATTCCCACTCCACCAAGTGTAACAGTAGGGAAAGTGTTGGATAGCGGGTAGGTAAAAATTACTATTCCCACTCCAGTGAGTGCAACAGTAGGGAAAGTGTTGGATAGCGGGTGGGTAAAAATTACTATTCCCACTCCAGCGAGTGCAACAGTAGGGAAAGTGTTGGATAGCGGGGGGGTAAAAATTACTATTCTCACTCCAGTGAGTGCAACAGTAGGGAAAGTATTGGATAGCGGGTGGGTAAAAATTACAATTCCCACTCCAGCGAGTGCAACAGTAGGGAAAGTGTTGGATAGCGGGTGGGAATAATTTACTATTCCCACTCCACCAAGTGTAACAGTAGGGAAAGTGTTGGATAGCGTAGGGGAGTAATTTACTATTCCCACTCCAGCAAATGCAACAGTGGGGAAAGTGTTGGATAGCGGAGGGGAATAATTTAGTATTCCCACTCCTGCAAAATAATTAACATTAATTAACAAATAATTAATTTGTCAAAAATATTTAACATCCCACCATATTCCCCTATAAACGACACCACCAATATTATAAAATATTACACAATTAACATAATTAATTAACAATTAATAACAATTAACAAGCAAATTGAAAACCCATCAAAAATAAATTAGATCACACAATTAACACTATAAAATAACTTTAAATAAATATTATATAAAAAATAATAAAAATGTTATTAAAATTAAATTACTTCCCACCCTACTCCCCTATCAACCCACAACCCGCTCCTAAAAAAATTACACAATTAACATATTTACCAATTAATAATTAATATCCAATTAATAACTAATAACATTTTTAACACAATTAACAATATAAAATATTAATTACATAAATATTAATTAATAACATTATTAATTAATTAATTATAATTAAATTACTTCCCACCCTACTCCCCTATAAAACCAAAACCCGCTCCTAAAAAATTACACAATTAACATATTTACCAATTAATTATTAATAACCAATTAAAAATTAATTAATAACCAATTAATTAACACAATTAACAATATAAATTATTAAATACAAAAACATTAATTAATAAAAACATTAATTAATTAATTTCAATTAAATTACTTCCCACCCTATTCCCCTATAAACCCACAACCCGCTATGGAACTAAAACGCAATATTTGTTTTTTTTTTAAATTAATAACTTCTAAAAATTTATTAATTAATATATTATAATTAAATTACTTCCCACCCTATTCCCCTATAAACCCACAACACGCTACGGAACTAAAATGCGCAAAAATTAATTAACATAAAATTAATTACTTCTAAAAAATTCAAAAATACATTAGAAAAATAAGCTATACTTTTAACACATATACTAACATACAAAACACTAAAAAAAAATCGATATTATAAACCACGATATTTTTACTTACGATATTACTAACTTCGATATTAAGGAAAACTATATTTCTTACCTGCATGTCGATATTCTTGTTGACGATATTCTTGCAGGTCGATATTCTGTCACATCGAAATTTAAACATCGATATTATTGCATATCGATATTTAAAACTCGATATTATGTCTGCATACCCTCTCATCAGAGTTACTGAAAAGGACCAATTCCTAACCAAGGGCCAAATGTACAAAAATTAGGAATTGCAATTTCCAAATTGAGATTCTCACTCAATGTAAGAAACCTTTATACTCTTTAATACCGATTGTGGAAATCGTGGCGTTTGCAACCTCCAAAAATGTTTTGTACATGAGGTCCCAAGTCTTACCTTGTCAGTGAAGCCGTCGCTGAACTGTAGACTTAGCAACACTGATTTTGATGTGCAGACGTCATCCTATGTATGACCTACAGATACAATAAAGCTGAACCAACAATAGTTATGTATACATGTATGTCTAGTGATGCCTTTAGTACCACTGATTCAAGGAGCTGTCCCACCTACAGCCCATTGTAGGCTCTTAGCCTGTTATCTCTCTAGAATAAGCAGCTAAACTATCAGATTCTGTTTAAAAATAAAAAAAATGATGAAGACCACAGATTCTGTAGAAGTTGGGTCCACAGTGTCGGACCTTCCACTTGAAATTGTTACCACAAGCTTTACACACCGCCACTGAGGGATCGGAGCAATGAGAGTCCGTGACACACATCAGTGCTGCTTCAGGTCCTGATGTGGCAGGTGGTGTCATGCTATTGATGTGATACCTTCCTTGCAATTAAGTTTTTCTTCCCAGCCCTGAAGGAGGGCTTGGATGTCCTCTCAGTCTCTCCTTCCTTGATCTGACTGTTTTGTTTTTTTAAACCTTTCTTTATGTCTATGAGCAACGTTACAATAAGCATCTTATAACGTACAATGCAACGAATCACGTATCAAAATGAGTATGATTCATTTTCATTACATTATTCCAGAAATACTGTAGCTGTGCCACATTACATGGTGAAAATTGAATTTTTGAAATTAGTAAAAAAGTGTCAGACTGTACCCAATGCTTAATTTGAGCCGGTGGTTTACGGTGCTCGGCACCGGCACTTAATTGTCAACACCGGCACTTATCGCAGTCTGCCACATGATGGCCGTGTTTGTCTCATTTAGAGAAAAGCATAACAGCAGTTGTTTATTAATTCAGTATACATTTAAAATGACTAATACCTGCCGCTAAAGTCGTTCTTATAACTTTGGGGGGCTGGAATAGTCAGAATTGTCGCACTTGTAGGAGTGTCATGGTTGGTAGTTGTGTTGCTACTGCAGTTTGCAGCGCTGGCAAGGGCAATGCGCAGTGCAATCGGAAGTGGCCTTGAAGAGGGCCCTGGCACTTATATTTTTACAAACTATACCATTAGTATATGACCATCACACATGGCATGGCCGGCTGTTCAGTTACCAGTATCAGATATGGATGCTTCCTTACTCCACATAAAGAACCGTGGTCCAGGCCCTCAAGAATAGACTATGGCAACATCCTTTATCTAGGGGCCAACAAGGATGTATTACGTAGGCTGCAGATGGTACAGAACGCTGCGGCCAGAGTACTATGTCGAATTCCCAAAGCTACTTCCATCTCTAGCTATCTACGCGATCTTCACTGGCTAAAAGTGGAAAGCCGAGTTAAGTTCAAAGCCTTGAGCTTCTTATTTAAGATCAAGTTCGGCACTGCTCCCCAATACCTGCAAGCCTTAGCCCAGCCCTACCAACCTTCACGCCTGCTACGCTCCACAACCCAGGAACATTTTTTGATTCCCAGGGTTAGACTTTCACGGATGAGCGGCCGCTCGTTCGCCTTTCTTGGCCCTACTCTATGGAACACTCTCCCTGCATCCCTTCGTCACGAAACAAGCTTTGCAAACTTTCGCAAAGGTTTAAAGACATGGCTGTTCAACCAATAATACCATCACTATCCTTTTCACTCTTCAGGCTGGCGCTGGGAAACCCTTTTTGGGTAGCTGTGCGCCTTACAAAAATAATTTAACATAACATAACATGACTCAGACGTTGAGGACATTCTATCCATCCCAGAACGCTAGAGGACAAAGGGTCTGCCCGCGGGCCCCCCTCTGTAATGTGTACCCATTTTTATGAAGGTCTCAAACTTGTGTGATATATCACATAGTAAAGCAGTCAATCTCTCATTCCACTAGACATGAAGTGGGGGATTAATTCCTGTTTCCAGAACTGCACCAGCATTAGCCAGACAGCCAGCGACAGATTTACCGAGCCATGCCGGGCCATGCAAGATGGCCTTGCAGGGCTTGGTAAATCTCATTCTAGGTTTTGTGGTGCAAGGGTGGCACACAACCTTGATAAATTTGGCCCTGAATGTTTATATAGCTGAGAGAAACCAAGGGGTCGATTCCGATTCAGGCCGGAAAAAGCACCGACCGACTCGGATCCGGAAATAATACCGACCGACACGTACCCGTGGCGCACGACATGCCAAGTACGATGCAAGGTGCGAAAAATCCGACCGACACGTACCTAAACCAAGTCGACCGACCGAGCCGCACGGAAAACAGCAATCCGGCCGGAAAAACACGCGAATCCAACCGACCGACACGCACCCGGAACAAATCCGACCGAAACGTACACACGAACTCCAAACCGCAAAGTACGATGCAAGGCGCGAAAACCACGAGCGAGTCGGACGGAGGACAAGCCGTACGACCAACACGCATACAAAACCGAGCCGAAGCAACACAAAACACCGCGACCGACGCGTACGCAGCATAGAAAACTGCACAAACACAGCGTGAACGAAACGGAGAACACCGTACGAGACTAATGCAGGGTCCGACTCGGTCACAAGAACGTTTCCAACATACACAAACAGCACAAAGGAAAAATCACCCAAAAAAAGGTCAAACAAGCAATTACCAAGCCAATAAATACTGGGGGGTGGGGACAGAGAACAAAGACACACCCACAACTCCACCTATATAAAGGACACAAATCACAACCATGAGCCTTTGCAAATGCCATTCCACTGCCAGCACCCAAGAGAAAGCAACCACACACCCACAGCTCATCCCTCACACAAGCCACACACCACCAGCACACCAACAAATACCTACCTCACATACACCCAGCAAAACACACACTCACACACCCTCACCTGCACACCAACACACACATCACCCACCATCACCACCCATCACCATGCCCCCAAGAAGAATCCCAAGTTTCTAGATAGTGAATTGGAAGTCATGGTGAGACGAGATCCTCAGGGTGGAGCCACAGCTGTTTGGCACACTGGTCCAACAGACCCCCATGTCGCAGAAAACCAAGATGTGGGAGAGGATCATCAACAGGGTGAACGCACAATCACCATGTCGGCGCACAAAGACCGACATCCAGAACAGGTGGTATGACGTGCGCAGGAGGGTACGGGACATGCTGAAGAAAGACTACATCAACAGCCAATACACCGGCAGTGGCCCTCCTGCCAAGCCAATATACCTCAGGCCCTGGGAGGAGAAGGTGCGGGCCATCCTTCCGCCAGTGAGCGTATATGGACTAGAGGACATCCCAGAGCCTGGTGAGTACACAACAAATGTACACAATATACTGCCACAAAACACACACATCACTGTCAAGGGAGAGTCAAACCATGCACTCATAGCAATTACACAGCAACCAGAACAGAATCATCCCAAAATGTGTATGTCAGTCAGATAAACACAACACATGCCATCAAAAAGTCACATCCAACTGTGCCAACACATGTACAAACACAACTACAACTACAGCTAGGCAGTGGCACAAATAGAACTAACAAACACATCCAGACATGTAGCCACCACAACAACACCAACACACAGTGAAGACCACTCAAAGGAAGGAATTCTGTGTATGCTGGCCAAGTCAGTGTAGCCAATAGCATCATGGGAGTCGCAGTCACACATATTGCCCCCCCAACTGTCCCATCAACACCACCATGAACCATGCTCACATCACAGGAAGTGGAGAAGGACTCACAAGATGGCTGACACTGGCTACTGCTGTGGGGAGCACAAGGCCCTGCTGGCAACTGTGCACCAACAAACAGCAGGACACCACTGACTGACATCCTGAGAGACAACTTACACTCCCTGCAATGCAAGCACGTTCCATGGTGGGATATCTGGCTAGCTGGGTGGGAAGGGGGACTTGCAGCACTGACCATAGTCACAAGCACCTCCCCTCACACACACCCCAACACAAACTCCACAGAACCCACCTGGTAGAATGCAATGCCCCCCATCCTAACACAAGATCCCACAAAGAACCACCACCCTGGGTTATGTTGTGTGAAGCACAGGGACACTCTTGGACCTCTAGCCAAACAACTGCCAGGACAACACTCCCAGCCATCCTGTCAGCACAGCCAGCCCACCCCACAGGGAAGCAGAGTCAAAAGGAAGGAAGCATGGGCATGCTGGGAAGGGGGGAGGAGGCAATAGCATGATGGGAGTCGTAGTCACACACATAGCTCACCCCCACAACTGTCCCATCAACACCACCCTGAACCATGCTCACATCACAGGGAGTGGAGAAGGACTCACAAGATGGCTGACACTGGCTACTGCTGTGGGGAGCACAAGGCCCTGCTGGCAACTGTGCACCAACAAACAGCAGGACACCACTGACTGACATCCTGAGAGACAACTTACACTCCCTGCAATGCAAGCACGTTCCATGGTGGGATATCTGGCTAGCTGGGTGGGAAGGGGGACTTGCAGCACTGACCATAGTCACAAGCACCTCCCCTCACACACCCCCAACACAAACTCCACAGAACCCACCTGGTAGAATGCAATGCCCCCCATCCTAACACAAGATCCCACAAAGAACCACCACCCTGGGTTATGTTGTGTGAAGCACAGGGACACTCTTGGGACTTCTAGCCAAACAACTGCCAGGACAACACTCCCAGCCATCCTGTCAGCACATCCAGCCCACCACACAGGGAAGCAGAGTCAAAAGGAAGGAAGCATGGGCATGCTGGGAAGGGGGGTGGAGGCAATAGCATGATGGGAGTCGTAGTCACTGATATTGGTCACCCCCACAACTGTCCCATCAACACCACCCTGAACCATGCTCACATCACAGGAAGTGGAGAAGGACTCACAAGATGGCTGACACTGGCTACTGCTGTGGGGAGCACAAGGCCCTGCTGGCAACTGTGCACCAACAAACAGCAGGACACCACTGACTGACATCCTGAGAGACAACTTACACTCCCTGCAATGCAAGCACGTTCCATGGTGGGATATCTGGCTAGCTGGGTGGGAAGGGGGACTTGCAGCACTGACCATAGTCACAAGCACCTCCCCTCACACACCCTCCAACACAAACTCCACAGAACCCACCTGGTAGAATGCAATGCCCCCCATCCTAACACAAGATCCCACAAAGAACCACCACCCTGGGTTATGTTGTGTGAAGCACAGGGACACTCTTGGGACCTCTAGCCAAACAACTGCCAGGACAACACTCCCAGCCATCCTGTCTGCTTCCCTGTGGGGTGGGCTGGCTGTGCTGAGTCAAAAGGAAGGAAGCATGGGCATGCTGGGAAGGGGGGAGGAGGCAATAGCATGATGGGAGTCGTAGTCACAGCTCTACATCCCCCACCACATGGCCCAGCAAGCTCACACTCACGCATGCACATCCCACAGAGAGTGGAAAGGCCCATCAAAGATGTCTGACACTGTTGCTGTGTCGTGGGGAGCACAAGGGCATGCTGGGTACTGCACACCAACCAACAGCAGGACACCACTGTCAGCCATCTTGCCATTGCTCTCACACCCACACACTCTGAACTCCACACAAAAGCAAGTAGGTATGGGAATGCTGGGAAGTGGGGTGGAGGCAATGGCATGATGGGAGTCGTAGTCACAGACATAGCTCACCCCCACAACTGTCCCATCAACACCACCCTGAACCATGCTCACATCACAGGAAGTGGAGAAGGACTCACAAGATGGCTGACACTGGCTACTGCTGTGGGGAGCACAAGGCCCTGCTGGCAAATGTGCACCAACAAACAGCAGGACACCACTGAGTGACATCCTGAGAGACAACTTACACTCCCTGCAACGCAAGCACGTTCCATGGTGGGATAACTGACTGGCTGGGTGGGTGGGAAGGAGGGCCGGCTGTCAACCAAACACAACCAATGCAGACCATGTTCACACCCCAGAAAATACATAGAAATGCCCAAATAATGCAGGACAATGTGCCACACCAATATCAACCCCTGACTGTGACGACTTAGGACAATGCAATGTACAGGCCCGCACCCACAGGCACAGTCACAACTGTCATGTGTGTCAACCATTGATGCCTGCAGAAACATAACATACATTGTTTGTGTCTCCCAAAAACAGGTGATGATGGGGACAAAGCAGCAGACGCTGAGGAGTCCCAGTCCCAGGCTCAAGAGGATGCCGAGCTCACTGGCGTCGTACAGCCTCTGTCCTCCTCGGACGATGAAGAACAACCTGGCACATCCGGTGCAAGTCAACATGCAGCACCAGCAGGACCACCAGCTGCAGCACCAGCAGGACCACCAGCTGCACCCCCTGCACCCACCCCTCCAACGACTGTCACCACGAATACCATCCCTGCCGACATGGACAGAACAAGGAGCAACACCAGCACAGGGACCCTGGACCAACCTGGGGCCATGGACACCACCACCACCACCCCCCAAGGTGGACCAGGGTTATCTGTGCGTGCCACTGCACATGTCAGCAGGGGTGGTGGGAGGGGTGGGAGACAGAGGTCGCTGCTTGCAGACGTTGCTGGTGTGCATGATGACCCACAACTGGTACGCATAGCTGATGCGTACCAGTCCAGCACCGGAGACCTCAGCCAGGTAGTGGGGCTCCTCAGAGACATCAAACAGCAGCAGGCTGCCCATCATGCCCGCTTGGACTCCCACATGTCCCACGTGGAGTCACACATGTCCCGTGTGGACTCACACATGTCCCGCGTGGAGTCCAAGTGGGATGCACTGCATGAGATGACGGCGGTGCACAGGGACATTTTACAATGCCTCCGCCAGATGAACAGCAACCAGTCCACACCTCCCTGTGTGCCAACAACATCTGGTGCCGAACAAACTGCAACTGCCACAGGGAGGGAGGAGGACTCTGGCGGAGAGTCCCCTGCACCGCAGCAGCCTGTACTTGAGGGGCCCCCCAAGAAGAGGGGTCGTCCGAGGAGGGAAAAGTGAGAGGCCGATGGCCAAGCGCAACTCCCAGGAAGCCTGAACCTGTTCTGGATGTTCGCCTTTGTGCACAGACTGTTCACCCTGTTGACGGCAACACTACTCCCACACATTGCATGGGGAGTACAAGTTGGACCAATGTGTCAGACAACTGTGGCCCCGATACTGGGGATCCTGTCTACCAGGACTTTCAATTCACCTAGGAACTTGGGATTGCAAGATTTATGTACAGCACTACCCATCCTATGCACTATTAACACAAATGTATCACAATAAACACACTAATACACCATACTTGCCTCTGTCGTGATTCCAACGTGGGTGCTGTTATGGGGATGATGAACTGCAAAATTACACTGTGTATGCGAACTGCAACAGCAAGGACAACACAGGCATGTGAGTACAGGCAACGTGACACACATGAGGGAGACACACCACCAGGGCTACACAACACATACACACCTAGGCCATCTGACTCATTGCCTACACTGATGTTGCCAGGGAAGACGGTGCAATGCACAGACACCACACCCATTCCCAGTTGTAGTCAAGTAGCCCACAGGTGCAGTAAGCAAATGGCAGTCAAATGTGTGACCACAGACAACGCACATCACAAAGTGAAGCACAGGTTTATTACACAGTTGCAACATGCCGTAACCACTACAGATGCAAGGTAATCCCACCTGGCAGCGGGCACACAGTCAACAACTGTAGACGGAAGGAAGTCCATGGGTGTGGCGCACATCACCTGTAGGGACACAACAGCTACCAGCCTGGATGTGCAATCACGTCGTCGGTGGACACAGTTGACCAAACGAATCTGAAAGTACCCTGTGAAGGACAGAAATGACACACAGTCAAAAGCAATGGAGTACAGGACAGAACAGCAAAACTCATGCACAATACATGTTACAAGATACCCACCCAGAACACTGTTGGGGAGTACAGCCCACCTGTCACCACACATCGCAACACACATCCAGTCAAGTAGCCCATGGACACACTCCAACAGCACCAGAGCACCACCCACACATCATGCCAACTCACATCATTGACATGACACCTCAGGATACTCACATTCAGCTAAAGAAGTTGGTGATGAGCTGTGTGCGGACATCACCATCACCATCATCATCATCATCGTCACTGGCATCGTGGTCCAGGCCAGGATCCTCCACAGGTGACGGATGTTGGTCATTGTCATCCTGGATGAGAGGCAACTCCTTCCGCACTGCCAGGTTGTGGAGCATGCAGCAGACGATGATAATCTTGCACACTTTCGCAGGGGCATATGGGAGGGACCCTCCGGTCTTGTCCAGGCAGCGGAAGCGGCTCTTCAGGAGACCAAAGGTCCGCTCAATCACTCTCCTGGTCCGACCATGTGCCTCATTGTAGCGCATCTGGGCTGGTGTCACAGGGTTCCTGAGGGGTGTCAGCAACCACGGCATGTTGGGGTATCCCGAGTCACCTACGGACAGACAAGTGCACATTAGCTGACTTGGAAAAGTGGGCGGAATACTACAGATCAGATCACACACAATGGCACAAAGTCAGTACACACCGACAAGCCAGGCACGCTGGTTCTGCATCTGTGCCATCATCCTGGGGATGCGACTACTCCTCATCACAAAGGCATCGTGTGCTGAACCAGGGAAACGGGCACACACGTGTGTGATGGTCATGTCTGCAAGACACACCACCAGTGCATTGACCGAGTGGTAGTGCTTGCGGTTCCTGTAGGCCTGCTCCTGGGCCTGTGGTGGTACCAAAGCCACATGTGTCCCATCAATGGAGCCAATGACATGCGGCATCCTCCCCAGGGCATAAAAGTCACTCTTCACGTCAGTGAGTCGTCGCAGTCTAGGGAAATAGATGTACCGGTTCAGGAATAGCAACATTGCCGCCAAAACATCGCGGAGCACACGGCTCAACATGGTCTGTGACATCCCACCAGCAGTCGCCACAGTATGTTGGAAGGTACCAGTGGCAAAGAAGTGTAGGGCTGCCATCACCTTCACCTTGGGGGTCAGCGCTGTAGGATACGGCCGGCCAGGCTGTAAATGTGGGGACAACTGCACTGCCAAATCCTCAATCAGCTGCCTGGTGAAGCGGTACCGTCGGATGCTGTCCCGTTCCACCATCGTTGCCAGGTCTGGGAATGGTCGATGGACAGCAGGAGCCCTGCAGTGCAGAGGAGAAGTAAGCAAGATTGTCAGTCACCCCACATATGCGGCATTGAACACACTCAAGATCCCAACATACATCATTATGAGGCACAACTACATGAAGTGTGCAGTACCGGAAGGACATGTATGGTACATACATGGCCAACATCTGTCAACACGGTCCAACAGGTGGCATCAATTAGTCCCAGGTTGGCCCATTGGATATCATGAGGCCGTGTCACAGTTCCCATCTCCTGCTGCCGTGTCACAATAACCCCCCACAGTGACATGTGAGGACAGATGTGCCCCAGGCACCACAGCTCAACGACAGGTACATTCCCAGAGACCCTGTAATGCCACATGGACACTGGCATTACATGGAGTATCATGTATACACCACAGCAAAACAACCATGACCCCCACAGGTAGTGGCCCCACTTGCCACGGCAGGACAGACATGGACATCTGTGACACACACACGCACAACATCAGAGTCCATGCACACACAACGTGGATGTGGAGACTGTCTCCCATTGTGCACATGAAATCAGAGACATTGTAAACACTACATGCACAAAGACTGTGGAGGACCATCACTATTGTGCCACTGGGACACCCTGGCTCAAACATACCGTCCCACATGGGACTCACGGGGTATGTGACATGACATACACATACACCACTGTGAAATGTGACCATGGCACATGCACAGATATGAACAGTTGCACATCACAGTGGTCATGTACACGTAACACCCAGGATCCTGTCCCCATGAACACGTGCACAGCCTGGGGGTGGCTGCCCACAGGTGACACCCACAGGACAACATGTACACCAACATACACACAATAGGAAATGCAGCCTTACATGCCTTATGATAAAGTTTGGACAGGCTGTCGTGATGTAGGTGTGCCCCTCACTCCCTGGGAGCTATCTGTGGCTGGCATATGTCCATCTGAGACAGGCATGCTGACATATGCCAGTCACATGTACAGTGATGCGTTGTACTGCAATGGACCGATCGGTGCCTCCGGCCGGCCCATTGCATTCAATGTGTGCGGGTACGCGTTGTACCCCTGTGCGCGTTGTACTGCAATGGACCGATCGGTGCCTCCGGCCGGCCCATTGCATTCAATGTGTGCGGGTACGCGTTGTACCCCTGTGCGCGTTGAACTGCAATGGACCGATCGGTGCCTCCGGCCGGCCCATTGCATTTAATGTGTGCGGGTACGCGTTGTACCCCTGTGCCGTTGTACTGCAATGGACCGATCGGTGCCTCCGGCCGGCCCATTGCATTCAATGTGTGCGGGTACGCGTTGTACCCCTGTGCGCGTTGTACTGCAATGGACCGATCGGTGCCTCCGGCCGGCCCATTGCATTCAATGTGTGCGGGTACGCGTTGTACCCCTGTGCGCGTTGTACCGCAATGGACCAATCGGTGCGCACCCATTGACAATGGGCTTGCCTGGCAACGGACGCGTTTTCGAATTTCGAACGAGTTGGTTGCTGTAAATTCAGTTGGTCACCCACAACAATGTTGCAAAATCATGTATGTCATGAAGTTGAAGATTTGAAGGATGCTGTGTGCGTGTTTTGGTGCTGCTATTCCATGGATTGGCCAGATTCAGAAGATGCAAACGACTTGGACCTATCACTTTGGACACAAGGGACAGTATCTGCCTCTCCAGCACATATATATTGCTGGCTGTTCCCCTGAGAGCTCACTTGCCTGCACTACATGCTCCAGGACGACATCTGCCACTGCACTGCTGCTGTCTCTGCCCCTCTGGACCCTGCAATGGCACGTACTGTGGAGAGAGCCCCAGCCTTCAGCGTTGAAGAGAACCAGGCCCTGCTGGACAGCCTACTTCCACAGTACAGCAAGCTGTATGGGACACCAGGGGAGCAGGTGAGTGTTCTGTGCACTGCCTTTCTGAATGTGCATTTTGTGTGACTAGCAAGGCTGAGAGTCTGCACGCCACTGGCTAGCAGGCTCACTGAGTAGTTGTCACCCCCCATAGTGTGTAGTGACTTGCACTGGACAGGTATGGTGCAGTGACAGTGCATTTGAACATGGTTTTACTTCCCATGCAATGATACCATGTAGTGACGTCTGGCAAACTGTCCATGGTCAGCTTTGCACTGCCTGTGTACATCATGTGCCCCTGTGATTGAGACATGTATATACAACTGTGTCATGCACGGATATGTTGCATGTGTGGTAATGGCCTTTTCACTTTGTCATCCTGACAGGTTAATGCCCATCGGAAGCAGGAAATCTGGAAGGACATCGTCCGGGCTGTCCGGTCCGTGGGGGTCTACAAGCGCCGGATCCGCAACTGCCAGAAGAGGTGGCAGGACCTTCGGGGCTGGACCCGGAGGATTGCACGGGTCCAGCTGAAGCTGTCGCCTCCTCGCAGGAGGGGCGGAACACGGACCCTGACCCCCACATGCTCCAGATCCTGGCGGTGGTGTTTCCAGACCTGGATGGGCAGCTGAAGGCCAGACAGCAGCAAGGAGGGGGTGAGTCAAAGACTGCACTGTGAACTCTGTATTACATGCTTTGTGCCCTCCTCTGGCCTGGTTCAACTGCCACAGTGCAGCAGTCATGTTGTCCAGGAGCCATGTCCCTCTATTGTGCACTGCCCACTGCTCATCTGATACCCAGGTGTGGCCCTTACATTCAGGGAATTGTGTCACTTGGGACTGTGTCCTTGCAGTTTGCTTCACTAAAGGTGGGGGACAGCATCTGTTTCCATAACTCTGTTGTGGGCATCATGGGTGGGTCCATTGTTCACACAACGCCTGGGTTTGGACATGTGATCTGCGTGTTGCTTTGATATGCGGTCCACTTGCTGAGCTGAGCCACCACATGTGCCTGGGGTATGTGGCACACGCCCATGCAGCGGGTGGGAACAATGTTTGGGCCCCAGGAGTGTGCAGATTACGTGTGTCACACATACATAGCCAGCTATCCACTGTCCAGGGCACATCCCTCATTCATGTGGAGCAGGACAGTCATGCCTACTCCAGGCCATGCAATGCACTCTGTACTCCCACTCCCGTGTATCAGCTGACACATTGTGCACAGTGATTTGACCCCTCAGGTGTCTGCCTCTGTGTCAGTGTGCTGTGGATTAGTTGCCAGGACTGCTGGGGTGTTTCTTGGTAGGGGCTCAGCATGCCCCTGGAGATGTGAGCATAGGAGACGATACTTGTGTGTCACATAGGTGTTTGATCAGCTGCCCGTGCAGACTGGGGTATGCGAATGTGAAGTTCAGGCAGCTGTTCCCCATTCACAGCAAATTGTGAGGGGCTCAGGTTCAGAGGGTAGTGTCACAGGTCTCCCATATGTCCAATAGGTGTGACCTGGACAGATGAGGGTTAAGATGATGTGTTGTGTGGGGGATGTACATGTGCACTTGTGCAGCTCCAGGACTTGCATTCCCCATGACCTACTATTGTGACACAGTGCATAGTGTTGTTGTCTGGCTGCCAAGTCATACATCACTGAGACAGTGATGTATGACTTAGCAGTCATGCCTCTGCCATGGCATGTGTCAACTTATTGGTGGTCCTGCAGGGGAGTGACATGTGCTACATGCACACCATAGTGGCGCTGGCTATCAGGACATGGGTGCATCATGGTGTCTGTCGCTGGTATGCATCACATGCATTTCCTATTTGACTCTGGGCATCCCTTTCATCCGGAAAGCTGTACTGACTCAGTGGCAAGAGCTGTGATGTGTGCATGTCCACATGCCACACCGTGTCCTCTGCACTGTCTAACTACTGTGTACTTGGTGCATGTGTCCACACTGGGGTGTTGCAATCCAACAGACACCAGACAGATGGGTGCAAGGCCATGTGGGATGTGAGTGCCATGCTTGGCATCAGACTGACAATTGGCTTCTCCTGTTCAGTTAGGGCACTTTTAGCAATGTACAACTAATGATGGCAGGGCTTGCTCTGTAATGTGCTGTGCTCACAGTGGTGTGTGCGTTTGGTGCAGGTGACTGATGTCTGTCTGTTTCCCCATTGTTTGCAGATACATCCACGGCCACGGAAGGGGACAGCTCCACGGACCAGGAGGAGCCAGAGAGCCAGACTGGGTCAGCAGCCGAGGAGTGGTCGGAGGGACCCAGTGGCACGGAGGGCGAGGGGAGCCACACCGAGGAGTCCTCAGCACCATCCACCTCAGCTGAGGACCAGAGCAACTCGGAGGATGACTCCCTTGTGGAGGCGGGTGTCAGCAGCCACCACACGCCAGCTAGTGTTGCTGTCCCCGCCACCACCAGCACCACCACCGCCCTCCCATCGGCTCCCATTCCCCAGGTCCGTGGAGGCTCCCATGTTCGGGAGCGTGTCTCCTTTGGCCCAGGCACCGCACCCCCTGCCCCTGTGTCCCCTGCTGCCCTGAGTGAGGAGTCTGTGTACCTCCTTCGCCAGCTCCATGTAGGGCAGACAGCCATGCTGAGTGTCCTCCATGCGCACACCGCACTGTTGACTCAGCTGGTGTCGTTCATGGAGGGCATCTCATCGGGCATGTCTGACCTACAGAGGGGCAACAGGTCCATGGACTCCTCCCTGACGGCAGCAGTGTCCCTCCTCAGACAGTCCCTCACCCCTCCTGCCTCTGCTCCATCCACACTCCCCAGCACCTTACCCGTCCCAAGCACACACACACCGGCACAGGCACACACCAGCACACACACGTCCAGCACACAGACACACACGCCACAAACTAAACGCACACGCACGCACAGTCAGGGGACTGAAACCAGACTCACAGGGGATGGGGCCCTGGTACACACACACGCATCCACGGGCACTGCGCAGTCCTCAGTTGCCTCTCCCTCCAAAGCACCCTCCCTTGCCTCACCTGCAACCCCAAAGACCCAGCGCCTCTTCCTCAGTGACCTCGGCCTCTTCCCCTCCGATCCAGCTGCCCCAGCATCCAGGGGGAAGAGGAAGCCCCCACACGGAGCAGAGTGCCCCTCGCCCCCGGACACCCTCCCCCAGGCGCAGACAGACTGAGGCCCCCACCCGCAAGTCCCCCGGAGTGCTAAGAGCAAGACCCCGCCGCCGCCCTGCAGCTCAAGCACCAGGTCTCCTTCCTCCATCCCTCAGGCCCCCACTCCACAGGTGCCCCCACCACACCCTGCCCCAGGTTCCCCCACCCACAGATATACCATCCCCAAGAGGCTCCGGCCTTCTCCCCTGCCACTTGCTCTCCCGGCACCACACCCCCGCTGCGCTTGTCTGTGCCACTGATGTGGTGAGGGTGTCCTCCCCCTCTGTCCAGCCCACCTTGCCTGTTCCCCATTCTCCTCCCCTGGTGGTAGGCACTGCAGTGGAGTCCACTACCACCCTGTCTGACTTGGGCACTGCAGTGGCGGACCTGTCCACTCCATCTGCAGGGTCCACTGCAGTCGTGCCGGCACCCACAACATCTGAGCCATGCCCCCCAGTTGTGCCGGCACACACCATGTCAGACACCTCCACTGCAGTTGTCAGTGGCTCTCCAGCACCCACCACCCCTTCCCTGCTTCCTCCTGGTGAGCCCTGATCCTGTCCCTGCGGTGCCTGGCCTACCCCCCCGGTTGCCCCTCCTAGTGGATTGTCCCTGGTTTTGTGCAGGCATGTGTAGGGTGGCATCTGCCACTGTCACCCACTTGTGACTTTGTTGATGGACTGGCCATTGGCCTTTGTTTATGTTCTACCGGACTTCTACTTTTAATGCCACATATGCTGAATAAAGCAACTTTCTGTTCTCTAGTGCTTTTGCTTCTGATGTACATGATGTTGATGATGCTAACCATGCCCTTGCTGCAGTGATGGTGATATTTGGTCTCATGATAATGAAGTGTTACTGTGCAGGAACCCATGTGGTCCAGGGGGAATGTGTCCTATCCTGTGGTGTATCCATGTCATCCATAGCAGCATCTGAGGGTGTCATGTGTTCAGTATTTGGCAATGGGATTTCCTACTTAGATTGGCAATTTCACATCTGTGGCTTCCACCCCTGCACATCTGTTGTGCCTGCCATTGTTCTATTCGTCTACTTCCCTGACTGTGTGGCCATCTCCAGTGGACATGCAGGTTTGGGCATCAATGGGGAAGGACTCATCTGTGTTGTCAGTGCAACATTGCTATACAAGTGTGTTGGATCTGTGCTGATGATTCCGTTGGCACTTCCATGACCAGGCTGATGTGACGGGAGCCCTCATTTGGTGCTAATTGTTGATTGTGTGACCAAGTGCTCAGCTGACATGGTGGGGCCCTACTGAGGCAACATATGGCACAGCTTTCCTCACACAGGAGTGGAGTCCCCTCATGGCAGTGTGTACTCCTGTGACATTGCCTGCGCCCAAGGTGTGTGTTGTATGTGCATGTCTGTGTGTTCACTTCCGTTTAGCTGTGCATGCTGTGATCCCTAGTGTTGTACCTGTTTGTGATGCTAGCTGAGTTGAGCTATGTTCCCCCAAGTCTTCTCCCTGGGTTCTCTGTGATGTGGGTGCATGGCACATTACTGCTCATCAGGGTGTCACCCATAGGTGTGCTTGCTGTCAGGGCTGAGTTTGTGTGCAGACGCAGCTGGGTCACAGTCAGGTTTCCCCTTGGCACTTGTTGTTTGCCCCTGTCATGTGATTTCCAGTTTGTGTTATCTTTCAGTGATTGTGACACGTTGTGTGTGTGACTGCTGGCACTCCTCAGGTTCCGGGCTGCAATGTTGGTTGTTGTCTATGTGTGTTCTTTGTGGGTGACCTTGGCTTCTTCATTGGTGTGTGACTGTGGCTGTGATCCCATTGGTTGGTGTGGTATTGCCGTCATGTCCATGTACGGCGTAGTGTGCAGTGTGTCAGACATTCAGGAGTCTTGTTGAGTGTCCATGTGTGATGTGTTTCTGCACCTTGGTTCCCACCCACCACCCTGGAATAGTCATGGGTGCATGTGCAATGTCACCAGTGCATGTGTGCTTCACTGCTGCACATTGTTGGAGGTCGAGGGGTGTGGTGTTGAGTGTGTGCAGATGAGAGTTGTTGCCCGGCTAGGCCCCTGCCTCCATGTTGGCCTTGGCTCACTGGCCATGCTGTTTGATTTGTGCTTGTGTAGGTGTGATGGTAGTTAGTTGCTCAGTACACATGACTGTGGTTCACAGTGTGAACCACATTTAGCTTTGTCATCACAGTGGGATTGTAATGCAGCCCAGGGTCACCACATTGTGGGGGCCCTGGGGGTGGTGCTGTGGTGTGTCTGTGTCTTGCTGTGTCAGTTGCTGTCCCTACGTGCCTGTGTGACATGTGTGATTTGTGCTCCCTCTCATCTGACAATGCCTGCTTGCCCACATAGGGAATTTGGATCCATGAGTTACCTTTGTGTGGCACTGTATGCACATCTGTATGATTGGTATTCATGTCTCCTCATGTGTTGTGTGGTTGCCTGGGGACACTGGCACCCCCACCCTCACCTGTTGTGTATGATGTGCAGGGTGGGTCTGCCTGTTTGTGTTTGTGCATCTGCACCACTGCATTGGCATATCTTGGGTGTGCCATTGGCTGTATGTAGTTTGGTGGGTTTCCCCTGCTGTCCCTGGGACTCCTAGGTCATCGGTCAGCACAATGATCATGGTTTGTGTGTCCCATTGCTGCCATGGTATGGTATCTGTTCACCTCACATCTGCAGTCTCCACAGGGTATCTGCATGTGTGTGCCCATTGGTGCAAATATGTGGGTCTGCATTCGGATGGTCACTTCTGTCATTGTGTCATTGATGATTGTTGACGGTGTCAGCCCCCATGGGTGTTGTTTGTCTGCACATGGCCAAAGTTATGTCTTATTTGCACTGCAGGATTTGGCTCCCCCAATTTATGTTGCAATGGGACACATACACTACTTTGCCACTGATGTGTTTGTTGTTCTGTGACCAGGAATCATCCATGCAGTTTGGCAGTTGCACCTCTTACTCTGTCAACACTTACCTTTTGGTCACTGTGATGATGGGGGTTTGGACCCCATTGCCACAATGTTCAAAATGTGCTGCAGCTATGGACCCCACACTTACCTTTTGGTCACTGTGATGATGGGGGTTTGGACCCCATTGCCACAATGTTCAAAATGTGCTGCAGCTATGGACCCCACACTTACCTTTTGGTCACTGTGATGATGGGGGTTTGGACCCCATTGCCACAATGTTCAAAATGTGCTGCAGCTATGGACCCCACACTTACCTTTTGGTCACTGTGATGATGGGGTTTGGACCCCATTGCCACAATGTTCAAAATGTGCTGCAGCTATGGACCCCACACTTACCTTTTGGTCACTGTGATGATGGGGGTTTGGACCCCATTGCCACAATGGTCATGGCCTGCTTGCATTGTGGGCGCCACATCACATATTTGTGTGGCACATGTGCTAGGGGGTCACATTGTATGTTCAAAGTCATGTTCGGTGTTGTAGGCATTTGACACAGTCTACACACGCTTGTCATGGTGTTGGGGGGATGTCTTCTTCTTGCATTCCCTAGGTTGTGGTGTGCTGGTTGTGTCATGCATTGTCCATCCTATGGGTAGGGGTGGTAGTGGTGGTAGGCATCCTGCCCCCTGGCTAAGGGTGGTAGTAGTGGTAGGCATCCAGCCCACCCTGGGTGAGGGTGGTAGTAGTGGTAGGCATCCTGCCCCCCTGGCTAAGGGTGGTAGTAGTGGTAGGCATCCTGCCCCCTGGGTGAGGTTGGTAGTAGTGGTAGGCATCCTGCCCCCTGGGTGAGGGTGGTAGTGGTGGTAGGCATCCAGCCCACCCTGGGTGAGGGTGGTAGTAGTGGTAGGCATCCAGCCCCCCTGGGTGAGGGTGGTAGTGGTGGTAGGCATCCTGCCCCCTGGCTAAGGGTGGTGGTAGGCATCCAGCCCCCTGGGTGAGGGTGGTAGTAGTGGTAGGCATCCTGCCCCCCTGGCTAAGGGTGGTAGTAGTGGTAGGCATCCTGCCCCCCTGGGTGAGGGTGGTAGTAGTGGTAGGCATCCTGCCCCCCTGGGTGAGGGTGGTAGTAGTGGTAGGCATCCTGCCCCCCTGGGTGAGGGTGGTAGTAGTGGTAGGCATCCTGCCCCCTGGCTAAGGGTGGTAGTAGTGGTAGGCATCCTGCCCCCTGGGTGAGGGTGGTAGTGGTGGTAGGCATCCTGCCCCCCTGGCTAAGGGTGGTAGTAGTGGTAGGCATCCTGCCCCCCTGGGTGAGGGTGGTAGTAGTGGTAGGCTTCCTGCCCCCTGGGTGAGGGTGGTAGTAGTGGTAGGCATCCTGCCCCCCTGGGTGAGGGTGGTAGTAGTGGTAGGCATCCAGCCCACCCTGGGTGAGGGTGGCAGTAGTGGTAGGCATCCTGCCCCCTGGGTGAGGGTGGTAGTAGTGGTAGGCATCCTGCCCCCCTGGGTGAGGGTGGTTGTAGTGGTAGGCATCCTGCCCCCCTGGCTGAGGGTGGTAGTAGTGGTGGGCATCCTGCCCCCTGGCTAAGGGTGGTAGTAGTGGTAGGCATCCTGCCCCCTGGGTGAGGGTGGTAGTGGTGGTAGGCATCCAGCCCCCTGGCTAAGGGTGGTGGTAGGCATCCAGCCCCCCTGGGTGAGGGTGGTAGTAGTGGTTGGCATCCAACCCCCCCTGGGTAGGGGTGGTGGTGCGCATTCAGGCCCCTGTGTGCATATGTGGCATTGGTGATGGGCATCCCGCCCCTATGGTGCTGCTGTTGCTGGTGTAAGTATATTCTGCATCCCTCTGTGTGTGTGTGTGTGATGTCGTGTACGTGTTGTATGTGTTTTGTGGTTGGTGTCTGGCTTACCTTCTGCGCCGTACGCGTCCGTGCCTGTTCCGGTAGTAAATGTAGAATATTGGTATGATCGGGACGAAGGGATTCATGGTTGGTTCGTGTCGTTCGTCCTTCTCGTTGCTCGCGTCGTCCTCGTCGCTTCTCCTCGTTGCTTCGCGTCGTCCTCGTCGCTTCTCCTCGTCGCTTCGCCTCGTCCTCGTCGCTTCGCGTCGTCCTCGTCGCTGCCGTGTTCGTCTCGGAGCCGTGGATCGTGTTGTGGCGCGAATCGGAGCTTATGTGCGCCTCTCCCGGATGCTTTGACGTGCCGTGCGTAGCGACGGGTTCGGCGCGTACGGAAAGCGCATCGTACTTGTCTGGCCGGACGGGGCTGCATTTTTCCTTCCGTGCGACTCGATTCGGCGTTTCCGGATTCGCCTCGGTCGGGGAACAGGACCTGGTTTGGGTGAGTACGGCTCGGCCGGATTCTTTGCTGTTGTGCGCATCGTACTTACTCGTTCGGTGTGCTGTACGGATCGGTCGGGAAACAGGCTTTCGCATGGCTTTTTTCCCGACCGAATGGTGTTGGGTACGCCTCCGACCGAGATCGGAATCGTCCCCCAAGTGTTGACATTTCCATAAGGAAACACTAAATCATAATGTCGGCTGCCTTATTTTAAGGAAGCTGAGCCCTCACTACTGCCTAGTAGTAATTGCAGGAGTGGGTTCAGCTTTTATTAATAAGGGAGTAGAAGAACTCCACAGAGATGGAAACACCATCACAACGGTGCCGACCCATCAACAGGAGTCTCCCATGTATTACATTATACTAATACTTCAGAGAATCAGTATTTGGAAAAACAGTTAACAGCCTGCACCGTAGTTGAGAAGGGACTAAATTGATTTTAAAACCAATATTTCAGACTTTCCTAGTCAGAGTGGGACTGGAGCATATTTTGTTAGACCAGGAACTGGGCTCCCAATTGCAATCTTAATTCTTTGTGAAAATGATTTCTGTCTTTTTGGTGTTGAATTTGAGCCAAATGCTTTTCCATCCAGTTCCAGATTACCACTATACAGGTGGTGGAGTCGCATCGCTATGACACCATGATCACATTTACACTTGTGAGCACAAGAAATTGAGATAACTTACACAAACTGTGTTTGCTCCAGTCTTGCGTGTGTTATTTTGTGTTTTTCGTAGTTTGCAACCGCAGTAACAACCAGCCAAGATCTGTTGGCAAGTGCGAGTGCCGTTCCATGAGTAAGCACAATTCACGTTAAGCTCTTAATTCGCATAGTGCAAAACAGGCATTTATTCAGTTGCTGCCTGTTTTTACAATATCCCCACGGTGTAACTTACTCTGTCTGTATTGAGTGATTTAGGCGAATTAGCAAAATTGATTTAAACCTTTTTTTCATTCTCAAATGTGTAGTTGGCCATTCTGAAATTAAGTGTGACTTACCTAGAATTATCTGTATGGTACATACCAGTAGACCATTTTGCACAGATCTCATGGTCCTCTCTCTATTCATCAAGACTGAAGGACCACTGTCAAAATTGTAATTAAGATTGTGCATGTAAGTGGTGTAGGTACTAGTGAAATATAGTCTGTCATTCTGGGACTAGAAATGAACAGAATGAAGCACTGTCTAAGTAAGATTTTTACTTTATATTTTATTCTTTATTCCAGTGATCCCTGCTGCAGATCTTTCTCAGCAGATTTCTACTGCTGGCACCGAGGCCTCGGGCACAGGGAACATGAAGTTTATGCTAAATGGCGCCCTCACCATTGGTACCATGGATGGTGCCAATGTCGAAATGGCGGAGGAGGCGGGCGAGAGTAACCTCTTCATTTTTGGCATGAGAGTGGATGATGTGGACGCTCTGGACAAGAAAGGGTATGTGTAGATGTAATCTAGCTAGATTGTTATGCTCAATCAATAACAGAATTTAACCCACATTTTATAATCTGTGAAAACTGCATTAGCAGCAGGAGTCTTAGAATCTCGGGTGGCTTAGGTTACTGTCTAGAAGGGGCCTTGTCTGGCAGTTGGGGCTTGACTGTTCCTAGTGAAGCGAGACCAACAATAACTTGCGTGTGGCTGGTCCCTATGTGGTGTGGTGTAGTGAGTAAAAAATATGAAGGATTGAAATACAGCCCAGGTAGTGACCCGTGTCCAAGATTATAAGGAATATTACTTCGTTGTTTTTCTTGAATGTGACTCTATAATGTGTTTAAAATTGTCCATGTAAATTATCAATTTATTGGGACAGCATGTTCATGTTGACTGACCAAATGAGCATCATCCGGTAACCAATCGTGCATGAAATATTTTTCCAAAAAACAAATCTGCAGATACCAATTAATTCTACTCTCCTTCCATTGTAACAGAATCCAAGGAGGTTATCTCTTTGTAAGTGTGATATGTACACAAAATCCAGTTATGCACCAGTAAGTAGCGAAAGTCAGAGACAGCAGGAGATTCCTGAACCCCACATTATGTTGAATCTTAGACCATTACCAAAACACCTGAGAGAAGAAACAAGCCAACCACAGTTCTCAAGCCATTCCGTAGCAGAATTGCCAAAGACTCACTCGGTTGACACCCTTATACTTTGTACATCAGCCTCCCAAAAGCCATACGCCAGTCAACCTCCACATCTCATGACACGAATTCTGGAGTCTGTTGTTCTCCCTCACTCCTGCGCTGTGTCCCACTGTGCCACCATGAGGCCCAATGAAACAATGTTGTATAATATCTCAACAACTCTAAGGTACGTCATACATAAAGGTTAGCCGATTGTGGTGTCAGCACCATGACCTCCAAGCATGGATGATTACTCATTGTCCACCTTTTTCCAGAGTTTCAGGCGCTTTCGCATGACTATATTGTGTGAAGAAAGTTTCCATTCATAGGCCCCCATTTCTGGAAAGTGTAGTTAGGTGCTACACCCATGGCATTACATAAAGTCTTGTTCTATTGTAATATGCCCTGTGCCAGGATATAGAGCTGCATCAACTGGAAGCTAGCCTGGGTGATGATCTCTCTCTGGTCCAGGATTACCTCCATACAGTGAGGGTCATCCGGGACCAAGAACTCTAGTTTGAATTCTGCCTGCTAGAATTCGTGCATGCCCTGCAGTCAAGAGGGATGGCAACCTAAGGAGGACAGCAGGAGCAGCTGCCTTTGGAACCTGGAGAACCAGGTTTGAATCCCTGTTTAGAGCTAGACTCAAGAACCTTTGAATCTGGGCAACTCACTTTACCTCCCTGTGCCTAAAATGTGTGTTAAATGTATTGTGCAATCCGCACTAGACATAAACAATCTTGTAGATTGTCTCCAGACCCCTCAGCTAGCGCTCTGTTGCATCACAGGTAGTTTTGCACTACATAAATACCAATACATATAATACGTATATGCATACAACCTTCCTGATGAAAAACAGTTTCAGGAGGGCAATAGCGGCTGGTGTCAGGGAAATGTGGTGGGACAGCGAGGGGGGGCAGCACAAGGGGCCTGTAACAAACAAAACAATAAAAAAACATACCTGCCAGTCTTCTGCTTGCTGCTCTACTCGCCGGTCTTCTGCTCCTATCGGCTGAAGCTCCCAGCCTCCCCTGCAGCCAATCAAGACACTGCTTTCATACCCATGAGAGCAGTGTCAGGATTGAGTGGAGTGGGTTTGTTTGGCGCTCCATCTGGATCTGGCAGCTCGTGCCTGCTCGTCTCTCCACCCAGCAACACAGCTGGGTTGAAGAGATGTCAGTGCGCATGACGGTTTGGCCAGCCAAATCGCCATGCTCACTGACAGCAGTGCCCAAAACTCCTCCTTCCCCTGGTGCAGTGCTGTGGCCCTACCCCCCCCCCCTCCCCCCCAAGACTCGGCAGGATGAAAAATAAAATGATCTGCATTTTATTTTTTGTTTGCCTCTGCGGGCAGTGGGGCGACGCTCCTCCGCCATAGCGGAGGAGCTGCTGCTGCAGGAAGGCAATCCAAGGCCGATGTGCCCTCCCATCAAATCTGATGAAGCCGCGTTTAGAAGCTATGTTGATTGGTTACAAGAAGAGCTATGGGACTGGATGAAAATGCTAGAGCTTTCAGTCAAGCTTGATTGCCCCCTATCTTCTGTCCAGCTTAATCAGTTTACTACATGCATGAATTGCATTGGCTGCTGCAAGAAGTCTCATGCATTGCCATGGCACAGCAGGCATCTTCTGCGTGGCAACACTGGGCCACTTGGTGGATGCCTAGGCATCACAGTACACCACTCTCTGTAACAAATGAGTAGTAACATTTAAGAATTGTTCCCCATCAAAAAAGAAAGTAGTTACATATGGAACAGAAAGGAAAATATGGTAGCATTGATACTTTATTTTTATGATGGCATGAGCAGTTGTAGGAAAATCATCCCATTAATTGTACATCTAAAGTGTATCAATATTGTTTTGTTGACATCATTCCCTATGCCTCCGCTCTGGTTGACCTTCTTAACCACCTTGGTTGTGTACAAATATGATTCATTGTATCGAGAAAATATAATGTATAGAAATGCTTTAGGGTTGATGGTAGAGAATTTAAAAATAATAGTTTTTTTTTAAACCAGGATAAACAATTGGCTTAACTTTTCATATTAAGGAAGAGGAACGTCCAATTACACCAGTTTTTACATTTCTATTGACATTTTTCTGCCCTTCCAGGTGCAGAATGATGAGGTGCTTTCAGATTGAACAATTGGTCTACCCATAGCATACACCTCTAAGGAGCCTACCTATACCACCCAGGCCACACATGTGGGGTTAATCATATTTGTCCTCCTCCATTGTGGTGAGGGAGAAGGAAATAGTCTGCCCATATATTTGTGTTAATGAAATATGAGGGGAAGAGAAAACCTACTCTTGCATCCAAATAGAGTTTCTTTCACCATGGGTGGCTGATTTACTCATGACGGCAATAATTAGTAGAAGACACTTCTCTGTGCCTAACAGTCACTATACAATGCAGAGGGTAGTGAGACAAATGTAATTAAGCCACAAAGTCCTTTCAGGAGGCAGAGGAGAGTGACTGATTATGTAGTGCAAAACTACCTTTGACGCAACGGAGCGTTAACTGAGGGGTCTGGAGACAATCTATAAGGTTGTGTACATCAAGTGGGGATTACACAATACATTTTACACACATTTTAGGCACAGAAAGGTTAAGTGATTTGCCCAGATTCAAAGGTTCTTGAGTCTAGCTCTAAACAGGGATTAAAACCTGGGTCTCCAGGTTCCAAAGGCAACAGCTCAAATTCTTTGAATGGTTGCTGCCATTACCCAATCATGCTGCTTCATTGTTTTGATAATATCTCCATTTGCTGACTGCAAAGAAGTGACAATTACAAATGTATTTAGTTAGGGACATCAACTATAGACGGCTTTAGTGTATTTAACCAATCAACATCCATCCATAAGAAAATATTTGTTGAAAAAATATTCATACAGCAACTGTTAAAATGTTCTATAGGAGCCGGCTGGTATAGCTGCAGAAAGCGACATGAACCTTGGATGAACTCATGTTCAGCCTTATAACTGAAGATAGATATAATACACATTTCAGTACAGGTTTTATGAAACAGATTTTTGAAAAGCTAGCCTAAAAAAGGAAAATATCAAGAGGCCGAAGGTTGCAGTGAGGATAGAAGAAGATTTACCATTTTTAGACTTCTTTTGATTCATCCAATGGCACGAGAGTCAAACATCTAGTGGTCTACCAGTACACTTCCAGTAGACTTCTTAAAGACAATCATTTACAATGCAATAGGTCTCGCATTTACGAGAGTTTGGGCTATTGGCATTATAAATGACAATTCCTTTTAATTATGAGTTGTTTTTAAAACAGATAAATAAAAGGCTTTGTCATTTACAATGCCAATAGCTTAAATTCTTGCAAATGCGAGGCCTATTGCATTGCAAATGTGTGCTCTAAAAAAAAAAAAAAAGCATAGGGAGAGAGCGTGTCCTGCCTGCAACAGCAGGAGGACAAAGCTATTTGAGAAAATAGTGCTCGGAGGCTGTAATTAAAGCCTACTAAGTAACAACACATGCAAAAAGGGGGGTTGCCATGGGAGGTTACAAAATGAGACAAGGCGGTACTAAGGAGGGACTACTAAGCCTTTTGACCAATGAACAGCCACAGTTTATAGTGGACAATGACACAAGCCAATGAAAAATATGGCCAGAGAGTGGGCGGAGCTTCAAGTCCCTACCTGCCCAGGCTCGACCTAAAAATAAAGATAAGTTATAACAGTTGGGATCGTACACCTGGAAAGAGATAACCTTAATGGCCCAAACTGAAAGGCAGTGCAAAACATAAATACATCAATAAAAATAGAAAGGAAAGCAGCCTTCTATTTTGCACGGAAGGAAACGGGAGGAGCTGCTAAAAAACAAAATCAGGCTACTGTTTGGGGGCATTTATATCACATTCATTTTTGCGTGTATTAATTTCAACTTTGCGATTTTAAAACTGTGAAATGTATAATACATATGTTTTTCTGACACAGTGAATCAAGCCAATGCACGCACAGATGTTTGTTTTACAGCAAAATAGTGGGAACAGTTGTTAGTGGTGGCCTGGTGAGAGAAACATTTAATAGCCCAATGCAACTGTTTATAAATTATCACAACAAAACAAAATATCGGCGCAGATAATTAAGGACTGCCACAATTCGCACCAACCCCTATGTCGTTGCAGGTAAGTAGGGCTTATTTAATATAGCACTATGTTTGTTCCAATGGCGGCTGTAGGGTAGTGAAATATATTTTTAAAATGTTTTCCCTGGACAGTAAATAAAGCCAGTACACGCACAAAAGTCTATATTTTCAAAACAAAATAAGCTTTAACACTCGGTATTGGAGACCTGGTAAAAGGCAGCCTTAATAGCCCAAATAGAAAAGAACTAAGGGGGTCATTATGATGTTGGGCGGATCGCCACCGCCCGACCGGCGGTGGCGATCCGCCCACCCAACATCTTTCCCCGCCCGCCCTCCATTTACCCCCGCCATATTACAATGGCGGGGGGACAGCGGCAGACGGAAAGACCGTCCGCCGCATTTCCGCAGGCAGGCAATCGTTCCGATTGCCTGCCGGGCGGAACTCGGGCCTAATATGGTGGCGGTGTCTGGAAGACACCGCCATCCATATTAGGATGCCTGGCGGTGAAGGCCTTTCCATGGCGGCGATGCCGCCATGGAAAGGCATGCGGGAGCTGCTCGGGGCCCGTTGCGGGCCCCAGGAGTGGGAGGGTGGCTGCACTTGGGGGTACCTATGGTACCCCTACATTGGCATGCACAAGGTGGCAGGCACCGCGCAGTGCCTGTCACGTTGTGCATGCCAATGCACTGCATGCATTTTTACATTGCGGCGGGTGCTGCTGACAGCACCGCCCGCCGCAATGTAAGCAATGCGGGATGCGACCGCCACGGTGGCGGTCGCATCCTAATGGACACAGTGGGACCGCCGCACCTCTGGTGGTCGGTCCCGTTTACCGTTACGGTGGCGGGCGGACTTTGTCCGCCCGCCATCGTAATGGGCCCCTAAGATGGGCGATTTTTCAAGCCCATATCCCAGATACAGCTGTCTCAAAGAGACAGCGCAAGCGCCGCCTAGGCGAGACTTAACAAAGCCTCCTCTACTTTTTGAATGACCTGTGAAGTACTGGAGTCCAGCACACACACACATCAGCTACAAATCCAGTGTCATTGAAGCTGCTGCAGCTCGGGCTACAGCACAGTAGGCGGGTAGAGCAGGGATCTGAAGCCCTTAACAACCCCACCCCACCACTCCAACACCCCCCCGCCGCCCCTCCTCCCCTCCCCAGCGTGCGAGCATCCCATGGGCGCTCCTGCCCTTCACTTTCCTTTCAATTATGGACACTATGGGCCAGATGTACGACCCACCAATTTGCGAGAGCATTTGCGACTCGCAAATTGGGATGCACAACAGTGTCTCAGACACTGTTTGCTATTCCTAATGGGGTCGTAAATTGCATACCTCATTAATATTAATGAGGCAGGCGCAATTTGCGACCCCATTAGGATTGGCTAGCACTCACAGGGATGGTGGCCTGCTGGGGTCAGCAGACCACCATGTCTGTGACTGCTTTTTTAATAAAGCAGTTTTTTTTTTTTTTTAATGCAGCCCGTTTTCCTTAAAGGTAAACGGGATGCATTTAAAAAGAAAAATGAAACTTTACAGTTTCATTTTTTAAGGGCAGGCAGTGGTCCTTGCTCTTAAAAAATAGTTTCTCACAAACTTACAAAGGGGAAGGGGTCCCTTGGGAACCCCTTCCCGTTTGCGAGTGGTTTACCACCTACTTGAAGTAGGTGGTAAACTGCAAGTGTTTTGCGGCCGCAAATGCGGTCGCAAAACAATAGTACATGGCATGGTGACTCGCTATTAGGAAGGGACGCCCCTTCCTAATAGCAAGAGTCGCAAATGCTATTTTGCGAGTCAGTGACTCGCAAAATAGCATTTGTACATGCCAATACCCTTTTTTGAGGTCGCAAACTGGAGGATCTCCCGTTTGCGGACGCAAAAAAGGGTCATACGTCTGGCCCTAAGACTTATGTGGTGTTTGAACGGCCGCAGTTTATTCACGTTTACAAAAGCTGGTAGATAATTCATCATGCTTGGATCATTCATTAACCTGTTCAGCTCGTTGCTTCTAACACATTTTTTTAGGTAAAGCATATGGCACATCACTGGTCCAGATTGCGATCTTGTCTTTATCGCATATCAAAACCATAAAACATAACTTGCGTAATCCGCAGTGCATCGTCCTGTAAATCATAAAGTTCTAAATATGAAACATAAATCACTGTTTGTCAGCAGCCTGTTTAAACTTAATTCGTTTTTCAGCCCCCATGCTTTTAATACACTGAAAAATAAATGAAGTTTAAACATTGACTGCATTGCTGTCTCTTTGTAAGTTTCAGGGTTGTTTGTTGTTTCCCTCGCCCCCCCCCACCCTTGTCCCTTGTGTCCCCCACCTCCAACATCTGAGTGGTGGGGATAAATCCTCCACGTCCCCCACAGTTCCTACACCCTTGTTGTATAACTCCCCGAGAGTGTTCTCTGTGTCTGCACAGGCTTCGCGTGACATTGTTCTGCTTCTCCCTACGTCTGCATGAACGAAGTATCACTGGAATGCTATACTGTGCTAGTCTCCAAGTTTTCCCTTAATGGTTACGGTACTAATAAAATATGCTTCTATTCATCTTTAATCAAAATAATTACCCAAAAAATAACTCTGAAAGATACAGCCTTACAGACTATAAAAAGCGTGTCTGTATGACGTCAGCTCTTCTCTCACCCGGTAACACAGCAACTGCATGTCGACGTCACATTAGAACAATGGCTGCCAGTGCCATGCGGGCCAAGCGGCTTGGCCGCTCGCTTCCGTGTCCCGCATCCTCCTGGAAAAAGGCCCCGGCTCACAGTAATATGCCACGGAAAGCTACCGAGAGGCTTGCAACTTGTAACGTAACTTTTATTTTCCTCCGTTGTAAGACGTCACGTTGTTCCCGTGATTTTAAAGCGAGTCGCAGCCTTTTTGTCCCTAATATCTTTTTCTTGAGTTGTCGTAAATAGAATTTCCTCAGCTAATTATACTACGCAGTTCATCTACCTGGCGGGTATGCTGGCACTCTCTCTCGACGAAACACCTTTCATGACCTCCGACTGCTATCCGCCACCCGAGATGCTGGGAATGCATCGCTACTATCGTCAACCCAGCTCCCAGTTAACACCAGCGAAGACTGTCTTTATGCACCGCAACGGCGACTCCATTTTTGTTGGCCGTAAATTCGTGGTGAACAGGCACCATATACCCACTTTTGAACACTTCCTGGTGGAGGTGATAAGACGCGTGTGCTAGACCTGGACAACGGGAGGGGGAGGTAAAGAAGGCAGGACAATGAGAGGGAGGGCGGTGGGGGGGTAAAGAAGGCACGGACAACGGGAGGGAGGGCGGGGTTGTAAAGAAGGCACCAAAGCACGTCGTGCCTGCTGTAAGAGAAACTGGATGAAGAAAATAGTGCTCACAGTCTAATTAACACATACCGTGTAACAACAGAAGTAAAGGGGCCAGTCGCCATGGGAGGTGACAAATGAAGGAGAAGCGGTACTAAGGAGGGACTAACAAGCCTATTTACGAATCAGAAGCCAGCATTTATGACGGACAATGACACAAGTCAATGGCAAATATGGACGAAGAGTAGGCGGGGCTTCTATTCCCTACTCCACTACAACAAGTCTCGCAGCGCATGCGCACTGGCTCTAGGCTCGACCTAAAAAAAGGATCTTTTCTAGACCATGCACAGATTCCTTTACGTTGGCACTACTGCTAAAAAGCAAGAACCCTTTTAGAATAGGTTGTACCATCCACCATTTTCTCCTGGTACTGGTTATTTATGTTTTTATGGAGTCTTGAATAGTGCTGTATATGTCACCTCACAGACATTTCAGAGCACTAGGTGGTGAAAGGTCTCTACCTGCATTTGGACCTCTCAGTTTTATAGATTACCCAGGTGGGGATTGAATAGCTTAAAGATGTTGCATATGGCCCCTGAGAGGAAAGATTAAAAAAATCGGGGTATGGGGCAGAGGCAGTTCCTCCCACTTGTCAAAGAGACTCTTGGATTGAAAATGGGAGCCCGTCAGGACCCTAGTTCCTGGTGTTTATCCCATATAGTCAGTGAATCAAGAAAAGCTTATTTTAAAGGAATAAATGGTTTCCAGGTCTTTCCTGAATTTAAGATAGTATTATCACCATTGTAGGACTGAGTCTAGTTTGTTCCAAATGCGAGAACCTGGTGTTTTGTAGATTCGTCTTCTGTGTCTTGTTTGTTTGCACTTGCTTTCGACCTTAGAGCCCTTGAGGACATATAGTGTGAACATATAGAAACAGCGCAATTATATTACAAGTCATAGCATATTGTGGTGCATGACTGTGGGAACAGTTCCAGACAGCGGATCTGCGCAACACGTCTCATCTGCTTGGTGTGTGTCCCGATTCTGCCTCCCAACTTCCATTCCACACACTGCCAAATGCGTTCCACAACAAGGATCGACACCAGCACAACACCCTGAACTCGTTGGCTATGCCACTCCTTCCCCTTGCTTAGCTTGTGACCAAACAATCATTCCATGACTGTAATGAGTCTCTCAAGGGGTCTGATGTGACATCAAAGAAGGACAGGTAGGAATGAAGTAGACATGGATGGGGGGATTCTGTAGTGGGAGGTAGACTTTGAGGTTGAGAAGTACGAAATTGGTGAGTGAAAGTACTTGGTGGAAAGTCTGAGAAAAAGTCCTCTTTGAGATTGTTCTCTTCTCTTATGTCTTCCATGTTGGTGTCCTCATTTTTCAGACGAGAGAATGCACAGGTATCTGGTAAACATGGCAGAAATATGAAGATTTTCTTATCAGTTGTGCGGCTGCACCTCGACATTGTGACCACTGACTCCTTTACATCAAATTATAATTAAGGATTAGGAAGTTTAAGAAACTAATTGTCCCATGTACACAAAGTACATACAGGAGAGGAATGTGTTTGGCATTGTTCCTGTAGCAGGCATTGGTCCTATGCGTGGATTTACTAACCTTTCACACAATGCAGCACAACGAAGTGCAACACAGCACAACGCAGCAAACTTGCTGCAATACGTAGCGTGAAAAGGAGAGAGCAGAAATGAGCCATGTCTACTAAGATATGACGGACTTCTGCTCTCACTGCACTGGCGCACTTCAGGCAGCCTAGTGCCAACACAGGCAGCCTTGCGCCATTGTGCAAGAGTGCCTGTGTTACTTTTCTGCACATAAACAGTCCTTAGAGGCATATTCCTCTTTCTAGGTGTGCTGCAGAACACATGGAAAGAGAAAGTAACGAGGAAAAATAAAAATATGTCTCCTAGTTAATCCTCTCTCGGGTAGGAGCACCATTTTCGTGCAAAGCCAGGCTTACTGCCATGCGTAAATCTGCATTTTTGTCAAAGTACATGGGTGGATGCATGGGAAAACCCATGCTTCACCCATTTAACGCATACACATGGCAGCGGGTTGCAGTACACTACAAGGTGCTTACTTTTTTTTTTACAAAGCTATGCTAGTTGATGAAAATTGACCCCTGCGTGGCTTTGTAAATCTCGACTGGCACAACCACAAAGCAAAATGTTAGTAAATATGGGCACAGGTTTTTGGACAGGAAGTGTTGGGCAGTATTGTCCAGAATATAAGTGTATTAAAATTTGGACCAAGAAATACCTCAGGATAACTAAGCAATTGCAAGGTTTGTAAAGCATTAATGCAACTTGTAATTGAATATGAAAGCATTTCACCATCTAGACCATACATGTAATCTGTGTAAATCGTGTAAACAATGTATTTTTGTTATGTTTAGCTACAAGGCTAAGGAATACTATGATAGGATCCCAGAGCTGAAGCAATCGGTGGACCAGATCAGCAGTGGATACTTCTCCCCAAAAGAACCTGACCTTTTCAAGGATATTGTCAATATGCTTATGCACCATGACCGGTAAGAACCACATAAATTTCCACAGGAGTATGCACAATCACTCATATCTTGTACATCAAATTTTGATGCAAAGTATGTGTACTGTACATTAAGTGACCTCCAATAGTCTGCCTTTGGTGCAAATGGTAAATGCCATCACTGTAGGGATAGCAAGAGATAATAAGCACGTTAAGACGTAATTAATCAGATCATATGCATTTCTATCTCCATAATGTATGTTTGATCTTTTTAAAAGATTTTTACAGTCATGGGAGTTTGTGTGAACATTTTGTCCTTATTATAGTATTTCTTCAGTGTTTAGATTTGGGACTGGGGCCAACATGGCTTCAGCTTCTGTTTTTTCAGCAGTCCTACTGAGAGCAGTGCCTCCAGTTATATAGTCTACTCTATGGTCCACCACACACCAACCAATTAATGGTCACATGATGAAGCAAAATGAGAGGGTCTTGGACGTAAGTTTAGGTCCGTCACAAGCCCTCCCCACCAAATTATAAAATAACAGAATATGACATTCCTAGGAAACTCGAGGAGAAACTTAATTTGGTAATCCAGATAAATGTAATACTTTCTACATTGTTAATAACCCAACAGGATTGCAAGAAAACTTTGTGTGCAGGAACAAGAATCCTCACACAGTTGAGGTGGGGGGGAGGATAAACTCCATTACGCCGCCCGAGTAGCAGAGCACCCTTCCTGGTTCCAGTTCTGGTGGCCCCTCCCACTGACAGCGTGCAGCAGGAGCTGATGGTGTGTCCCAGGCTCCGTATCGCAAACCTCCAATAGTTTCCGATAGAACCCCTGCCTCAGTTTTCAGCCCCCACCACCCCAGGAGATACTGCTCAGTCATAGAAAAGACAGCAAGGCACAGACAGAGCCGTGAAAGGAAGAAGCGCTTTAGATTTCCCCCACACTGCCCTTGTGCACAAGTGCATGAGTGAGGACCTCCAACGGTCGTCACAGAGCAGAGGACAAGCAGACTGCCACTGGCAGCTAGTTAATAAAAATGAAGGGAACGGTAAAGTGCTGGGACCTCGCTCGTTGGCTGGGCTAGACTGGCCAGTTTTACCGGCAAGGTGGTGAAAGAACTTGTTCCACTACTCTTAAATGGAGTTGAACTGAAAGCTGACTCGCTGAGCCCTCCCCTCTTTTACCTCTCACTCAAGCGAATGCTTCAGTGCAGACAGTATTGGGTGGGATGGCGCATCCAGGAACAATGGACAACGTGATAGTGTGGAAAAGACCGCTTTACTGAAACAGGTGCACAAGCTTTAAATACATTACATAACCCTGGCACTACGCCATACATCCTAACCATCAAATCCGGCCTCACTATGCATCTTAATAACTATCCATCCTCCTTCCCCCTCCCCTAAGTAACCCTGTACAAAACCAAAAGCCCAATCATAGCTCTCTTCACTCAAACTCCCCTCATCCAACCATCATGCATACACCACTGTTGCCTTCTTATTGCATTCACAAACTCTTTTACCTCCACCCTATATCCTCAACTGGGTCTCAGCATGCCCACCATTTCTTGCAATAACTTTCAACTCTTGTAACCAACAGACAAAGCACCTGCTCATCATCGGCGACACCAACAAATTAGCCTATCCTTGCGCACCTGGTTCGCCAAAAAAAACGCAACATTTACCAGTAAACAACACAACTCCCCATCCTCCACAAGATAATGCCCCTTGTTAACCACCATACCCACCAAAGGAGCCTGAAACTAGGGAGAGAGGGTGGGGAATGAACAAACTTGTCCTAACCAGCTGGTGTGTCGGTTAACTAAAATAGCACCCAGGGCTACATGTAATCCCACTATATGCCCTAAGGCCCTGCCAGTGCGCCCACTGGCCAATCACTTACCCCCTTTGCCCTCGGACCCTACCACCCACTCAAAGATCCCGGGGGTAGGGCATTCTGCCCCCCCCTTACCCCTATCGGGCAGGATAGCGCTTCCAAGAACAACGGACAACATGATAGTGTGGAAAAGCCTCCTTTAATGAAACAGGTACACAAGCTTTAAATACATAACCATGGTGCTATGCTGTACATACTAACCATCAAACCATGCATCACTATACATATTAATAACTATCCATCCTCCTCCCCCCAGACACTGCTCCCTCAACACTACTCTGTCGGACCACTCCAGAGTGCATGAATGACTCCTATTCAAACCCATACACTCTGCGGGTAGACACCGACAAGAAACTAAGGATAAGCTGCATCACGCGATCTTGTCCAAGGACCACAAATGAAGTGACGTCGCTGTCTTCTGCTCCTTGGCCCATGGTACAAGCCCACGGTACCTCCTCCACTGGAAAAGAGAAAGAGCATCAGCAATTTTATTGTACACCTCTGCAATGTGTTGGGCCTTGTAAGTCACATTAGCTCGCAGGCATTCCCTCACAAAAATTCCCAGAAACTGCCAAACTTTTGGATCTCTGGCTGATTGTCAATTAATAGTGTTCACCACTGCCACATTGTCCAAATTGAACAGAACCGTTTTGTTAGCAAAATGGTGCCCCCCAGAGACAAACTGCCAGCACCAGTGGGAAAAATTCCAGGAAAGCTATGCTGCATCCCCCGTTTTTGCACACTTTCAGCCACTCCTCCGCAAACTACCGACCCTGACAAAAAATGCAGGAATCATGGCCCCCGACTGTGCCAGAGAACAGCTCGACCGACCACTACACCTGTCCCCCACTCCAGCCATGAGAATCCCATTGCATTCACTCAGAAATACTTTCCAAACTCGCAAATCCTCTTTCACTCTACCCTTGAGGCAGACCCTGTGGTATGGGAGTGACGCCCCTGGCAATACCAGTCCCAAACGCTGGCAGAAAGTTCTCCCTACCCTCACCACCCTGCAAGCGAAATCTAGATGGCCTAGTAATACCTGAACATCCTTCACCTGCACCTTAGGCCTCGCCAACATCCTGTCCAACATGTCCAAACACTTTCTCTTCTTGTCTTCCGGCAATCTAATCTCTATGCATGTGGAATCCAACTCAATGCGCAAAAAAGTAATCACCTGCACCGGCCGTACTGTCATCACCTGTGCCAAAGAGACCCCAACCTTCTTAACCACTCTTGAAACAATGACAATTCCCCCAGACATTCCTGAGGCTCCGGGGCACCCACCAAGAAAAAATCATGCAGATTGTGTGCCATGACCTCGGTCTCCACCGCATGAGTAAACATCTTCTGAGAAAAGGAACAACAAATTTCACAAAATGAACTGGAAATCAAACAAGTGGCCCACAAACTGCATGCCCAAAAACTTGTAATCATCAGGGTGAACCGTAAGCAAACGAAAAGTGGATTTTACATCGCATTTTGCCATCAATGTGCCTGGACCATACTTGTTCACCAGCTGTATGTCCGTATCCATGGAGGCGTAGTGCACTCAAGTGCATGCCTCTGGGAAGAAATCATTGACTGACAGGCCCTCCGGCCATGACAAATGGTAAATCAACCGGAACTCACGGACTCCGTCTTGGGGACCACCCGGATCACAAATACCTAAAGATTGTGCAACGGCCAGTCCACAAACGGGCCCTCCATCTGCTCTTCTCTTACCTCCTTCAAAGGTTTCCTCCATACCAAGTCTTCATGCCCCCTGACTGATTGCAAATCGTCCTCGCAAAGCCACACCCTGAGCCCTCGTAACAAACAAAAACCATACTCAAAACCATGCAACAACAACTCCCTCTCCCTGTGGGTCCATAGCTGCAAAAGCCAGTGTCGCAACCTTTCGGTCTTAACTGGCGTGTGCACCCCTTTGCCATCGGATTCTGCATCCCTCTGCCCCTTCCTCTGTCACTACTGCCATGCCACTGACGTCCCGCACTGCCCTGTTGACCAAACGTGCTCCCTGTATGCCCAACCTGTATGAGCATGTGTTTTCCTCCACATTTGGAGCATTGATGCTGATATTTGCAGTATTCCCACAAGCACTGGCCCTTGTTTTATGACCAGCATGCTCCTCTGTTTCCTACCTGTCCCCTCCCTGCTGCACCCACCCCTGCCTGGGAAGATGCCCTCGAAAGGACTTATATATCACCGGCCACACACTTGCCATGCAAGTAGATGGGGCTGGCCATTCTGATGTCATCATCTGAAGGAACATCTCATTATCTAGATGTCCCCAAATACCATCCGTGTCTTGCGCCAATCTGGGCCGGAACTCCTCATTATATCTCACCCAGGCCCAACCCCCGAATGTAATCTGAGCCTTGCACATGACATCGAGGTACTTGAACAGTGCCACGCACCGTTCCGGAACTTTTTCCCAATACATGCTAGAATAAATGAGAAAAGCCGGCGTCCAATTCTCAATATTAACCAGCACCTTAGGCTGGTGGGACAGCTCATACTCCTCTTCCTTTGATCCCACTGTCGCTCGTATTTCCCCATGAAACAACTTAAAGATCTCAATGTACTATCCCTTCTAAATGTGCTCCTTTGTGGCAAGCATTAAATGAGCCCCCAACGGGTTAGTGATCCCCATATACGGGAGATTCTTACGTTTGATCTCCTTCTTGTCCCCATCACCCTTCTCCCCATCCTAGTCCCCAGTCTTCTGTCCCATCTTCAGTGCCTCCTCACTCATCACCTTCTTTTCCTTTTCGCTCACCGCTGCCACCGTCTCCGTGCCCATGCCCTGATTCTGCACATACAACCCCGCAATAATTGAAGCCCCAAATCCGTTTGATCCTTTGCCTCAACCCCAACGGACTGCACCCCACCTCGTTATCCCCCGCATTGCTCGTAATGCAAGGCTTCTTACCTGTCCTAAAATTTGGGGCCCACACCAAAGCCGTACATCCTAAATCCGGCCTTGCCACAGTTTGAATGGACACTGCCCTCGCAGATGCCGAAACAGATGCCGATCCCTTCCATGGTCTTCAAAAACATTCCCAACCCCATGGCTGTAAGCATTCCCTGCTCGCCAGGGTCCCTGTGTCTGGTCCCAGTCCTATAGCATGTCTCCATGATCAGCCTAGCTGGTGCAGGCATAGCCCTTTCCACCCCCATGAGGGCGAGCCAGGCCCGCCCACGCACTCCAGTGCTCACCTCTGCTGGAGCCCGGCACGTACTCCACGCGCTGCCTCTCACTTTGCTCCCCAACCCCCTCTCTTGCCTCAGTCATGGCCTGCCTTTGCGAACTAGACAAGTCAAACAGTAGGCCCTGTGACTCAGAAACCACGCCCCTGACGTCACAAGCGCCATCACCCCTTGGCCGAGAAACGTCACTACACTCTCCGGTCTGTCAAACACAACAATCCATGCCTGCCAGCTCCCAGTTCGCGCACTGAGTGCTCTGTGCCGCCCCCTGCCACACCTGCATACTGGCACTTCCGCACCCACACCTTAGGCCCTCAGCCTCCGGGCCCGGAGCACAGGCCACATTACCACGCTTCCTCAAGGGTGCTCTGAAAATTCCTGCTGCCCCTCCTGCTTCATTCACACACTCAACACCTGCCCCGCCCGGGGCCGCCCAACTTGGCGAGGCTTTTTCCCCCCGCGGCCGAGGAAAGCCAACCACCCCTGCCACACCCCCTATCACACCTACCACTATCCCCAAGCTTGGCTTTTGGGGGGAAGCAGGCCAACACCGCCGCTGCCACCCCCACCCCGCCGACCTCCTCCTTTCATTCTGAGGCAACAAATGATGGACGGAATGCTGAATGAAATGAATCAAACATTCACTCCAAGTCAAGAGATCTGGGTTAAATCCAACGTACTTTTGCTAACCTCAAAACCCGACTGGGGGTGAATGTTTGATTCATTCAGCATTCCGTCCATCATTTGTTGCAGCACCACTTTTCGCCATAAGTAGGATGGGTATGCCCAGACATGGGTTCCTTGCTCTCTGTGCCATTGGATTCCAACTAGCCTGGCTGATTGGGGGTGAAACCCCAAAACCAGCCCCAGGATGCTTGTTTCTGGTCCAGGGAGGATCTGGCCTGGCAGTTCGGGCTGGACTGTTCCCATGGGGAGCAGGGTCAAGACTGATTTGCATATGGTTGGGTTTTGAACTGGAATGGCATGGGGAGCAAAAAAACGATGGATTTAGGCCCAGATCTCTGTACTGGGGGAAATGTTTGACATTGTTCAACATTCTGTCCATCAATTGTTCATTTAGCATTTGTCACCCCAAGTGGGACGGGTATGCCCAGACGTGGGTCCTGTGCTCTCCATACCACTGGAGTCAAGCTAGCCTGGCTGATGACGGGTGAAACCTCGCAACCGGTCCCAGGATGCTTGTTTCCAGTCCAAGGGAAGACCTGGCAGTTTGGGCTGGACTGTTCCCAGGGAGAGCAGGGTCAAGACTGATTTGCATATGGCTAGGGTTAAACTGGAATGGAATGGGGAGCAAAAAAGCAATGGATTTAGGCCCAGGTCTCTGTACTGGGGTGAATGTATGACATTGTTCAACCATCTGTCCATCAATTGTCCTTTTTGCATTTGTCACCCAGAGTGGGATGGGTATGCCCAGACGTGGGTCCCGTGCTCTCCGTGCCACTGGAGTCAAGCTTGCCTGGCTGATGAGGGGTGAAACCCCGAAACCGGTCCCAGGATGCTTGTTTCCGGTCCAGGGAGGTCCTGGCCTGGCAGTTCGGGCTGGATTGCTCCCATGGGAAGCAGGGTCAAGGCTGATTTGCTTGTGGCTAGGTTTAAACTGGAATGCCACAGGGAGCAAAAAACGATGGATTTAGGCCCAGATCTCTGTACTGGGGTGAATGTTGGACTGTTCAACATTCTGTCCATCAATTGTTCTTTTTGTATTTGACCTCCTCCTCACAGCACGGGGCACCCCCACTTGTTGCAGGGCCTCCGGCAGCAACAAACAGGCCCTGCTCCAGAGCAAGCAGGGCCCGCCTAATGCTTTCGCGCAAAGACATCCTGCTTGCTTGAAATGAACAACTAACAAAATGGGAACGAACAAACTGTCCCTAACCAGTCGGTGTGCCCGTTAACTAAAAAAAGCACCCAGGGCCACATGTAATCCCACTATATGCCCTAAGGCCCCGCCCACTCACCCACCATCTAATCACTTACCCATTTGTCCTCAGGCCCTACCACCTGCCCGAAGATCCTAGGGGGTAGGGCATTCTGCCCCCACCCCCAAAATCCCCAATACGACTCTGCATTGTGAGCATATTGAGACTGAAACATATTCTGCTTAAGAAAGGTAATAGGTAAAGCTCCTTCATAGCTAGAGGGTCACCCACTAGTATTCTACCCTCTAGGGGCAAAATCTTGGCCGGACCTCCACTGCATTCATACTCATTCTTGGCCCTGGCAGAAGTTTTAACTAGCTGCCATTAACGGTTTGGCCTTTCTCTGCATTACTAAATAGATTTTGATGCGGCCACATGAAGTGGGTGAGTGAGGTGCAATCAGCATACTTTTTAGGTAACCATAGGTGAAGGTCTTTATATGAGATCACCCTCTACACCGGTTCTCCAGCATAGAACTCACACCCAAGCTATGCCACCTAAGGCCTCCAGAATGAATGATGAAGAATGGAAAACAGTGGCAGGAGGTGATCTCCAAATCAGCTTCAAGCTTTTTTGACCCTCTGCCAAAATGAAGAGGTTTGGGTGAGAACACTTCAAGTTCTACATCAGGTCATTTGCAGTCACTACAAACTGCAGACAGGCATGTATCCATCCCAGCAAACACAAGGAGATGACGGACGGAGCGCTGAAACTTTTCAGACACTTACCCCCAGTCACAGATCTGGGTTGAATCCATCATCATTCTTTAGCTCACTTCGCCACCCCAGTTCAGACACAGCTATATGCAAATCAGTCTTGACCCTGTGCCTCATGGGAACAGTCCAGACCGAACTGCCAAGCCATGTCTTCCCTGGGTCAGAAACAAGCATCCTGGGACCGGTTTCGGGCTAACAGCCCTCATCAGCCAGGCTAGCTTGAATCGAGTGGCAAAGTGAGCAAGGGACCCACGTCTGGGCATACCCTGCCAACCCAGGGCGAACAAAGCAAACACAAGGAGATGACGGACGGAGCGCTGAAACTTTTCAGACACTCACCCCCAGTCACAGATCTGGGTTGAATCCATCATCGTTCTTTAGCTCACTTCGCCACCCCAGTTCAGACACAGCTATATGCAAATCAGTCTTGACCCTGTGCCTCATGGGAACAGTCCAGACCGAACTGCCAAGCCATGTCTTCCCTGGACCAGAAACAAGCATCCTGGGACCGGTTTCGGGCTAACAGCCCTCATCAGCCAGGCTAGCTTGAGGCACAGGGTCAAGACTGATTTGCATATAGCTGTGTCTGAACTGGGGTGGCAAAGTGAGCTAAAGAATGATGATGGATTCAACCCAGATCTGTGACTGGGGGTGAGTGTTTGAAAAGCTTCAGCACTCCGTCCATCATCTCCTCGTGTTTGCTTTGTTCGGCCTAAGTTGGCAGGGTATGCCCAGACGTGGGTCCCTTGCTTACTTTGCCACTGGATTCAAGCTAGCCTGGCTGAAGAGGGCTGTTGGTCCGAAACCGGTCCCAGGATGCTTGTTTCCGGTCCAGGAAGACACAGCTTGGCAGTTCGGACTGGACTGTTCCCATGAGCACAGGGTCAAGACTGATTTGCATATAGCTGTGTCTGAACTGGGGTGGCAAAGTGAGCTAAAGAATGATGATGGATTCAACCCAGATCTGTGACTGGGGGTGAGTGTTTGAAAAGCTTCAGCACTCCATCCATCATCTCCTTGTGTTTGCTTTGTTCGCCCTAAGTTGGCAGGGTATGCTCAGACGTGGGTCCCTTGCTCACTTTGCCACTGGATTCAAGCTAGCCTGGCTGAAGAGGGCTGTTAGCCCGAAACCGGTCCCAGGATGCTCGTTTCCGGTCCAGGGAAGACACGGCTTGGCAGTTCGGGCTGGACTGTTCCCATGAGGCACAGGGTCAAGACCAATGTTCCCTCTAATTTTTTTCCTCTGTGTGCGGCAGTATAAGGTCTCTGTGCGCTGCAACTAAGGCTATGTGCCCCGGGAACCAGACCGCGCGTGTGGGTGCAGCGCCAAATATCACTCCAAACTTTTACTTAAAAAAGTGAAAAGAGTGCATTTCCACACATGTAGCGCCACATGAAGTGTCTTAAGGCAGGTTTTCAATTTAGATATACACGCAATGACATGAATTGGTTACACAGGCAAGTACACTTTGGGTTTAGAAAAGCACAGGACTCCAATGGTGGTACCGTAATACGATTTTACTAAAGATCCTCAACTCGAGCACTGTTCATAGGGTGGGGAATGTTGGGAGCCTATACAAGATCACATATATACACAATTACATAACATATTTACAATTTGATGTGCAAGCTACGGAGTAATGTCTGGCTTTCCCGTCAGAGATAGTTTGTCACCAGTCCAAAAACAAGCCCCCTACAGCAAGTCGTCGTAACAACTTCTGGGTTAAAGTAACTTGTGGTAAAGTCGCAGTCGGGGTAGTGAATGCTTTGCAAAGGCTGGTCGTTGTTGAGAATGCGAGGTAAAGGAGGTTTCCCGTGATTAATATTTCTGCTAGAGAGAGTTGTTTGTCTAGTTGCAGTTTTGACTCATCATAAAGTAGTACAGAGGGTTAATATGGCTGTTACAAAAATGTGTATGAAGTGTCAAAGAGCTGCTTGCAAACTGCATGGTATAGGTTAAAGAGTTATGTTTTTTCCTTATCTTTCACTATACTAATGATGGTAAAAGGGTTGGTTTGGGTAGAAATACATTCTTATTAGTAAAGACAACCCTAACCACTCCAGTACGTTTTAACCCCTAGACTTCTCCTGCAACCACTGGCTCAAATTAAGCACTAGCAACACAGTCTGTTGCCTTCTGCTAGGGCTCTAATTGAGTTTCAGGTTAGAACTTTGAGGTATGAGTTCTGGCCTCAGAATTCAACCCCTTTATGAAAGTATAGCGGTTGGCACAAGCCACGATCCAAACCACCAGCTGCACAGGATTTAGGGCAAAACAGAAAAACAGTTCACATAGATGATTTTATAGCTCCCAATCCAAACTACAAGTAATGTTTGTATTTACCCGTGTTTTATATTGCAGGACAAATATGTGATAGTATTTTCAAGGCACATTTTATTTGTTCTTAAAAAATTAACATACATGCTTTTTAAAATTAGATGAATATATTGAACCACATTCTGCCTGCAAAGCTAATAAAGACAGCATCCACTTTACAACTACTTCAGTAAAATAAAAAAATGTCCTGCGTTTTCATTTTTTCTTTGTTTTGGGATTGAAACGTAGAAGACCAAAAGGTTCTGATTTAAATATCCTTTACCTTTTGGAAAATGATACAAATGGCTCGTGCCTTTGCGTCCTCAAATATGGAAGACCTCAAGGTATCTCTATTTCAAACATATGACAATAAGCAGCAAGAGCCTAGCGCCAATAATGGTCTCTCTCTCTCTCTCCTTTGGTTACCTGCTTGCGATGGGTGATAGCTGGTAACTGCAGGGTAACGACACAGTGATGGCTGGTGCCATAATGAATCCATGCAGGGCAGGAGAGCTTCGGCCTATCATTGGAGAGGGTGCGGCACAGAATATTTAAAGAATTACAAAAATAAATCACCATAAAAAGGAGACACAGGGAAGAGGGCACAATAAAACAAGTATGAAGAAAAGTAATAGATGGTGTAGAAGCACTAGAGTATAGGTAGCCTAAAAATGAATGTGTCCGTCCGTAATGCAACTGGTGCTTATGTAAAGCACTCTGATACCTTCGGATCGAGTTAGCGCTATATAAAACTGCCAAAGGCCCACAATCAGCTCCGCAGCCCCGCACTAATAAAAGAAATGCAGTCAGCCCTGCCAAGTGTCACGCATCAGGCGTGAGACTATCGCATTTCAGTGCGGTGGTCCGCATCACCGCACTGAAATGGAAAGTCACGCATTATAGCGCCTCTCACAGCTGTCAAGCGGAGTGTCTATGATGTATACACACCATGCTGAAAGCTGTGAGAGTGGTGCGCGATGCTCCTGGCATACTTAGGAGCTGGCTGGGCTCATCTGCGCTAGCGTTGCTACAATGTAACACTACAGCCGCACGATAACTTTGACGTCAGAGGAGTCACTGTCAGTGCGCCCAATGGCTACTGTGGAGACAGTGTGTGAGTCTTTTAAAGTTGTCAGACTCATTTTAATAGGCGCGTAGTCCGCGGCGCGAGCAGAGCAGGAGGCATCTGCAAGTTAATCATCCTGCAGTGCTTTGCGATAGCTCCTTGGGCCGGAACATTTATCATTTGAAATAGCCTCAAAGCTTATTTCTTGCCGGGGCCGCTACAAAATCCTTTATTGCCCACGGCGATAACACTCTCATTGGGTCTCCTCCGTGTCACGAGTGGGCCCTCAAGGTAAAGAGGAAAGAGAATCTGCGCAGGCTGAGGCCGTGATAGAGCCTGCCTGGTGAATGCGCCGGGCGGGTGAAGCCAAATGTGCCCGGGCCACAACTGCCAGCCCTTGCTGGCGCCCGGAGACAAGGTACAGCCTGCAACATGAAAAGAGAGGTGGGGGACCAGTGATCACCTCCGGTCCTGAAGTAGCAGCATGTGCGATAAGAACACCACGCAGCGGCATTTGCTCAGCTCAGTATGGGTAATAGCATGGCAGCTGGGCGCGTTGATCTCACCACCGCGGCGGCGCCTGTATTATATTGAGCATTATGTATCCTGGACTAAGTGGACCCCGGCCCCACCAGCGTCAACGGCGGCTGTCTCAGTCATGAGCCAGACCCACCCGGACCAGGTAGATGGCGTTGGTTACCCGCCGAAGTCCAAATCGCTGCGGTCTGGCCATGCAGGGGCCCCCTGTTGCCACGGACCCGACACGCCTGAGAACGTCAACCAACAAAGTAAGTGCCTAAGAGACTGAGCCGGTATAATAATCTTAATTAAAGACGTGTTGTGCTGTCACCCATCAAACATAATAAAGAACCAAAGTAGCAGTTTGTATTTTAATTTCACAGAATGCTTTTTTCCTGGCTGCATATTTTACTTGTGCTTTGCAGCAGTTAAATTAATAGAGTTTCTCATTACTCAAATGGATGTTGTTTCTGATATTTGTATATTTTCCTCGTCTTCTTTGCTTGATTTAGCTCGCACGAAAGTGTCACTCCTAGTCATTGAAATGTCACTCATAATTAGTCTGAAAATATGACAATGTCACACATAGCAATCTGAAACCTTGGAAGCTATGCGCAGTCGTGATTGTTGACTTTCTCCATTCCTTTTCCTTATAGTGCGAGGCTGATTGTGGGCCTTTGAAAAAGTATTAATGTTAATTGCAGTGCCCGTGTGCTCTGCAATTAACATGAATACTATATCAAAGGCCCACATCAACTCCGCAACAGCGCACTCTTAAGAAAACAAATGCAGAAAGTCAAGAAGCACGACGTGTGCTTTCAGGATTCTGAAAACACACGTCGTGTTAGTTAACTTTCTGCATTAATTTTCCTAATGGAGCGCAGCTGTGGGGCTGATGTGGGCCTTTGAGATAGTATTCGTGTTAATTGCAGCGCCATTGTGTTCTGCAATTAACATGAATACTATTTCAAAGGTCCACATCAGCCCGCAACAGCGCACTCTTAAGAAAACAAATGCAGAAAGTTAACCAACACGACGTGTGTTTTCAGAATCCTGAAAGCACACGTCGTGCTTTAGATTTGCTGCATTAATCTTCCTAATGGTGCGCGGCTGTGGGGCTGATGTGGGCCTTTGAAATAGTATTCATGTTAATTGCAGCGCACAATGGTGCACCAATTAACACGAATACTATCTCAAAGGCCCACATCAGCCCCACAGCTGCGCTCCATTAGGAAAATTAACGCAGCAAGTGAATGCCAGCCCTCCCTAACCCCACAGGCGGTAAGGGAGACACTTACCTGCAGTTCCCTCGTGTCACCATTGTCTCTTCCTGCCTCCCGCAACCAGGAAATGACCGTATTTCGCGCCGCTCGCGTTTTAAAAGCGGCGGAGCGAACGGTCTCTCAGGGATGTAGTGTGCGCGCTAAATCCAGGACACTGCGCGCTCCGGGTGACCATGGTGCGCGCTCGCGCGCACCTTATTGGGAACAGTGGTCAAGACTGATTTGCATATAGCTGTGTCTGAACTGGGGTGGCAAAGTGAGCTAAAGAATGATGATGGATTCAACCCAGATCTGTGACTGGGGGTGAGTGTTTGAAAAGCTTCAGCACTCCGTCCATCATCTCCTTGTGTTTGCTATGTATCCATCCCAGCCTCAGCTTCAGCCTCAAACTCAAATGCAACAGTGTTAATTCTTGACGAGGGACATTCTATTAAAGATCACAAGGATCCAACAGTGAAAGTGATCTCTTTATCCGATTGTATAGAGAAACCTGTGGAATCATATAGCATGTTAACCAGCGTCTCCTTGAACACTCCTTGCTTCTTAGATCAGGAAGCTGGAACTGTGCATATAGTGGAGCCAGTCAACAAGGCCCTGGAGGTGATTCTACCTGCAGAGCGGACGGGCAGTATTCTTTCTCCTGCAATAGTCTGTCCCAACAGCCTTGCAAATCGGAGGAATTACTAATTTTGATGCTTCTCCTCTATACTCACCATCCCTGCCATGGCAGCCAAGTTTTTCCACAGCCCCTATGAATACAGCAGGCAAAGGAGCAAACAATATGATTATCCAGAATCCAGCTGCAAAGATTCTGAGCCAGTCTAATACCCTGGGACCTCCTGGAATGAGCTCTAGTGAGGAGGTGTCAAGTCCCCTAATGCGATTTTTAAGAGAGGTCCCCTAAGAGATTAGAATGATGAAGCATCTGCAGATGGAAATGGCAAATAATATTAGCCAGCGGCTGGGCATCAATGAGGAGCAAAAGATTTGTTTTGCCGCGAGATGTGAGGAATTGTAACAGTGAATCTCATGCTGTGAGGATAAACTACAAGCTGTTTTGGCACAAACTGTTCAATATGAGAAGCAGATTGCAATCCTTCAAGAGAAGTAGGAACATCTGGAGGATCATTCAAGGTGATCAAACTTGCAAATTACTGGAATACCTGAAAGAATGGAGGATAATGTGGGGCCAGTATCATTCATGCAATACTTAATCAGGTCCTATGATCTCCCAAGGTTTGACAATAATGCAAGCCTACAGGATCCAATATCATATTCCAGTAAATGCAAAGTTTTCACATACTATCTTGGTTAATTTCACGGATTACAGGATTATAGAAATGGTTGTGTCAAAGCTCATCAATAACAAAAACTTTTCAGTCCTGATACATTTTTAATTTCAGCTATACACAGACATGATTATTGAGACTGCACACAGGTGCAAGGAGCTCAGGATTATTATTCTTTTGTAACACGCTGCCGGTGCCCAGGCCTCGTTAGTACAGACATCTAAATTTAAATTTCTCTCCAAAGGATGATTTCATATTTCTTTCCAGGTGCAAGATACAAAACATTTCTCACGGACCTGAAAGCAGTAAGAGAGGTCAGATGGTAACCTTTAAAGAACAGACTAAATGGGACTAAATGTAAGATGACGAACAAAGAGAAATGTCAAATTACAATTGAGGGGCACGTGGTGGTGAGCTAGGGAGAGGGGTTAGTTCAAGATAACCGGAACCAGGAATTGGGATAGATTTACAACGCCTTGCCATGATATTGATTGCCTTCGGTCTCTTAGAGAGAGCCGTGAGAGGGAGGTTGGACGGTTCTCCCACTGTAGCTCTAAGAGAAAGGGGAGTTCACATGGCTGCGAAGAGATCAGGGGGGTTTTGAGTAACACAAAAGGAGGTCCTAGTAGAAGATATATGAATGAATTAATGAAATATCATTTACATAGCACGCAGTTGCTTCACCAGAAGCCTCCCGGGCTCAAGTTGATTCATAACTTGAGCACTGATTGCAAGGATTATGTTTATAACATCCAGTAATGTTAGTGAGGACATGAATCAGGTCCAAGCAGTAATCCCTTTGGGAGAAAGGAGAGCGATTTCAGACACTTTGGCCACAATATGCGTGTGCGTTGATCTATTTTTACTCCCTTGATTTGGTGATTGTTTGCATATTGCATGTTAGATACTGAAAAGGCCTTTGATTTTGTAACTTGGAACAAACATTTTCATATACTGCAAGAATTTATTTTCCCTGATCAAGTAATAAGAATTATTCAGAAAGATTAACAATTAACTCTTCAGATACAGAAAATGTCAGAATCACAAGAGGTACAATTAGGGCTGCCCCCTTTCCCCAATTCTGTGTGTTCTTTTCATACATCTCTTAGCAATCGCAATACGGGCAGATGTTATCTTCCTCCCGCTTCACATCTTGCACATATAAAACTATATGCAGATTCTATAATGCTTTTTTGGAGCCAAGCAGAATGTCAGGAAATAATTTTTGAGATCTTTGCACTTTATCAAATGCTTGGAGGGTACAAGATTAATAAATTAAAAACAGAAATAATATAATGCAATTGTACCCCCGATTTAATGTTACCTGAATTTCATATTTAGGCATTAAATTGACAAATAACTTGGATGACCTTTATGATTTAAATTTTAAACCCCAAATCGAAACATTCCAGTCATAACATTGGGTTAGAAACATTTGATTACCCATGGCAGAAGGCAGACTATTGTTACCCAATTTTACGATATAACATTTTGCTCAGAACTCGCCTAGATTCAAACCCAGGCAATATTTCCGGTGTTACCTTGATTTTGCGCTAATTGAGATTATGCTGAGCGGGAATAATATGAAAGACTCCCTATGAGCTACACAAAAAGATGAAGAAAGCCAGAAATAAGAGTTTTAAATGGTTCATGAAGAAGAAAGTACAGTTTTTTTTAAACATTTCGCAATACCATATGTCAGTACAACAACTCGCCTAGAAGATCTGGATTTTAAGAATCAAGAGCTTATCACCCAACAGGTGGTAACAAGCTGGAAATCAGCCGGATTCTTGAAAATCACAGACTTTATGGCTGTAGATCGCTGGAAAATATGGACAGAAATAGAGGCTATAGTTGGTGCTGGTATCAAATTGCTCCAATGGTCTTATGATGTAATATACCTTACCCTTGAATATATCCGTCACCCAATGGTTTTAGTTCAGAATGAGTTTGTGGTAAACCTTATTGAAAAAGATTTATTTAAACAAGTTTGTGTGGGTAAACGAATCCTAGCACAGAGTAAAACAAGGGTTTTTTCCCAAACATATCACCCAGATGTCTTCAATAGGAAGACATATTATTAATTGCCCCGGTATTAATTAATTCAATATCTCGATCCTGTGGGAGCTAATTTCCACAGGATGCAATTTTATGCAAAATGGCGGATGTATTAGACACCAACATGCTTAAATAAAATCAATCCAGGACATTCAAAGCGCTGCTTTAAATGTCAAGCATCAGACTCTGGTCATTGGTCTTTTATAGTCTCTTATAGTTGGGATATGTTCTAGACTAAATACATTTTGGGATTTGGATTTCTGTTATTTAGAGAACCTTCCAGGGGTGCAAATCAACCTAATTTACTAGGTTATTAGGATTTCATTTGAGCCAAAATACATTGGGTAGGCACCAAAGGCTTATATATATTACCATGCTGGTAGCACATTCCCTAATACTCCAAAAGTGGCAGACTGGTTCAGTTCCACAATTTCCAGAATGGATATGCAAAATATCAAAAGTTCATCAATGAGAAGAATTGTATGCAAAAAGAATGGCTGCCAATTCAAAACATTTGCAGCTCTGGGGGAATTTGTTCTTGGAAACCCATAGTAGTAATACTGTTGTCACGTAATGTAGATACAATCAGACCTCAGGCTAGGACACAAGATATAACTTTTTTAGAGCATTAGTAGATAGGGGTATGGATGGTATTTATTGCGGTCTCAATGTTTTACACATATGTGTTTGGTAATAAGGGCTAGCTCCAGTAAGGTATCATGGATGTTATTCATAATTATTGTAAATTTGTATTGGTATAATGGCCGAATATCCACTGTTTTTTAAAGCTATTTATTATTGTTATGAATTTTCATATACTGTGTCCCTTCAAGCAAAAATCAAAATAAAAAAAATAAAATCCTCACTCACCAAGGTGGCGGGCATCATCATAGGATTCTGTACCACGCTAGACTGGCAGTGCAGTGCCTAGCGTGCCCCTCAATGGGATCTCTCTGGTTGAGATATTCTCACTGACCATGGTAAATACGTGTGTATCAGTGTCAAATGAAAGACAAATGTTAAAATTGTCTATAGATGCCCCCAAGACTACAACTTTTATTTACAGAGACTGGGGATCTATGTCAAGGTTAGCAACTCTGAGGGCATGTTTAACCTGAGGTGTTCTGTTGGTCCTCTCCCTTGGGCCAGGCCGGGTGTCTAGCAAGCTGGATGAGAATTCTTGGTCCTGAACAAATAGTTTTATAGCAATCCTGTTGGATTAATAATAGGGCTCCCGGTTTTATGGTATTTCTTTTTTGGGCATTTCCGTCTGTATTTATCCATATTTATTTTTTTGCTAATTTTATCTGTATTTATCCATATTTATTTTGGGTTTTGTGGAAAAATTAAGCTAAATTAGGATATTTCCACATTTATTTAACCGATAAATATGCACTCATGCTTGAATATCTGCCAGGTTTCAGTGCTGTGAACACCAGCAGAAAGATAAATCAGTGCACTTACATGAAAATATGCACATTTCAGTATCGACCTTGTGCATATCTACTGCTGTCAAAGCCTCTTTACTAAAATTCCTTTCTTTTTTAACCCCCTTGTCTATCAATCCACACATCTATTAGCCTGGCAGTCATGGCAGACAGTATTTAGAATTACTCAAAAAGCAACTCAATTTCCATTTTTATTCACATTTAAAAATAAATACAGACAAGAAAATGAATGTTTTCTGTCTGTATTTATCTGTAAAAAACAGTAAAAAACGGAAAACAGGGAGCCTTAATTAATATCAACATAGAAAGTACTACATAAATCTGGATTATCAAATGACGATTTACCTCAGGTTTCCGTCAAATGTCACATTCTGTTATTTTACACATGATAAAGCACACATTTTTTTATTTTTCAGGGTACCAGATATGTGGCATCAGGGAATGAGAACCAAAGATGCATCTGTGATGATATGAGTCAGGGTACTTACCACAGGGGCGTCCTTCTCTGCTGTGTGGTTTTTTTCTCTTCACTAATCAATGTTTCCACTGGCTGTTTGTTTTGTTATGTTATGTTATGTTAAAGATACTTATAAAGCAAAGGTACACCATACAGTTTCATGGCGCTGGGGTCCAGGGAATACTACTGCTGAGTGATTCATTCGCATGCCTGGCGAAAGAGCCAGGTCTTTAAGAGTTTCCTAAATTATAGATATGATGTCATCGATCTGATATCCAGAGGAAGAGAGTTCCAAAATTGAGGGGCTAGGACCGCAAATCTTAGTCCCCCCAGTTTCTTGCGTTTAAAAGATGGAATAGCTAGGAATTTGAGATGGGAAGACCTAAGATCCCGATGAAGGAAGTATCTCTGTACCCGAGTAGATACAAACACTGGGCATTTGCCATGGAGCGCTTTAAAAATGATGCATCCCAACTTGAATGCACTGCGTTAGACTACCGGGAGACAGTGTAACTTTTTCATGAGAGGGGTGACATGGTGCCATCTAGGCTGGTGATAGATTAATCTAGCTGCTTGATTTTGCACCAGTTGCAGTCTTATAGATTGAAATGCCGGTATACCAAAGTACAGTGAATTAGCGTAGTCAATATGAGAGATGACTAAGGCTAATACTACTTGGGTCAGGGCTTCAGTGGTAAGGAATCTGCTGATCTTCCTGATCCTTCGGAGCTGAAAGAAGCAGGTAGAGACCACCGTCCCAATCTGGGATGTTTGGTCACAGCAGAATGCCTGCTGGCCTCAGCACCCCTAATTCCCAGTTAAAAGAGGCAAGTCTGTGGTATGCACTCCATCGCTCACTCAATCGTGCATATGCTCACTCAGTCAACAAATTCAAAAGTTGTTTCATTCTAATGCAGTCTATGCTATATGTGACATTCAAATCCACACTCACTGGTTGGAAGGAGATGTCATAATGCCTGTCAAGAAATGGCTAAAGTAAGAAAATGCTATTCCCATGAGGAATAAAAATAAAGTTAGGTATGTAAATGCATATTTGCATCACACTTCTATATGCAGAATTCTCCACACAGTGGAAAATGCATACATGGTGTACAAGTGATCACTCCCAAAATTCTACTAGTGGCCTAGATTTCCTTGTGCATGTCTGAAATTGGCCACAAATTCGTTACAAAATAGTATATTTGCTCCAAATGTTGGTATAATCATATAGGAGCAAATTTCAGACTTTTTTCCTCTGGATTTTGTGAATTCAATATATTTTCAAATTACTGAGCTACTAATGTTAACATTTATGAAAGGGAATGTAGATATGGTTTGTAATGTGTTTAAGGACATTTCTTATTGCTGATTTCTTTTTACAACTTAATGGGGTCTTCTAGACCAAAACTCCCTCTTTATTATCTTACTTTTACTCCTACTTACAGTGGCAGTGCCAGTTTTACAATTCATTAGCTGTCCATATATATTTTTTTTTTTAACAGAGTTTTATATAGCGTGAACTTGACCCGAATCGGGTATCAGAGCGCTTTACATAGCACCACTTGCATTACATGAGGACACATTCATTTTTTTTTTTTGTTAGGCATGGGGAGAATAAGTGATTTGCCCAGAATCACAGGATGTTCAGCATCATTGCCGAGACTCGAACCCAGTTCTCCAGATTCGAGGTCGACCGCCCTAGCCGTTAGGCCAACTCCTCTCCCATATTAACCACCTCTTTGACTTTTTCTGTTTTCAACAGTCATACTGGCAACAACCTTACTCCTCTATTGATGGCATAAGAGCTGTAGTTAGATCGTCTTTTGTAGCGCAGTGCTGTGCATCCACAATCTTGAACACAATTTACTCTGCCCATTCATTGTTCGATGTTAAAACTTAGCAACTACCAAAGATGATAGTCACACAAAGCTGGCCACCATCTGCAGTGTCCTGAGACTACATGTGCTAGGACCATTGCGGTTCTGGACGGACTCAATAGAGGAAGTATGTAATTTGCTGGGAGGTGTTAAGGTTTGGTTATTAACAGCTATGACATAATCAGAGAACAGAGTGAGATTGTATGTAAAGGAATAAAGATGTACAATCCAGACCTCCATGTGTGGCGTATTCATTTGCATGCCTCCAGGCTGAGGAGGACGCTATAGCATCATAAATGTTAATGAGGCAGGCACCACTTGCGTGCACTGCGACATTTGGTAAAAGCCAAAGCACAGATTTTGAGACAGATGCAAGAAATGTTGTTAGAGGGAAACAGAGGCACTCCAAAAGTTGGACACAACCTCAAAAAATTAATTTGAGGATCAATCCCTCAGGTCCTGCTAAAATAAAATACACAAAGACTACATTTTTTTGAGGTCATAGAGTTTCTGAAAATCAGTTGCTGAGTCGTAGAGAAGATTCAAATATTTTTTCATTTTCCTTCCAAAAAATGAAATTTATGCAAAAGGGGCAACATGTGTTTCACAACACACAGGTCGCTTCATCAGGGCCAGTCCTCAATTACAAATACTACATTGTTTGTAATTTATGAAATTTACAGATGTCACAAATGAAGTGAAAGAAAAAGGAAAAGAAAAAGTTTTAGAAAACAGAAAAAAAAAATAGAAATATGGAAAATAAAAAACAATATGATACAGTTAATATTCAATTGAAAACACACATTATTTATTTTAGCTGTACATAACAAACAGAAACAAGGGAGAAGAAAGAAAGCCCAACATCTCTTACTAGAGTCTTATCAACCAGCTTCAGCCCTATGTGTAGCTGAGAGTGTGTGATAACCACTAATCACCTCCCGACATGTGTTTAAAATAAGTGAAAAATGAATTTTTTTGTAAGTGAAGAATTTTAAGTATGTGAAAAAAGAGAATTTTTTGTGAGGCCAGGAGAAAAAAGAGACATTTCTAGATCAAAGTGCTAACAACACACAATACTATGTGTAGATAAACGCCATGGAGAACCGGGCTTGGCAGTTCGGGCTAGACTGTTCCTATGAGAAGCAGAGTCAAGACTGATTTGTATATGGCTGGGTACAAACTGGGGGGGCGTACTGAGCAAAAGAACAATGGATTTAACTCGTATCTCTTGACTGGGGGAGAATGTTTGATTTATTCAGCATTCTTGCCATCATTTGTTGCCGCAGCATTTTTCGCCCTAAGTGGGATGGGTATGCCCAGATGTGGGTCCCTTGCTCGCCGTGCTACTTGATTCAAGCTAGCCTGGCTGATGAGGGGTGATACCCCGAAACCGGTCCCAGGATGCTTGTTCCTGGTCCAGGAAGTACTCGGCTTGGCAGTTTGGGCTGGGCTGTTACCACGAGGTGCAGGGTCAAGACTGATTTGCATATGGCTGGGTCCAAACTTGGGTGGCATAGTGAGCAAAAGACCGATGGATTTAATTCCGATCTCTTGACTGGGGGGAATGTTTGATTTATTCAACATTCCGTCCATCATTTGTTGCCGCAGCAGAACTGATATCGTGGCATCCATGTGGTTGGTTGACCAATCATGCTTACAAGCATACCATCCTATGTAGGTCTGTGGGAACTGCATAACTTGTATTGTATCAGACAGTTCTTATTACTGTCCATCTTGGTTTGTACTCTGCCCTTAGCAGAGCTGTGAAATCTGCCAACCCTGCATAGATTGAATGAGTAGTATCAACATTAATGCAAATTTTTGATGGATCTAGGGTTGTCGCTTCTTTTTCTTGCCACAGCTCAATATATATTGACCCCCATTGTACTTATTTGAGGGCACGGTCCCAGGAGAGGAATTTGAGGGGCCAGTGACTGAAAGCAAATTGACTGCATTTAATCCAGAGGTTTTGTTTAAAGATGCCCTCACCTGTAATTGCGGTTCCTGACTTAGGAATTGATGCAGCACACGTAAGATAGGTTTCCATCCAAAATGCTTTCAGACGTATCTCGCTGTGTTCTTCTGTGTTGAGCTCCATAATGACAACTCTCCTCTCTGACTTTGATCTGGAGTTTTCTAGAATGTCTCACATGCTCTACAATGGGTGTGATGTAATTGATCTTTGGTAATTTATTAATACCTAGTTCAATGCAGAAGGTATATTTTAAATCATATTATCTCAGCTTCTGAATTAGGATCTCGTCTCATTGAGGACAACCAGGGAAATCCGAGATTACAGTTTAGGTCGGTCTAACAGATAGTCTATAAAACTGATCTATTTTTAAATGCATCAAATACTTGGATGATGTGATACTATCACTGATGCCCAGTGTTCTGAAGAATTTAAGTGTAGATGTAAAGCATATTTTACTGCATTTTCAAATAAAGTAAAGTCAGGTGTACTACAGGTCACTAGATGTTTATACTTGTTCCTTGCAAGAAGCTCCTTACGGGGTCTCCTTTAGGCCCATGCGTAGATATAATACTATTTATCTTACTTGAAAAGTAACTTTTATTGAAGCCATCATGTCAACTCACAGAGTAAGTAAATTCCAAGCATCAATGATTGATAAAACCTTCAACCTTTGAAATGGTTATAGTAGTTCTTGAATCACATCCATTATTTTTTTATTTCAGTCAGTTAATTGCTTTGCCTGTCTAATTAGGTCCACAGTTTCCAGCTGAATGTTTTTAAACACACTAACGATCAGAACTATGGGGATTATTACGATGGGGGTTGGGAGACTGCCCAACAAGCAGTAAGCGATCCGACCGCTGCATTATGATGCGACCGCTGGGCTGGCGGTCGGAAAGTGCTCATTTACACAGCAGCTTGTGCTGCGGCCCAGCCACAGCCACAGTGTAAAGGAGCACTTTGTGCGCATCCAGGCTCTGTGTGCCATGCACCCATGTGGTGCACGGCACACGGTGCATGGAGGTGAGTGGGGGCACTACATGTGCCCCCAGGGTCACTTAACAGTGGCCCACGACAGATGGGGGCCCTGTTTGGGGCTTCCAAAGTCCGTTTACGGCAGCCTTTTCATGTCGGAAAGGGATATCGTAATCCCGATCGCGGTGTCTGCCTCGGCACCACCACCATTCGGGATTCCGATTCCAACTGCCGCCCCGTCAGGATCAGATGATCCTGTTGGATGTGGCAGTCTTCCCTCCGACCGAATAGAGTTCGAGCGCCTGCATCATAATGCGGTGGTCAGACTGAATGCCTGTCGGCAGTCGGACAGCCACTGACAGCCTGTCGGTGTGCGGTCTGACCGCCATTGTAATCAGGCCCTATATGTCAGTTGTTAGTAGTCTTATTTTGTAAGACTTAGTACCAACTCTAAATCAGTTTTGTAATGATGATACATGTTTTAAACCTACTCTATTTAAAGGGAAATTATCTATGCGCACTCAAAGATTGGATGTGTGTACGTACTGGTGATGTTTATTTCTTTTCATGTGTGTTCATTATGGGAAATAAGTGAGTACCAATTAAAATATGTTTGTGCATTTTTAGGCATACTGAATTATAAATGGCAATCACAAATTATAATAAATTTAATTTACCACTCACTTGTGGAACATTAATGGCCCATAACACAGGAAAATATGAAACCAATAGTCCTAATTAAGGTGACACATAAAGGGAAGTTGACGTTGGATTTTCAGAGGGACAACTGGGTCACTGAGGTAGAATGAACAATTTAATAACACACATTTATGTTCCAGGTGTATACAGGTTTATGTTGGAGCTTGTAATGAGCCTCAGGCCACTTAACTCTTCTAATGTAAATCTTTGTCTTTACGCGTTTGTAGATTTAAAGTGTTTGCTGACTATGAAGCCTATATGAAAAGTCAAGCCGAAGTCGATCAGCTCTACAAGGTAAGGCTGTATTAAGGCAGAATTTCACACGTGCAATCTCATTGGAATTACTGACATCACTTCCCGGTGTATTAAAAAAAAAAAAAAAAAATTACCTATTTTACTTAAAGGGTTTACTAGACTTTTAGTACAGCCTCTTGAGACCATTTACTCATTGTCATGATGCTGCTGTCACTCAAGCTGGCACTCCAGGCAAGGATAGGAATTTAAGTGGGGGTCCCATACTGGTGACTGGCATGTTCAAAGGCCCTTACTAGGATTGTCTGACATCAGGCCTCCTTGCAATAGAATTGGAAGGTGGATATCGAGACTACACGTTTGTTATCAAACTTTCAGCTAGCCAAGAAACCACGTCCCCTTTTGCTGCACCAATCCTAAAAACTCTTTGTTCCAGAAATGCTTGTGGTGCATGCCCAACCTCACCTGACAACTCTTCAGCACACTAGGAAATTGACACAAAGAAATGCTGTACCATCTTCATGCAACAAAAGACATCCCACACTGTGCTGCTTGACTTCATACTGGTTAGACGAACAGGGCTGAGTCCATGTAGAGCATAAGTGAGGCTGGACCTTGTTAGGTTTTGTGTTGTGAAAGTGCCTCCTCTACTATACCTTTAGATACTTGAGCACAGACTAGGGTGAATTTACAAAGCTTCATGTTCTCAATGCAGTTTCATGTGCAATAGCTTTTAAAAAAAATGATTATCAGTAACAATATCCAATAGTAAAATAAGATACAGACCCTCACCAGTGGTAAAGTTGTGCTCACATCAATGTAGAATTCTTAGAAATGATGCCTAGTGAATTTAAACCATTTAGATAATGAGATATATGTGAAAATCAAGACATGGATTGGGCCACCAGTCCAGAGTTTAAGGAGCACGATGGGGGAAGTAGTAATGAAGTCTTGACCCTGCTCCAGTGGCAACATCCCCACTGTGAGATGGCTATGCCCAGACGTGGTTCTATGCACACTGAGTCACTGGAACTAAGTTATACCTGGTGAAGAAACCTAATTTGGGCAAAACCACTCCTGGGTTACTTGTTTTCTGGTTCAGGGAGGACCTGGTAAGGCAGTTCAGGCTAGACTGTTCTCATTGGAGCTTTGTCAAGACTGGTTTGCATACGGCTGGGTCCCAACTGAGGTGGCATGGTGACCCATCCTCGCCCGCGGACGGGTGGGGAGGTCCGGGCCATCGTTGGGTCGGACGGGCGGACCAGGGATCCCTACATGGGAGAGTCCTGAACTTGCAGCTGCCCCGTCTGTCTGACCGGTCGGTGCCTCGCCCAGCGGTCATCCCGACTGGGGTCCTGAACGGCAAAACCCTTGGATCTGACCATTTGGTCCGAAGAGTCGGCAGTGGAGAATACATTCGTTTGACCTGTGTGCACCAGGTGAGTTTGTTTTGGTTCTTTGTGGATATGGTACCATTTTGGTTTGTCTTTGGTACGGTCTGAGGACCGATTTTGGTTTGCATTTGGGACGGTCTGAGGACCGATTTGGATACAAAGTGTTTGTGAACATTTTGCCCGGCAACATAACGAATTTGGCCTACTTTTGAAAATGCCGGTGTTTAGTAGTTTTTTGGTCTCGTGTTGTCGTTGTTGTTCTGCTGATGCTCGACTGGAAGAAAGTCAGCCAGCGCCTCCGGAAGGCACTCCTAATTTTGATATGTATGTGAAGCATGGCATTGGCCCTATTATGTTTAGTACGTTATGGCACAAATATATGAGGGCCAATGCCGAGTTACAGTGGCCGTTGACGGGCACTTTTGATGAACAAAAAATTTGTTTTTTACAGGAGCAGTTGTTTGCGAAAAGAAGTAGGCAGTCGATGTTTGATTCCCTCAGAACATGGCAAAAAGAGGATAAACAGAGGCGAATGAAAGCAGAGAAAGAGGCCCGGAAGGGGAGGATGCAAACATTGACTCAGAAAGCTGTAGCGCATGACAGAGAGAAGCAGGAGATGGGAATAGAACGTGAAGATAGGAAGTTTCGACTGAATATTGATAAATCTTATGTAGCCCGAGAGGAAAATGACACTTTTGTAGAGGAACTGCTAGATGCTCGACCTCCACCTCCGTATGCCCCACAGAGGGTATTTCCCGCTCTTCCCTCACAGGCCCAGCTACCCGGTTCTTCTGTCTCTGCTGCTTCTGCTTCTGTTACTGTTGATCAAACTGCCTTGGCCACGGCACCTCCTGTCCTTTCTTTGTCTTCGCCGTCTGTGGCAACTGTGATCGTTAGTACTCCTGCAACACCAATTGCTTCAGCGTCTCTCCCTCCAGTTCTTACACCCACGACGCAGCCGACAATGGTGTTAGTGCCTGCTCCCTCTGTTGTCACCCCCACTGTGTTCCTCCATTCCCCGACATCACTGAATAGTGAGACACCGATGCGCATCCCCGAGGATAGAGAGTGGACAAAATTTAAAGAGCGCATGGGGCGGACATTGGTCCGGTCTGATGTGGGAGATGCAGAGAAAAAGGTGGTGGCTAATCAGGCAGCACCGTGGGCTTGTAACCCCATTTACAGTGTGGAAGATGTGTGGAGTGTGATGAAAGATTATGAGCCTTTTGTGCAGCAACATGCCCTTAAGCACATGTCGGCTAGTTTGATTGGACTTTAGGAAGAGCATTTCAAGGGTGCAGCACCGCAGATTATATACGATATTAGGGATCATGTGTATGTTACTGATATGGAGCCTACTCATGTCTTTGGTAATGTTGCAACATTGGTTGCTTATCGGGGAAGGCTACTGGAGAAGAGCCCCACCCCTGTATCTCAGTACCCGATGAGGGAGATGCATCCTATATATCATCCCAAGATACCAGAGCTACGGGATCAGCATGATAATGTGACTAGGCCACGGGTAGAGGCCCGTTTCCAGGAACAGTGGGTTTATACTCCGTGGAAAATGAGTGAGGTCTCGTCCCTTAAAACTCAGTTACCTGACCCTAGGAAAAATCCTACTGCATATTACAAGGAATTGACCGAGGCCGCTTCTTCGACAGTGTTGACGTCGCGGATATCGAAATGTTCTTTGGTTTGTTGGTTCCTGTTGATATTTGGAGACAGGTACATACACAGGATCACGTTGCAGGATTGGTTGGTACCTGGGACCAAATTAAAATATGGGGTCAGGACAGTAAGCCTGGTGAGAAGCCTAAGGCAGAGATACTTGCTCTGACTGGCCGTATTATCACTTATGTGCATTCCCTTATCCCAGCCCGAAAGATTGATTGGGACAAGCTCTCGGCCTGTCGTCAGAAGAAAGATGAGAGTGTGTCCGATTTTTTCACTTGGTTTGAAAGTGTGTATTTGGATTATAGTGGACAGGACTTGTCGATTGAGGGTGGTATGCGTTTGTTTGTTAGTAGATTTGTTTCAAATTTGCTCCCCGAGATCGCGGATCGATTACAGGCTTCCAAGAGAACCTGGTCCACCTCTTCTCCTTCTGTTATCTTGAATATGGTGCAGTATTATGAGCACAGGGAAAATGAGGATAAGGAAAAAATGGAGAAGAAGCATAAGGATTTGAAGACGAAGGTGTTGCAGCAGGCTTCCAGAGGGAATGGTAGAGGACGTGGTGGTTTAGCCCGACAGCCTCCCCGTACTAGCAGGAATACTACGCCGATAGGACGGAATCAGTGTGCATATTGTAAGGAGGAGGGACACTGGCGCAGCAAGTGTCCAGTGCTTTTGCAGAAGGTGGCGGTTTCAAGAGGACGGGGGTCTCGTGGACGGGGTCGTGGAGATGGTGGCCAGGACAGGGCTCAGACAGCTGAGACGTCGCAGGGTCATACTGATCAGAACTAATTTGACGACCCTCGGGGCAAACAGTACTATCATGATGACTATGATGCGGATGAGGTGACCGGGATGTCTTACAGCTAGGACAGCCGGGGACAGGGTGAGGGACCAGTTTTGATACCTGTAGACCAACGAGGTCTGTACGTTAGTGCGGACGTGCATGGTTCGACTAAGGAGTTTTTGGTGGATACAGGTGCGACGAACAGCTCTATTTCTCGTTCCCTGGTCCCTGGTGCGGCTCTGTCTGGCCATAATAATGTTTCGGTAGGTTTTTCTAGTGTACCGGTTGTGAGCCCCATTTCCAAACCTCTTGCGTTGACTATTGGTACTTTTACTGTGGATTCGCCATTTTTGTTGACGTCTAGTTGTGGAGAAAATTTAATGGGTCTGGATCTATTGAAGAAATTGCATGCCACAATTTATTGTTCCCCGGAGGGTGTCTACATGACAGTGGGTCCGAATGTTGTGTGCGCTTCGCAGTGTTTGTCTAAAGAAGCGCCTCTCCCTGCTGAATTTAAAGATGTGCCACCCACATTGTGGGCAACGGGCGACACAGATGTGGGTTTGTTGCAGATATCACCTGTTTTGATACGCGTTAAGGAAGGTGCTATTTTACCCTGTATTCCTCAGTATAAGATGGCAGGTGAGCGAGCTTTGAGAAAAATTGTGCAGGATTTGATTGAGAAAGGAGTGGTTGAGGAGATGACTGCTAATGTTTGTAATAGCCCTATTCTTCCTATTCTTAAAAGGACACCATCTGGTCCCTCTGAGTATCACGAAGATGTTTATCGCTTTGTGATTGATTTGCGAGAAGTTAACAAAATAGTCATTCCACAGTTTCCGGTGGTCCCTGACATTACGACTCTCTTAATGATGATTCCTTCTTCTGCTAAATTATTTTCTGTCATTGACTTGAAAAATGCCTTCTTCAGTATTCCCATTCATCCTGACAGCAGGTGTCTGTTTGGGTTCACCCTAGCTGGTAGAAGCTTTAGATTCTGTCGCGGTCCTCAAGGTTATACAGAGAGTCAGAGTATTTATAGTCAGGCATTGAAAAGTCAGCTGGATTCCTTGTCGCTCCCTACAGGTAATGTATTACTCCAATATGTTGACCACCTGCTCATCGCCTCAGACACAGAACAAGGTTGCAGAGATAGCACGGTTAAGTTGTTGCTCCATCTAGCTGACCATGGTCATAAGGTATACCTTTCCAAATTTCAGTATTGTCGACAGGAGGTCACCTATTTAGGTCACCTACTGTCGAAGGAGGGTAGGAGATTGACCCCTGAGCGCATCAGTACCATTGTGAAAATGCCTATTCCGCAAACTCAGAAAGATGTGCGCGCTTTCATAGGTATCACTTCCTATTGCAGGCAGTGGATACCTGGATACTCACTTCTTGTTAAGCTTCTGCTTGCACTAACACTAAAAGATGTGCTTGAGCCCCTGCCTTGGATGCCAGAGTGTCAGCAGTCTTTTGAGCAATTAAAAACGGAGCTTTGCTCGGCTCCAGTGCTTGGTACCCCTAACTATGCAAAATGCTTCGTGTTGTACGTCCATGAGCTGGGTGGTTGTGCGCTTTCTGTTTTAACACAAAAATTCGGGGATTATCAACGACTGTGTGCTTATTTCTCTGCTGTACTTGACCCTGTCGCCTGAGCCCTCCCGAGCTGTCTAAGAGCGGTTGCGGCTGTGGCCGTCTCAATACGACAATCGGCGGGACTCGTACTCGATACTGACCTCACAGTTATGGTACCCCATGCTGTGGATACACTTTAGAATAAGACAAGGACACAGCACCTCACCAGTGCGCGTCTGACCGGTTATGAGCTAACACTCTTTCAAAAACACATTACGATAAAACGTTGTGCCACTCTGAATCCAGCCACGTTACTACCCCTCCCTTCTGAGAATGAGGAGATTGACATACATGATTGCATTTTTCGGTCGGAGGAAGAGATGAAGGGACGGGTAGACCTGACTGATGTTTCCTTATCTGACCCCCAAGGGGAACTATATGTCGATGGCTCTTGTTTCAAATTACCAGATGGCACCACCAATGCAGCATATGCAATTACTACGCTGCACACAGTAGTTGAGACATCACAAGTTCCCTATCAGTCCGCCCAGGCAGCTGAATTAGTTTCCCTTATTTGAGCTTGTGAATTGAGCAAGGGACTGGTTGTTAATATTTATACTGACAGCCAGTACGCCTTCGGGGTCCCCCATAATTTCGGGCGGCTCTGGGCAGAGAGAGGGTTCCTTACTTCTCATGGGACATGCATTCAGCATGGTCCTCTTATACATAGGCATCTGTCTGCTCTGACACTCCCTAAGAAATTAGCAATTGTGAAGTGCAGCGCTCATAAGAAAGTTACTGACAAGGTGGGTGAGGGGAACGCTTTTGCAGATCAGACAGCTAAGGAAACAGCCCGAACAAAGATGAAAAGGATGTTTGTAGCAGGTCCAGCTAGGTGGGTGCCCGAGTTCTCCATGTTTGAGGATACACTTGAGAGTGTAAAGGAAATTCAGAGTGAGGCCACGATGGAGGAATTAGCAGTGTGGCAGGAAAGCACAGCAAACCTGAAAGATGAGGGATGTTGGATTGATAAGTCAGGGAAGCATAGATGGATGTTGCCAGATGCATATGTTCTTCCTGTAGTGACAATGGCCCACGGCCCAGCCCATATCAGTGCAAAGGGTATTTGCAAACTGTTAGACCCCGTGTGGCAAAATGAAAACATCCCCAAGACAGCTACACACTTAGTAAAATACTGCATGGTGTGCATGATGCACACTCCTGGCAAGGGTACCCCTACACCACCTGGTAATTTCGCACCTCCCACTTTCCCTTTTGAGGTCCTCCCGATAGACTTCATTGAAATGGACAAGGTCAATAATTTGAAGTATGTGTTGGTGGTTGTCTGTGCATTCAGTAAATGGGTTGAGGCTTACCCCACTAAAGAAAATACTGCCATTGCGACTGCAAAGATACTCCTGAAGGCTTGCCCCATTTGATCTGGAGTGATAACGGAAGTCATTTCAATGCCAAGGTTATCCAGCTAGTTTGCGAGGGACTACACATCAGACAGAAGTCTCATGCTGCAAATCACCCCCAGTCCGCCGGTTTGGTTGAGAAGTACAATGGTACTCTCAAACTGAAATTGGCAAAGATTCAAGAGACCACAGGGTTACAGTGGCCAGATGCTTTACCATTGGCTCTTTTGTTCACAAGAACAACAGCACATTCTAGGACAGGATTGTCGCCCTCCGAGGTCGTGTTCGGATGCCCGGCGAATGTTTGGGGCGTCCCATGACCTCGTAAATTTTCTGAGATTGAGTATCCTTTACTGACTGATTACCTGTACCAGTTAACTAAAGGTTTGCGTTCTATTCACCAACAGATAAATGAGTCCCTTCCACCTGTACACGAGGGGCCCGGACATGATATTCGGCCCGATGACTACGTCTTGGTGAAGAACTTCCAGCGGAAAAAGAGTTTGGAGCCTCGCTGGAAGGGACCTGTCCAGGTCCTCCTGGCTACCCGCACTGCCATAAGAGTCGCCAGCCGAAAGCACTGGATACACTCCACGCACTGCCGCAGAGTACCCCTGCCCTTGCCCTATGATCAGTGGGTAAGGGAAGGCATTGGGGACTCTGAGCATGAGAAGGTGTCTCAGTTCATCTCATTCAGCGATGCGATTCTAACGTGGACCCAAACGGATGCTGAAAATAATGAAGTGCTAAATGCGGCAGTCTCCCGGAGATCAGAGACATTAAAGAACCCCTTTCCACTGACCCCTCTGTGCCTGAGCCCCTCTTCGTTGACCCCTCTGTGCCTGGAGTCACCAGGTACAATTTGCGTCCTCGGGTGAAGGACAGTGCACCAAAGGAGAAGTCAGATTAGTTAGGGATGGACTGTGCAAGTCAGGGTGTACTTTGTCAGTAGTACCAACGGTGTTAGTTTAGGGTGAGGCGAGATTGTGCATTGTTCTGACATTGGACAGGGTAAATCGAGCGTGCTCCCTTGGAGGGGGGGGGTACATTATCCTGGACAACGTGGGATTCATCACGAGCTAGGACTGAGCAGCTCTACCGCCGGTGCTCAAGAGCGCCAACGTTGATGAACAATAGGAGTCTACCAGTGAGGCTCTGACGGACACTGGGAACACTTGCCCTTGCCATCAGTTTTGTTGCATTCCTTTTTTCTTGTTTCATAATGTATCTGTTTGGTCGCTCCATTGAGGAGGAGGAACAGCAATTTGCATCACTGCGATTTGCGCAACAGGGCTGGTCCAAAAAGAGTAAAATAGTTTTTGCATCAATAGTTGCGATTGCACTAATAATTGTAATGGGAATATCCTGGTTTCTGGAGGAGAAGTATCCTGTACATTCTTTGGTTGGTACAACACCCATTCCCCCTGAACATTTTTTTGTTACTTTGGCCCCTCACAAAGGAGAGCACTGAAAGTCTTATACAGATAATGTATTTATACAAATGTTAGCATCAGGCTCATGAAGTGTCTAATACCACCAATTGTTGGGTTTGTGGATTGCTTCCCTTAGTGACTCATAAAAGTGATAATTTGTTGTCCATGCCCCTGTCATACCTCAGTAGTTGCGAGGGTTGGTTTGAATTGCTCAGTATGGTGCGTCCCCATCCCCAAACATCTGCTCTGGATAGAACACCTGGTGATTCTCGCACTATGGTACAGAATGTACAGTTCCATCACAGGGTCCCCCCCCCCCGCCCCGTAGGACCGACAGGACAGGAGACGTTTGGTAGACTGTTTTTAAGGTCCTGAATGAACGCATACAAAACAGTAAGGAATGAGTCCTGGTTTTGAATGGAAATGTCTGATTTCCAGGGGTTTAATATGTCAGAGTACTTTCAATCTTTCCAGGTTCATAATGTTACCGAGGACAAGCCGATACCAGTATCAGTGGTCAACACAACAGCTAGTTTCTGTGTCCAGGGGAGAGCAGATGCAATTCCACATATCAATTAAAAACGAATATCAATTAAGTACGACCAATGTTCCGCCCTTAATATCACCCCCTAATGTCTATTTTGTCTGTGGATCCCAAGCTTAAGTCTGGCTCCCGAGGGGATGGTCGGGCAGGTGTTCTCTCTTTTCTCCTCCCCCCTGTGTATATAGTTCCGTCCAATTATCATAAAAATCATCAGCTACAGCGTAGAAGTGTATACTTGCCCCGAGTTAGAAGGGTAATTGACACGAAAGATATAGATCAGACAGACACCACCCTACAATAGTTTGAGGATGCCATGAAGGGTATCGTACCTTTCTGGGGCCCCATGGCTAATAGCCTCCAGCTTCGTCTGCTCACAAGAGTGGTGGAAGGGGTTATTAATACAACAGCAGGGATACTGACCAATATTACTGCTGAGCTCCAGGCTACGAGGCTCGTTACTTTACAAAATCGGATGGTGTTAGACGTCATCCTTGCTGATCAGGGAGGGGCCTGTCGCGTTATTGGGAGTAGCTGTTGTGTGTACATACCTGACCACGCCCCCAATGTGTATGCTGCCATACAGAAGTTGCATAGACTATCATCTGACATACACCAAGAAAATGGTACTTGGACTCTCTCTGGGTGGTTCTGGGGTGTGTTTACATCCTGGGGCTGGAAGATCCTTAACTTTCTAGCTGTGATTGCTGGTATTTTCTTCGCATGTTGTCTTTGCATACACTGTCTCCCGACCTGCTGCACTTATTGTATAAGAGTTCTCACTCCTAAACAGAAAAAGACAGCTCCTGATGCTAGTGCTGCCATCATGTTGCAAAAAGATATTGCCAACATAATGCAGATTGATGAGGGTATTTTTGGTTCTACATCATCTCTTGCAATGTCAATTTCCGATACTGAATATATGAATAATTCGGAGTGTTGATGTCTTTTGTTTCTCTGCATATTGCAGCTTTCCTGTTCCCAAATTCTAAAATGGTTTAGCAAATGCTAAAAGGAGGGTCTGTTGGAATAAAAATGTTTTAGCTGAATTGTTCATGCATTGTATGTCTTAAGTTAGCATTTGCGGCACCATTTTATATTCAGCCGCCATTTTGAGTCATGATTGAAAATTAACTTCTGTCTCTCTGCCCCAGCTGAAAGCAGCTGCGATGATCTGCGTTTCTCCAAGGTTGAGACTTGCTGTACTAATGAATACACTGTTCTTGTTAGTGCATGCCTTTCCCACTAGATAGGCCTACTCCCACCCTTAGAGCAGCGTGCACAGGCAGAGTGACCTTGGCGTTAAGATAGCGTGTGCCCGTTCTCAGGATCGAAACTCATCCTTCTATACCTTCCTTTGTTCACCAGCTACCAACTGGAAATTTCTAGTGAGGGCGTGTTTTTGGTGGTTCTGAATTGTACATAATGTATCGTCATGCTTGCTGAAGTCAGTCCCTCTGCAGCAATCCCAGGAGGCTGGTCAGACTGGACTCCAATCAAGTGTACCTTGAATAAAATATACTTGGGTTGTATTTTCTACTGTGACCGACTCTTCATTTGTATGGAAGGCTGAGAGGTGGTCACGAGTGACCCGGGTGGCCTTAATCGGGTCGCTTCCTTCAACTGGACCTCAGTTGACCTCCATGCACACTAGAATTTAGTACAAGATGATAGTGGTGAAGATACATGGCATCAACAAACAAATTACTTACCTTTGATAATGCTCCTTCTGGTGGATAATTACCTAACCACAGATTCCTCACCTTTAGAACATCTCTCAGGTGCCATACTGGACCTGGAAATGTTCTCCGCAGTGCCAAATGTACACCATTATGTGGTGAAGTGCAGCTCCACGTTGCCTTCATTCTGCCTCATTAGTGATGGAGCAGAAAACACCACCCCTGTGCGCCAATGTCTGTTTTTTGGATGACTCTTTTCATGCCCTTGGACGCAGAGCACAAAACAATTGTCTGTTCCAGTGTGCACATCTCTAATTTGTTACCTTTTTAATTGTTAAAAAGAGACACAGCACAGAACAGGAAGTGGGAGAGCAGTGGGGATCTGTGGTTAGAGTATCCACCAGAATCAGCATTACGAAAGGTAAGTAACTTGTTCTTCTCTTTGATACTTCTAACCACAGATTCCTCACCTTTAGAATAGATACAAAAGCAGTACCTTCTGAAGGTGGAGGGTCAATCGAGTGGGCTCAAACCAAAAGTCTTACAGGACCATATGGTGTAGTGTAGCTCCTATTTCCCTAATAGGCTCTGCGCATTGGAATAATATATCCTATAGGTTTGACATAGGACTATGGTCGGTATGTCCCTATCGAGTATATTAAACTTAATTACTTGTGCCAGCTAGCTCAGAGGCCACTAGAAACTCCTTGACAACAAGAAGGGAGTAGTTTCTGGCAGCCGCAAAACATGACCAATATGTTTTCCTTTTAGAATCAGAACGTGTCCCAGAGTCGTGGAAACACTAGATAACTATTTCACTCAGCTCAGTCGTGCATGCTTAGTTTTCCTCAGAGTTACACAGAAATAATAGACGGGCGTTTTCAATAAAAGATTTATTGAACAGTCTTGTTTCTGGTGTAAGTATAATGTGCAGTTACGATCACAAGACAGTATGCGAGATAAATAATGTACAGGGTGAGCAGTAGAAATAAATAATACTGCGATAGCATTATTTTATAGTACAAATGCTGTTACATAAATAACATAGACTAAAAATGCGAGTACTCATACGATGCGGTGCTAAGCTAGTTCTACCCCAGTGTACCTAACCTAGGTGTAGGACAAGGTCTGAAGTAGGTGAAGTATTCCTTACTATGGTATACTAAGAGTATGTTAAGTCTAGTATGCCTAGTATGCCAAGAGTCCCTCTAGGTTCTTATCAGCTCCATACCTGAAGAATGAGAGAGGTTGGAATCTCTTTGCCAGACTCGAACTCCAACACCCCGCAAGGGAAGTCAGATCACTGGAAGCTGGGCTCTCTGCATGCAGGGAATGGCAGCGTCTTCTCAGTGCGTCAGGCCGGGATACGGGCTCCTCTGAAGTCGAGGTCTCCTCTGGTTTACAGGGGCTAGGGAAGGTATATTTATACCTGAGAGTACCTTAGGAATGTTAGCATTGACGTGAATTGGACAACGAAAGACGTCATGAATGAACCCCTAAGGAATAATGGTTCATGCATAATATATGAGTCCTTGAAGAAATCAATAGTCCTGGACTAGGAAAACTCCCGCAGCCTAAGGGTCTGTTCTTCATGAACTCGTTGTGACGTTAGGGTGGACGGATGTCAGAGACCATGACTGTATTTGGAGTGCACGGTTTAATGCCTAAATAAGGCCTGGGATTCTATGCCTATATAAGGGCAGGGCGAATTGTGCCTATATAAGGACAGGATATTGGAAAGCCCGTTATGGACACCCTAAGAGGAAATACAACACCCACTCCTCTTTCGTGTGTATGATAATACTAAAATGCTAAACATTAAAAATGCTAAACATTAAAACGAAGTACCGCATATTTCTAAAAATTTTCATAAAACCATTTAAAAAAAGTATTTCTATTAGAATGCAAAAGGTACTGTACATTTGAAGCATTGCTTTTCATTACAGGCATAAAATTCGAAAATAAATGCAATTGAAATGAAATAAGCAGTATAATTTACATTTGACAAAAATTGATCGATAAGTTATTCAAAAATCAAAGTCATTTTATGTCATGAAAATTAAATGAACTGTTTTTAGACACATAAGATGACTAAATGTCTTTGGAAGGACCGCCAAGTCTGTACTATAAGGCTAGTTGTACTTTAAGCAGATTGAAGTACCATTTTCGTTTGAAAAATGGGGAAAAAGTTCAATTTTGGTAGAGTTCCAAGTTTTTGAAAAATGAAGGCCAAATTGTTGCTGTATTTCTGGAACACTGTATGCTGAATCAGAGTCAGTTTACGGGTCTGGTGTAAACATTAGATCATCTATTTCTATAGACAAAACATCATCCACTGTAGTTGGTGTGAGTTGGAACACCTCGTGAAGTAGGTTAATTGCACAGAGATGTGAAGCATTGCTTTCAATTGTTGCAACGTTCGCGTCCGTTGTTACCTGTGTGCCTGTAGTTCTTTCTCGTACCTCAGCAGCAGCCGGAAGCGTCTGTGAGATCTCAATGAATGCTGTCATCAGGATTGGTAGCCTCTGGGGACAATACATAGCATGGGCCGTTATCTGGTCCAGCAGAGTATCGACGTCCGTTGGCGCATCCGATGGAAATGTTAGACAGGTGTCCAACACGCATTCTACACCGCATAGCAGGCAAGATACAATCTTGCCAGATTGGTCTAAATGACAGGAACCATGTGGTATTAAGGTCCCGTAGACGATTTATGCCCAAAAGCTGTACTATTTGCTCACTGCACTTTCGTTCAAGGAGAGCTTTCTCCATGTCGCTCGAAGTGATGTCGGCGAATTGGCTGGCCATAGCGAAATAGCAGGAAGAGAAATAGAATTCCGGCAACGAGTGCTAGAATTAATGGTATGCCACCAAACACCGAATGTGCAAAGTTCGGGATGATTCCGAGTATTGCCTGGAAAGGTGCTAACAGACCCGAGCAGATGCCCTTAAATGCATGTACAATTCCTGTTGTATCAGACATGTTAAAAATTCGTCCTATCATTTCCACGAAATGTATAGGGCAGTTTGTACGTATTAAAGTCTGTATCTCAGCCGAAGTCCTTGCAATTTGCAGATCATAGGTTTCTATGGCCGAGGTCAGAGGCACTGTTTGTTGTAAAAGCATGGCTTTCATTCTGCTTAAAGTATCAAATCTTATAAAAGAGACGTTCAGCGAAGGCCATAAAGGCGACTCCCTGACTGTGTCTATTGGGGCAAACAATACTTGCATACAGCAAGTGACCCTGGAGTTGACCGTTACTAGATATGGGATGCCTGGCAGCATGCCACAGCAGCTCTGATCATTCAACATGAGGTAACTCCCATTAGAAAGTTATCCGAATGTTGGATTAATCACAGCAGCTGGTGTACCCTGCTGATGGCAAGACAAATTTGCCACAGAACCATTACAAGCCCCGTGCAAGGAAATGTCCTTACATACTAGTGAACCGCTTAGTGCACGTTTACAGTTTTTACCGCTTAAAAACACTTTACGATCCCCGCTCCAACATCTATATGTATACGGTAAAGCCCAAGATGTCTTAATGTATTCCTTACCCAACCTTTCATATTTGCCTGCTTGCATTTGTCTGAGGCAATACTGAAACTGAAAAGTAGTCACAGGTAGTGTAATTTTGCCATGAATAAGCCATTCTGTAGCTGGTTTTTCTGCCACTGTGAATGGTAACTTTTCCAGTTTTTCAATGCTCAGCACTGTATACTTTGCTCCTCTCTGTGCCATTTCGATCTGTTTATCAGTTAGATTGTATTCTGCAAACAGAGCCGTTGTGTTGATGAAACGCCAAGGCACATAGCCCGCTCGCAATGATTGCAGCGTCCAGCTTAATAACATAATAGAACGTATTTGAGATTGGCCTTGTTGTAACATCGCCAAATCTTGTTCTAGAATGTCGATAGCAGAGGATACAATGCCGTCCAATGAATATATTCTGGAGGACAAAGTTGTTGACCCATTGTCGACCACAGAGAGTGTTTTCTCTTAATTAATACGATCAAGTTCACGTATTTGTTCTGCGGCCTCTTTCTGTGACACCTTCCAAGCTTCATTATAAGCAGCATAAATGCCGGCATATATGAAACGTTTTTGATGCGGTTTTCTTGGTCCAAGCAAGAAATCCCTAAGATCTGCGTCTTTTGCAAGTAAGGATAAGTGTTGTTTCACATCCTGTAGTGTAGATGTATGCAGCCAATCGAGGCATAATTTCCCTACACTGTATGTTTTTACTACCCCCAGATGTTGTCTTTGGACGTATCTTGGGTCTGGCCTATGAATAGTAAAGCCCTAGGTTTATTCAGGAATCTTTCCTGGCAGTTATTCGTGTCTATGGGCCAGATCAACCATTTTTCCAATCAGCATTAGATCTGTTGAGTTGTAGTATATTGTCGACTGTCACCACTGCTTGTGTTACATAATTTTTTGCAGGAGTTGGTACAGAAGGTGTGTTCATCTCTTTGATCTTGGCTAATCCAAGACAAGATGTTTGTTGGATAGTTTCATTCAAAAACATTATTTGTTCAGGGATGATGCAGGCTCTGAATAAAGCTTCTATCCCCTGTACTTGCCATTCTTTAGTACCCCACAACGTTTTTGTGTCTATTGTGTCTTTCCAAAAGTCGAAACCCTGTCTAGACAGTTGGGCATTGAATAATGCAGAATAAATCTGTTTTGTATTTGTTAACATAATTTTCAGTCCTGTTTTGTTTACATTTTTAAGGTAAAACATTTCTGGATCAGATGTATTGTAACCTGAAAAATATGGAAATTTACTTGCAAATGTTTGTGAACTACCTTTAGGTGGTGTAGGACAATGTTCCCATTGGTTAAACATAAACACATTTCTTAGATATGCAGATTTATGCAAAAAATGATGACCATAGTGATTATAACAATACAGTTCTTCATAGTCTGATGAACCCTCTAAATATTCATTTTTAGAAAATGCAGCAGATTTTTCTAGGTCAAACATAATATCAGTCACAGTCTCAAAGTCCCAATCATCAGAATAGGTACTGGACGTGATTAGATCACTTAGTGAAATTTTAAACAAATGTGGAATGTTCAATTCTTCCGTTGGACCGAATATATCAAAATCTGTTTTGTCCCACACTATACCATCGTGTATAGGAACAGCTGTGATGTTCACTGATGACAAGACTCTTGCTTCACGATGGGAAGATTTATGAGGTTTCAAAAGTACGTTTACGTCTTTTCCTTCAGTGTTCACATGGATGTATCTGCCACTTATAAGCACGCTTACAGTTGTTACCAAAGCTAGCCAGAGCAGGAAAACAAAAAGTCCAGATGTAATCCAGAGTTCAATCCATGGAGAAACCAAATAAGTCTTTTTCAGAAAGTGAAGAAAGTCTTGTATTTGCTGCTTCAATTTCAATGACACTGGCGTTGTTTCAGGTTCACTCGGATCTTCTGAGAACGTATCAAAGTTAATGAAGTAGCCAGAAGAAGTTCTGTCAATTGGTCGCCCTAAATTGTTGGAATTGCATCAGGATTTGTTGAAATCACTGGAACCAGTTCATCACTTGTTACGTTGGTGTAGACAGGTGTATTTGGACGAACTGTTACTTGTTCTTCAAGAGGGATGAGTTCCATAGCGTTGTTGCATAGTCCTTCATTTGTTTCAGCTGAATTCTCGATTGTTATCAGTCTTTCAGTATGAACCTCTTGGATAGTAGCGAGAGGAGTGCGTTTGCTACTAGGTCGGAGTCCACGAGGCCTACTATTTAGTATTGGCCACATACTGTGGTTTGATCAGGTCGATGGACACAAATCTTTTCTCCTTTCTTCCAGCAAGGGGCGGCAGTAGTACTGTTCTTGTTCCTTGAACTGCTAGGACAGGTACTGGTTGTCTGTAAGAAGGTCCAAATTCCTTCTTGTCCGCAATTTTTTCTCTGACTAGATCCCCAACTTTAGGAATCCAGACAGGCCTTGCTGGGACAGCCGGTTGATCCCCAGTGGTGGTTGACTGTAGGAATACATTGCTTTGTTTCGTTCTTAATTTGTTTAAGTCCTGTAAAACAGCCAAACGATCTTTGATATCAAAGGGTTTATTTTCCACCACTGTGCCTACGTTTTCTAAGTCCGGTACCCACATTCTTGTCCCATATAGGACCTCATATGGAGTGACCCCCCCAGAGAACTTCTTGGCAGGTTATTAAGTGCACGTTGAACTCCACTAAGGTGTTTGACCCATCCGTCACCCGAGCCTAATACTCTAGCTGTTATAGACTTCTTTATGTCCCGGTTTTTCCTTTCCACAACCGAATTTCTCTCAGGATGGAATGGAGAGGAGTACCGCAATGCAACGCCCAGACTGGCCATGGCGTCTTTGTAAGCCCGAGAGCTAAACGCAGGACCCTGGTCAGAATGTAGCGTGCCTATTGCGTATATGCCGATAAAGACTCGCAAATCTTTTATAACAGTTCGAGCGTCAGCTGAGCGCTGAGGCCATAACCATAGGAACCTAGAGCATGAATCCACTGCTACCATGATATATTTATAATTACCGTCCCTGTGTAAGGGACCGCAGTGGTCAAGGTAAACACAAGCTAATGGTTTATCTGAAATTAACAGGGGTGTCTGCGCAGGACGTTTCACTGTGGAGACTTTCATCTGTTGGCATATATCACATTCTAAAACATAGTTCTTTGTTTGTTTTCTAATGCCAGGCCACCAATATCTTTGCTTGAGTAAAGATATTGTTGCAGAAACACCTGCATGGGCAGAAGCTATCCCTTCGTGTGCTGCTAGGATTAGTCCTAATCTGCGTTCCTTGTTTGGTATTACCCTATCCCCCACTCCAGGGATTCGAGCAAAAGGAACGTTGTTCGCATCAATTACATAAGAGTACTTGAGTGGAAACTTTTTTGGTAACGCTGCACTGCTGCCTTTGCTTGATGCATTGACAGCCAACATTATCTCACCGTCTATTTTTGTTTTTGAACGAGTGATCGCAGCTACGGAAGCCGTTTGCACAGCCCCCTTTGCGGCTTCGTCAGCCAATGAATTCCCTGCAACGTGAACGCCATCACGTTGATGACTCAGTGTGTGGATCACGTGAGCCTTTGGTAGTTCGTATTTCAACTGAACTACTTGTTCCCAAAGCAATTTGTGCTTTATTGTGCCACCTTTCGCATCTTTGAAACCATTTTCAAGCCAGTTTTGTATATATTCATTATACGACTGCACACAGTAAAAGGAATCGCACACGATTAGTGTGGGGAATTCTCGATCTGTACTTTCAAGTGCCAGTTTGAATGCTTGTAGTTTAGCTCGCTGAGCTGTACAATCTCCTAGAGACTGCGTTTTAGTGACCATAGGTCTGAAGATGCCATTTCGCATGCGACCTGTAATGATAGCACACGCTGCACTGTAAGCTTGCTTACCCCCTATTGCGTGTTGTGCGGATCCGTCAGTGTAAATTATGAATTCGTACTGATCAAGAGGCAGAATTTCAGTAGGCAGGGGACATTCATGTTCGTACTGCAGGAAGGCTTATGTTTTTAAATCTGGATCAAAAACATATTCAACATCTGTAGCAGCAAGAGAATTAACCCATTGTATCCATCTTGGATGCAATGCCTTAGCATTTGGAATGCTTGCTTTTGTAACCGCTTCTAAAGCAGGTACTGGGGTTACGATAATAATGCGTTTCCCTTGGGCTAAGGCTCTTTCTTTTGCTACAGCGGTTTGAACTGCTGTTAGAATTTTTTCAGTAGAACTGAAGCGCATTTCCGCTTGTGTGTACAAGTGTGATTTATATGCTATTGGTATTTTTTCACCCTCATTGAAAGTTAAGTAGGTGAATCCGTATTGACCCGAAATTATTCGGATCACCAAATTTCGTTCACTTACGCGTGTTTGTAAGTGATTTGTTGCTAACATGTTAGCCTGGAGTGAACGCAAATTTTCTGTGTGTTCCTGTGTCCAGTTTTTGATTGAAAAATCAGGTTTGATTAATGCGTAGAGAGGTTTAACCCTTTCTGCATAGTTTATAATGTATGTTCTTCCAAAATGTAAGAAACCCAGGATGGATTGTAAGTTTTTTAGCGTTTTTGGAGGTTGGAGCAGCGCACACTTTTCTAAAAAGTTAGCTGCCAAGCTCTTGCCTTCACTTGAAAGCTCATATCCTAGAAATAGGACATTGAGATGGGCAATTCTGGACTTTTTAAAGTTGAATTTGTAACCCTCAGAGGCGAATCCCAGTATAATGATGCTCACCCTGTTCAAGTGTTTTACTAGGTCATCGTCTGTCAGATATATGTCATCGACATAGGACAATGCCTCATTGTCATAAATTTGTAGTAACTCCATTACCCTCGCTGAGAATAAACCTGGGCAATTTTTGAACCCTCGTGGGAGTCGACAAAAGTGACGCTGGGTCCCCATTATGGAGAATGCTGTTAAGTACCTGCTTTCAGGTGCTATGTTTTGACAAAAGAAACCATTTGAGATGTCTAATGTTGTTTTATATTTTTTACGCACAATCTTATTCATTAATGCTGTGCTATGTGCATTTTGCACTGCAAAAGTTTTAGAACAAGTGTTTAGGTGTCTGTAGTCCAAAACTAGACGATATGTTTTGTCTGGTTTGGAGACAGGAAACAAAGGATTGTTCATTGAGGAGGTGCATGTTTCAATCACCCCTTGGTATTCAAGTTGATCTAAGATCTCCCTGACCTGTTTTTTAGCTTCTTGCTTAATAGGATACTGCCGTTGTGCAGTTGGTTCATGTTTCAGATGTATTTTATGGTGAGGTGAATCCTCATCCCATCCTACATGATTTTTATATAATGCTGGGGCCTGGGCCACTGCCCATTTCCTGGCATATGTATATTTTAGGTGAATTGGAATATGGTTGGAGAAGGCAGGCATAATTATGTCCTCGCCGTGTGGGCACTCCCTGACAAATTGTGGTGGCCAGTCCTTTTCTGCTAGAAGTATGTCATAGCCCTTTGATAGTCTTTCCCAAAAAGTGCTTTCACCTGTCTAGGTTTGTCTCCCTCCATCCGGAGTGTTATTTCAAATAACCTTTGTGGAGTACTAACCCTGGTGTCTACAGTCTCTACTGTGATGTACTCATTCAAGTCCACTATCTCCAGAAGTTCCCTCAGGTTCTGGCGAACTATTGTGACTTCTGCTGCACTGTCCAGCATGGTCTGAGCCCATTCTCCGTTCTTGAGTTGTGATCTCAGTATTCTCGGCATGTCTTATTTTTAGACCTGCTACTTTCTTTTTGGAGAATTGAGGTTTTACTTTAGTTTTTGGAGCGTGTTTGTCGTCTTTCGATGTCACGCGTTCTTCTCTGTGTTCCGTCCGTCCTCTTCTTTCTGAAGTCTGTGGTGAGATCTGAAAGGGACGAGAGGTACGTGTATCAGTATCATGATACCTATCAGGTTTTCTCAAATTATCCCTATTCCTGAGGTTATACCTCCTTTCAGAGGGCTCCTTTTGTGGAGACCTACCTCGGGATTGAGAACGTTTCTCGTTTGATTTTTGTTTAGTAGACTCCCACTTCTTTTTAGAAGATGTAGGAGTTTGTTTTATTGAGTCCTTCTCAGGACTTTCAGATAGTTTCGGCTTCACTGGTCTTCCACCCAAACTATCTCTGCCTAATTCTGCATAAGATTGTTCTATAATTCTGGGTAGCTCAGTTTGATGTTCTGTAACATCGAATTCCCTCATATTTTGGCGGATCGCCACTGCTGCTGCCTCCCCTTTAATATTAGATAATATTATTGTTGATACCTGCTCGAAATTTTTTAGTAACTTCATACCTAAATTTAGAGCAGGCTCTGCCCAATTCATTTTGAATTTGTTTTAGGACATCAGGTATTACCGCAATAGACGGAATACCATGTGTTTTAGTATAGATGGCAGCAAAGACTGAGCCCCAAGTGGTGCAGTCTTCCAGTTGTGGTGTGATCCCCATCGGTAAACTGATTGTTAGGATTCTGTGTTTGTCATGTGGGCTAGTATTTGGAAATACTGCTTCGATTTGAGTAATTTTTTGAGGTATCCAAAACGGAATTTGCTCACGTTTTGTGGGCATTTTACCCATGACTGAGTTGAGAGTCTGTGGTGTAATTTTTAGTGTATTCCCCTGTTGGGGAGTTGGATTTGGATATGTCAATGGTGGTCGGACTGTAAAAGTCTGCATGACATATTGGACCAATTGTCTGTATATTTTTATTAACTCTTTTATTTGAGTATGAAATTCCTCATCTGTCATTATACCAGTTCAGGATGAGGTGTGTAGCCGGCTAAAATCGGCCATGTTGCTCCTGGTCTACCTAGTGGACCGAGCCTGGTAATGTTTTTGTGATGTTTTAGGGCGCCTTTAAACCAGAGCTGATGCTCTTGGTATGTTAATGGAATTTCAATATCCTCGAAAGGAATGTATTCCTCTGGTAGATCATCTTCTTTGTAGAAGTGAAATGTTTGTGATGTTGGATTGTATTCCGGAAGTAGTACCCATGAATAGAATACCTCTGTCTGAAATGATTCATGTGCCTCTATCACGAAAACTGCTCTACCTCCTCTTGGCGATAGGCCATGTTTTATAAGTTTTAGAGTTATGGCTCTTCTTAAGTTTTGAGGGATGTGTACCACACCCTCCTCGGTTTCATTTAAACCTGTAAGGTTAAAAAGTGCTGCTTGGGCTGCATCAGCCGCAGCTCCACCGTTTCCGGCTTCATTGTCACCGTCAGGCATTTTTGTTGTTTGAAAAATGTAGAACAAGTTTCAAGGAAACAAAGATTAGGTGCACAATATTTTGGAACACTGTATCCTTCAACGTTGAGCAAACCAAACAGCTAATATATATAGGGTGCTTCCCTATGTAGCCTTGGTGGATACTTAACCCTGCCCACTCCAGACGTCTTTTGGAGTATATGGGTAGGGGTCTTTGAGAGAAAATAGCACGGCTGAGTTACTCAGTATCTAAAGTTGAATTACTGCCTAACCAAACCGTTGGGCGCCATGTAGTGTAGCTCCTATTTCCCTAATAGGCTCTGCGCATTGGAATAATATATCCTATAGGTTTGACATAGGACTAAGGTCGGTATGTCCCTATCGAGTATATTAAACTTAATTACTTGCCCCAGCTAGCTCAGAGGCCACTAGAAACTCCTTGACAACAAGAAGGGAGTAGTTTCTGGCAGCCGCAAAACATGACCAATATGTTTTCCTTTTAGAATCAGAACGTGTCCCAGAGTCGTGGAAACACTAGATAACTATTTCACTCAGCTCAGTCGTGCATGCTTAGTTTTCCTCAGAGTTACACAGAAATAATAGACGGGCGTTTTCAATAAAAGATTTATTGAACAGTCTTGTTTCTGGTGTAAGTATAATGTGCTGTTACGATCACAAGACAGTATGCGAGATAAATAATGTACAGGGTAAGCAGTAGAAATAAATAATACTGCGATAGCATTATTTTATAGTACAAATGCTGTTACATAAATAACATAGACTAAAAATGCGAGTACTCATACGATGCAGTGCTAAGCTAGTTCTACCCCAGTGTACCTAACCTAACCTAGGTGTAGGACAAGGTATGAAGTAGGTGAAGTATTCCTTACTATGGTATACTAAGAGTATGTTAAGTCTAGTATGCCTAGTATGCCAAGAGTCCCTCTAGGTTCTTATCAGCTCCATACCTGAAGAATGAGAGAGGTTGGAATCTCTTTGCCAGACTCGAACTCCAACACCCCGCAAGGGAAGTCAGATCACTGGAAGCTGGAGGCTCTCTGCGTGCAGGGAATGGCAGCGTCTTCTCAGTGCGTCAGGCCGGGATACGGGCTCCTCTGAAGTCGAGGTCTCCTCTGGTTTACAGGGGCTAGGGAAGGTATATTTATACCTGAGAGTACCTTAGGAATGTTAGCATTGACGTGAATTGGACAACGAAAGACGTCATGAATGAACCCCTAAGGAATAATGGGTCATGCATAATATATGAGTCCTTGAAGAAATCAATAGTCCTGGACTAGGGAAACTCCCGCAGCCTAAGGGTCTGTTCTTCATGAACTCGTTGTGACGTTAGGGTGGACGGATGTCAGAGACCATGCCTGTATTTGGAGTGCACGGTTTAATGCCTAAATAAGGCCTGGGATTCTATGCCTATATAAGGGCAGGGCGAATTGTGCCTATATAAGGACAGGATATTGGAAAGCCCGTTATGGACACCCTAAGAGGAAATACAACAATGGGTGTATTGCCCTTCCTTCCCAACATAGTTGCCAAGGCAGTAGTGCTTTGTGAACATGTGCACTGAAGCCCAGGTTGCTGCCTGACAGATGTCCAGGACAGGCACTCTGATGCCAATGCAGTGATGGTAGCCTTAGCCCATGTGGAATAAGCTCTCAGAACTTCCGGAGGCAGCTTTTTGGCAATGTGTAGCAGATCTTAATGCAGAGCACTGTTCACCTAGACAGAGTCATTTTCTGCAATGCCTTGCCTTCCTTTCCCCCAAAGATCCCCACAAAAGATGATCATCCACTCAGAGGTTTTTGGTGGGATTGATGTAAAATCTTAAAGCTCTTTTGGGTTCCAGCTGATGGAGTTTCTACCCCTTTTTCAAGAGGTGAGGCAGGGCAAAGAACGTTGGATGGGTGATGGACTGCTCAACATAAAAAGGACTCCTGACTTTCAGCAAGATGGCCGTCCGTTTTCTAAGCACCAGTCTGTCCGGAAAAAAGGTGGTATAGGTTGGTTTTACCAATAGGGCCTGTAGATTACTAATTAGACAAACTGATGTGATTACAATCTTGAAAGTCAGAAGACACAATGAGAAGCTGTGCATCCGCTCAATGGCAGTGCACATGAGGAACGGTAGGACCAAGTTAAGGACTCACTGTGACATCCTAATTAGCTACGGGAGGAACGTGTGTCAAACCTTTAAGAAGTCCCTTCACAACATGTGATATAAACAAGGACAGTTGGTCCAACAAACGCAAAAGCCCGAAAGGCCAGACAAACAACCTTTAACAGTGCCCACTGCAAGACCTTGCTGGGACTAAGACAAAACTAACAACAAAACATCTGACAGTTTGGCTTACAAAGGGCCACAAATGTGTCCCAGCGCCTGGCACAAATGGACTGCAGGGGGACACCTGGCAGCAAATAAAATATCCTCAACCTTGGGTAGTAGATAATATGCATTTAGCTGCCACCAGTCAATCACCATGTTTGGCGGTGTAGATTACGCTGGTTCGGGTGTAGAACCCTGCCCTGCTGCTGCAACAGAAGATCCACCCAAAGTGGTAGCCTGATCGTAGCACAGATGCTCATGCCCAGAAGTTCCTGGTACCAAATCCTCCTGACCCAATCTGGAGTAACTAGGGTGACTGCACATCCCAAGAAAACCCAATGGACCGCAACCAGTCTTGGCTACAGGGTACTACCTTAGAGGAATGTGCCCTTCCTAGAGAGTCCACAGTGTTCAGCCCACACCTGATGGCAAACATCGTTGTGTCCCGGCCGTTCACCAAGGATTGGTCCAGGATGGTGTGGCCCTCTTCAGGGGAGCAGCTGAGCAACCAAGTCCAATAATGCATGGGCGTATTGGCCCAAGAGACATGTGGTTGTTACTGATTGCAAAGCCAAGATGGCGGAAGAGAAAATTCTCTTCCCAAAAGTATCCAGCCTCTTGGATTCCCTATCTGGTGAAGTGGAAGGGAATGCATTCAGGTTAATATTGGCTGTTGAGGCCTCTACTATTAAGCTCTCAAGAGAGGGATGCTGGGAGAGAAAAACCAGGCTCCTGGGGCGGGACAATGGCGATGGGCAATCATGGGGTGCACAAGAGTCCCAGTGCAAGGTTTAGCCCAGGCCCCAAGGAGAACGTCAGTGAGAACCTCATTAAAGGGGAGCACAGGTTTGGCAGAGCTCGACCCTGGATGAAGAACCTCTGTCAAGAAATTGGTCTTTACCTCGACTGCAGGCAGTTGTAGGTGAAGGACCTGCCCTGTGCTTCACTGTTGTGAAGGATGTGCATTCCACCGAAACAGGGCCCGGAAGGGAAAGCATGCCAGAGTTTGGGGAGGTGTCCAGGCCACTGGTGTCACCTAGCTCCTTGTACCAGTTTTCTTCCTAGTCTGGGTCATCCTCAATGGTACAATACCCTTCTTCCTCATCGCCCCCCCTCAGGGATAAATGCCCGTTCAAAAGTGGCAAATCCAGAGGTTGGTACGGTCTGGACAGCGCCAGAGTTAACATCGACGTACGTCGAGGAGGCACTAACTCAGAGTCGATATGAGTATGGATAAGGGTTCTTTGGTTAGCGGCGTTGGGGTAGGGGTACTGGAGCTGGGGTGGGTATAGGCACCCATGTAGGCATTAAGTCGGAACCGGGGCGGATCCAGAGGGCTCAGCTGGCGTCGGGGGTGAATTCGCCGGTGATAACTCAGCTGGGGCACCTCGCAGCTCTGTGGGGGCCGAAGGCGCACCAGAGGGAGTTGGTGGCCCAAAGATGGTGTACATGGCGTCATAAAATTATTTTAGTTGGGCGGGCGTCACTCTTGTTCCAGGGAACTCTGGTAGCACGGAGCAGGCCCAGACGCTGGCTCTGCAGGTGAATTGCGCGGAGCGGGGCCGAGAAGCACACTGCTTAGATGGGGAATTCGAAGAACAATTCGTCTTTTCCTTCTTGGACTTACCCAACTTGGAGGAAGAGGTCTTGGAAAGCAAAGACGATCGTTCCCAGGAACGGTTCCAGGAACGGAACGGAGATCTACCCCAGGAATGGGACCGGGAATGGCACTGGGCCAATAGAAGGACCCGTGTGCTGTTGGCCGAAGCCTGGGAGGTAGGTTATTGCAGGTGGTGGCCTCATGTCAGCACAGATTGACCTGCACGGCACTCGGCGGCAGGGCTGGACTCCAGTGGGGAGGTGAGAGGCGACGCCGGAGCTCTCTTGCCGGCTCGTGCTGTGGCCTGGCCCATCAGCCGCTCTCTGACACACCTTTGGGACAGTGGCCTGCGGGGAGATTTACCACAGATGCGGAGGGAGCCGCCTCTGCAAATAGTGACTCTGGCCCTTCTTGGCCTTTCAGCACTCCCCTTGCCTGGGGCTCTCCACCTGTGACTGCTCGGCGGTTGCTGGGCCAAACTCAGGTAGGCTCTGTAACTTACTGCTCCCAGCACTGGGCCCCATATTACCCCAGAGACTACAAAGACTTTTCCCTCCCCCCTCAAAGCACGGAACTCACCCAGGGAGGCAACTGCGGCAGGCGGTTCTCACCACAGCGGTGACTGAGTGTGGGCCGCGACCGGCGGCGCAATCGAGCTGCGTGAGACCCTCCTGTTGATCTTGCTGGTGGGGGTGATGGGGGCAGCAGCATATGCGGCTTGGGCCTACTTTGGGAGTCAGCGGGGGCCCACAGCCAACACCACAGTCTCCTTGCCCTGCTGGGCACCGACGGGCCGCAGCTGCTGTGAACCTGATGCCGGCTCTGTTGAGCCCTAGCCACCTCCTTTGCCAACAGCCCAGTGGCGCCACAAATTGGGGTAGCTGAGCGACACTGTGGGGGAGACAGCTTCCGGCAGCATACTCTAACCACGCGACACTAATGCCCTGACTTAGCACAACGTAGGCCAGTCCAAATGCTGCAGTGTGGACTATACTGACCTTGTACAGACCTTGTACAGACCATGGTGGTCTTCTTGCTTACACCCCTGAGGGCTGCTGGGGGTGTGAAATTGACAACTGCTTCCTTTTCTGCTCCCCACCTACTGTTGAGCCTGTGGTGTCTGTAGCACTGAGGGCCCTGGCTGAGGACCAAAACTGCCCCGATCTTCTCTATCTGGCCCCTTCTCCAGTGACTGCCCCCCTTTGACACCAGAAATGGCACGAGACAAGCCAGTTGGCTCCACCTCCCAACAAAAGATAGATAAATTCACTAAAGAAACAGCACCTGCCAAAGAGAATGGAGCGGAAAGTCAGCCAGCTGAGGGGCTACAGAGATCCTCCATTCTGCAGACAGTCCAAGACCTCAAAGACACTATGGATGGCACAATGGGGGAACTCAAAGTCGATCTTGCTCTGATCCAATAAGACCTGAAGAATACTGTACACATAGTTACCGAGATGGCGGGCAGGGTATCCAAGACTGAAGATGTCATCAAAACGCACAAATCCCGCCTGGTGACTCTGCAATGCTTGGTGGGACATTTAGAGGCCCGAGTGGAGGATGCGGAAGGCAGATCGAGACATAACAACCTACACTTAGTGGGTATACCGGAGGGCGCGGAAGGGAATACCCCTACCTCATTCATCTTCGAAAAGCTGAAAAGCTGGATACCCACTACAGATGTCTCTAACTGCTTCATAGTAGAAAGAGTGCACCGTGCCCTGGCCACTAAGCCCCCAATGAGCACCCCCCTGCCACTTCATTGCCCAAGTTCTCAACTAAGCACACCTAAATGCCGTCTTGAGAGTGGCACGCAAAGCTGGTTCACTAACAATTCAATCATCTCCCATGATGATTTTTTCCGATTACACCCTAAAGCTTCAGAAGCAGCAGCGCTCCTTCCTGGAGGCAAAGCAAAAACTACAGGCCATGGGCATTGCATACATGCTCCTCTTTCCGGAAAAAAACGTTTTCTTTGACACTCCTTAAGGTGTTTGGGACTGGATAGAGAAGTGTCCCACCTTACATGCTGTCTTACAGTCCTCATCTCGGGGGGGGGGGGGAGGCACTGAGAGCAGAGGGCCAGATTTCTTGGTCCCGAGAGATCTCGCAGCCGAACTGTTGCTCCTGCGAGGACTGACGACCCACTCGAGAGTGGGGCCTCTACCGTGCACTCAGCAGATCCCCCAGACCTTACATAGGTGTTTATTAGGTTTCAACTGGCAGGCATCTTAGCACATCGCAGTCTAGGGGCACTGGGATTTCACACTCTTCACTGCAACACCACCACCCACTGTCATCATCATGGTTAATTCCTTTTGAGACTTGAATGAATGAGATTATTTATAAAGCGCTACGTTCACTCCAAGGAGCATCTTGGCGCTGGCAGAAACAGATCAAAAAAGAAAACACAGGAAAAGAACAAGAGGATAGTTATAGAGAGATGCATTCATAACAAGTATCAAATAAGGGAGGACACAATGTTGTCAGGAGCAGCAAAAATCCATGTTTTCAACAGTTTTCTAAAGAGACGTTCTGATTGAGCCAGTCTCAGTTGGAGCGGCAAAATGTTCCAGGCTCTTGTTCCTAGAGCAGCTATGGTTTTTCCTCCTTTTGTTTTCAAACGATAGCTGGGAACTGTTAGAAAGTTACCCGAAGATGACCGCAGAATACGTTGAGTTGTATAAGGACGTATTCTTGACCTAAGATATAATGGCCCTACTGCTTTTATTGCTTTATAGGTGATAGTTAAAACTTTATACAGGATCCTTTTATGGATTGGTTGCCAATGCAGTCGTTGGAGTGCTGCCAATGAAGGAGATCCTCTAGGCAGCCTGAGCACCAACCTAGCCGCTGCATTCTGGACCACCTGTAGCTTTTTTAAAACAGCCTTACTAACTCCTGCATACAGACTGTTGCAGTAGTCCAAACGTGAAAGAACCAGTGCCACGGCAACTGTCTTCCTAGCATTCATAGGCAGTAGGTCCAGGAACTTTCTCAGAATTTTTATGGTATGAAAACACATGCCTGCCACAGAAAGAGCCTGACTATGAAAAGATAGAGTAGGATCAAACTTAATCCCTAGGTTCCTTACTGTGTCTGCAGTGTTTGGAGGTGGAACCATATTTACAGGCCACCATTGACTGGGCAAAAGGGATTGGCTTTCCCGAACAGCATGATTTCCGTTTTTGGCTGTTACATTTCAAATGATTGATTTTCATCCAGTTCATAACTGCCGTTAGGCAGTGATAGAATTTTTCTTCTGCCACAGTGGAGTTTTTATCAAGGGTAAGAATGATCTGAGTGTCGTCTGCGTATGTAATGGCTTCGACCTCAAACGAGTCTATCAAGGCGAGCAGTGGAGTCATATATAGATTGAATAATGTTGGGCTTAAAGAAGAGCCCTGTGGCACCCCTGATAATATCTGTTTTTCAGCAGACTTATAGCAGCCCAGGGTAATTATGTTACGTCTGTTTTTAAAAAGAGGAGAACCAGGCAAGCGCCTTCTTAGTAACGCCACTGGACGCAAGTCTATCTCGCAAGATATCGTGGGAGACCGTGTCAAATGCAGCCGATAAATCCAACAGAATCAGTACTGCGTCCTTACCCTGGTCTAAGGCCAGCTTTAACGTATCCGTTGTGTGAAGCAGCACTGATTCCGTTGAATGTCCTGATCTGAACCCAGATTGTTTGGGGTGGAGGATGTTTTCCTTTTGCAGAAACTCATTTAGTTGCTTATTGGCCAACTTCTCCACTATTTTACTTAGCCATGGCAACAGTGAGATTGGCCTAAGATTAGAGAGGGTGGTAGGGTCGGCAACTTTCTTTTTTTGAAGGGGTTTTACCGCCGCAATCTTCCAAATATCTGGTACACAGGAGGATTCAAATGATTAATTAATTATTTGATTTATGGTTGGATTAATAATATCAACAAGTGCATGTAATACTCTGGGAGGGCAAGGATCAAAAGGTGAGCCAGATTTACAGGTAAGAATGGCTTGTCTTGATTGTTCAAGACTAATTTCTTGAAAACAAGAAAATTCTCCAGTAATTTCTGAGGATATAGGTTTATTGGCCGAGGGAATGAACTCAATGAAATCCTTCCTCAAGTCAATAATTTTATTCTCAAAATATTCGGCTATTTTATCACATAAACCTTGTGATGGTGTGATTTCCTGATCTAATATTTTGGGTTTAATAAAGGATTGCACAATATTAAAAATAGTTTTTTGATTTTCAGCTGCTTGATTAATTTGGTTGGAGTAGAATAATATTTTTTCCAATTTTATGTGATGGTGATAGAATCTGAGGGCTACTTTAAAAGAGATAAGATCCACTGATTCATAGCCTCTTCTCCAGATTCTTTCCAATTTCCTGCATTGTCCTTGTAATTCCTTTAAACGAGGGGAAAACCAAGAGGCCTGTTTTTTGTTCATCGGGCCTTTCCTGGAGCAGGCAATTGGGGCTAAACTGTCTGCAAGAGATGTCATCCACTCATTGAATCTATCGTTATCGATCGAGGGATGCCCGAAAGGGTAGGTTTACCCTTTTTAGCCATTGTTAGAAGCTCGGAATGGTTGAGCATACTATTCCACTTCCGGCCCCCTGCGGAGTCAATTTTGTCCCAGGGGATTCCCTCCTTGAGTCTTCTTAAAATCAATTTTAAATGGGATATATTTATGATCTGACCAAGTCATTGTTATAGGGTGCTCTGCAGATAAGCTGGTCATATTTGTGCAAATGCCATCTAGAGTATGTCCAGCATCATGTGTAGGGACCTCTATCAATTGTTTTAGTCCCATAGTACTGATGATTTCAGAGAAATGTCTTGTATTCGGGATATTTTGTGCTTCTAGATGTATATTAAAATCTCCTAGGATGGTAAAATTCGAGTATCTAATCACTAGAGAGCTGATGCTTTCCCCTATTGTGTCTAAAAATTTGAGAATAGGGCCTGGGGGTCTATAAAGCAATACTCCAGCAAACGTAGTGCAGCTGTCTAGCTGGAAACAGAAAGGAAGCTCTCAGCTTCCTTAAGTTCTATAGCATTAATAGTTATTAGTTTCAGGTCTTGTTTATAAATTATTGCTAGGCCCCCTCCCCTATGTCCAATTCTGTCATGTCTTGCCAGTGTGTAACCATGTGGGAGAGCTTGTACAATGGCTGGGTTAGAGTGCTCATTCAACCATGTTTCTGTGACGAATAGGCAATCTAAGTCCATTTTTTCCAGGAGGTCATAGATGTGTAAGGCATTCTTATTTATTGATCTTGCATTGATTAAACCACAATGTAATCGTTTGTGAAATTTTTGCATTTCCACGAGGGCTGGCCCAGGACTTCTACTATAATTGCCCAGGGTGGTTCCACACGTAAAACAAGTTACTGGGCCCTTCATGTTGTCTATATGGACTTTACAATTGCAAGCCTGTGTATTTAGCTCAATTAGCTCCTTATTGGTATATTGAATTGCCGAGTAAAAACCGACAGCATCACTGGCCCTGGCCGCGTTCAGGACGCGGACGGGCGCAGACGGGCTTGCCTTAGGCGCGCCTTCGGCGCGCCAGCGGCGCGCGTCCGCTGCGCGTCCGGCGTAGCATGAGCCAGAAATACACCCCCGGAAGCCAACCACTAGTGCCAAGACCCGCAGTGGCTCACCGGAAGTGAGTAAGAATGCCTTATTGGGACAGCGTTTCTCCGCACAAACGGCTCCAAATGCCGCGGCGGACCGGAAACGCTGTCCTTCAGAAAGTGCTAGGTGCAGAATACAATTTATCAGGTAAAAAACACAGAAATGCTAAAAGGCCTATAGCCGAATAAAAACAGATAGTTTTTTAAAAAATGCTCTATCGTTCCGTATCCAACCTCCCTCTCCTGTGATAACAAGAGCTGTGTCCGCTGCGCGTCCGGCGTAGCATGAGCAAGAAATACACCCCCGGAAGCCAACCACTGGTGCCAAGACCCGCAGTGGCTCACCGGAAGTGAGTAAGAATGCCTTATTGGGACAGCGTTTCTCCGCACAAACGGCTCCAAATGCCGCGGCGGACCGGAAACGCTGTCCTTCAGAAAGTGCTAGGTGCAGAATACAATTTATCAGGTAAAAAACACAGAAATGCTAAAAGGCCTATAGCCGAATAAAAACAGATAGTTTTTTTAAAAATGCTCTATCGTTCCGTATCCAACCTCCCTCTCCTGTGATAACAAGAGCTGTGTCCGCTGCGCGTCCGGCGTAGCATGAGCCAGAAATACACCCCCGGAAGCCAACCACTAGTGCCAAGACCCGCAGTGGCTCACCGGAAGTGAGTAAGAATGCCTTATTGGGACAGCGTTTCTCCGCACAAACGGCTCCAAATGCCGCGGCGGACCGGAAACGCTGTCCTTCAGAAAGTGCTAGGTGCAGAATACAATTTATCAGGTAAAAAACACAGAAATGCTAAAAGGCCTATAGCCGAATAAAAACAGATAGTTTTTTTAAAAATGCTCTATCGTTCCGTATCCAACCTCCCTCTCCTGTGATAACAAGAGCTGTGTCCGCTGCGCGTCCGGCGTAGCATGAGCCAGAAATACACCCCCGGAAGCCAACCACTAGTGCCAAGACCTGCAGTGGCTCACCGGAAGTGAGTAAGAATGCCTTATTGGGACAGCGTTTCTCCGCACAAACGGCTCCAAATGCCGCGGCGGACCGGAAACGCTGTCCTTCAGAAAGTGCTAGGTGCAGAATACAATTTATCAGGTAAAAAACACAGAAATGCTAAAAGGCCTATAGCCGAATAAAAACAGATAGTTTTTTTAAAAATGCTCTATCGTTCCGTATCCAACCTCCCTCTCCTGTGATAACAAGAGCTGTGTCCGCTGTTAGTTTGTTGTGAGGCTTGTCCTTTTGGGTAGTGGGGAGGGGGGTTGCACATAGGGGAGATACACCTCTTAGGTTAGCCTAGTTGGCTACTGTCCCTAGTTGCACCACAACAGGTACTTCTAGTATGGAGAGGGTGTTCTGGGAGGGGGAGAGGGAGGGGAGTTTTTGTTTGGTTGGTTCCACTGAAGGCACTGCACACAATCGCCTCATGTTCAACACATATACATCTCACATTGGCATACCTAACCACTTCACACTATGCCTGTTAGACCAGATAACGTAGGAGGGAAGAAGGGAGGATAGCCCCCAGGTATGTTATCATTCCTTCCTAGACAGAATTAAACGTGGGGCAGTACTTAAAGCAGGTCACAGAAATGGTCCTGACGTCCTCTTGCTCCAGGAGACCCATCTCTTGGGCAACAACTGCCCCTTCCTGGCCCAATGGGGGTTTTCACAGGACTTCCATTTGGGATTTCATCAAGGTTCGCAGGGCGAGGCCATTCTGGTTCATACACATGTCCCTCTGGCGGTGTCCAAGGTGTGGCTTGATAGCTTAGGTCGCTATGTGGCAGTAACCAGCACTATATGTGGCTTCCCAATTTCAGTACGTATATGCTCCCCTGCCCCTCACTGCTGAATTCCTGGATAAGCTTGGCGGTCTACTGGGTGATTTGCCCGATGCTCCATGGCTCCTGTGGGTGACCTTAATGGAGTGTTCGATCATACTCTTGATGGCTCTGGCGGGTCCGCCACTGCGGGTCACTGCACAACTCTATTATCCACCTTTTTGTGAAATTTGTCCTTGATAGACGAATGGCGGGAGCACCACCCGACCGAGCGAAGCTACACTTTCTGTTCTGGGGCACAAAGGTCCTTCTCCCGACTCAACTATTTTATATTACCCAGCCATGAGAGCCAGTGTCCTCAATGTTCGCCTGCGGGCGAGGGGCCTCTCAGACCACTCGCTGTTAGTACTGGATTTGGCCTGCGGTCCCCCCAGATCTGCAGCAGGTTGGTGCATGTGTCGCTGAAGTCCTCAGGGAGAGGAATTTCGAGAGGCTTGTTGACACCTGTGTCAGAGATACCTCAAGGAGAATGAGCCATCGGTCTCATCCGCTGGCATTCATTGGGAAGCCCAGAAGGCCATTCTCCACTGCGACATCATTAGTTTCAGCAAGGGACAGAAAAATCACGCTTGGCAATGGCTTGAAGACCTTGAGACACAGGTGCTCAACCTTGAGGGCCGCTACATAGCCACTATGGAGGAGGCTCTCCTACGCGACTCTCTCCACGCTCAAACAAGAGCTCACACAGAAAGCCCCGCAGACATGGCTAGCGATGCATATACCAGTTGGGTGACAAGGCAAGTAAGACATTACATTGGCTGGGCACCCCCCGCATGGCGGGGGCCTTGGTTACGCTCCTAGAATCGACTGAGGGCTCTCGGATAACAGGCAGGGATGTGATTACTGCCACCTTTGCGGAGTACTATGGTGAGCTGTATGGCTCAGATCCCGCTGGCGCACCGGAAGACGTACATCAGTTTGTGGCTGATGTGCCAGTGCCGCACTGATCTCCTGCGGACCATGAGTTGCTGGAAGCAGAGGTCACTTTTGAGGAGCTCAGGATGGCCCTAGGGCAATTGTAATTTGCTCAGGGGCAAAGCTCTCCGGCCTCACGGCTTTCCGACCGAGTTCTGGCACCTACTCTGGCCATATATGGACCCCCTATTGCTAAACACTTTTAAAGAGGCTCTCACTTTGGGCACACTACCTCGCAACCTCAGAGCAGCTGAGATCGTGGTACTCCCAAAGCCAGGCCTGAACTAAATGCAAAGAATATCAGCTGATCTCTCTTTTGAATTTGGAGGTGAAGATCTGGGCCAAGATACTGGCCAACAGATTGGCGGGAGTCATTACTCGCCTTATCCACCCGGATCAATCAGGGTTCATGCCTCGCCAGGCCACGCAGCACAATATGTGCAGAGTCCACAATGCCATAGAACTAAGCAGCAGATTGCCTGGCCATTAAGCCCTGTTGATGATAAATTTCAGGAAGGCATTTGATTCAGTCAACTGGGATTGCATGTTCGCCCTACTGAGCTGCTTCGGCTTTGGCCCATGGTTTACACAAATCTCACGACGAGGATGCAGGTTGGAGGGGCGGTCTCCAAATGGTTCGACATCAATAGAGGCACACTCCGGGAATGCCTCTTATCCCCTCTGCAGTTCACCTTGGCCATCAAGCCTCTGGGGGCCTGGGTGTGCATCAACGCTCAAATTTGCGGCTTCTAGTGGTCTTCAGAGACAGGAGATACAATAGCTCTTTATACGGACGATGTCCTGATGTTCTTGAACGAACCGGGGTAATCGGGGCCTCGAGCTCTTCAGATTCTCCAGATCTTCAGGGATTATTCTGGCCTCCGCATGAACGAGGCCAAGTCATCCATCTTTCCCATTCCCCCATGTCCGCCGCTAATGCCATGGGCGCCCGGACTATGGGTGCTGCCGCAGGGCTTCAAATACCTGGGATTCTTCATAACGTCTGACAGGACATGCACGTACAGGTCTGATTTGTAGACCCAACTAGACAGCCTTGCTAGGGGTGTTAAATTCTGGTCTACCCTCCTGCTGTCCCTGCTGGGCTGGTCAGCCAGCTTCAAGATGGTCTCCCTCCCGAGGCTTCTCTACCAACTCCAAAATTACCCTTTCCCTGTGCACCGAACTTTTTTCACTAGGGTCAATGCCATGCTTCGCACTTTGCTATGGGGCAGGGGGTCCCTTCTGAATCTCCCAGGAGAAGTGTTGCCGCCCGGCACACTTCCAACTTACTGCGATACTGTCAAGCCACGCACCTTCTCGTTTTAAATGATTGGTGGTTTGAGGGGTTGGATGACCTGGCTTATGTTGCTGAGTCATGTGCCGTGACTCCCTAACACATCTGCTCTATGGCGGCGAAGGCCTCGCAACCTTGCCCGCGGCCACAGGTGTGGTGATATCGACATGGTCAGCCACGTTGAAATCTACCGGCAGGACGAGCAGAGTGACCTTGGAGATCCCCCTGTGGAGATAAACTCGCCTCCAGCACTCCACGTTTTTTCTGCGTGGGACACAATAGGTATCTCCGTACTGGGCGACGTGATGCGAAATGGATCTTGAGAATCCTTCCAAGATCTACAAGCAGAATTTGACCTACACCGTACCCAGTTCTTCCGATCCCTTCACCTCCGACACGCATTCACACCCTACATACAGTCTGTACCAGCCGTTCCTGAAGTTTCCTCTTTGGAGGCCAAACTCCTACTTACTAATATTTCTGAACAAAAGCTATTGGACATATATTGTTTTTACTTCGCAACATGCCGGATTGCATGGCAGGGGTGAAGGAGGCATGGGAGCGGGACCAGGGCCCGCTTGATGACGAGGACTGGACTGAGGTGGTGGCTTCCCCCAGAGAGGCAGTGATAGCTTCTGAGTTCCAATTGATTCAACAGAGGCTTCTTCACCGCACCTACCTCACCCGAACTAGGTTGTTTCGGATGGGCTTGATCGCTTAAGGTGCCTGCCTTAGATGCAACAGCCCTGTCAGAGATTTGGTCCACACATTCTGGCACTGCTCAACCCTCTCTCCCTTCTGGAGAGGGGTGCTAGGGACCTTGGAGGGGGTTCTAGGAAGGAGGGTACTCGGAGACCCCAAACTAATACGACTTTACATAATGGATGATATAAAAACAAACAAATATCAGAGGGTACTGCTCTGGTTGGGTCTAATAGTAGCTAAAAGGGACATAGCGCAGGCATGGAAGCCTACAGCTGCTTCGTCTGTCAAGCAATGGGCCAAAATTATGGATCACTGCATGGGACTAGAATGTCCGATATCCCTGTCAAGAGGATGCCCTCAGAAACACGACAAAATCTGGGAGGGATAGGCAGACCTTAGGGGTATTATGTTAGAACTCTGACTGCCCCCCGCCAAGGTCCATGGCCAATGAACGAGTCCCCCTTTAGCATTGGCGCTAACTGAATACGGTGGGAGACAGACCACGTGGGGCTCGACCTGCAATGTTGTTTAAAGTGACGTCTTTGTGTTTGATGCCAACAATGTTTTATGTTTAAAGGCGCAATGCTATGTAGCACCTCCTATTATGCGATTGTGCCCAGTGAGTGTTGTATGGTTTTACAAGAAAAAAGAAAATATAATAAAATATTTTGCAAAAAAAAGAAGCCTGTAGGTTATGCAGGGTACTTGTTCCTAACAACCTGGAAACAACAGCTAAAAATGGTTGACAAAAGGGTTTGAAAAAGTCGGTCAAAAACAGACCGCTGTAACTCTCCAGATCTACGCTGTTGGTGTGGAGAGAAAGGAACTGAAGTCAAAGCGCCAGGGTGGCGCTTATATGGGCTCGGCAAAATCACTTCTGACGCAGCCAACGCGGAGCCAATAGACGCCACCTACCGGTACGCACAGGTACTGCTCAAGATTTTCCAGATCCAGTCTGATTTCTGGGGAATATTCTAAGGTGAGGAATCTGCAGTTAGAGTCTCTATCAGAACTGCTTGTCCAATTCCATTCATATAATAGAAAGCCTCTGTGATGGAGTCAGATGCAAAATCGCCACGTTGTTGGAGAACCACAGCAATGTCAGGAGGTTCACCGTCATCTGGGAGTGGTCCGCAACTGACTATAGCAAGTCCACCTTCAACAGCCAGTCTTTCAACTATGGGGAATCCGGTATGCCCAACCTTCGAAGATGGGCAGCGACCACCCCATCACTTTCGTGAACACCCGAGGGGTGCTGGTGAGGCTGAAGGGGAGCATGACAAACCGAAAATGCTCCTGACCTACCTCGAAGTGCAAGTAACATCTGAAGAGTTGCAGGACAGGTATACACGTCCAGCAGGTCCAAAGCCACCATCCAGTCTCCCACTTCCAGGCAGATATAATTTGGGCCAGCATGATCATTTTGAATCGGTCCTTCCAAAGGAACACACTAGGAGGACGAAAATCTAAAATGGGATGGAGTCCTCCATCCTTCTTCGGTATGATAAAATAGCGGAAGTAAAAACCCATCCCTGTTTCTCAGTTCAGAACCCTCTCAATAGGCCCTTTGGAAAGTAGACCTTGCACCTCTTGTAGTAAGATAGAGGGGTGCTCTTTTGAGAGCCTCTCTGATATGAGAAGAAGCTACAGTGGGTCAGAAAGGAACAGAAGGACACAGCCCTGTTGAATGATCTGGAGGACCCATCTGTCAGTTGTAATGGATTGCAAACCTTGGAGAAAGTGTTTGATCCTACCCCCCACAGGGCAGTTGTGTGCCTGAAAAGGCAGACTAAAGCAGGTTGGAGGCTGATGCCGTAAAGAAGGGGTACTTGGAAGATTGACACCCTTAATGACTTGCAAGGTGCCTGCCTGATCCCTGTCTACGTCCTCAAAAGGAATGGGTTGACTGTTGTGGGGGCGGGGGGCCTGGCACTGCTTGTATGCCAACCCCCTTGAGTAGCCTTGGAAAGGCCAAAACTAGTGGGAGAACTGTCTGGCAGGAGTTAAGAGGTGTAAACAATACATGTGGACTCAGCGTTTTCACCAAATAGTAGGGGGCCATCTGAAGGAATATCCCTAAGGGATGCCTGCATATCTCCTGAAAAACCTGTGACTGCATCCACGCCTGACAATGGAGCACCAGACTGGTGCTCACTCCTCGTCCCAAGCAATCGAATGAGGTATTTGGCTGCATGCTGATCATCCTGAATGGTTTGAGACTGGGTCACCTAAATTCCTTCGGGATCACTTGCAAGATCCTGCTGGCCATATTCCAGAGGGTTTGTGTACATTGACCTAGATAGGCAAATAACGTTAAGCGACCTCAAGGCAAGACTGCTCAAAGAGAACTTTTGTTTTCAAAATCCCTCAGTCCTTTGTGACTGCTTATTTTGGGGAAGTTCATGAGGATGAATTAGGATTCACCTTGCTGGTGGAAGCTTGGCCACCAAACTCTCAGGGGTAGGGTGTTGCATAAGAAAATCAGGGTCACCAGGCCAGTCTGTGACGTATGGCCACCTGCCTGTATAACGGTGTGTAAGAGCAAGACTTAAACCAAGGGCCCATCAGAGCATTAAGTAGGTTTTTGTTGGGAGTAAGCGTTACAGGAAGTAGGCCCAGGCTGCAGACCTTCTGTAAGGACAATTGTTTTAACTTCAGCAGTAGGCAGTTGAAGATCCAGGGCTTCAGCAACACGTCCAATTACCACACCAAAGGAAGCACTGTCTTCTGGTGGCGGCCAAGGGGGAAAATTAACCCTGTATCAGGGGAAGTATTAAGCCCACTGGCCTTCGGTATGTCCATGTATAACTGTTATCATCATAGTATAGAGGTTACTAATCCCCATCATCACCATTGTCATCCCCGGTTGGTGGTAAACTCTGTTCAGAATACGAACCAAAAAGATGATGGAGCCTCTGAGGACAGCTCCACAGCAGTAGATGTATAGGGGCAGATTTACAAGCCCCTTGCGTGACTTTTGCGCTGCAGTTGCGTCACATTTTTTATGCAACAGCGGCGCAAACAATGTGACCTATTTACAACGTGACGCATCTAGGGAGATGCGTCACGTTGTAAAGCCCTGCGTCACATTATACCTGCGTCGGGTATAATGTATGCAGGGTGGGCATTCCCACGCAGGAAGGCCTCGTAAAAGTGACTCAGTGAAATCTACAAGATTTCACTGCGCCACTTTTAGGACGCCACTGCGTCAAAACCTTACGCCTGCTTGAAGCAGGCGTAAGTAGTGACGCAGTGTAGTGGGAATAGGCCTCAGCACGCATTGCTGGAGTTGCGTCGTGCTTGCGACACGACTCCAGCAATGCGTGACTTTTCCGCCAACAGATGCGTCAGAATTTCTGTTGCATCTGTCAATCGTTGCACCATAGTGCGCCGTATTGTAAATACGGCGCATCTATGGTGGCGCAAGCTTTTCTGAGGGTGGCGCAGGGAAAATGACGCATCTGTACAGATGCGTCACTTTCTTGTAAATCTGCCCCAAAGTGTCTGAATCAGGCTGTATGGGATCCAGGTGCTCTGGACTGGAGTCAGAGCATGACCTCGGTCAGGTTTAAAACCGAATCGGCTCAGGGTCAGACAACGGATTCAGCACCAGATTCCTCTTTGGTGATGTCCGGACAGCTGTCGATGAAAGAGGTATTGGCGCAGGCCTTGGAGTCAGAATGGAAGTTGGCACCAGAGTCCGTGCCAAACCAGAGATGGGCTCTAGGGGTTCGGACAGTGCTGAGGCCTGATCCACCAGAGGTACCCCAAATGGAGGCCCCAGCAAAGCTGTGTGGCCCAAAGGCACACCGCGGAAAACCGTAAGAGTGCCAAAAATAAGCAGCATGACCTCCATAAAGGGCTCGACCTGCTGCGGTGCCGCTGATGGCCTGGGAACTCGGGGCACATCGGAATTGTCTGCGGAATCGACTCCTCAGTCAGGGATGGGGAGCGAGATTGATTGGAACCTTGACGCTTTCAAGACTTCTCTTTAGATAGGGAGTAGCAGGAAGGAGGGGAGTCCTTTTTTGCCTTCTTATGTTTCCTCTTAGATACGGTCTTCTACTTACCGGATGACTTCAAGTACACAGATGATCTGTCCCAGAATCAACCCCTCGACTTGGTGCGGCACTTACTAGAGGTCTGTGACTTTTTTCTATGTTCTGCAATGTACAGCTTTGCTACATGGTGCCAGATCACCTTCGGGTACATGAGAATGCACTCATCACGCAACTTCGAATCATGCCTCGAGCCTAAACACAAAAAGCACACCTCGTGCAAGTCCGTTACCAACATCTGTTTCCGTCAGTCACAGCATGGTTTGAACCCTACAGTCTTAGGTGGCAAAATCACTCCCTTGCACACTGGATTTAAATTTGAAAACTCATCAAAAACCGACGAAAGAAGAAGTGGACCTCCGGATCCGCATTAGAAGGCACAAAAAGAAAGGCACTGACGTCTGTGAACTAGAATGGTACTTTGCTCCATCACTTCTGGGGTGGAACAAAGCCAAAGTGGAGCTCCCTGGCGCCATCTAGCAGTGCTTGGGAACACAGTTGAGAAAGTTTCAATTTCTAGTCTGGCACCTGGGGGATATTCTAAAGGTGAGAAATCCTTGGTTAGAAGTATTCATTAGACACATTTGCCTCCCCGCCCACCCCCATTTTAGAGAATTCTGATTTTACCCCTGTGTGGGGCACTAACATCTTTCCTTTAGAGAGAAGACATACAGCACTTTGTTTATGACCTCTTAAATGTTGACAGGGACCCAAGATACTTTGTTATTTGTCTTTCAGCTTTTCTCAAAGAGATAGAATGCAGTACACAAAGCAGGGATATTGGCTACTCCACGATAGAGTTAAACTAAACAACATGGCAAACCTCACACGTTCTGTGCATATTTTACATAACAAGATGTTGCAAGTGTCACAACCACCCTGCAAAAAGTTCTGGAAATAGCATCATCTGCAATACATACATGCATGAGGAACTTGGTACTGAACTACCAGGGAAATCTCTGACAAATCATGGGTCAATATATAGGCGAGGGCATCCATTTCCTGGATCAGCTTTCAACTTAAGAGGATGGCATAGAAAGTATGCTTTCAATAGTACGTGACTGGGAAGACTGTTTTTCATATGTGGCGGATCACCCGTGGGATGGTATTCTCACCAGAGGAAACTGTGACACATATATGATGGACATTGTTGTGGTGTTACTTCCTTTTGGAAAGAAAATGTCAGCCCCATAAAGAACATCCCTACAATTCTCCTATCACTTGGCCCTGTTATATTGTTAGGGCATGTTGATTACCAAAATGCTTACATGCTGAACTCTACAACCACTTGACTTATCACTCCTCCTTTTGGCAGGTAAGTGATTGCAGGGCTGGAAGGCCAATGAATCTCTTATCTTTGCAGGTGTGGTGTTCCACAGTATGGAATATTCATGCAATGGAGAAACTGTCGGCCATCAGTAATGAGCGAAAGAGGCCCATTTTTACAAGGCCATGAAAAGTAACGCAGGGTGACTTTACGTGGCCTTGTAGATATGGGCAGGCACACTGCGCCACCGGTGCGTCACAAAAAAGTGACGCACCAGCGGCGCAATGGCCTTGTAAATGAGGCCTCTAGTGTTTAGGGTCCTGGACATTACAAGTCTCCGACTCCTGTATTTTTCCAGTAAAAGAGAGCAGCACAGAGTAATGAAGAGTCCAAGCGGTGCACCTTCAGATTCTGTGGAGGACACTCATGGCCATCTAAATGGCTGTCGCCTCCTCAACTTGCCACTAAGAGAAAAATCAGAAAGTCAGCTAGAGGTCTAATTTTCCACATGCCACATAAACCACATTCTACAAGCACTTTTCACGTGCTGTTGCCCTTGGAAAGTCTCTGTGTCTGCTACATATTTGCTGTGGGAGACCAGAAACACCAAGAATTTACTGGACATAAGACCAGCAGGATGAAGGCTACAATGAACAAAAGGTGATATATTTAAGAGCAATCAGGATAGTTTATAAAGAGATTATTTGAAGGTGGGACTGCTACAGGTCGAATTTATGTCATCACTATGGTAGCCCCTTTCTGCAGTGCTGTAGTTTGTATGGAAATGAGTCCACCTTCTTCACTCCTTCTAGTAAAACTGAGGGGCAGATTTACAAGCCCCTTGCGCGGCCAGTGCGTCACTTTTTGTGACGCACCGGCAGCGCATTTTTCTGCCCCATATTAACAAGGACAGGAAAAGCCACCCTGCGTGGCTTTTCCTTTCCTTGTAAATACAGTCCCTTTACACGCAGCACTTTTTGTGAAAGGGGCATTCCATGGGTGTTGCTGTGGGTGTTCCCACGCAACACTCATGGAACCTGACACATTTCCAGATTTACAAGAAATCGTGAATCTGGAAATGCATCTGAATGCTACGCCTCCCCGGGGGAGGCGTAGGGAGGCGCAATGAGGAGAAATGTATTCATTTCTCCTCGTTTTTTCCCTCTTTCTATGGGTGCTGCATTCTGCAGCACACAGAGAACGAGGAAATGACCTCTAATGATTGTTTATGTACAGGAAGGTGCCCCTTCCTGTACATAAACAATCCTTTAAATCAATGATGTTTTGCAAGTTCTATGTGTGCTACTGCAGCACACATAGAAGTTGTAAAACGCCATTTCTGATTGTTTATGAGCAGGAAGGGAACCCTTCCTGCACATAAACAATTATCCCCATGACGCAGGCATCCTTGCACCATGGTGCAAGGGTGTCTGCGTCGGCGCATGGCAGCAGTTTGTGCGCCAGCACAAGGGGAAGCACAGAGATGCGACATATTGTTGTAAATATGTTGCATCCCTGTGCTTCAAAACTAACGCAGCACGGCGCAGCAAAATGACTTGCTGCACCGCGCTGCGTTAGTTTATTGTAAAATTGCCCCTGAGCATTTATTACACAGAATTTCCATGTTTCTTCACACACGCCCTCCTCAACAGTATTTTTTTCTTTGCTTTCAGAACTCCAAAGAGTGGACAAAGAAAGTCATCAAGAACATTGCTGCCTCCGGCAAGTTTTCCAGCGATAGGACAATCTCAGAGTATGCAAGAGAAATCTGGGGAGTGGAGCCTTCTGCAGAGAAAATCCCACCTCCCAACATTCCCAGGGACTGACAACCTGGATGCGCCGTCGAACCTCATTCCTTTGGCGGTAGCAGCATGGTTTGTTTAGGGTTAGTGAACTCCCAGTGTCCATTCAACCGCACCTGCAGCACTTGTGCACCAGTAGATGGTCTTGTCTTTATAATGCATTAAGTAATCTTTTAAGAACAACTTGCAACTGGGCATCTGAGAGAGTGAGTGGTATGACGAAATAGAAAAACAGGCATTTTAAAGGAGATTGTATAGAACACAACAACCAACAGTGCAAAGAGCTCATGGCTTGACATGATCCTCTGACAAAACTTGACAGATATCCCATCCACCGTATTAGAAGTGGCATAGGCTATAAAGCGCTTTGTACTACGGCGGACAGGACACACTCCACGTTTGTGTATTTCATCCACCAATCTATCTCTAAATTAGGGAAATAGTTTTTTACTTTTCCAACTTGATAATAATATTGACATTTCTTGACACCATAATAGAAGTCCCATTCCTTGTAACGTCCGCATCTTCCATTAATCAGAATACTATCATGGATTTCAGACTGATAAGCTATGAATAATGTTTTATCAAGTTTTACTTTCCCCAGATTTGTAAGTGAAATAGATGTCCAAGATGGATGAATGTCAGTTTTTCTGCGAAATAATAAATTAAAAAAAACATTCGGAATGCAAACATTTTCGAAAAGTAAACCATTATATGAAAGAACTTGACACACCTATCCTGCCATCTGCTCTCAATTTGTAGGTTCTCCAATCCACACTGGTCTAAGGTCTCTGAACTACTGTGTGAGATCCCTGTGATTCTGTATTTCATCATCACTGAGCATCGTACTCTGTTCTTGCAGACTAAGGAGACGCCTACGCCTGCTCATTGTGACCCCTTTCAGCCTTCCCCTTTCCTTACTCCTCCCTACAGTCTTGTTCAAGTTGCCTCAGCAGACAGGGGGAGGCACCCATGAGCAGACGGTTGTGGTGTGCCTGCTCCCAGCCCACTTCCTGTTTCAGTCTTCCTAAAGCTTCCGCAGTTTCCTGCTCCATGGCGAACCTCCGTGACCTCCTTTTCATTTTTGAAATAATAATACTGACGCTTATAAAGCGCGACAGCTACCCCTGATAGGGCTGTATACATACCAGGTTGTCAGAATGTTCCAGACTGATGTACAGCAGGTCTATAGCATACAAAAATTATGTTTGGGGTTTGAAAGCAGCTGGACATAGCATTGCCGCCTACAGGAAAGATATGAGTGACAGTGCACCATACTTTTCCCATCCAGACGCCCCTATGCAGGGTGCCTGGATTCTCTGCACTAAAGGGACATGCCAGATTAAGGCAAGTTCCCTCGCTGACATTTAAACACTGAAAGCTTTCGCATAAAAATACCAACAGAACCACCTTCTCTGTTGTTTCCCCTTCCTAAAATAGCACCTGGACACTCTACTTATTCTCCACCTCTGCACTATCTGATTCCAAACTCTTATTATTTGTGAATAGGAGGCTTTTAAATAGGTATCTATACTATAAACGCAACCGAGGGTAATACCACAAGGTGCGGCAACAAATTAACCCGGAGCGATTCTGATGCAAGAAATATCCATGACAGTCAGAATGAGGGTCTTAGGGCCTTAGAGTTTGGCAGGCGAGGTTCTCCACAAGTCGCTTCCTCCATATGCAGCACGTGCATATATCCTATGGCACTTGCAAGACGGCAGATGGGATATCTGTCACATTTTGATGGAGTAACTCACCCGCCAAACTCTTAACAAGGCCAAAATTGTTGATCTGTTTTAGTGGAGGAGTCTTACAATTTTTCTCTCAAGTGCTCAGATTCATTGAAAAGGGGTGGGTCACTTCTTTGGACCTTAAACCTACAAGCTATAAACTTGCTATGTCCTGTACTAAAATACCTGCCACTGCGGCAACTCCACTACACCCAAAAGCAGTTTATCGTACAACTTCTTTCACAGAAGTGCCATAGTCAGCCATAAAAACCAGTGCTTAATTTGAGCTGGTGGTTTCCAGTGCTTGGTACTTGCACTTAATTGCTGGAACCTGCACTTATGACAGCTTGCACGTGGTGGCGCTGTTTGTGTAATGTAAAGATGAGCAGAAAAACTGTTGTTTGTTAATTCAATATACTTTAAAAACAACTAATACCTGCCACCCAAGCCATTCTTAAAGCTTTAGGCGGCCTCGAACTGTCTGAGTTGTCACACTTGTAGCAGTATGATGGTTAGTAGTTGTGTAAGTACAGTGCCATTGTATGCTGCAAACGGCAGTGGCCTCCTGACTATGGCCCAGGCACTTATTTCTTTACAAATTAAGCACTGATGAAAATAATTGCTAACTCAGTTTGTATTCCATCTGTGATCCTTTAGGGTCTGAATGGCTAGATCTCTGTGTGCAGTGGCCTTTATGTGACAGCAAAATAATAAGTGATAGCAAAAACTCACATCATATTGTATTTTGGCTAAACTAAAAGCTGCACTAATTTCTCCTAGCACCCTTGCAATTATACCGAAAATGGCCAGTCTCGAGGAAGCTTCCACTTCCTCATACGTGACAAACATAAAAACCCAAAATGAAAACGTGGCATTATTTTATTTGATAATTTGGCACAAAAAATCTCCTTCTCCTATCAGCCTTTCAAGACACAATAGTATACATGAACAGTGGCAAGTATCTCGTAAGAGACACTGTAAGAAAACCCCACCAATGGGGAACAACGCCCCTTGTCAATCATATAGCGCTTGATTGAAGATGAACAATAGATTAAAGAGTGGTAGTAAGTAGGGCCACTAGAATTATGTGTCACAGGAGGATCAATTTATGCAGCAATGTTGACTAAATTATGTGGCAAGAAAAGGCAAATTATGCAGCAGAATGCGGCACATTTTTAGTAGTATTACTTCATTATTTTATCCTTTTCTCACCTTGTAACAGTGTCTGAGAAAAGTGTGCACCTTAATTAGTATCAATTTAACACCCAAATACAGCAGTAAATAACTGAAGGAGGACCAGTCAACCTTTGTGAAAAGCCTTCCAGGGTGTAGGAACCCGAGTCGTCATATTATTTGTTACTTTTGATCCGTTTGACCTAGAAACATATTTTTTTGCTAAAATTTGCAGCTTATGCAGCAGATGATGCATTATGTGGTAAGTTCAGAAAATCCATAATTATGTGAAAATCGCTGCGGCCACAGAATTGCATAATTCCAATGGCCCTGACATTAAGGCACCAAACACCTTTTGATATCAGGAAGGGGAAGAGAGCCAAGCAAAAAATCTAGGCAAAGAATTCATCAAAATGCTAGAAGCAAAAACTTGGGGCAAAAATGGAAGTAAGTAGCGAAGAGCACAGTGAAAAATAGGTGATGCATGAGTTACGAAACATCCAGCACTTGGAAATGGCTCCTTATATATGATATTGACATGACAGGAACCAATAGCACAGGAGGGATACAGCCTCATCTTGGAGTGGTAACCTGCCATGGGCTAACCACCAATCTCTGTTTGACCTGGGATATATAGAACTTTTCCATTTCCCCTTTCCGGAATCCCTGGCATTTACCTGGTAGATGAAGAAGAAGCACAAGTTTAACATCCTTCGGCCAGCATAGCGTTTGTGACTTCACTTCCGGCATCCTCGCTTAGTGCTCAAACTATCTCATGGAATCCAGGGTAGCTCAGGTGGCACGAGCGCTCAACAACGCACTGGACACGGTGTCAGTAGCGTAGATACGCCGCCATCAATGTGAGCCATGCTTCGTCCGCTTAGGCTCGCCTGAGGCCTCTTGTGATCTCCCATCTGCAGTCTCAATAGCATTACAGCACAACAGGGCCTTGCATCTCTGCTATCATAAGCATATTCCTCATCTCTGGTTAGGTTAAGGATATTACATGATCACAACAACAGCTCTGGAAACATCGTTATGTGTATGCTATGGACAACTGCTATGCTGCTTGCCCACCATGCAAGCGACATTATTTAAATGTCATAAATCCATTCAGCCTATGAATAGAAATCCTTTTATTTAAGGCATTAGTTCAACAAGAAATATGTTGACAGTGTAGTGCTGTGTGCTCATAAACACCACAGAAGTTTTAAAGTTGTTGAAATTTGAATGACTGATACTCTAGTCACTCGATTTTGCTTTCAGTTACATTAGGAGCGATATTGTGAAGTAGAATTTTAGGTGCAATATGTATAAACAGTTTACAATAAGAGGCACAGCTTGTCACTATCCTCTGAATCTTTATCTTGATAACATTGAGTTGGGTTCTCAAGAGGATATATGCTCAATTAAATACTTCCATGATTTAATAATTTCTTCCGGGATGAGTTTTAATATGTGGGGTGGACATACCCCAAACACCTGAAAAGTAGGGAAGGCTGACAAGGTTCTTGCAGGATTTGAGGGCCTCCGCCCCCGTGTACTATAGGGCAAAAGGTAGGCACTCCAAAGAGAATTACTTCCGTACGCAGGTGCAATATGTGTCGTTGTTACAAAGAGAGAATTTAGGAAATGTTATTTTTATAGTGGACACTGCAATGAATGAAAGGCTTAGCTATTAAATGTAGGATGAATGTCATTGTTAAGACAAGCCTATTCCACAGCTACGGCTGATTGTTTTTGTGTGTTATTTTTGTGTGTGAGCCTGTATTTGAACACTGTGATTTTGATCTGGAGTTGCACATGTATTCCTAGACTGGTGCTTGCTGGAGGAATTGAAAATGTTCCCTTATTTTATAAAGTGTATATGTCTTGCAACAGTTGTATCAGATATTAGAATACTAACTACTGACACTCTACATCGCCACTCAGCAGCTGTTACCTGCCTGCTACTGGTCACTGAGACCAGCCTCACTCGAGTTTTGTCCAAGTGCCTGGGCATATCGCACAAGTGCAGTCAGGAATTAGAAAGTTTGTTAGAGCACGATTATCAGTGTATCTGTTTCTGTCTCCTGTTATTTCATGTCTTAATAAAAGTTGTCACAATCCTCAAAAGATCTGCATCTTTTATATTATGATGGGGGAAAGGGATTAGAACCTTCTACTAGCAATGTTCAATGAAATAATGTACGCAGGATCAGAGCAACACAAAACTAACTGTAAATTGAATGTCTTGAAATCCAGAGACCAAGGTGGAATCTAGAATTCTTAAAATGTAGCTGTCCTTCTGACCTGTGTAAGCAGACTCATTGCTAGGAAAGTGCTAAATTGTTTTCATTTACTCCCAAGTTGAAAATAGGGGTTTTTGTATAAATATTAGTTAGAATCAGGGGTGATTAATTCATCTCTGGGGTAAGATAACAACAGATGTAACCATTTTGCCTCAGCACACAGCTGACCTCTGAAATCCTATAAACAATAGTTAATTATGTACGGACATTATTCCATAAAATGTTCAGAATCTACTTTTGTTGGCATTGGATAACAAAGGCAAGTCTTAAGAGGGTTTTCTGAAGGTGATCTTTTCTGCAGACTCTTGCCTTGTTCAGAGTTTTGTTGCTCAGAACAATTTTATTAGCCAGGGCGTCAGCCTCCACGAAGATCTTCTTTCAGAACAGTTCCTTGACTTTGCTGCTTGTCCTAAACTATTGGACAGTCTTAGCCCATAGACGTGCTTGGGGAACCTGCATCTGATATGTTGTGGTAGTTTTTAGGTTTTGATGTGTCAGAATGACTCTGTAGAAGTCCATCTTACAGGTAATGGATTTCAGTGGAGATAATTTGCATGTTGTTAAAAAGCGTTTTGTGGTCATATCTGCAATGCAACCGTTCTCAACATGTTGGAGGGGAGGAAGTGCCAGAGCACTGGAGCACTGTACCATCTGAAGGATAGCAGTGAGAGTGAACTTACTGTATGGAAATGTACATAATTTAGAAACAAATAAAAAGAAGACTAAAATAATTTACCAGATGCCTGGTTCTTGTACAAGTGGATCATGATAAGACCTCAGGGGAACATCAGTAGAAACATAAGGACCATTCTCACAGAAAGGGTGTTAAATATATGGAACCACATTCCAGAGGAAGTGATGGGGAGACATATCATTAAAGCAACCCAAAATGTCTTAGACACAGGAGTCATAGAAGAGTCAAGGTTCACCAGAGCTTTGCATTGCCAGTCGTTGCAGGCAGCAGAGTTTCGGTGTGTTCACGGTTGCAAAGAGCCCTAAACTTCAGGTTTGTTCCTTTTCTTCCAGATGAGTGCACTCTTATGTCAGCATAGGTCCATGACCTGAGAAGACACCTCTTGGGAATCAGGGATTCACTCTAGCAATGGCTAGCAGGGCTCAAGCAGGTCCAGCTGCATGTCCACGTAGGTCCAGTTACAGTAGGTCAGCTGGGCAGTTGCAGAGAGTCCTCTGGAGCTTGCTGTGTCCCAGTAGCTCAGAACAGGAGTCAGTCATCTGACCCTTGGAGTCACTCAGGTTAGCCTGGGATGATGAAAGAAGGTACAGTTTCCATTCTTAGAGAGCAGATGTTGGACTTGGCCCTTTTTGCAGGGTCATCCCAGGACTTTTTGCCTTCCACCTGTATTTTTTCTGACCTGTTGTTGGTGGTTTTATGACTCTGCGTACTTTACCACTGCCAATCAGTGCTAAATGGCATATGCTCTCCCTGTAAATTGTTGTTATGGATTGGTGTTTCCATGATTGGCTATTTGATTTACTAGTCAGACCCTAGTACAGTGCACTGTGTGTGCCCAGGGACTGTAAATCAAATGCTGCTAGTGGGCTTGCAGGACTGATTGTGCCACCCACAGAAGCAGCCTTGTAAAATGTAACTCTGGCCTGCCATTGCAGAGCCTGTGTGCAGTCTAGTACTGCCATGTCGACATGGCAAGTGCACCCACTTGCCAGTCCCTAAACCTTCCCTTTTCTACATATTAGTCACCCCTAAGGTAGGCCCAAGGTATCCGTGTGGGCAGGGTGCATTGTATGTGAAAGGCAGGACATGCCCTTGTGTGTGTGGCATGTCCTGATAGTGAATTACTGCCAATTTCGTTTTTCACTATTGCAAGGCTGCCTGTTCCCATAGGACAGAATGGGGAGTTTGTTTATAACATCTTATAAACATAACTACCCCTGGGAACAAGGTAGAAAAATAAAGTTTAGAATGCCTGAACTCAGAATGTTAAAATGCATCTTTTAGTGAGGATGATTTTTACATTCTGTGTTTGAAAATACCACTTTTAGAAAATAGGTATTTTCTTGCTTAACCATATAGTGTGCCTCTGCTAGGTTTGTGTATTGCATGTCTGGCTTTGGAGTGTCCGGGGCTGGGGAGGCGCAGTGGCTCCAGAGAGTCTGGATGAGTCAGCGCTAGGCTGAATAGGCCTGAACTGCATTTGGAGTGGTGGGAGGAGTAGCACCTGAATAGGGCTGTGCCTGCCTTCCACAATGACGGCTCCACCCCCCTGTGGTGTGTCTGGAGCCAGGGCTCACACAAAACAATGGAGGTTGTTGTGCACTTGCAAAGTGCCCCACAGAACTGGTTTTGGCTGGGTACAGACACTCTCTGCCTTCAGAGAACAAAGGATTTTTCGGTATAAAAAGAGGGGCCCAAACCCCAGACTTTTAGATCACTTCTGGGAAATCAAAAGAAGAGGAACCTTTGCCAAGGAGAAGAGCCGGATAAGCTGAGGAGGAGTACTGCCCCTGTGCTGTTTGCTGTCTGGGGTTGGCCTGCAGTGGCTGCTTGCTGCCAAGGAAAGGAGAAAAAGGACGTTGCTGTTTGCTTTGTCACCTGCTTGAAGAAAAGATCTCCAAGGGCTTGAAACTGAGCTTGCCTCCTGTTCTGAAGTCTCAGGGACACAAAGACTTCACCACCAGCTCCCCTGAATTTCCTTGCTGGGAATTCCAACCTGCAAAGAAGTGCCTGCTGCTGTTTAGGACCTCTAGAGACTGTTTGTTGCTGGGAGCTGGAAACTCGACGCAACATCGAAGAAGCATGACGCATCCGCACCTGTTTCCGACGCATCGCCGAAGAAACCGTCGCAGCGCCTGCCACGGCTCGAGAAATCGCCGCACGACGCATCGGGTGCAACAATCTCCGAAGTCTGAGATCACCGCACCGATCCCGACGCAAGCCTGCTGTCCGGCTGCACGAAGCCACGCATCATACCGGATCGACGCATCGCATCGAGGCGCCAAGACTGTCGCATCGTTGGGGGACGCAGTAAAAAACAGACGCATCAACTCCCCACGCAGTAAGAAAAGGACGCATCACCTCCTCTCCGGTAAGGAACCGACGCATCACCTCCCCTGCGCTGCAGTAAGGATCCGACGCATCACCTCCCCCGAAGCAAGGAACCGACGCATCACCTTCCCTGCGGCCATTTTGTTTGTTTTGTGTGACGCATCCAAGGTACTTTGTGAGAAAAGTGTTGCATTTACAACTTGCATTGAACTGAACTATTTCTACCATTTGAAAGCCTTATTTTTAATACTGTATTGTGGATTTTTGTTGTTTGGTCTTGTTTTGGTTTAGATAAAGATTACTTATTTTTCTAAACTGGTGTGGTGTCCATTTGTAGTGTTTTCACTGTGTTACTGTATGTGTTCACAAATGCTTTACACATTGCCTCTGAGATAAGCCTGTCTGCTCGTGCCAAGCTACCAAAGGGGTGAGCAGGGATTATTTTAGGAGTGTATCCCCCTTACCCTGACTAGAAGCAAGGGTCCCTATTTGGACAAAGGTACCTACCTCTGCTAACTAGAGACTCCCATTTCTAACAGCAGGGCAGACCTCAAACAAAAGGGCATTCGTCTGGAGAACAAGGCAAGCCTCAAGCAGCAGGGCCATCCTCTAGTAGCAGCAGGGTAGTCATCTGAAGAACAAGGGAAGCCTCTAGCAGCAGGGCAGACCTCTGGGGAACAAGGCAGTCATTCTGTAGTTCACAGGTCCAGCAGTGATGGTTCAGGAGGTCCAATATTTATACCTAGTACCAGCCTATGAAGTGGGGGTGACATTCTGGCTACCCCCACATCTGGTTCTGGAAAGTTCTTCCCTGCCCCGTCAAGGCTCCAAGTAGTTTGGGGTGACAGAAGACTAGTATTGGGTTCCTTTGTGCGTATGCTGGAGGCAGCCCTTTGAAACGTAACTGGGGCAGGGAACAGATCGGCCCTACCTGTCGTGGCAGAATGGCCAATTCTGCCAACACCTGGTCCCCCTTTGTCTCACTGTCTGGGAGGAATACACAAAGAATAGCTGCCAAGCTATTTACAGTCATATGACCCAGGACATAGGCTGCTAACACCAAATGGTTAGGAAAAGAAAATGCCAACTTTCTAAAAGTGCATTTTCAGAATTGTGACTTAAGATCTCACTTTAACATTAAAGAGTATTTTAAATTACAATTCATTTGAGTCCAAACTTGACATTCTTATCTGTTCCCCATCAAAAGTGAGCACTTATTAAATGTACAGTTAGAGAATGGTTTCTTTTGGTTGAACACGGACAGACTAGCTGGGCATGCTAGTTTTTGTGTAACAACAACTTCTATGTGTCTGTAATGTAGCAGCAAAAAATGGCCTAAATGGTTTGTTGATTCAGCTTTCACCCACAAGGCCTCTGCCTCCTGTGCATTCATAGGTTGTTCCACGGTGCCAAGAGGGCGACAGTCAAGGCCTCACCTTGCAACAGTGTTACACACACAAAGCTGCTCCGTCGTTGTTGGTGACGTCGTTATGCCTTGACTTGTATTATAAATGTGAATGAGAGATGAATGAACTAGAAAACATCACCCAAAAAAACATATTTGTGCAGGTCACCATTATGTGAACTTAACAAAATTCAGATGCCAAAAATAAAGGAAGTATTGGCAAAGCCAGAGGGTCTGGCCTGAAATCCTTTTATTATTCAACTAAATTTTGCACGACTCTGGTATTTAATTATACGAGAGCTCTGTATCGATGTCAGTCACTCTGTAGCCCTGCTCAGATAGATGCTGAGTTCCTAAATCATTGGGCAACCACAACTGTCACAATTTTGAATCGGCCTTGTGAAAAAGGAAAGTGGGTCACAAGAAGATAAATGGATCAGAAAAGCTGTCACGGGAGAAGAGCTCCTCTATTGATGGAAATATTTCCATTAGGTCTCAAGGGAACTAAACCTGATGTATGTTAACATTATAGAAATCCTGGGAAGAGAAACGTTACAGCAAATGTGAGTGGACGGTACTGATAAACAAGATACTTACCTTTTGCCATGCTGCCTGCCAGGGTAGCGCCCTGGGCAGAAAGAAATTTGGCGCCGTTGCAGCTGGTGAATAAAATGAGGCAGGGGGAGCCCCTTTTGTGTTCAGAGGTCAGTCCCTGGTTGATTTAATCAGGGTAATGACTGGCCTCTGAACACATCTCTGCGCCCCCCTCACTCACCTGAATTATGCACAGATTAGCAACTAGTGCCAAGTTGTTTGTTGGAGGGGGGCTAATAGTGTGTGGCAGCAGGGGGGTTAGAGGAGATGGGAGTGCAAGAAAGCAGGATGATGGGGTGTTAAAAACAGTGCCTGCAGGACTGGAGCGAGGTGACGGGGACTCTGCTGTCTGTGGGACTTTAATGCAGACAGCTGCACCTCTGAAAATTAATTGGCGCCCTGTGCCCAGCTCGCCCATGCCAAAGGCCGGCCCTGCTGCCTGCCTAGTGTGCTTGGGTACGGTTGCTGGGCAGGGCCGGACTGGGAACTGAAAGCAGCCCTGGCAAATTTAGCCAGACCAGCCCCCGTCCGGCGCGTAGCGAGCGAGCACGACCAGTACTAGGGGGGTTTGGGCAGGTTCTCCCCCAAGAAAATTTTGGAAAAAGTCAGACCAAAATGGTGAATTTTACAGCACATTTTTCATTATATATTCAATTGTATCAACTTTCAAAGCACAGTAAATAGTAGAAGATGATGACCTTAAAGAGCACCAGGTTACACACCCAGTCATATGTACCCATAGACATTCTTACAGAGAGCACCAAAAATAGACACGAGTAGTGAATCAGAGAGAATAAAGTAAAAGCAAGACCAGCCCCCATATGGTGTGTAGCGAGCAAGCGCAGTGAGCAACAACTACTAGGGGGAGTTTGGGGGGTTCTCCCCCCAAGAAAATTTTGGAGACAGAAAGGCCAAAACAAAGCATTTTTCAACACATTTTAGATTGTATTAACTTTTAAAGCATAGTAAATGAATACCTTATGGAGCACCAGGATACCCAGTCATAAATCACAGACATTCCTACAGAGAACACTAAAAAATGAAATATCGAGCACGAAACATGAATTTAAATATAGCAGGCCAGGCGCCACCACCTGCACTGAACACACAAGTGCGCATTTTAACAGCGCAAACTCCTTTCTTGTGAAATCCGGACAATTTAAAAAAACAGGTCACGATTCACGAACTGAGCCGAGGGCTCCTAGAAATGTACACGTTAGCCTTACCAACAGGAGCTATGTAGCGGCAACACCTTAAAAAAAAACAAAAGGACTAGTTTGTGCAAAAAAAAAAACTAAAAAGCCCTGTTGGGGCTTGTGCTGAAAAATATATTTTAAGCAGACTGACCGTCACCCCAACCTTCGCAGTGGCGTCCTGTACAGGAACAGCCTTTCTCTGTTTCTCAAGCCTAGGCGGAGTGGTTCACCTAAACCCCTATTTTAAGGCTACCAGTGGCCCCCCCAGTTACAGCCCCCAAGAGTCAAGCTGCCTGTGCTGCTCAAGCAGTGGCACACAGCACAGCGCCACCAAAGGGAGCCTGCACACAGGTATCATGCTGGCTCGGCCTCGGAACATTTCAGCTCAGCTGGCCCTGCTCGGACACGAACACCACCCTGACGAAAACGAAAACCCATATTTAGAGAATCCTGCAGCACTCTACAATAGTTACGGTGCTAAGCAACAGTTTGGAAGAGACCCTTTTCTGAGCTCATGTTTGAGGTCAGTGCTGGAGCCGTGGCAGGAACCAAAGGGCTGCAAAATAAGGGGTAGGACTTTGCTTGGGGTCATTCCGACTGAGGATACTTATACTATACTAGATCTGGTTCACCCTCTGCATCTCCTCCTTCGATTGCTGCCTGTCCAATCTACCAGGGCAGAGAGGAGCAGGTTTTGTATGCCCAACTTGCTGTCGCCCGAGCAAGTACCTAGCTTCATGGTCTCTAGCGAGCAGTCATTACTAATTCTGAATTTGGGAAAAAGCTAGGTACTCCATTATGCACACATGGAAAAGGAAAGCCCCATCCTGTGTCACCTTCATGACTCGGGACTGGGAGATAATTGAACTTGGCAACCTGAAAAACAAATTTTATTTGGACAAATAATTTTTTTTTTTTTAAAAACATAGAAAATGCTACCAAAGTATGAATGTTTGCCCACGGAATTGAGGATATCTTTCTGCTGGAAGTCTGCTTGACAAGAGAGCACTTTAGTGGAAGGTTTGCATCCTACATCTCACATCAAATCAATATTTACTTAGAATGACAGAGTAGAACAAATAAATGCAAAGTTTTTTTGAACATTTCTGAATGTGTTTTCTACCCTCTACAGTAGCTGGAACCCGTATGCTTAAGGTGAAATAGTACTTCGTAAGAAAAGCATGGATGACTAAAATTGTCAACTTATTAATGGTTACACAATCAAATTATTGTTCTGCCTGCGTTTGAACATTGTTCTAAAATTACTTCCTTATTCTCGACTAAAATTAGTTTTGTAGAAAGACTACTGTAAACACTTTGCGTATACATAAAGGAAGCAAGGCATTGAACACACCTATGGTTTGCTTTTGGTTCTCAGGCGAATTTCTCTGGAATGCCCCTTTACTTGAAGAGGCCACCATTTTGTTAATGAGCCTTTCTGTGTAATAAATCTTAGGTTAGTTGTTAACTAAACTACCTGGTCTGCATCTTTTTGTGCAGCCATGTATTAGATTACCCTTCTCAAACTATTAACCAGATGGTTTGCGGCCGTGTCATGCAAGTGAAAAGACAAGTAGCCAGTCTTAAGTGAAACAAACCTATCTTGCTTCCAATGGCACAAGCTTTCAGTCACTCCCAGGTTCGCCAGTTCATTTGGAAAGTGAAAACATCGGGAAAACCTACCTGCAAAAAGTATTTCTCCAACGCGAAGAACCCTTAATTTGTGCTCGGCACAGACACTCACTTCCTATCACTGGCACATATTTATGACACACATGGTAGCAAGGTCGGTCTATTTTGATACCATCGACTGCCGTTTTAACAATTCAAGATACAAAAAACAATTAATGCCAACGCGTCCAGGTCATTCTTGCAGCAGTGTGTGGTTAGGAGGAATCAATTTTCCACATTTATAGGAGTGTGATAGTAAGAACCATCGCTGGTACTGGGATTTGGCAGCACTGGCAGTAACAGTGGGTGGTGAAAGCTGCAGTGGCCTCCTGAGAAATATCTTGGGCCCTGCTAATTACGTTTCTTTTATTTTGTATACAAATTAAGAACTGCGTCCCTACAACACCTGTCATCATCTCGTCGTGGTTCCAAAGTCAGCTAATAAGGCAAAGATCTGGCTTAAGGCTTGGAGGTCATCAAAGTCACCAGATGACAAAGCTTTGTCAGAAACAGAAAGTGTATGCACGATACACGGTGACTCGGCAGTCAAGAAGAAACGCGAAGATCTCTTTAGCAAACGGTACTAGCCTTCTGACAAAATCACTTTTCATTTCAATAGATGGGATTGGGGAACTAAGGTAGATTTTACTTACGTTTTACAATAAGCGTAAAGCGTTAAGTATTCTACTGGCAACACAGGAAGGTTTCCTTTACATCCGGTCATGCGAGAGGCTTGTACAGTGATCAGAGGTGCAGCCAAGGAGCATTCTAATGCGAGCGGGCTCTGTAGTCGATAGGAACCCCGCATGTTGAAATATTCAGTTCATGTAAACGGGAGAAAATGCGCTGGAATAGCACTGCGCAATGAAAATTGAGATCGGGTAGGTATTCCGGCTCAGACAGCTGGAGCATGGTCCTCTCGGAAACAAAATAACATGCTCCGAGCTACAATTTTTGTGTTTAGCAGCTTCGCACACATATGCAGCCAATATAACATAGCTCCGATGGGGAGTCAGGGCCAGGCACCATGTCCACGGCCCGCGACGGTGCGCTCGGCTCAACTCAACTTAGCCACCACCACCCCGCTCGTGGGCCTGTACCATGGGTCCCCCCCCCTGCCTCTACGTTTTGTTTTTAATCTCGGCTAGGCCCGGCCCACAGTGCCATGATGATTGCAAAAATGCAAATGACAACTCTGACTCACCTGCGGACGGAGTCGGCAGCACTGGGACAGGGGGGCTACTAGAAATAATTAAATTATGGGGTGCTCTGTCTCTGGGATGCCTCCTCGACCTCGCCTCACCAGTCATGCGCACTTTTGTATTGCGCGAGCCCCAATGCGCATGATCACCACCAGCCCCACCCTAAGGGTGAACTGAAGAGACCGCGCAGACGCGGCGGCGGATACATCTGCGCACTGCGCGGGGCCGGCACCTCTGATTATTAAATGGTGCAGCACCTGACTCCAATGCATTATTTATGCAGAATTTGCAGATTATAGATAGAAGTTAGAGTTGTGCTTTCCCCCCCCTCCCCCCGCCTGCGAGGAGAGACTCGGAGACAGTCTGACTCACGGTCGGTCACGGACCGAAAATCGGCGCCAGCAACCAAACCGGCCCCCTGTCAAAAAACCGGCCCCCACCCCATCCAGCCTCCCGGGGGATTGCCCGGTGCCCGGAATTACCAGTCCGGCCCTGTTGCTGGGTGAGGAGATTGGCCGGATGATAGGACAGCGCTTGCGGAGCTCGTCCTGCAGGCGCCATGAGCAGGCATCGAACTGCAGTAACTATTTATTGGCAGCACGAGCAAGATGAAATGCTGGAACCATAATCTTCGGGCAGTAGATTATTAGCAGCAAGAGCATGTGCAGTATTAAAGCGACACCTGTTCATTAGCAGAAAAAGGTTGACGAAATGCTGCCGCATTAACTATTTTTTAGCAGCAGGAACATGTTGAAGCGTATAGTGGCAGGAAGGGCATTATGGGATTCTGGGGCAGTAACTATGCACCAGCAGCAGTGGATCATTAAATGGTGCAACTGTTCATCAGAAGCAAAAGCATGGCGCGTGGTCAAAGGCGGGGGGCTCGGTAGAGAGAGCCTAGTCAGAGACGTTTTAAGGCATGGGCAAAGTGGGCTCTGGCCCAGGGCCCCAGCCTTTCAGGGGACCCCCTGATAGAGCCAGCTGTATTCTGCAGAGTCTTGCGCCGATTACGGTAATTAATTCTGAAACAGATAACTTTAAATACCATTTTCCTTTATTTTTAATGTGGGGTGTGGAGTCTATTACAGACATTTTGCAGAGAAATGTTGTGTTTGTGTTTCATGCAACAACCTTAAAAAAAAGTTTATTATAGATCAAAACAGGACCTCACAAATGAGAAATGGGAGGGGGGTCATCGACATTATTTGCATTGAGCTGCTGTTGTGTTAAAATATTGAAAACACGCGCCACTATCCCTGAATATTAGATGGAAACACATTTATAATTTGGATGAGTGTGCCTGTGCACTGTCAGTGACCTGGCCAACTGGGCATGAACGAGATGAAATTGGATCATAAATTCAAAGCTGTTCTGAAGAGGGGCCCCAAAAATATGTTTGGACCAGGGCCCCCAAAATCCTTAAGATGTCCCTGGTGCCTATGCTTGCTGGACTACTTGCCCAGGGGGCAGGGGCTGGGGTACAGGTGCTGGGCGGCGTGCTTGGCTGGATGGATGACGGAGCAGTACTTGTGCAGTTGGTTCGGCAGCCTCAGGGGCAGGCAGCAGGAGTGGTCCTCTGTCTCGTGCTGCTGTCTAGCGTGTGTGTACGGCCTTCAGAGCTGCGAGAAGACCCTGTAGACGAGCCCTAGAGGTGAAAACACTGAAACAAAAGGAGGACTTAAAATAAGGCACCATATTTTCTTTGAAGGGAAAAACAATGAATGTGATGGTCATATTGGAATGGAGCTTTCAGTATCAGAGTGACCTTGGAACTTCATGGCCCACTCAAGTAAAATTGGCAGAAATGTGGGGAGCAAAGGGGGAAAGTAATGATGACTACTGGTGGAGACAACAAGTAGTTAAAAGTGTGCTGGGCACTGCTGCTGGGAGATGCCAGGCACTTAGTGGTGCAGTGAGCAAGAAAGGACACCAACCCTGAGCAAAAACAAACAAACACAAAGCATGCTACCAGTGATGTTCAGTGCAGCCATTGGGCGCTTGGGACCAGCATGCACATCAATGATATTCAGTGCAGCCATGGGGGCGCTTGGGACCAGCATGCACATCAATGATGTTCAGTGCAGCCATGGGGCGCTTGGGACCAGCATGCACATCAATGATATTCAGAGCAGCCATGGGGGCGCTTGGGGCCAGCATGCACATCAATGATGTTCAGTGCAGCCATGGGGGCACTTGGGGCCAGCATGCACATCAGTGATGTTCAGTGCAGCCATGGGGCGCTTGGGACCAGCATGCACATCAATGATATTCAGAGCAGCCATGGGGGCGCATGGGACCAGCATGCACATCAATGATGTTCAGTGCAGCCATGGGGCGCTTGGGACCAGCATGCACATCAATGATGTTCAGTGCAGCCATGGGGGCGCTTGGAACCAGTATGCACAACAATGATATTCAGTGCAGCCATGGGGCGCTTGGGACCAGTATGCACAACAATGATGTTCAGTGCAGCCATGGGGCGCTTGGGACCAGCATTCACATCAATGTTATTCAGAGCAGCCATTGGGGCGCTTGGGACCAGCATGCACATCAATGATATTCAGAGCAGCCATGGGGGCGCTTGGGACCAGCATGCACATCAATGATGTTCAGTGCAGCCATGGGGCGCTTGGGACCAGCATGCACATCAATGATATTCAGAGCAGCCATGGGGCGCTTGGGACCAGCATGCACATCAATGATGTTCAGTGCAGCCATGGGCGCTTGGGACCAGCATGCACATCAATGATATTCAGAGCAGCCATGGGGCGCTTGGGACCAGCATGCACATCAATGATGTTCAGTGCAGCCATGGGGGCGCTTGGGACCAGCATGCACATCAATGATGTTCAGTGCAGCCATGAGGCGCTTGGGACCAGCATTCACATCAATGATATTCAGAGCAGCCATGGGGGCACTTGGGACCAGCATGCACATCAATGATGTTCAGTGCAGCCATGGGGCGCTTGGGACCAGCATGCACATCAATGATATTCAGAGCAGCCATGGGGGCGCTTGGGACCAGCATGCACATCAATGATGTTCAGTGCAGCCATGGGGGCGCTTGGGGCCAGCATGCACATCAATGATGTTCAGTGCAGCCATGGGGCGCTTGGGACCAGCATGCACATCAATGATATTCAGAGCAGCCATGGGGGCGCTTGGGGCCAGCATGCACATCAATGATGTTCAGTGCAGCCATGGGGGCGCTTGGGGCCAGCATGCACATCAATGATGTTCAGTGCAGCCATGGGGCGCTTGGGACCAGCATGCACATCAATGATATTCAGAGCAGCCATGGGGGCGCTTGGGACCAGCATGCACATCAATGATATTCAGAGCAGCCATGGGGGCGCTTGGGACCAGCATGCACATCAATGATGTTCAGTGCAGCCATGGGGGCGCTTGGGGCCAGCATGCACATCAATGATGTTCAGTGCAGCCATGGGGGCGCTTGGGGCCAGCATGCACATCAATGATATTCAGAGCAGCCATGGGGGCGCTTGGGACCAGCATGCACATCTAAAGGTACTCCAGGACTGTGCACATTAAATACTATATGCAAGTTCCACCTTATTCGCTGCCGCAATACAATGTCCCTCCTGCCTGCGCCACATATTGGATTACCCTGGAAGGGCCTCCTTGATGCATGTTCGTTGCCCTGCGGACTCACAAGTCACAACGTAAACAGGTAAAATGCTTTGCCCACACAGACATACACTGTGAACACCAAATAGAAGTCCTGTGCGATGACCTCAAAAGTGAATCACACAGGCAACAAAGTAAAAGGCTGGAAAGACACAACATTGCTCACAGAGGCCCAGATTTACAAAGATTTTGCATCAGGTTTGCGTTACTTTTGTAACGCAATCTCGATGCCAAGTGTTGCGATAGTATTTACAATCCAACACAAATCGTGACTTGCACTGGATTATAACCCGAAGCAATGCAAAGTTGTACAAAGTGCTGCCTTGCATTACTTAGCATCAAGGGGGCATTCCATGGGTGGGGCATGGAGATTCTCATGCAGCCGTTCATGGGCTTTGACACAATTCCCTCTCTACAGAGAACTGTAGCAGACCCGGCTCCAGGATTCTCAGCCTGGGAGGGTCATGAAAACTCCTGGGTGGGCCACACATATGCATGGGGGAAGCAGGCAAAAATCAACAACGCTTTACCAATACATGGAAGGAGCATTCCTGTGCCCCTATATAAAACATCCTCAGGCACAGACCCATCAAACTATTGAAGTTATTACATGAACTAGAAACTTGGGTAGCACACTAAAATAGATTGCCATTCTGTAAACAGGCTTCCTTGATGGCACATCAGACAACATTTTAGCACTGCCAAAGGTCACAAATATTTGAATCCTCGGGAAATACTTTATGCTTGCTTCATGGACTTTGAAACAACATTTGCTGGAGTTGATAGGAACTTTTTATTGAATAAATTCAATAACTGGGGAATTGCATACTGTTACAAGCTACCCGGCTGCTATACAGCAGAACCTCGATTCAAATAAAGCTTAGCAGCTCCTCTGTTTTATTCCCCAAGATCTATAGTAATAGGGGTTGATCAGTCTATATGTAGCAGACTTGGGGGCTGCTTTGGCTAATCATAAACCTTGATCCCCAAAGCAGGAGTGGAGCGTGACATCAATATTACAGTACGCAGCTGACACAATCACATTGAACAGAATTCGTATCGGCCTGCAACATCAATCAAGTGCAGTCATCATGATCACCGAGCATCACTAGCATAAAAGCTGCTTCTTAAATACATGTGTTGCACACAATATTTATTTACCTTGCAGGCCCAACAGCAAAGCCAATCCTGGATGCAGCAAAGGCCATATTTATTTGTACTTTGGCCTGTGTTGCAGAGGCATATCTAGGAAAACTCTCAAAGAGGTTGATCATTGAACCATGTAGCTTACTCAGATTGTTCAGGTTACCCAACTACATCTAACGAGCAAATCTGAAAGAGACACGTTAGTGACAGATTCCTTACCTTAGAATATCCCCAGGCGTCAGGCTGGATCCGGAAAGTTTTGCGTAGCAGTACCCTTGCGCGTCGGTAGGCGGCGTCGTGCGGCTCCGCGTCCGTCGTCGGCGTCGTGATCGCCGGGATGACGTCGCGGGCAGTACTTAGGCGCCGCCCCTGCGCGCTGACGTCAGTTCTTCTTTTTCCGCGCCAGCAAGCGCAGATCCGGGAAGAGCAGTGCCCTGGTCATTTTTGACCATACTTTTTGGTGATTTTTCACTGTTTTTCCATCTTTCAAGGTGTCGTAGGGATGCCCGGCTTCAAGCGATGCGGCGCCTGTGCGCGGATGATGTCCGTCACCGACCCGCATTGGGAGTGTCTCTTCTGCCTCGGCCGAGGCCACGACACGGCGTCTTGTACCGACTGCCAGGCCCTCCACCCGAAAGCTTTGCGAGAGCGGTCTCGAAAGCTCCTCGAGGCCCGGCATTCGGCTCCGCGAAGCCCTGGTCGCGTGAGAGGTCCAGGGGTCGATCGCGGAGTCCACACCGGTCGTCGGCGTCGAAGTCTTCTTCGTCCGGTAAGTCTAAGCACAAAAAGTCCAAAAGCATCATCGCTCTAGGACTTCGCCTCGCCGGTCTCGCGACTCGGCTGAGGCCCCTCCCGGCACCGTCCCCGCCCCGCGGCCCCGGACATGCCTGTGGAGTCGCCCCCGCCATACCCGCCCTTCCCGGGTTCGGGGCGGATCCGGCCAAAGTACAGGAATTCCTGTCGGCCATGGCCCGCCTCTTCGGGCCTTCAGGCCCCTCCGGTGCGCCTTCGGGCCCCGCGGGCCCTGATGGGGTTGCTCCGGCGTCGCCGGCAGCTCCGGCCCCGGCGTCGCCCGTGCCTCCAGCCTCGATCCCGGCTCCGGCCCCGGCCTCGATCCCGGCTCCACAACCCCCATCGACGCCGGTCGACCTAACGACACCTCCGCCGGCGCCCGATGTCTCCGGTGCCGTTCTCGACGCCGCCCTGGGCTCCGGGCGGCGTCGTCCCCCAGTTCCTTCCGGCTCCGGACATGGACCCGGAGCGACGTCGCTCGACGCCGGCTCCGGCGCCGATGGGACCTTGGGTCCCAAATGTCCCTCCTCCTCCTTATTTTGAACCAGAGGAGGACCAGTTGGACTGGGAGGGGTCTGATGACCCTCTGACACGACACTGTCAGTACGATCAGGACTGGACAGAGAGTCTAGGGGAGGCCAGTGGTCTGGATACTTCCCCTGACACTGGCATGCTGTCTCCTCCCGTGGCTACGGAGGAGGGAGCCAATTTTGGTACGGTGTTGCGTAGGGCAGCTGGGGCCTTACGTCTCCAACTTCCTACCTTGACGGTCAAGCCTAACCAGTGGCGTAGCTAGGCACTCTGTCTGCCGCCCGTGGCGGTCCCTGCCTTTTGCCGCTGCCGCCGCCGAGCGCCTAAGAGCAGGGGGGGGGGGGGTGCTGGCGATAAATTTACCTGCCGCCCCGAATTCTCGTGCCGCCCGGGGCGTACCGCCCCCTCCGCCCCCCCCTTGCTACGCCAGTGAGCCTAACATCTTGACAGAGGTGCTTCAGCCGGCAGCCTCCTCTGCGGAGACTGTGCTGCCGTTTAACGACGCCCTCACTGACGTTCTTTTGGGCGCCTGGTCCAAGCCCAACACAGGGGCTCCTGTGGATCGGAACGTGTCACGACGCCATCGCCCAGCTCCGGGCGACCCCTGTTTCTCTCTGTCCACCCCACTCCTGAGAGCTTGGTTGTCCAAGCCTCCGCTTCCCAAACCGCCTTCCCTACCGCCCCTCCGGATAGGGAATCCAAACGCCTGGATCAGTTTGGGAAGAAGGGTTTTTCTTCCTCCAGTGCTGGCTTGCGGTCCGTTAACACCGCTTGTCTTTTGGGCCGATATACCCACTCCCTGTGGGATTCGGTGGCGGATGTTTTGCCCCAGTGTCCTGAGGAGGTCCAGACACTGCTTTCCCGCGCCATTGCGGAAGGAAGGGATGCGGCTAAATTCACCATTCGTTGTGGCCTTGACACCGCCGACTCGCTGGGCAGGTCTATTGCAACGACGGTGGCGCTCAGACGCCACGCCTGGCTGAGAACCACTGGTTTTCAGGGGATGTCCAGAATACTCTCATGGACATGCCCTTTGATGGAGTCGGTCTTTTTGGGTCCAAAGCAGACCATGCGTTGGAGCGCTTTAAGGACTCACGGGCTACTGCCAAGTCCCTGGGCCTTTCTGCTACACGCCCTCCGCTGACTTCTGCTTTTCGCCCCTATCGTGGCCACGGTAGGGGCGCCCTTCACGTCAGCAGCCCAGCCACCGGCCCGCGCAGCAGGCGTCTTCGCGTGGCCGAGGACGTGGATTCCGCCGTGGCGGATCGGGCAACCAGCGTGCGGGTCAGGCCACCACCTCCAGCCCGTCCGCGGCCTCCAAGCCCTCCTAGTCCCTCCTTTCAGGTGCACGGCACGCCAGTAGGGGGCAGGGTCCGCCATCACCTTCCCCACTGGCGCACCATCACCTCGGACAGGTGGGTCTTGGACATTGTCCGAAGGGGCTACTCCCTCCCCTTCGAGACCACCCCCCAGCCATGCCACCTCAATTCCACCGCATGTCAGGGGATCACTTGGTACTTCTGCAGAAGGAAGTCACGGCCCTCTTGACCAAGAGGGCCATCGAGCATGTTCCGACCCCAGAAGTAGGGCGGGGTTGCTACTCCCACTACTTTCTGGTGCCCAAAAAGGACAAGGAGGACATGCGTCCTATCTTGGACCTCCGGAACGTCAATCGCTTCCTCCGGAAGGAGAAGTTCAAGATGCTCACCCTAGCTCAGGTCTTGACTGCCCTCGACCCTGGAGACTGGTTGGTAGCGTTGGACTTGCAGGACGCATATTTCCACATCCCCGTCCTGCCGGCCCACCGGCGTTACCTTCGGTTCACGGTAGGCCCCGAGCATTTTCAGTTCACCGTGCTCCCCTTTGGCCTTACCAGTGCCCCTCGGGTGTTCACGAAAGTGATGGCGGTGGTCGCAGCTCATCTGCGCCGGGCAGGGGTTTCAGTCTTCCCCTACCTCGACGACTGGTTGCTGAAGGCGGGCTCGTCCCAGGCAGTCGTCTCCCACCTCCAGACTACGGCCGAACTCCTGCACTCGCTGGGGTTCTCCATCAATGTGCCGAAGTCGCATCTGATTCCTTCTCCACAGCTCCTTTTCATCGGAGCAGTTCTGGACACGACGCAGTTTCGGGCCTATCCTCCCGAACGGCGAGTCCGGGATATTCAGGCTATGATTCCGATCTTTCAGCCTTTATCCTGGGTTTCGGTACGGATGACCCTGAGGCTGCTGGGCCTCATGGCCTCCTGCATCCTGCTGGTCAATCATGCCAGATGGCATATGCGGGCTCTGCAGTGGGACCTGAAGTTCCAGTGGGCGCAGCACCAGGGCAACCTGTCCGATCACGTCCAGATCTCGGAGGGGACTGCAAGACAGTTGCAGTGGTGGCTCTCGAACCGGCAATGGGTCATGGGCAGATCCCTCTCCCTTCCCCAGCCAGAGCACACAGTTGTGACGGACGCGTCCCTTCTGGGATGGGGCGGTCACATGGGAGAGGCGGAGATCAGAGGCCTCTGGTCTCCGGCGGAGTCCCGGCTCCATATCAACCTTCTGGAGCTCCGGGCGATCCGGCTTGCACTCAAGGCATTCCTTCCCTCTGTCAAAGGGAAGGTAGTGCAGAGTGTTCACAGACAACACCACCGCCATGTGGTACTGCAACAAACAAGGCGGGGTGGGGTCTTGGACCCTTTGTCAGGAGGCTCTGCGCCTCTGGACATGGCTGGAACATCAGGGCATGTTCCTGATGGTTCAACACCTGGCAGGTTCCCTGAACGCCAGGGCGGACGAACTCAGCCGCAGGTGCATGATGGATCACGAATGGCGTCTTCACTCGGAAGTGGCGCAAGGACTCTTTCTACAATGGGGAGAGCCTTGGTTAGATCTATTCGCCACCGAAGAGAACGCGCAATGTCATCAGTTCTGCGCGTTGGAATTTCCAAGGCGGCACTCGCTCGGCGACGCTTTTCGTCACGAGTGGAGTTGCGGTCTGTTGTACGCCTTTCCGCCTATACCACTTCTACCCAGAGTGTTGAAGAAGATTCGGCACGACCGGGCCCAAGTCATTCTTGTGGCTCCGGACTGGGCTCGAAGAGTTTGGTATCCCGAGCTACTCAATATGAGCATAGATCCCCCGATCCGTCTGCCTCTTCGGGAGGATCTTCTGTCGCAGCAGCAGGGGACGGTCCTCCACCCGAACCTGTCCAGTCTACACCTGCTTGCGTGGAGATTGAGCGGCGGCAGTTGATTCCTTTCGACTTGCCTCCCGAAGTTTGTTATGTGATTCTGGCAGCCAGGCGTCCCTCCACTAAGGTGGTATACGCCTGCAGGTGGAACAAATTTGTGGCATGGTGCACAGCAAAGGCTGTGAATCCCCTTTCTGCCCCTCTTTCTGAGGTCCTTCTGTTCCTTCTCTCTCTGGCCCAACAGGGTTCTGCCCTGGGTACCATCAAGGGTTATCTCTGTGCTATCTCGGCCTTCCTCAGGCTCCCTGATCAGCCCTCCCTTTTCAAGTCCCCTGTTGTTAACAGGTTTCTTAAAGGCATTACACACCTTTTCCCTCCTGTTCCGTTTGTGATGCCTCAGTGGGACTTGAACTTGGTTCTTACCTTTTTAATGTGCGCTCCCTTTGAGCCTCTGCATAACTGTCCTCTTCGTCTTTTGACTCTAAAGACAGCCTTTCTGGTGGCCATCACCTCCGCTCGGCGGGTGAGTGAGCTCCAGGCTTTATCTTGCAAACCTCCCTTTCTGTCTGTTCATCCAGACAAGGTTGTTCTTCGGACGCGTCCGTCCTTCTTGCCAAAGGTGGTTACTGCCTTTCACATTGGGCAGACCATCACTTTGCCTACCTTCTTTCCGCCTCCGCATCCTTCCAGAGAGGAAGAGAGGCTCCACCGTCTGGACCCAAAACGTGCGCTCTCCTTCTATATCGACCGCACAAAACACTTCCGGGTGGATGACCAGCTCTTTGTTGGCTACGTGGGCGCCAAAAGGTCGGGCGGTGCACAAGCGAACCATCTCCCGCTGGGTTACCTTGTGCATCAAGACCTGCTATTCTTTGGCTAAGAAGGAGCCTCCTGTTGGGCTGCGTGCCCATTCCACCAGGGCAACAGCTGCTACCACGGCCTTGGGCCGCGGTGTTCCGCTGCCCGTTATTTGTCAGGCAGCTACGTGGGCCTCGCTGCACACGTTTACAAAACATTACTGCCTTGACAGTCAGGTCCGGAGGGACGGCTTCTTTGGCCGTTCTGTCCTCCAGGACTTCCTTGTCTGATCTTTGTTCGCAGACCCACCACCGGGGTTGGTATTGCTGGGGTATCTATTCTAAGGTAAGGAATCTGTCACTAACGTGTCTCTTTCAGATGCACAAGTTACTAACTTGTGTAACGATATATCTGTAAGAGACAGTAGTTAGTGACAGATTCCTACCGCCCACCCATCCTCCCCGTTCTGCGAACTGATTTCTAGGGTTAAGGACATCCCTTTCAGGGCCCTAGTATTTTTCAGACACCTATGTCAGCTTCTTGCATGGCTCTGCGTTCCTGGCGCGGAAAGTCGTGTACAGAACTGAGCGTCAGCGCGCAGGGCGGCGCCTAAGTACTGCCCGCGACGTCATCCCGGCGATCACGACGCCGACGACGGACGCGGAGCCGCACGACGCCGCCTACCGACGCGCAAGGGTACTGCTACGCAAAACTTTCCGGATCCAGCCTGACGCCTGGGGATATTCTAAGGTAAGGAATCTGTCACTAACTACTGTCTCTTACAGATATATCGTTACACAAGTTAGTAACTTGTGCATTAGGCTGGAGTTTTGACTAACCAAGTACCACTTGGGAATGAAGCTTGCTCTGTCTCGATTTGGCACCAAAGCAGAACTTCAGAGAGAGGCCCATTAACATCTCAGCTTTTGTTGCAGTTGCTTGGCTTAAGGACTTCCACCATATTCCCATGGTTTACATTCATACTTACATGCTAACATCATTGGATATGCAGAAGGATATAGACAAACCATCTAAGTGACGAGTCATACTGAGTAGAACTAACTAGTTTGCTGAAAGGAAACACGCTGAGCTATGTCTAGCCACCTATTCCTGCAATAAGCTGTAGAATTATCTGTTAGGCCTGCTTCCTATCTTTTGTTTTTAGGATTAAGGTTTGGGCTTTTCTCATTGGAAGAACAAAGCCAGTGTGTATAAACTCAAACCTCACAAGTTGCTGTAGATTTTACAATAACAAAGAGTTTCCTATGCATGTAATTTACTGTTTCCTCAAGCTGCAAAATAAATGAAAAATTAAGAAGGTATCTAAAATCTCCCTTCACAAGAATGGGCACACAAAACTGAGCTTCTGTAGTAATTCCTTGATTAGGTGGGCAAGACCATCAACTAAAAAGTGGTTTGTGAAATATACTGATGCTATGAAATCCAGGATGGAAACGGAAGCCCATTGAGTTGTAGAATATTTCCTTTTGATATGTACTGGAGATTGCCCAGGTCTAACAATTAATTTTAGCTTCTTTAGTGAGGCTGGGTACTGCCAAACTGTTTATTTATAACTGTGAATATTTATTGCTTAGAAAAGTGCTTCCCAAACTTTTTAGAACCACGGCCCACTTTTTATTATGACAAACTTTAGCGACCCATGTAATTTAATGGACTTGAGGTGGGCAGTTTTTCAATGTAACTAAAGTGTAGTGTATTAGCGCATTGTCATTTACAGACAGTGCATTTTCCATTGAAATGGTCGCTAAATTTGCACAGACATACAATTTTATTAAAAACTATATATTGCACAGAAATTATTACGTGTATAAATCAGATATCATTGTATATTTATTATTTGTATATCACCTAGTAAAGTGTCTTGATTTGAGCCTATTCAAATCTTTGTTTCCCTCACACTTCGGAATTACAAAATATGTGCTTCATTTTTGCTTTCCTAACTGCTGAATGTGTACAGTTCATTTACAGGTATTTACATTTTGTTGTGTGTTACGAAAATATGACATCCTACAGCCTTTCCTTTCACACTTCATTTACACCAGCAAGATTGTTACATAATTCACTTAATTAACCTTTATTTCTCTTACTGTAAAGTGAGAGGAGTTTGTAAACACCAGTCCCCACGTTAAAAAACATGAGCAGCAGAAGACACAGCCTGACATTTGACCCCTGTCTTTGAAGCACAGCAAATGTGACAAGATAAATACAGAATTTAAAGGCATCTTTATCAATTGATTGGACTTTTGTGACCCATCAAAAATCAGCTTGCAATCCCCAGTTTGGGAAACACTGGCTTAGAACATATATTGCTCACAATCATATATTTAATTGGATGAGTTTGAACCATTTAATCTTCCTGTTTACCTTTTCTGTATTTTATTATTAAGCAAAACAGCGCTGCCTCTGTGCTTAGTTGAGCAAATTCCTTCCTCAGATTTGTAGGCCCTGCCTTTCTTCTTTGTGCATCTCTGCTGAAACCAGTGAAGACAGGTTTCTAATGATGGTGAAACAACACTAGAGCCAGTTTCCACAATTGTTGTACCTTTTTTCGTGATGGTCCGGCCAAGCATCCCAGGTATGTATTTATTATACAGCATGAACCTAGCTAGGAAGCAACAGAGCGCAGTACATCACTGAGGGGTTGGGAGACGATCTATGATTGCAGGAAATTACCATCTTTTGCGTGATGCCCCCCAGATTTTTGCCCTTTCTGCTGTGCTGGCTTTAGAACTCTGTGAAGGGTAAAGTGCTGACAAGGGGATTATTTAGAGAGTCATTTAGGAAAAGAGTGAATCTCAAGCTTAATGTCATTAAATGAAGGAAAATGGAGTAAAACTCAAGGCAAAAAAGTCATCATTAAACATCTAAATTGATTAGAAACGAGAAACACAGTCATACACACTCAAATTCTAATGAATGATTCTGTATTGTTTGAGTTAAATGATCAAGATTATAGGGTACATGAAAGATATATACAACCCAACATACATTAATCATGTATAAATGCAAACAGTTAGTCTTATTTCCACACCGTAGACTAATGTATGTTAAGTCCACTGTATTAATATATAGAATCAGTCCTCTGTATGCATCAAAAAAATCAGAGAATCCAAAAGTATTGGTGCGAGAATCGGAGCGGACGTCGATGTTTTGATCGCATGTCAATAGTACATCAGACCATCCTCAGGACCATATTTTATTTAGCTTAAAATTCATATTAATCTGTTTTGTGTCTTCAAAATGTGTTTTTAATTTTGGGTCATCTTGAAAATATATATATATAATGCTTTAGCTAGTGCCAGGCATAAATGTGCAACCCTCTGGCACCCACTTCAGAACACTTTCTGGACCTGTGGAAGAACAGAATATGACTGGACCTGCTGTCTGTGACCTGAGAGTAGCCCTAAAGGACTGAACCTGCTCCCTCTTGTACCCAGGACAATGAAGTGGACTCCAAGGGTCAGTTAGCTGATCTCCTGTGTGGCTACAGGGGCACAACAAGCCAAGCTGCAAGAGGCCTTTTCACTGAAGTACCCGGATGACCAGTACAAACTGGACCTTAATTAGATCTTGATGGTGGCCTCTGCTGGAGTGACTTTTGACCTTGGCTGTGTCTATTTCAACTTCAACCACCCTTGAAAATCTGTGACTCCAAGTCCTCCAGACAACCAAAATAAATCACCCAAACCTATCCTCCCACGGTGCAACTTCGATAAGCTAAGAAATTATATTTCTCCCTCTCAGTTTCCCCGCAGAAACAAATCTGATTCAGCTGCCATCTGTGATAAGGTATTCAGCCTCATGGTACCTGCCGTTGGATACAGTCTGCTGTATTGCCTCGCATGAGTATTCCAAGCTCAGAAAAAGAGACTTAGAGCCTGATTTAGATCTTGGCGGACGGGTTACTCCATCACAACAGTGATGGATATCCCTTTCGCTGAAATATAAATCCTATAGGATATAATGGGATTTATATTCCGGCGAACGTGATATCCGTCACTGTTGTGATGGAGTAACCCGCCCGGTAAGATCTAAATCAGGCCCTAAGTCTAAAAATAGAAATCTCGAGTGGGCAAAGGTGTCAGAAGTATCTAGCCCGTGAGAAGAATTCCCTGGACACAAATTTTGGATTTTCTCGCTCTAAGCTTTTCCTGCCAAAACCAACGGCTTCAGCAAGACTTCGACCAATGCCTATCTGACTTTGTGAAGTATTCTTTTGATAGAGCCTGCTGCCTTGCTTCGCTGAAGGATTTTGACTTCCATTTTTGAGACTAAGTCCCAAGGTAAAAACTTCCGACCAAGTTGGCTGGTGTATCCCCACCCACGCTCCATTGTGATCGGCCTGAAATCCCGCCAAGGTTCCGGTAAACTGCGATCATTGACTACCACTGGCGCTTTGCACTTTCTGGTACCATTCTTTCCTAAATCTACAAAAATTCATATCTCCGGTTCCCCTTATTTGATTTTTGTTGTGTTGGTGTCATTTTATTTATTAAAATGTACACTATTTTTCTATTTAGATTTGGTATTTTTATTGTTTGCTGATTTGACTTCATTACTGTTTTGGTAATGAATAAATACTTTACACTTTTCCCTAATTAAAGCTGGTTTACTTTGAGCCATAGCCACAAGTGGGTCAGGCTCAGGTTTGTTTAGTGACTTTGAGTGCTCACTCTGACAAGAGTTGTGATTATGCCACAATGTAAGCAGTTCCCTTCCCAAATATTAATTACATTTCTTACATTGATGATGTACATCAAGTGGGGATTTTACAAATACATTTCATACACACGTAGGAACAGGGAGATTAAGTGAATTGTCAAGAATCACACATTGATTCTCAACCTTGGCGCTAGACTCAAACCATATGAGAGACAAATCAGTTTTCACACGAATCTGGTCTTCTTTACTTGTAACATCAGAGTTCATAGATAGATCCATGCATCAAGCAGATCAAGTTCTCAACTTCTGGGGTATCAGGGATGTCTAACAATTGCATTTTTCTAAACAATGTGGGCAAGTAACATTGATAATGACACAAGATGATTTATAGTTAGGAGGACAATAGGTTCTCCTTAAGAAATTTTGGGGCAAACCAGTGAATGGTGCATTGTAATGCAAACTGGGCCAGCAACGTAGCTTAATACAATAGGAGTTCAACACAATTCTTCATGAGACTTGTAGTTTCTCTTGAAGAATTACTTACAAAAAGTCATGGTGCATTTAAAGCACTTGAGGAAATAACAGTGATCAGAGAATGGTAGGGTTTTGGAAAAGGCACATAAGAGAATAATTTGAAAATGCATTTAGAAATAGGGAGCTTTTATGACAGTTTGCCTCCTTTGTAAAGGGCAAAGGCTGGAACAGACTAATGAAACTATTTATAATTTGGCAGAAGGATATTTGTTAGTCAAAGTAACCAGAGCAATTTACTCTGTCACCTTGACTGCACCGCCACCTGTCAAATTGTGAAATGACCGCCAAGCCAGCGGTCAAGTCTTAAAGCATGGCCAGGAACCGCCTTCACTGCGGCTCCTGTCAATGCTTTTCACAGTTTGACGCACAGGTCCATCAAGCATGACAGAGCCATATGAAAAACTGTTTTTCTTTTTTATTTTCAAATAGAAAATCCTGAAGCGCTATTTTCTTTTAGAAATAAAAAAAGACAATGCTCCTCTCGCCATGGCGATGGAGTTTCCATACCGCCAAGATATAAATCAGGCAATAATATGATTAAGTATTCCCTGACGGACAAGTTGCTTACCTTCGGTAACGCCTTATCTGGTAGAGACATGATCTAGCCGCAGATTTCTTACCTTTGAACTTCCAGGGATCAGGCTGGATCCGGAAGATTTTTGATAGCAGTACCCCTGCGCGCCGGTAGGTGGTGTTGGTCGACTCCGCGTGACGTCATAGGCGTCATGTTCGTTGTCATTGTGACGTCCGCATCGTGAATATAACCGCCACTCTGGCGCGATGTCAGTACTTTTCACGACATTCCACACCAGAAGCGCTGAGCCATGAAGTGACTGACCGTGGTGTGTTAAAAAAGGCAACTAGGGCCCTGAAAAGAAAAAGCCCTCAACACTAGAACCAATCCGCAGTGCGGGGAGGATGGGTGGGTCGGTAAAGAATCTGCGGCTAGATCATGTTTCTACCAGATAAGGCGTTACCATAGGTAAGTAACTTGTCCATCTGATAGAGACATCTAGCCGCAGATTTCTTACCTTTGAACAGATACCAAAGCAATACCATCCCCGGAGGAGGGACTGCGGAAAGGTTTAGACCAGGAAATCCTGCAAGACAGAGCAACCAAACGGGCCTTCTCTGCGAACCTGGGAATCCAGGCAGTAGTGTCTGGCAAACGTGTGCAACGATGCCCATGTGGCTGCTTGGCAGATATCAGAAACGGGAACACCATGCTGGAGGGCCGTGGTGGCAGCTTTTGCCCTGGTGGAATGGACTCTAAGCCCTTCCGGAGGATTTTTCATCCCTAAGGTGTAACAGATTTTGATAAAGAGGATAACCCAGCGGGATATAGTCCTCTTTTGGACAGCACGCACTTTCTTTGCACCCATGTACCCTATAAAGAGTTGGTCATCCACCCGGAACTCTTTGGTTCGATCGAGGTAGAACGATAACGCTCTTTTTGGGTCCATACGATGGAGACGCTCCTCTTCCTTAGAAGGATGCGGAGGTGCATAGAAGGTGTGTAGAGTAACCAACTGCCCCATATCAAAGGGTGTTACCACCTTAGGTAGAAAAGATGCCCTTGTGCGGAGCACCACTTTATCCGGAAAGACTGCCAGGTAAGGATGCTGTGATGACAGTTCCTGCAGTTCGCTCACCCTCCTGGCAGAGGTTATTGCCACTAAGAAAGCTGTTTTGATGATGAGCAGCCATAAAGGGCAGTTGTGCAGCGGCTCAAACGGTGCACACATCAGAAAGGTACGAACCAAATTAAGGTCCCACTGTGGCATAAAAAAGGGTGAAGGGGAAACAAGTGGGTTAACCCCTTCAAGAATCTCTGCACCAGAAGGGATTTGAAAAGAGAAGGCTGATCAGGCATCCGAAGAAAAGGGGAAAGGGCCGAAAGACAGCCCTTCAAGGTGCCCAGAGGAGAGCCCTGCTGGGCCAAGGAAAGTATGAACAGGAGGATATCAGATAAAGATGCACATAGAGGGTCAATAGACCGTTCTGTACAATATTTACAAAATTTGGACCATCAGCAGGCGTATACTGACTTCATGGAGGGACGTCTGGCTGCCAGAATAACTTCACAGACTTCGGGAGGAAGGTCAAAAGCTGTCAGCTGTCGCTGCTCAATCGCCACGCAAGGAGGCGGAGAGTGGACAGGTTCGGGTGGAGAACCCTCCCCTGCTGCTGCAACAGGAGATCTTCCTGAAGGGGCAGCCTAATCGGAGGATCGATGCTCATTGCCAGAAGCTCGGGATACCAGACTCTCCATGTCCAGTCTGAAGCCACAAGAATGACTTGTGCCCGGTCGCTCCGGATCTTCTTGATCACTCTGGGTAGGAGAGGTATGGGCGGAAAGGCGTACAGGAGGCAGGAGCTCCACTCATGGCGAAAAGCGTCGCAGAGCGAGAGCTGCATTGAAAACTCCAGCGTGCAAAACTGCTGACATTGCGCGTTCTCTACCGAGGTGAACAGATCTAACCAAGGCTCTGCCCACCACTGAAAGAGTCCTTGCCCCACCTCTGGATGGAGATGCCATTCATGGTCTACTAGGCACCTTCGGCTGAGGTTGTACGCTCTGGTGTTCAAAGAACCGACCAGATTCTGAACCACCAGGGTAATGCCCTCCTGTTCCAGCCAAGTCCAGAGACGCAAAGCCTCTTGACACAGGGTCCACGACCCCACCCCGCCTTGCTTGTTGCAGTACCACATGGCGGTCATGTTGTCCGTGCACACCTGAACTAGCCTTCCCTTGATGGACGGCAAGAAGGCTTTTAGTGCTAGCCGGATCGCCTGAAGCTCCAACAGGTTTATATGGAGCCGGGCCTCCGCCGGAGACCAGAGTACTCTGATCTCCACCTCTCCCAGATGGCTGCCCTATCCCAGAAGGGACGCATCCATCACTACTGTGAGGTCTGGATGGGGAAGGGAGAGGGGTCTGCCTCTGACCCAATCGTGGTTTGATAGCCACCACTGCAGGTCTTTCGCAGTGCCCTCCGAGATCTGGAACAGGTCGGTGAGATTTCCCAGATGCTGCACCCATTGGAACTTAACGTCCCATTGCAGAGCCATCTGGCATGGTCCACAAGAAGGATGCAAGAAGCCATGAGGCGCAGCATCCTCAGAGTCATTCTCACCAAACTCCAGGATAGAGGCTGAAATATCAGTATCATAGCCCGAATATCCTGGACTCGCCACTCGGGAGGATAAGCCCGAAACTGAACAGTGTCCAGAACTACTCAGATGAAGGGGAGCGTCTGAGAGGGAGTCAGGTGTGACTTCAGCACGTTGACAGTGAACCCCAGCGTATGCAAGAGGTTCGTCGTAGTCTGGAGATGGGAGACGACTGACTGGGACGAGCCCGCCTTCAACAGCCAGTCGTCGAGATAGGGGAAGACTGGAACCCCTGATCTCCGCAGATGAGCTACGACCACCACCATCACCTTGGTGAACATCCGCGGGGCACTGGTGAGGCCAAAGGGGAGCACAGCAAACAAAGTGCTCCTGGCCCACTGTAAACCGCAGATAGTAACGATGGGCCGGCAGGACGGGAATGTGGAAATAGTTGTCCTGCAAGTCCAACGCTACCATCCATTCTCCCGGGTCCAGGGCAGATAGTACCTGAGCCAGACTGAGCATCTTGAATTTTTCCTTCTTGAAGAAGTAATTGAGGGCTCTTAGGTCGAGGATAGGACGGAGGCCTCCGTCCTTCTTTGGAACCAGGAAATAGCAGGAATAGCAACCACAGCCTATTTCTGGCCCGGGAACCATCTCTATAGCTCCCTTGGCCAAGAGAGCCTTGACCTCCTCGCGGAGTTGCGCAAGATGATCCTCCATCAGCCGATCATGAGTTGGAGGGGTAGTCTAGAAGAGGAGGGAGTACCCCCTTCGGTCTATCTGCAAGGAAGGGATGGTGGCTTGGCTCGACTTCTGGCCTCCCGACCCTCAAGGACGTGATGAACCGCAGCCACGGCCCCACAGAGGTTGCTGAACTTGCGGAACCCGTTGGCTGGAATAGGGTTGGCGCAGTTGGAAGCCCCTTCCGTAGCCACGAAAGGTGCGAAAAGCAGACGCAGGCCGGGTTGTAGTACTGAGGCCCAAAGATTTGGCCATAGCCCGCAAATCCTTGAAGCGCTCAAGCGCTGCGTCAGCCTTGTCTCCGAAGAGACGTGAGCCATCAAAAGGCATGTCCATGAGGTTTGCCTGGACATCCCCCGAAAAGCCAGACGTCCTCAGCCAGGTGTGGCACCTGATGGCCACCATCGAAGAAATCGCTCTGCCCAGCAGGTCCATCGTGTCCAAGCCACAGCGAATGGCGAACTTCGCTGCATCTCTCCCATCTGATATCGCTTGGGAGAGCAGGATCCGGTCCTCCTCCGAGACCCTAGGCAGCACCTGCGCAACCGTATCCCATATGGAATAGGAATAACGGCCGAAAAGGCATGCAGTGTTCATCGACCGCAATGCGAGGCTGGCGGAAGAGAACATTTCCTTCTCAAAGGTCTCCAGCCGTTTGGATTCCCTGTCCAGAGGGGCGGAAGGGAACGCGCCACGGGAAGTGGAACCTAGACCACCAAGCTTTGGGAGGTGTGGTGGGCAGTGAAGAAAACTGGGTCGCCTGGTGGAGGGCGATGGCGGCGGGCAATCGTTCTTTTCACAAGAGCCCCTGTGCTGGGTTTGGACCAGGTGCCCAGAAGAACATCCATTAAGGCCTCGTTAAAAGGCAGCAAGGGTTCCGATGAGGAGACACCAGGCTGCAGGGCATCCGTCAAGACATTCGTCTTGACCGCCACTGTAGGAAGCTGCAGGTCCAGGACCTCCGCAGCCCTACGCACCACCATAGCAAACAACACTCTATCCTCCGTAGCCAGGCTAGTGGGAGACAGCATGTCAGAATCTGGGGAGGTGTCCAGGCACTGGCATCACCCAGCTTCTCATACCAGTCCATGTCCTGGGGCTGTGGGATTTCTAAGGGATCCTGCTCTCCCTCCCAATCCTCTTCCTCCAACCCTAAACCTTCAGAAAGGGGCTGGTTAGACGGTATGAAGCCGTTTGGCTCCGTTGGCGCCAGCCTCAGCGTTGGTGGACGCCAGACCGGCTCAGTATCATATAGAATGAGGATGGGGGAGGTGCCGCTGGCGGGCGCCACCGGTGCCAGAAACCTCGGCGTCGGACGCAGCGCCGGAGAAGGTTACTGTGGAGGCGCGACCGGCGCCGGTCCGGAACCAGGAACGGGTCTGACAGGAGGCCCTGGGACTAGAGCCGAAGGCGCAGGGTCCACAGGATCTCCTTCACCTGGACCTGCGGGGTCCAGAGGTGCGCCGGCAGGGACAGGCCGCCCAAACACGGCGCACATGGCATCGTAAAATTCCCTACGTTGGGCGGGGGTCGCTCCTGCCCCGGAAAGGGAGGGAGACACGGAGTCGACCCAGATGCCCGCTCCGCAGAACGGGGCCTAGAACGCCGAGGCTCCTCTGTCTTGTCGCGTGGCGGATGGGGTGAAGTCGAAGCACACTTCGACTTCTTGTGCTTCTTGTGGTGCCTCTTACCTGACGACTTCGACAAAAAGGACTTTGAACCCCCAGAACGATGCTCGGACATTCCTCTCGACTGAGACCGGGAGTGAGATCGACAAGGCGACCTCTGCGGTGCATGCCGGGCCGAGAGCAGCTTCAGGGACCGCTCCCGCAAAGCCTTCGGTGCCATGGCCCTGCTATCGCAGCACGACTTTGTGTTGTGGTCGCGCTTAAGGCACCAGAGACACACAAGATGGGGGTCCATTACCGACATGGCGCGGTGACAGGCGCCACACGGCTTGAACCCCAAAGTCTTCCTACTGGACATCCCTAACACACCAAAAGGAGTCGACAAAGGGTCAAAAAAACTCTGTCAAAAAGTCACAGGGGTAGCTCTCTTCAACAGATCGGCGCTGGCTGGTGCGGAAAGAAAAGAACTGACGTCAGCACACTGGAGTGGCGTTTATATTGATGAAGCGGACGTCACAACGACGACAAACACAACACCTACAACATCACGTGGAGTCGACCGGCGCCACCTACCGGCTACTAGGGGTACCCCTAGCAAAAATCTTCCGGATCCAGCCTGACTCCTGGAAGTTCAAAGGTAAGAAATCTGCGGCTATATGTCTCTATCAGAATTGGTATTGACTGACCCAGCCCTATCAACCTTTCAGAGACACTAACTTTCATCATTAACCATGAATGGGTTGGTTGCCACCTTGAGAGTATTATACCGGCCTAGCATGCTTTTTCCTGTGTAGGCAAGGAAAGCAAATGGGAAAATGAAAACAGGCAGATTTTTTTTTCCTATTTCACGACATGAGGTTAAAACAGCATACACATGAACAAATCACTTCAAAAATTATTTACTTTACAGTTGTCTATACTATTCTTAAGTGATCCTTAAACCAAACAGAGGAGAACTGCTAGACTGAAAAAGAATGCAGATAATTTTATATATTATATGCAGGCTGCACCTTAGGGTCTTTGCAGAATCTCCTTAAGGGAAGAAATTGCTGTCATGTTCCCTAGAAAAAAGTAGGCAACCCTTTCAAATGGTAGTTTACAGATTAATGTCTTGACAGGGAAAATCTGCCCCTCACTGACATTAAGAGTGCCCTATCTTTGTGAGCAACTAAAGCAAACATCGAATTTGTTGCAGCAAAACATTGCTTTACCCTCATCTCTCATGTGAATGAGACCTTGGCACAGAAGATGCGCTGAAGGCGCATGTCAAACAAAAAAAGAAACACGAATGGACACCCTTCGGCGTCTGAATGGGCCTTGGGAGGGCCAGTGGGCTCCCCTGGGTGGGCCTGGCCCACCCTCTAGAACTGGGCCTGAACTTAGGGATTTACGCCAAAATCCTGTGCCTTGTTGAGGCAGGCGTACTGAGGAGAAATGATTTCATTTCATCTTGTTCCTCCTTTTCTGCATGTGTGCCTCATTTTACAGCACACATACAAAGATGGAAATGCCTTAAAGCATAGTTTTTGTACAGGAAGAGACCCCTCCTTGTACAAAAACTATGCCTTCCACAACGCAGACACCCTTGCACTATGGCACAATAATGTCTGCGTTAGAGCATGGTAGCATAATGTAAGAGAATAAAACAGTGGCACATTTAGTAGATATGGCGCTGGTCTGCTCTCTCCCATTCACACAACACATTGCAGCAACTTTACTTGCTGCACTGCGTGATTTCTTGGTAAATCTGGGGTCCAATGTATGCTGCCTTGTAGGCTGAACCCAACACTAACTGATTGACACTCCAACAGACTAATGGCTAAAAAGTGTGACCCAAAGCCCTATTGTGAGCCGCTTTTATAATTATCAGTATGATGTATTATTTCAAAAGATTACATTAGGCTGCATCACATCCAAAGCAGTCTCCAGACGAGACCTAAAAATGAAGTAACAATAAAAATATTAAACAAATTACTTTAATAATAAACACAGAGGTCATTAACTGTGAAGTGGAGTTCTGTGAGGTTCAGGTAAGAAGGTCAGTGTTGTACAAAGCATCACAAGACTGCACACTGCAAATTCCTCTACCATTTCAGGTGACGAAATAGAAAAAGGACTAATGGAATATACGGCTGGAAGCTGACAAGGCAGAAATGGCGTAGGGTGCAAAAAACAAAGCTGTGCTGCTGCTTTGAACTAAAATTAGGTGCAAGCCAAAGGGGAGGCAAAAAGGAGAGGGGAAAGTGACCCGTCCATTAAAGAAGTAAAGTAAATGTTAACACAAGTCTACAACTGAACATCCAGGGCCTGTTTAAGAAAGGACCTCCGCACTCGTGGCAGAGGCGCCGCACTCGTGGTGACGGTCCCGCGCTCCAGACGGGACCTCTGTACGGCAGATACCCATTGCGGAGATCCCGCCACACGTGCGGAGGCCCTTTGTGAATCAGGCCTCCAGTTTTCAACAGGAAAGCTTCATTATTATGGACTTTGCTCATCAACCATATATGAATTTTCAGATAAATCCATTGCAACATTCGGGGATAGGCCCCCTTGTTGCCTGAAGCATAGGGTATAGGTTAAAAGAATGGGAGAGGTCACAAACTAACTAAAAATACATGTTAAGGACTTAATAAAACAACACAGATCAAAATACAATCACCAGTCACTCCTTTTATTAAAACTACACACCTGTATATTAACATTTTCATTTAAGTTCACATAACTGGTCTGATAAATGGGACAAAGGTATTATTATAATAAATAACAGCGCCGGGTCATGCTTTTGAAACTCCGATCTTAGCTACATTGTCGAAAAACAAAATCCAGTTTTGGGGAATTGCAATGTTAATTTTTCACATATCCCAGGACATACACAACCGCTGGAATGTATACTGAACATGTGCATACACATTTGACTTTTAAAACAAAAAATCCAAATAGTTAATCCTTTCAGTTGGTGCAATAAAAATTATCAGTAAGTGCTTGGTATCAGCGGCGGCCGGCTCAGCAAAGCGCTGTGGGGCGGGGCAGGGCGCGGCTGGGAGGGGGAGCCGACATACGACGGAGTAGGTATTATTTATTTAATTATACCTATTCCGTCGTCTGTCGACTCTCACTCCGCGTTTATCTGTGCCGGCCGTCACTCATGTCAATGCTACTACTGTTCTGTGAAGGTCCAAAACACTAGTACCCCCGCATTTGACTGGGGCACAAAAGCAGTAAAAAAAAGATAGACAACAGCTATTCTAGTACTCTGCAGTCTCTATGCAGAAAGCTGACACATGCACTACCCTGACACCCCAGTACCTAAACTGCATTGTGTTAGTGAAGAATGCCCTCTGACCTTAAGGCTGGGAAGGTGTGATGCCTGACGTATGGCAACCATGTCACTGGGACCAAGAGCCAGTATCGCGAGTACCCCCTGGATTCGCTACCTCCTTCAGAGAGCCCACAAGGAACACAAATGTAATTTGTAGAAAAACAAATAGTCCCGTGTTGAAGCTTAGTGCGTTTGCTTCTTCACAAGTTGCAGAAAGCAACTTCTAGACCAAAGAACCTTAATTTTAGCTGCAGCTGAACAAGCGCTAGATTACTACACACCTGGCTCTGCATGGAGTAAACCACTGTGTAACCGACTGATTACCGAAAGGTCTGTACCATGAGAAATTAAAGTTCATTAGATGTTTTGTAACCTAGGTTAGTCCGTTATTTACTCCTCTCACTGCAGAAATGTGTGTGCAATCTGAAAGTTCTAGGTTCAAATACAGGTCGGGGTGAGTCAACGTTTCATCCTATTCGGGTCGATGGACCGAGTACTGTTGAGTGGGGGCAACAGTGATATCTATTATCACAGCACTTGAAAAACCCAGTGTTTAAGATACCTAATGGGAGAATTTAGTAGCACCAAGAAATTGCAGCAACCTAAAAAAAGATAAAGTAAAATAAAAACTTAAGGTTGCCACAATTCAAGGGGATTTGTTACGCTGTGTGAAAGGTAGTTTTATAATCCGGCTACCTTTAGCCTCACCGGCTACTTAGCCAGCTACCTGGCCAACTGAGAAGTTCTCTGCGGTTCCTTTCTGGGAACATAAGGTTAACCCACCAGTCATATAGTTCCACGCCAGGGACTACATGGCCAATTTACAAACAAGACTAGTTAATTGCCACAGAACAAATCACTGCTCCAGGACTCAATATTAATATAAAATGCTTTTAGCAGTTACACGGAAAGTTATCATTATTAAATTAAAAAAAGATACCAAACACCAAATCGGTCCATGAATGGCTGGCCAACAAAGTGCTAATGCATTTGAGGTCCTTAGTTTAATGGAAGAAGACATGCAATATTACCACAACCTATTGATAAACACAAAAGCTGTTCTAATCAACGTGGTGGGGTGGGTCCAGATCTCAGAAGAGATTTCAAATTAAGACAAACGCAATGTTGAGCCTCCTGCTTTATCAGCAGAGTGGTTCACTTTCAAGTCTTGTTTCCTGTTCGCCTTCCCGCTGAGTGTCAGTCTGGGCAGGTCAGCCACATCGCTGCAGATACAACTGGATATTTTGCAAACCCAACACAATCAGAGGTTAGTATACAATTATACAGGCAGCAGTTGATCTATAGCTACTGAACTCAAAGTCTGACAGGGCAAGATGTCATATAACAGGGACAGGAGCATTACTGCTAGTGGCCATTAATGGCAAGTTTGGTTTGAGAACGCAAAGCCAGCTTTGAGAACGCAATTTGTAGCACATTCATAAAAACCACAAGTGTGGGCTTTCCTGACTGCACACTGTCCAAAGAACGTCTACGCCCTTGAAATCGTTGGGAGCAACAAGAGTGAAACAATATATTTAAAAGTCCTTGTGCTCAAGTTTTATTCATTTTCTGGTACATGTAGGTCTGCTGCTCCTCTCCTCTCCAAATACTAGTTGAGGACTTAAAGTAATCAGGTCTCATGTTTGAAGTTCACTCTTGGAGGCAGATACGGGGGGGGATTTTCCCCAAGTGATACATCTTGGTAATATAGCATGGAATTTCCCAGAACATCAAGGGGTGAAGGGGTTATGGTGCAGCAGATCAGTCCATCAACCTTAATTCTTCATGCTTGCAAGCAACCGCATTTTCAGTCAAGATGTTCGTGTTCATTACTTTCATTGCTGGTCTGTCGTACTCAAGAAGTCCCTAGACAAACAGGAAAAAGAGACTTGTAGTGTTATGTTACCAAATGACCACACTTTTCACCATCTCGCCCACATATACAACATTGATCTTCCCCCTCAACTGGCTGACACTACACATTCCAGCAGCCAACTTACTCAACATTGCTACTAATTTAAGTTTTGTGAAAGGAGGGAGAAGCCTGCTTCCAACAACATCATCTTCCAAATAGCAACCCATCCCTTCCACTTAACTCCACCGAGCAGCAGCTCCAGTTCATTTTCACCTCAGGGCTACCCCTAGACCACTCATCACTCAAGGTAATGCAGAATCGGCAGCCCAAATTACAGGTGGATCCCCCCCGAAGGTGAAAGAGTGACGGTGCCACTAACACCATAAATTGCTGTGAAACTGCTGTGGCCTTCTCGCACAAGATCCTGGACCTCGTGTGGACTTGCCGTCTAGCTGCGGCAAAAAGGCATTCTACAGGGTCCCTGGCTTCATGCAGGCAGCCAAGTTCAAAGGTGGCTCACATGAGCTTTCATGCGAATTATTGCCTGAGGGCGACCACAATCATTCTACCACAAAAGCAAGGCAGTTTATGCCCCTGTTAATGTTGAAAATATACTTTCTTTACAGGACCGTCTGTATGTGCCTGCTAATGCCCTTAAATTGGACATGGGCCTTTGAAAAAGTGAAGTTTTCCGTGATAGAATTTATTGAGCCAAACCGTGACGTAGTTTTTCAAAAGACCCACTGCATTAAATCTGATTAATTCTGTGTAACCCATAAGGCTGTTAACCCTCAAATCCCTCTAGTTTGTGTAAGGCACAGTTCTATATACTTAGAATGACAGGGAAAAATTGTTATGGGTTACAGGTGGAGGCCCATGCCTGGCTCATCACACATGCACATTGCTATTAGCAGTGCAAGCGCACTAGCATTTGAGCCTAAAGAACAAGTCTACTTACCTTTGGTAATGCTCTTTCTAGTGGATACTCTAACCACAGACTCCTCCCCTTTAGAATATTCCCCAGACACCAGACTGGATCTGGAAGTTTGTTTTCAGAAAACCAGCTGTGCACTGTTAGGTGATGCTGAGCGGCTCTATCCAGCCCCAGAATTGGCACAGCTGATCTCAGTTTTCTTGTTAGACTCTTTCCGGGTCCTCAGATGCAGAGAATAAAACATTTGTTGGTGCCAGGTTAATGCAGGGTATTGTCCACCTCCACAGAGTTTTCTTCTGTACAGCCTTCCGTTTTTTCGTTCAGGAGTACACCACAAAAAGCTGATCAACAACTCGATAGTCCTTGGTACGATGTATGTAAAAGCTCAAAGCCCTTGTGGGGCCGAACCAATGGAGTCTCTCCTCCTCTTTCGAGAAGTGAGGAGGGGCAAAGAAGGCTGGGAGATTAATGGATTGCCCAACATGTAAAGGAGTTACGACTTTTGGTACGAAGGCCGCCCAAGTCCTCAGCACCAGTTCGTCTGGAAAAAATGGTGGTGTAGGGCTGGTGTACCAATAGCGCCTGAACTTCACTCACACAACAAGTTGAAGAGATAGCAATGAGGAAGACAGAGTTCAAGCCAGAAGATGCAATGAGCAGCTGTGCAATGGCTCGAAGGGTGTACACAAGAGAAGTGTCAAGACCAAGGTTAAGGTTCCACTGTGCCATTGGAAATTGTTTGGGAGGGAACATGAATGTGTGTCAAACCTTTAATATCAGGTGATTTAAACAAGGACAGTTGGTCCGGCAACCGCAAGAAGTCCGAAAAGGCTAACTAATGACCTTTAATAGTGCCCACTGCAAGGCCTTGCTGGGACAACAACAAAATAAATAATAAAACATCTGACAGTTTGGCTTGTGAAGGGTCTGTCTTATGGACTCTACATTAGGCCACAAATTCGTCCCAGCTTCCTAGTGATTGTCCTCACAGAAACTTCAACAAGCAAACCTTTAACACTGCGTGTTCTTGACAGTGGTGAAACGATCTAGACAGGGTTCTTCCCTCTGCTAGAAGAAGCCCTGCACCAACTCAGGATTTAGATCCCATTCGAGGTCTGCCAGACCCACTTGCTGACCTTGTCTGCCCTGGCATTCCAGGATCGCAGCAGGTGGTTCGGGATCAAGGAAATGCCCGTATGCTCCAGCCACCTCCAGAGGCGCAGAGTCTCTCGGCACATGACCCAGAACTTTGCTCCACACTGCTTGTTGCAGTACCACATAGCAGTTGGGGTGTCCAAGAGAACCTCCACCAGCCAACACCTGATAGACGGCAGCAAGGCATTCCACGGCAGATGAATTGCCTGCAACCCCAAAAGACTGATATGGAAGCAGGTTTCCACAGGAGATCAGAGTCCTTTGATCTCCACCTCGCCAAGATGACCTCCCCAACCCAGCGGCGATGTATCTATCACCACCGTCTGCTCTGGGTGTGGAAGAGAAAGGGGCCTGCCGCCATTCCAATTGTGGCCAAACAACTAGTGTGCACTCTCCTCCGAAATCTGAATGGTATCTGACAGGTTTCGTTGGTGCTGGGCCCACTGCAACTTCAGACTCCATTGTAGAGCCTGCATATGCCTCCTGGCATCGTCAAGATGGAGGATGCAGGAGGCTAAATAGCCAAGACGGCTCAGAGATGCTCTCACCAAGATCCAGAACTGCGCTGAAACATCAAGATCATGGACTAAATGTCCTGGACTTGTTGCATTGGGGGTAAACTCCAAAGATGTGAGGATTTTCGCTGTCATCTGGTAGGGATCTACGACTCATTGCGGCAGGCCCACCTTCAATAACGGGTCATCGAGGTAGGGGAAAACAGGACTCTCTAACCTTGGAAGATGGACAGCAACCACTGCCATCACTTTAGTGAACATATTATGTGTGAATAACCATTTAGGAAATGAATAAAAGGTGGACCTATACTAAACAAAAACAATAAGTGACCCGGGAAGATGAAATATCAAAAATATATTATTTTATTCATTTTTTTTAATGCACAAGTTACTAACTTGTGTAACGATATATCTGTAAGAGACAGTAGTTAGTGACAGATTCCTTACCTTAGAATATCCCCAGGCGTCAGGCTGGATCCGGAAAGTTTTTGCGTAGCAGTACCCTTGCGTGTCGGTAGGCGGCGTCGTGCGGCTCCGCGTCCGTCGTCGGCGTCGGGATCGCCGGGATGACGTCGCGGGCAGTACTTAGACGCCGCCCCTGCGCGCTGACGTCAGTTCTGTACACGACTTTCCGCGCCAGGAACGCAGAGCCATGCAAGAAGCTGACATAGGTGTCTGAAAAATACGAGGGCCCTGAAAGGGATGTCCTTAACCCTAGAAATCAGTCCGCAGAACGGGGAGGATGGGTGGGCGGTAGGGAATCTGTCACTAACTACTGTCTCTTACAGATATATCGTTACACAAGTTAGTAACTTGTGCATCTGAAAGAGACACGTTAGTGACAGATTCCTTACCTTAGAATAGATACCCCAGCAATACCAACCCCGGTGGTGGGTCTGCGAACAAAGATCAGACAAGGAAGTCCCGGAGGACAGAACGGCCAAAGAAGCCGTCCCTCCGGACCTGGCTGTCAAGGCAGTAATGCTTGGTAAACGTGTGCAGAGAGGCCCACGTAGCTGCCTGACATATATCTTGCATCGGAACACCGCGGCCTAAAGCCGTGGTAGCAGCCGTTGCCCTGGTGGAATGGGCACGCAGCCCAACAGGAGGCTCCTTCTTAGCCACAGAATAGCAGGCTTTGATACACAAGGTGACCCAGCGGGAGATGGTTCTCTTGTGCACCGCCAGACCTTTTTTGGCGCCCACGTAGCCAACAAAGGGCTGGTCATCCACCCGGAAGTGTTGTGTGCGGTTGATATAAAAGGAAAGCGCACGTTTTGGGTCCAGACGGTGGAGCCTCTCTTCCTCTTTGGAAGGATGCGGAGGCGGAAAGAAGGTGGGCAAAGTGATGGTCTGCCCAATGTGGAAGGCAGTAACCACCTTTGGCAAGAAGGACGGACGCGTCCTAAGAACAACCTTGTCTGGATGGACAGACAGAAAGGGAGGTTTGCATGATAGAGCCTGGAGCTCACTCACCCGCCGAGCGGAGGTGATGGCCACCAGAAAGGCTGTCTTCAAAGTAAGAAGACGAAGAGGACAGTTATGTAGAGGCTCAAAGGGAGCGCACATTAAAAGGTAAGAACCAAGTTTAAGTCCCTCTGAGGCATGACAAACGGAACAGGAGGGAAGAGGTGTGTAATGCCTTTTAGAAACCTGTTAACAACAGGGGACTTAAAAAGAGAGGGCTGATCAGGAGCCTGAGGAAGGCCGAGATTGCACAAAGATAGCCCTTGATGGTACACAGGGCAGAACCCTGTTGGGCCAGAGAAAGAAGGAACAGAAGAACCTCAGAAAGAAGGGCAGAGAGGGGATTCACAGCCTTTGCTGTGCACCATGCCACAAACTTGTTCCACCTGCAGGCGTATACCACCTTAGTGGAGGGACCCCTGGCTGCCAGAATCACATCACAAACTTTGGGAGGCAAGTCGAAAGGAATCAACTGCCGCCGCTCAATCTCCACGCAAGCAGGTGGAGACTGGACAGGTTCGGGTGGAGGACCGTCCCCTGCTGCTGCGACAGAAGATCCTCCCGAAGAGGCAGACGGATCGGGGATCGACGCTCATACTGAGTAGCTCGGGATACCAAACTCTTCGAGCCCAGTCCGGAGCCACAAGGATGACTTGGGCCCGGTCGCGCCGAATCTTCTTCAACACTCTGGGTAGAAGTGGTATAGGCGGAAAGCGTACAACAGACCGCAACTCCACTCGCGACGAAAAGCGTCGCCGAGCGAGTGCCGCCTTGGAAATTCCAACGCGCAGAACTGATGACATTGCGCGTTCTCTTCGGTGGCGAATAGATCTAACCAAGGCTCTCCCCACTGTAGAAAGAGTCCTTGCGCCACTTCCGAGTGAAGACGCCATTCGTGTTCCATCATGCACCTGCGGCTGAGTTCGTCCGCCCTGGCGTTCAGGGAACCTGCCAGGTGTTGAACCATCAGGAATATGCCCTGATGTTCCAGTCATGTCCAGAGGCGCAGAGCCTCCTGACATAGGGTCCACGACCCCACCCCGCCTTGTTTGTTGCAGTACCACATGGCGGTGGTGTTGTCTGTGAACACCTGCACTACCTTCCCTTTGACAGAGGGAATGAATGCCTTGAGTGCAAGTCGGATCGCCCGGAGCTCCAGAAGGTTGATATGGAGCCGGGACTCCGCCGGAGACCAGAGGCCTCTGATCTTCGCCTCTCCCATGTGACCGCCCCATCCCAGAAGGGACGCGTCCGTCACGACTGTGTGCTCTGGCTGGGGAAGGGAGAGGGATCTGCCCATGACCCATTGCCGGTTCGAGAGCCACCACTGCAACTGTTTTGCAGTCCCCTCCGAGATCTGGACGTGATCGGACAGGTTGCCCTGGTGCTGCGCCCACTGGAACTTCAGGTCCCACTGCAGAGCCCGCATGTGCCATCTGGCATGATCGACCAGCAGGATGCAGGATGCAGGAGGCCATGAGGCCCAGCAGCCTCAGGGTCATCCGTACCGAAACCCAGGATAGAGGCTGAAAGATCGGAATCATAGCCTGAATATCCCGGACTCGCCGTTCGGGAGGATAGGCCCGAAACTGCGTCGTGTCCAGAACTGCTCCGATGAAAAGGAGCTGTGGAGAAGGAATCAGGTGCGACTTCGGCACATTGATGGAGAACCCCAGCGAGTGCAGGAGTAAGGCCGTAGTCTGGAGGTGGGAGACGACTGCCTGGGACGAGCCCGCCTTCAGCAGCCAGTCGTCGAGGTAGGGGAAGACTGGAACCCCTGCCCGGCGCAGATGAGCTGCGACCACCGCCATCACTTTCGTGAACACCCGAGGGGCACTTGGGAGGCCAAAGGGGAGCACGGTGAATTGAAAATGCTCGAGGCCCACCATGAACCGCAGGTAACGCCGGTGGGCCGGCAGGACGGGGACGTGGAAATAAGCGTCCTGCAAGTCCAACGCTACCATCCAGTCTCCAGGGTCGAGGGCAGTCAAGACCTGAGCTAAGGTGAGCATCTTGAACTTCTCCTTCCGGAGGAAGCGATTGACGTTCCGGAGGTCCAAGATAGGACGCATGTCCTCCTTGTCCTTTTGGGCACCAGAAAGTAGTGGGAGCAGCAACCACGTCCTACTTCTGGGGTCGGAACGCGCTCGATGGCCCTCTTGGCCAAGAGGGCCGCAACTTCCTTCTGAAGAAGCACCAAGTGATCCCCTGACATGCGGTGGAATTGAGGTGGCATGGCTGGGGGGTGGTCTCGAAGGGGAGGGAGTAGCCCTTCGGACAATGTCCAAGACCCACCTGTCCGAGGTGATGGCACGCCAGTGGTGAAGGTGATGGCGGACCCTGCCCCCTACTGGCGTGCTGTGCACCTGAAAGGAAGGACTAGGAGGGCTTGGAGGCCGCGGACGGGGCGGGGTTGGTGGCCTGACCCGCACGCTGGTTGCCTGACCCGCCACGGCGGGAGCCACGTCCTCGGCCACGCGAAGACGCTTGCTGCGCGGGCCGGTGGCTGGGCAGCGGACGTGACTAGGCGCCCCTTCCGGGGCGAAAAGCAGATGGCTGCAGAGGGCGTACAGCAGAAAGGCCCAGGGACTTGGCCGTAGCCCGACAGTCCTTAAAACGCTCCAGCGCATGGTCTGCCTTGTTCCCAAAAAGACCGACCCCATCAAAGGGCATGTCCATAAGAGTGTTCTGGACATCACCCGAGAAACCAGTGGTTCTCAGCCAGGCGTGACGGCGCAGCGCCACTGTCGTTGCAATTGATCTACCCAGCGAGTCGGCGGTATCAAGGCCACATCGAATGGTGAATTTAGCCGCATCTCTTCCTTCCGCAATGGCGCGGGAAAGCAGTGTCTGGACCTCCTCAGGACACTGGGGCAAAGCTTGCGCCACCGAGTCCCACAGAGAGTGGGAATATCGGCCCAAAAGGCAAGCGGTGTTGACAGACCGCAAGCCAGCACTGGAGGAAGAAAAGACCTTCTTCCCAAATTGATCCAGGCGTTTGGATTCCCTATCCGGAGGAGCGGTAGGGAAGGCGGTTTGGAAGCAGAGGCTTGGACAACCAAGCTCTCAGGAGTGGGGTTTTGGGAGAGGAACAGGGGTCGCCCGGAGCGGGCGATGGCGCCGGGCCACGTTCCTTTCCACAGGAGCCCCTGTGGCGGGCTTGGACCAGGTGCCCAAAAGAACGTCAGAAAGTGCGTCATTAAACGGCAGCAGTGGCTCCGAGGAGGTAGCCGCCGGCTGAAGCACTTCCGTCAGGAGGTTAGTCCTGACGGCCACTGTAGGCAATTGGAGGTGTAAGACCCCAGCTGCTCTACGCAACACCGTTGCAAAATTTGCTCCCTCCTCTGTTGCCACGGAAGGAGGAGACAGCATGCCAGGGTCAGGGGAGGTGTCCAGCCCACTGGCATCCCCAAGTTCCTCAGCCCAGTCCTGTTCGTACTCACACTGCTGTGTGAGAGGGTCCTCCGACCCCTCCCAGTCCTCTTCGTCCTCCTCAGGTTCAAAATAAGGAGAAGGAGGGACACGCGGGACCCAAGGTCTCAACGGCGTCGGAGCCGGCGTCGAGCGACGCTGGTCCGGCGCCGTGTCCGGATCTGGAGAGAACCGGGGAACGACGCCGCCCGGAGCCCCGGGCGGCGTCGGAAACGGCACCGGAGACATCGGCGCCGGCGGAGGTGTAGTTAGGTCAACCGGCGTCGATGGGGGTTGCGGCAGCACCGGAGCCGGGATCGAGGCCGGGGCCGAAGCCGGGGCCGGGACCGAGGCTGGTGTGACAGGCGGCGCCGGGACTGGAGTCGTCGGCATCGCCGGGGAAACCCCATCAAGGCCCGCGGGGCCCGAAGGCGCACCGGGGGGACCTTGAGGCCCGAAGAGGCGGGCCATGGCCGACAGGAATTCCTGTATCTCGGCCGGAGTCGCCCCCGAACCCGGGAAGGACGGGTAATGCGGGGGCGGCTCCACAGGCACTCCCGGAGCCGCGGGGGTGGGGACGGTGCCGACAGGAGCCTTAGCCGAGTCGCGAGACCGGCGAGGCGAAGTCGTGGAGCGATCACGCTTCTTAGACTTTTTATGCTTCGACTTACCGGAGGAGTGCGGAGACTTGAACCCCGACGACCGATGAGGACTCTGCGACCGGCCCCTCGACCTCTCACGTGACCGGGGCTTGGTGTGGCGCGGAGCCGACTGCCGGACCTCGAGGAGCTTTCGAGACCGCTCTCGCAAAGCCTTCGGGTGCAAGGCCCGGCAGTCGGGGCACGACTTTGTGTCGTGGTCGCGGCCGAGACAGTAGAGACACTCTAAATGCGGGTCTGTGATCGACATCATACGACCACAGACGTCGCAGGGCTTGAAGCCGGGCATCCCTACTGACACCTTCGGAGTCGAGAGACTCGTGGAGAAAAACTGTGAAAAATCACCAAAAAGATAGTAAAAAAATGACTCTTCCCGGATCTGCGCTTACTGGCGCGGAAAAAGAAGAACTGACGTCAGCGCGCAGGGGCGGCGTCGAAGTACTGCCCGCGACGTCATCCCGGCGATCCCGACGCCGACGACGGACGCGGAGCCGCATGACGCCGCCTACCGACGCGCAAGGGTACTGCTACGCAAAAACTTTCCGGATCCAGCCTGACGCCTGGGGATATTCTAAGGTAAGGAATCTGTCACTAACGTGTCTCTTTCAGATATATATACATAAAAGTATTTAAGTATTTTCTCTTTTTAATTAAAGAAAACGAGGATAATGGAACATAACATCAGTAACAGATTTGATTGACATACACTTTTACTCTTTGCCTATGCATGTAATATAGGTTAAATATAGGATTATTGGTAATGATATTTACACATGTTAATCCATTCATACATGGCCTAATGATGCATCATATTTAGTTAAGGCATGTCAGACATGATGTTATATTATTAAACATAATTGAATACAAACAAATAAGATCTAAGAAAAAAACTTAATACAAATATGATAATAAACAACCAGTCAATATGATTATGGCTAACATAATTCGTATCTACGCGCGTTTCGGCGGTACGCCTTCATCAGGTAGCCATATGGGTCTTATTAGATGTCGTATGTCATCTAACTAGTAAGTTTTGAGTAAAAACTATAAATAATGATAGGTTTAAGGAGAGCGCCCAATATTAATCAATTCATAATAAATTCATCACAGCTCTGTGCTTGTGCCAATATAATGATTGTTCAGAGACGATAGCAACACCATGGATTCAACCCGATAAAAAGGTGATATGATTCACTCTCATGTGATATTGTTAGGCAGTCCTGTTGATGGACTGGCGTTTCCGCTAGGAGTCCAAAGCGGAAAAGAACCGGCGTGTTTTAGATAAGATAGAAATAACATGCGATGAATTCCTTAAAACAATATGAGTTGGAAACCAAAGATAAAACGCTGGTTACGATATTGGCTTGATAAGATGGTACGAGTGCAAAGTGTTGACTTAAATGGAAAGACGACAACCTCCTCTAAATGATGTGAGCGGACCGACGGTAGTTGATGTCAGGAAAGTCCACCGCAGGTAAAACAGAGACACGAAGGGGCCTCACAAGCCGAAAGCGGGCCGCGATGCTGAGAAAAAGGCTACAGGAACCGTGATGTTGTACAAAAAAAAAAAAAGAATAAAATAATATATTTTTGATATTTCATCTTCCCGGGTCACTTATTGTTTTTGTTTAGTATAGGTCCACCTTTTATTCATTTCCTAAATGGTTATTCACACATAATATGTTAACCCTGATTTAGGAAATTTATTCAGGGGTACCCCTATTCTCACACGCATCACTTTAGTGAACACCTGAGGGGCACTGGTGAGGCCAAAGGAGAGCATGACAAACTAAAAATGCTTCTGGCAACTTTGAAACACAGGTAATGTCTATCGGACTTGCAGGATAGGTATATAAAATGGGCGTCCTGCAGGTCCAAGGACATCATCCAGTTGGTCCTGAACGGGACATACAGAATTCGGTCCAGTGTCAACATTTTGAATTTGTCTTTCCACAGGAAGGAATTCGGAGGGCGAAGATCTAAGATGGGTTTCAGGGCCCCATCATTCTTCTGCAGGAGGAAATATTAAGAGTAGCAACCCTCCTCTATTTATGAGTTCAGGACCTTCTTGATGGCTCCTTTGGAGTAAAACTCACAACTCTTGCAAGAGAGTGGACAGGCGTTCCTCTGAAATTCGCTCTGATGTGGGGGGTAGATTTGGAAAAGTGGAAAGAAAGGGTTGCGCATTGCCATGTTGAATGATGTGAAGGACTCATCTGTTGGAAGGAATGGATCGCCACCCCAGGAAAAAATTATGGATCCTGCCTCCTACAGGCTGGTTGTGCGCAACTAAAGGTAAACTAAAGTGGGTTGGTGGCTACTGCCGCAGGGAAGGGGACTGGAAGGACTAGTGCCCTTGATGGCCTGCACTTTGCTTGCCTCATCCCCATCCTAGGATTAGAACCAGCCTATATGGTGATTAATTGCGCTCTAGTAATTTCGAAGTGTGACACCAGTCAGGATTGTGCTGAAGTTGGTTCAGACACGTGAACCAGCGCCGAATTCTCCTCTGGCACAGGTGGTGTCTGTACTTGCATAGACGTGGAGGGATCAATGCAAGTTGTGGAGCTGGGATGGAAGTTTTTGCCGGAGCCGACACGGAGCCTGAGACAGATTCAAGAGGTCAGATGACAGAAGGACAGATTCACTAAGGGTAACTCAACTTGGGCCCCTGCGAATCTTTGGGACATAAAGGCACCCAGAGGCAAATGGAAGAGTACCAAATATCTCCAACATGACCTCCTTAAAGGTGTCAATCTGTTGTGGCTTTGGCTATAGCCCGGGAAATTCGAGGAGCACCGGAAACAACTGAGGAATTGGCTCCGGAACTGGAGATCTGGAGCGAAGCTGACTGACATTCTGACACCATCCTAACTTCTCTTTAGATAGAGAGTGGGGGATGGGGTCAAGTCCCGCTTTGCTTTCTTGTGTTTTCGTTTGGACTTTGCCAGTGAAATAGATCTCTTTTAGGAACAACTTCAGGAGCGGGATGAGGTCCATTCCTTCGACCTTATAGCAGGAGTACAACTAACACGAGGCACACAGATTCTTTTTTTGAGCAACGTAACAGAAACTGACCTCACCACACAGGGGCTCTGCTTATCATTTCCAAGGCAGTATAGAGTCTAGCAGCCTGATGAAGCATTGCTGAATAAAGCTTCTAGATCCAGTCTGCTGCTTAGGGAATGTTCTAAAGGTAAGGAATCTGCACTGAGAAGTATCCATCAGTAATTACTGCCCATTTCTCTAGTGCTGTGCTGTAATTCAGTAAATAAAGGCTAAGGACACGCCTTGTGTCACATTTAGTGTCACTGACAGCGCTGGTTTTAATTTTTACACAGCTAATTACCACCCGGCTTAAGTGGGATGGCGAATCGTTGATTTGCATGCCCTTCACTGTCAATCAAACTTGTGGCCAGCACCGTTCTGCTTTGTGCATCGAGGGCCGAGTAGAGGTGCATGTTTTCATGAGGTAAAGTCAAGTGTCCCTTCAAACTCTGTTGTCTTTAACAAATGTAATGTGAAACTTGTGCAGTAAGACACACAATTTAGACTAATTTTTCAAGGCTTTGGGAGCACCCTTCTTAATGAGATGGCTGAAGTTTGTGATGGTGCATGTCCCTAGCCCTTTCAAAGTTCAATATCGTCACTGTAAATGTGTGTCCAGAATTTGCATATGGTGAACATGCCAGAAAGCAAGCATGGGCTATACATGTCTGAGGTGCAGTAAAGATATAGCTGGCCCATTTTCGGGTACAGCCATGAACCTGCAGTGTTCCCACTCGCCAGATATAAAGGATGGGGTTGAAAGCAAACACAGGCTACACCTAGAGCACATTGTACCAGGTACAATGTGCTAATAGTGCTAATATCTAATATAAAAATGAAGGCAGCATTCAGGCCAAAAGGTAAAGTCTAGTACTGGTAATCCTGAACCCGATCTAGTAAGTTGAGAAAATTCTGATGACCCTCTTAAATGGAGATGTGGAAGGCTTGGCTTATACAAGTCACCTTCTTGTCTCCTATGTGATTCACTGCTAAAATGATGTCAAGGTCACCACCTGAAACCGCGTCCGATTCAGTCTGAAAATATCTAACATGTACCTTGGCCCTCTTTTATTTAGTGATGGGTGAAATGTCACAAGGAAACACTGCACTCTTAAATTCTATGGAACAAGCTACATGGTTACATGCCTCAGGAGTGTTTCCTACATTGGAAAATCAGATTATATGAGCATGTGTTTCCTTCCCTGAGGTTTGGACTAGACTGGCCACCTCACTCTGTCATCTGTCAGTTTCCAATTCAGGGGTGTTAGTCTAATTATTTAATAGGAGCAGACCAAGGCTACAACTTTCATTATGCATAACTATCTTATGAAAGGCTATGACTGGTAATAGTGTTTGCATTGAAGTGAAGTGAAGCGGCCACCATAGCTTGAACACTTCTATAACACTTAACTGAAAATCTCCTACTCAAGAAGGCGGCAACACAGTGGCGGCTCCGGAGGAGCGCCGCCCCACTGCTTTTAAGCAGTGTAAATAAAGGAAACATAAAATGATAATAACTCAAAGTCATTATCATTTCATGAAGGGGCGGCTGGCACGGCTCACAGGTGGGGAGTGCGGGCGCACATGTGGGGGATGGTGGCACGGGATGCATTGAAAAAAATAACAAAATAATAACACTTACCTTGCTGCCGCTGGGTCCTTCGTCTTCTCTCCTGCTCGCCTGTGTCTGATTCCAGGTCGGAACAGGAAGCAGGCAGCCAGGCTCCCACCCCTAAGCCAATCACAACGCTGCAATGCCGCGTTGTGATTGGTCTGAGCGCCGTGACACAGCACTCAGCCAGGGGATGTAGGGGTGGGCATGTTCTCCATGCAAGCTGTAATGCAGCCAGCATGGAGAAGGGAGAAAGTGCGCATGACTGTTTTGGGCGGCCCGAGAGGGCCGAACAAACAGTTATTGCGCACAGGAGTGTTCTACCACTCCTCCCCTGCAGCTCCTCCCCGCCCCCTCAAGCACTGCTGCAGCAGGATAACAAAATAAAATAATAACATTCCGTTATTATCATTTTTGTTCCTTTCTTTTGCTCCTTTCTGGCAGTGGCGCGACGCTCCTCTGCTGCTTTGCGGGCAGGCGGGGCTGCTTTACTCTCAAAGCAGGGCCGGGGAGGAGTGGTTTGCCCACTCCAAGTGCGCAATGGCTGTTTGGCCAGCCCTCTGGGGCCGGCCAAACAGTCATGCGCACTTCACATGTTCTCGATACAGGCTGCATTACAGCCTGCGTGGAGATCATGCCCAGGCCCCCAGTCCCGTCTGAGCGCCGGACCAAGGTGCTCAGACAAATCACAATGCTGCATTGCATCGTTGTGATTGGTCAGGGGAGCCTGGGTGCTTCCTGGTTCCTGTTTGGCAGAGTCCTGATGTGGAGGACAGACGCTGCGGCGATAAGGTAAGGTATTTTTATTTTTTACCCCCCCTCCCCCTCGCTCCTGCCCTCGTCTCGCCACCCCTGATCAGTGCCGGCCGTCACTGCTGCAACACCTCAAATTGACCTAAATGCCAGTAGCACAAGGTATGAATTTAGCCGCATCAGGAGCAGGCTTAAATCTACTCTTGAATTTGGACACAAAGGAGAGCAGGGTACAAGACCCAAGTCTTCTCCCAAGGCAGACAGTATGCAAACTTCCCCTCCTTCTTCTTGCCCCCTTCTAATTAGGAATGTTCTCATTCCCAGATAGTAAGAGCTCCAAGATATAGCAGCAACGCAACAGTGGCTGCTGGAGGGTTCAAAACCTATCCTCACAAAGTCCCTCACTGGGCCATTCTGAACTTTTTAGCCGGTCTCTTGAACTATGGCCCAAACAATCCCAAAATGTTCTATTCTGTGAGTTTTGTAAGCCAGCAGACACTGTTTCAGTAGCTGAAGCTCTTCAGCCCTTCCATGGACTTTCCGGTTAAAATAAGACGCCTCATGCATCCCACTAACTGATTCAGTTTCCCCACCACCCCACTAGGTGAGGGAGGCTAGCCTAGTTTGGAACAGGTCGACTACAATGGTAGTCTCACCTCATATTTCGGGTTCCACCTAAACAAGAAATTTTATTGAGCTCCTGTCTGTACTTCGTGTGGGCACTGGGCATCATCTTCTTTCCCATCCCATTCTTCAAATAATTGTACAATTTTTTTGTGATTAATTACCCTCACCAACTGGCAGGAATCCTCCAGCAGAACATGTGCCCCAAGAGGCCCTTCGTTCTCCAGGCAGTCCCTGCTGGGGGTCAGGACCTAATTCTACTGTCCGGCGGTGAGATCCTGGCAAAAACAAATTTATGGGGCAGCCAAGACCCAGACAGACATGGCCAATGTTTATTTAAATCATCTCTGTGACCATGATCCTGAAAATCTGAGTTCACCAAGGAATCTGCTTTTTAAAAATCAGCAAAATGCTTCGAAGATTAAATTTCCAAGGCAGGGGTCTTCAACCTTTTCCGTATTAAGATCTACTTTTGTTCAATTGCTACTAATAGTAGTGATGTGATGGTGCCCACCCCTTCTAAGATTGTCAGCAGTGATAACATCAGTGCGTTAAGCAGGGTTGCCAGCAGTAAAGTAAAAAAAAAAACATTATTAATCTGGAATGCCTCTATATGGGTAATGCATAAAAGCCACAGCTGCAATCCCCCTGGCACCAAGGTAATAATATGATTAATAAATCTCTCCAACTCAAATAACAGCTTTAAATACACGTTGAAAATTCAACCATTTATCTCCAAACATCAGCTTATGAGTTATGAAAATACACACATTTTCATCTTGAATACATACTTTTGTACTTTTGGTATACATATAATAATTCAATCAAGCAAAAGCTTCTATAGGAGTAGGCTGGGCTGCACCACGGAGAGCTATTCGCAGGTACCTGGAGAACTACTGGTAGCTCACAAGCTACTCGTGGAGACGCCTGTTCTAAAGCATTTCCAATCCAAGTTATAGGAATACGGATTGTATAAATAAAACAGGCCTTTGCAAATGGAAAGGCTGCATCAGCTTGTTTGTAAATAGTACTCTGGAATTCTGTTAATGTAGAGACATTATTGGTTTTTTACTCAGCATGTCTCACTCCTACACCTTTTGCATCTATGCCCTGGGAGCCCCAAGGCATCCTTTACAAGTTACTTAGCCAATGTTACAAACACGGTCCCACTTCCACACATTTTGCACCTATGCCTTTGGAGCTTTAAGGCACATTTTAGAAGTGATGTAGCCAATGTTACAAGCAGACTTTTAAACATGTCAAAATATCTCTTTTGAAGTGCGTCTACTGCAGTTTTAGCCCACAGCAGTCATGATGCCATGTTTTTAAAGTCTTCCACATGGGTGGTAGAAAGCTATACATGTGGCATAACAGTCAGATTTCACGTGTGGCTAGCCAATTATTTACTATGTGTAAAAGATCAAATTACAGACACAGGGAGGTGTTTAGCAGTCTCCAGGTGCCCAGTCAATATATGCCAGCAAATTCAGGAAAAGGGAAAAAGAGGGACCACGCAGCTTTGCGGCAAAGGAGAAGACTGGAGAGGCCTTCAACTAATAATAGGGAGTTGACTGAAAGTAAGAGAGTGGCAAGGATTCAGGATCTTTTGTCGACCAGCGTAAATGGTGAAAAAAGCACAACCTGAATCCAGGGTCTTGGCTGTCAGAGGGGAACCAGATTGGAGGATTTATGTAGGACATAAAAGAAAAAGTTGTGTTCCTGTGATCCTAGTTCTTCTTCAAGGAAACTCCACAGAAGTCACAAGCACTGAACAGTCCTATCCATGTGTATGATCCTGGAGCACGTTTTGTGAAGTAAAACTTCTTTTAAAAAGTTTGTTTGAAAAATAAATATATAAATAACTGGTAGCCTATCTTCAGCCTATAATGATCAACCTTTATTTAGTATTCTTTAAATAAAATAAAAAGAGAAATAGCATTTAAAACTGTAACTAGATAATAAAAGTGATCTTGAAAAAAATCTTACAAATCAGTTTTGTGATTAAAAATGGGAGAAAGCAAATGCAAAGTAGATAAATAGACTGCATTCTTCAGAGATTGGAAAGCTGACACCTCTCCTTTAAGAAAGCACACTCTACCTGTATCCCATCTTGTGCATCAGTCGAAATTAACTAAGTTCTTTCTGCACGGAAACTTTCAATCCTGCCTAGAATCAATGAAATTCCTCACTTTTTTCAGTGGGAAGGAGAAAGTGTTGCATTTGACTTGAATGTAAACTCCCATGAAAGAGAGCTAGGATTACAAATTGTCTTTCAACATCATGGGATGTTTATTGATAGTCAAACTCTAAAAAGAATAGAAAGGCTATCCCTGGAGGTCTTGGAAGCATAAAGCTTGGATTTCATGAACCTGAAAGCAGTCTTCCATGGCAAATGTTGTACAGACGCCTTGTCGTCAGGCTCAAAAGGAGAAGCAAGGAATTTCAACATAACAATGATCTGTTCCAAGGAAGAAGACTGTCTAGTGGCAGGGGAAAACGCCTTTTTAATCCCCTCTATTAAGTCCTTCAGGATAGGGACTCTGAAAAAAGAGGTCTGTGAAGGACATTTTCCAGAAGATGTAATAGCTGCAAGGTGTACATTTATTGAAACAAACTGCAATCCTGACAGTGCCAGAAGAGAAGATAAAGGAGTCTTGCTTTTTCTTAAACTTGAGAGGGACAGTGGTTTTCTGTACATATCAGATGCCCAATCTAGTTCACTTGAAATGCCTAGGATGTCCTGATGAATGGACCCGTGACTTCCTTCAAATTGTTCATACAGCCCTGAGAGAAATTCAGGTATAATTATTTTGTGAGTTTAGAAGCTCACCTGCCGAGTTCTATGGTGGACGAATGGTGCACAGGCTATGGCCCCCAAACTTATAAGAAGAGCTGGCCAGCACAACAGTTTATTTTGTGGTTTCTCTAAAAAGTAAAGCACTGCCTGGGTGATTCTGGTGCTACGAGAATCATTGTGGCTTAGAAGTATGCCAACTTAATGATAAATATTGCCATCACGGGTATCAGTAGAAATGAGTACAGTAATGTCCCTGACCAGTCGATCTAAAGGGCATTCTCCTTTTGTTTCTGGTCCATTATACCTGCAGTAGATGTCAGGGCTTTTTTGGGATTTATGAAAAGACAGGAGACTTGCATTATGCGTAAATATCCTATATTTACGACTCTGCAGGAAACACTTTAAAAACATCACAATAACTTTAGTTCTTCTTTAGTGATGAAGTCACAATTAGAAACAAAACCCATCAGTCCCACATGAGCACACCATCCTCTTTCTCTTTTGTTTGCTACCTTGTGGCAGATAAGTATTCTGTGTCTAACTATAACTGTTTTTTAATGTAGTTATTTTGGTAGTTTAAAAGATCTTAATTTATGGGAGTGTGTTTCTTGCTTTTTTTAAATCTGATCTGCTAGTTTCAGTGTTTTGTTTTAAGAGCTATTCTCTGAACTGTACTAGTAAAAAAACTAAAAAATCCGGTATTTGTAAAGCGCAAACTAATCACCCCTAAGGGTCTCAAGGGGCCGTCAGGGAGATTAAATGAGCTATTGCCCAGAGTCACATGGTGCTGAGCTGGGCTGCCACCGGCGCCAGGGATCGAACCGTGAGCCCCCAAGCTCTGGAGTCAGCCGCTCTGGCCGCTGCGCCACACATCTCTAGTGAGAGAGTGTTGGGGGTATATTACGGTTTTATAGTATTTTACCTTATTGCACCCGTCCGTAAGACACCACACGCTCCGGGTGCAGCGTGTCGAGCAAACACATTGTGTTTTGGGGGCTTGTTGCCAAGTTCGCCATCTTGGTTGAGGGCACAACATCACAAACCTCAACAAGGAGATACTCTTCTGTTTACAAGCGATTGAGTGAATCGTTCTCTCAGAGTGCTCGTCTGCCATCACCTTCAAGATGCTCACCCACGCACACAAGGCCCTCCCCAGCACCGGACCAGCATACCTGAACAGCCGACTCAAATTCCACGCACCCCAAAGGACCCTACGATCAGCCCAGCTCTCCTACGCCGTTGTCCCCCGCACCAGAAAGACCAGATCGGGAGGCCGCTCCTTCTCCTTCCTCGCGGCCAAAGCATGGAACACCCTTCCGCTCCACCTCAGACAGACAACATCGCTACCCATCTTCGCAAGAAACCTCAAAACCTGGCTCTTCGACAGACCCCCTCCTTGATGGATGGAACCTGCACCCCCTCCCCCCCCCACCCATAGCGCCTTGAGACCCTTACGGGTGAGTAGTCGCGCTTTAACAAACCCCTGATTGATTGATTGTAGGTGCCTTCTGAGATGTTCACTCGGTTGACAGAGAGTTTATCATATGAGGTATGGGAATGATTTCAACGAGCACCATTAGGAGCCAGGGTGACTCCTTTATTGCAGTGCCTATTTAAAAAGGGAAATGTTTCATTGGCAGATGACAGCAGCTGTTAATTGAAAATATTTGTTGTGGCTTCTGGAAATTTGAATTTATTGGTAAGTTAAATGTGGTGATTTTGTTTTTTACCTGTGTTGAAGCAGTTATTGTGAGGATGTCAGTAGAGGGAAAAATTGTAATTTCTTCAGATGTCCAGGAGAATTTGATTAAGATGCTTGTGATGAAGGAGTTGAGAGAGTCAGTATATCATATATTACAGTCAGCGTTGGCTAACAAAAGGAAGGAAATGCACGAAAGGACGAATTTCGGTCATTGCCCGAGAATGGTGAAAAGATATGCAAGGTGACTTGTGGTAAGTGCCCCAAAAAAAAAGAGAACACATTTGGAAGAGTCTGTTACAACAGACACCAATTGGATGGATGTCCAAAGTGGCAGACAAGGGAACTTGTCCCTAGCGGCCCTCACAAAAAGCAGGCTATCCCTCAAAAGGAAGATGCCTTTCAACAGGCTTACTTACAAGACAGCTTGAATACAGATGTGGATGAGTATATCTTAGATTTGATTGGCAATTAATTTAACAGGAATGATTTTAAAGATGATGATATCTTGAAATCTCAGTGATCATCAGTGTTCAAAGATCCATTGGGACAGCCTTTGTTTTCATCCGAGTGACATTAGACCTCATAGAAGCTCTGACGGGAGGCCACTCAAACATGTGTTGGATTACATTTGCCATTGTGTTAGAAGGCAGTTAGGGAAAGCAGAGAGAGGGGTCATGAGGGTGGAATCTTCACGTCTGGGTCAAACAGAGTAAGACCACCATTTTGGATCCAGAGTTGGTCACTTATTTATTTAAATGTGGAAGGGAGCATTTGAAGGGCGTTGAACAATCTCTAAAACAGTGCCAGGGTAAGCTCCTGGATGTGCTAGACCCCTTGGCCAATGCATTTGACAAGGTGAAGGAGACCTATTTGAAGGGTAAATACGAGGATCTAGCTCTTTTGAGAGGATGGTGCCAACAGCCAATTTTTTTTGGGGGGTAATGCAAACGCTGAGCTCACTTCTGAGAGACGCAAAGTGGTTTTAATGACTGCCAGCCCCAAGCAGGGGAACTTAGCTAAAAGAGAGTCTAACAAGGCGTGAAAGACCTTCTCTTTGGTGAAGGAATGGTTAAATCCTAGGTAAATATGTGGCCATACTTAATGCAGTTCTCCATGATGAAGATCTTTGGTGATAATTTACATGGCAGGGCCAGATTAAGGTTTCTTTAAAACCCAGGATACTTAAAGAAAAAGCGCATATTGAGGTGTACAGGGAGCACAGGGTTTCTTTCTCAGAAAGACAAATGAGTAGGAACCTAAGAGGGTGATGTAACAGTGAAGTACAACTCAGAGTGAATATGTTTTTTTACTGGTTCATACAATAGAAATGTTGGAAGTTCTTTTTGGGAAATTGGTACGTAATGACGCAGGATCCTTGGGTCCTTTAAGGAGTTCAAGGGTACAAGGTATAGTTTAAGGCAAACTGGGTTCAACTGAAAGAGCCAAGAATTATGCCTTTTTGTGGATATCTTAATAAAAAATGCTGCAGAAGGGGGAAACCCTGGAGGTGGGAAACAATCTACTATGTTGTGTAAGTACCATATTTGTGGGGAAAAAAGAAGGACACATGTTTAAATAAAGGTAACACAGTTGAAGAAATCTGTGGTTTATGGACATTTCAAAGTGGAGGGAACTCACCTCCTGAGAGATTTACTTTAGGCAGGAGATTGGCTGGTCAAACTAGAGTTCATTTTTTTCAAGTCCAGTCATCCAGGAAAGTCTCAGTACAGGCGGAGAGGTCAGCTATACCAGTTCCATTGTTTACCTTTTCACAATTCCTTGGCTCTCTGAGTTTTTATCAAGGCCTTGAGACCTGTGGCAGATTATTCGAGGGAGAGAGGAGTGTGTATAATAATTTATTTAGACAACATGTTATCGATGTGTCAGGAGTGAGAGATGATGGAGTTTCACCTAACATTGACAATGCCAGTTGTGGAGGGACTAGGTTTCCTTCTAAATGTAGAAAAATCAGGTATGGTTTCTTCACAGTGTTTGGATTTCTTGGAATTCAATGTAGATATGGTAAAGTCTCTGTTGCAGTTGCAGGGCTTTACAAAGTTTGAAAATGGTTTAGCAAATGCTCTGTAGTATGAGGACAGAGTTTCAGTAACAGTAGGCAAAGAGCTGCAGTGTTGGTTGGTGGATCTGGAGGTCTGTGGGGGTGAGCTATTTTTGGAACAGCCTCAGATTTTGTGTTAGGGACAGATGCTAGCCTTTTGGGTTGCAGTGCAAGGCTTTTGCACCTGGAGGGAAATGGACTGAGAGAGAGAGACAACACATCAATGTTCTGGAGATGACTGCTATCCATTTTGCTCGGTAAAGTTTCAAAAAACAGTTGTGACATTGTTCAGTGTTGCTGAGACGGACACTGTGACGGCAGTGACCTACTTTAACAAGGTAAGGGACAGCAGGTCAAGGAAATTGTTAGAGGTGGTGAAGAAAATGTAGCAATTTTGTCTTAAGCATAAAGAGGGATTATCAGCACAGTATTACCTGGAAGAAGGAATGAAACAGCAGATTAAAATTTGTGTTGTTTGTTCAATTTCAGTGAAATTATGTTGAGTCAGGAATATTTTCTAAAGATTCAGGAAGTGTGAGGTCCTTCTGAGGTGGAACGCTTTGCTTTGTGTCTAATTTGTTTCCTGCAGATATATTTCATCCTGGATCCAGAGGCAGCAGCACTAGATGCATTCAATCAGGGTTGGAGAGACTTCAGGGGTTATGCCTTTTACCCCGTTCCCTATGATTCAGAGGTTGTTAATCTTAGTGAAAAAGCAAGTGTGTTTGGTAGTTCTGGGGACTCCTTTTTGGAACATGTAGGCTTGGTTTCCATCACTGCTGGAGCTGACTATGGAACAACCTTTTGTAATTCCAGCATCCAAGGGGTGGTTGATAGGGGTGGAAGGCAATGTGCATCCTTTGGTACAGTTGAGTGTTCTCAACACTTATTTGGAGAATTGCAGGGGATCCAGAGGATACACGAGATTTTCAGGGAACGCTGCTGAACTTTTTGATGAGTCTTAGGCTCCAGACAAAGGAAGAGGTACAGAGGGGCATGGAATGTATGGTCTTGTTGGTGCATAGAGAGGACTTTGGATCCAGTGGATGCACATTAATTTATGATAGCTATTTTTTTGCAGAATTCTCAAGAAAGGTTAGTGTTACAAGACTGTGATTTGTTATAGGTCAGCCACTGGTGTTGGGCACTCCTTGTGTGATGGATTGTCTATTGATAGAAGTTCTATGATTTGCAGAGTCATGAAGGGCACGAGACTGAAAGGACCTCCTTGTGACAGAGGTAATACTTTATGGAATGTTAATTTGATTTTCAAATTGTTTGAGAGTTGGCCATCAAATAGATTCTTACCTATTCAACAGCTGGCATTGAAGTAGGCAGCCTTACTTTGTTTGAATTCGTTCAAGAGACTTTTAGATGTGTGGGCATTAGAGTTGTCTAATAGATATTGTCAACTGAATGGTGCGTTTTTGAGATATGGCAGAGGAAGAATATATCAGATTCAAAGTTTTATCCAAGCGTTGATAATCATCCAAAGCTTTAAGTGGTTCAAACTGAGAACATGTTAGTTTTGGGTAAGAAAGAACAGATGTGCAGGGGTCAATCAGTTGTTGATTTCTTATCTTAAACGTTTTAGTGCCATGATTTTGGTTACTATTGCACGATGGATCAATGGAGTTATGCAGGAAACATGTGTAGAAGATGTACTGCAGTGATTTGCAGAGTTCTGGCTCAGAGTTCCTTCCAAATCAATTAGGCTTATCTTCTTGTGATAGGAATCAGGGGTTTCTTCCCCTCTGCCTGTTCACGCAGAACATCGCTGTTGCGTTGTCAATCTAACAAGCAAAGAGTGCATCCTGAAAGCTTTCAAGAAATAAGTGAGAGCTGAATTGCCAGCTCTGTGACAGGCCATAAGTCTATGAACTCATGCTCCTTGCAGATGATCCATATGGGCTCCTGTTCCCACTAGGTAATCACCAGTTACAATGGTCTGCATTGGTAGGCGTTGATTAAATAGAACTTCTCTTATTAGGGTCTTTGAATGGCATCACCAGGAATGTGATATGGCAGCTGCTGTGGCAAGAATTAGATTATCCTCCCCATTGCTGCAATATTGACAACGGTGATTCTTTAGGCACTATTGCACAATTATCTCATATGAACACGAGCCTGCAGGGCAGACCAATACATGATGCCATCAACCCCAAGAGCAATGATATCTGTCCTGGTGCTGGGTCATTTGTCTTTGGTAGTTTTAAACAGTTCAAAAAGATATGCAACAGTCTATCCTCCAAAGGGTTAACATTTACCTTGTGTGTGTCCAAGACCATTACCAGATAATGGATAGATTGGACCACAGTTAATGTTGTTTTCTCATTGACAGGCAGTTTGGGATGGTGATGAGTAAAATCTGTTAACTGGTAGTGCTAAAGAGCTTGATGAGGGATTTATTCTGTCATAAGCCAGTCATTGAGATAAGGACAGATGAAAATATTTAGTATTCTCAGGTGTGCTGCCACTTGTACTAAGATGTTGCAAAAAGTTTCTGGTTCTGACTTGAGGCCGAAGGAAAGCACTTCGTATTGGTAATGGTCGTTTCCTACCAGGGACCCAAACAACTTCAGATGTTTCTTCACAAGTGGGATGTGGAACTAAGAATTGAAAAGAACATCAAACAGGAAAATTCCTCACAGAGGTGGACAGTTAAATTGGTGAAGGGCTAAAATTCTGAATCTTTTTATTATCCACCTGTTTTCTGCCTTGAGGTTGAAAATTGGTTTTAATTCAGGTTTGGGTCATTTCTTTTACACATGAAAGTAAGTGAAATTAGTTCTATTTGATTTTGGAAGGAGGGCACTTCTCTTTGGCTTGCTACTGAAGAAGGGTGTAGACTTCCTGTTGCAGGCAGGCTAACTTCTTTTGACTTGCTGCTAGTGGAGGAGACTTGAACCTGAGCCAATAGCTATTTTGCACAATATTCAGAACCCATCTGTCTTTGGGGTTTTCTTGACACTCTTTCTGATGTTTGTTGATGCTTCCCCTAACAGAGTGGATAGCACAGGAGGGGGAGGAAAAGTTACTGCTTGCTCATCATCATGAGGTTCCCTGCAGCTGCTGAAGGTTGGTGGCTATCTGTCCCCCTTGTAGGAATGCATGTCTGGTGATAGGACTGCTTGCTGCTATTCTTGCTGATTATTCCACTGAGAGGCTTGAAACCTTTGCTAAAGGTAGCCTGAATGGAAAGGCCCGTCATTATGTTTTTATGCCTTTTCCTCTTCTTCAGGTCAGTCTTCATGCCCTGCATTTCTTCAGCAGGATGAGAGGCAAAAAATGTGATGCCTGAGATGGTGAGGTTGAGGACCTTTTATTGAGACTCTTGCTTGCAACAAGTGAAATTGAGCCTGGAAAAGCACCTCTTGGCAAGACCATGACATACGCATTGGTCTGATAGATCAGATGAATCAGCAGCAGCACTTATGATCTGATTACAACATAACCTAATTCAGGTTCTCCTTACAATTTTCCCTACACTTGTGTGCCACCTCATCTGCAAAACATTGCAGAGAATTCCTTTGGGACCTGTTATATCTGCTGTGTACAGCAAACGCACTGGCAGCTTTCCCTCTGTGCATGTTCCTGTGCTATCCTTATCAGGTGTAACTATAGAAGATGGTGCAATAGCATGACTCTTATTAGCATTGTAAACAATAACTGAATCGAAAAGGGGGTTAGACCTCCAAAGGTACAAAAGGTTTTGCTCCTGAGGTACATATTTTGTCATAAGGTGTGAGGGAGCGGGTGCCGAGAAAAGCTGCATTGCCTGCTTCAGCAAACCAAGAAATATAAACAAGAGGGTTCCAGCTATTGAACCGTGATATAAAGTTTCAAATATGATGACTAAAGTTGTCATAGACGTGGAAGTATCCAGAAAAAAACAAGAAGTAGCAGACATGTCCACAAACCAATCATTTTGTGTGGTTATTGTGTTTTTCTCTGGACCTCATCTACTGGTCAGAAGCACAAAATCACCCACAACTCCCCAAACAGATCAGTTCTACGTTTGTGAGCGTTGTTTCCTTCCCTTGTAGACTCAAGCAAATTTAGTTGAAATTCGGTTCTGTGTATCACAGTAAGTAAGTAAGTAAAAGGTTTATAAAGCGCGCTAATACCGAAGTGTTTTGGCGCTAAACAGTAGGAACCTCCAAAAAAGGCGGTGCATACCGGATAGTGTATGGATCGGCCTACTCTAGTTGGGATCGGAAAAGCCAAGTCTTAAGTTATTTCCTAAAAGACCGCTTTGCACTAAGTCTACCATGATGCATTTGGGGAGGACTACTGCAGATTTGCGAATCAGTGTGCAACCCATTTGTTAAAATTGAGTATGTGCTCCCTCTCGCTGGTGGAGCCGGGATTAGTTGTCTGAGCTAGCGGCCTGCACCTGAGCACCGTTGGATATGTGACCACATGCAGTGAAGCAGCAAGTTGTGCACTCTCAGCCTCCTTGTACTGCTGGTGGTTTCTGACGAGTACTAAAATGGCTGTCACCGGCTGCACTTTGACTCAATAGCGAACACCATGAAAATGTGAGCAAACACACAGGTTGGCAAAACATCTAACATAATGCATTTACTTAAGACTCTTGTAAATTTGCCAATTGTGTACCAGCGATCTGCTGAATTTACTGCATGGGGTTCAACAGGTTATCCAGAGAATGTCACACACTGTACCTCAGGATCTGTTGAAGCTCTGGACTCCGGTAAATGAACTTGTGCTTGTAGCCAAGGTCCTTGTGAAAGGGAACAAACTGGACTTTGTAGTCCCGCAGGCTGCGTGAAGGCGCAGCGATGTTGTAAAGCTGTAACAATGAAACAACAATAATGAACACATGTTGTGCTACTGAAAACAAGCTGTAATTTTTTTAATCTTGATAACTGCTTCAGAATATGACTTCAAAGAATTGAGGTTAAGCCACTATGAACATTGCATGCTGAATGAATATAAAACAACAGATTTGGTTAATTTACAGACCATTTGTTATGCGTGGCATGCAGAACATGAGACTTTCTTCAGAGTACTTACAACAAGGAGAAGAAGGGGCTAAGATAGGGTGGGTAGAGGAAAGGGAAGTGGGGAGAAGGACCAAGATGTAATGGACTTGGCAAGCACAACTTAGCTGAGGAATACGTGAATTAGTTAGGGAAGGGTGGAGAAAGGCGGGTCTTGAGTCTTTTTCTGAAATAGAGGAGGTTATGTTCTTTTCTTAGGTGAGGGGCATTGTAGATGACGCGGTGGGTTTTAAAGTTGATGCCTTTGTAGGTTCTTTAAAATGTGCCTGGTGGTTGTATGTCAGATTGTTTTCCTGAATTAAAAAATTAGTTTCTGGTCTAAAAGCAGCTCAAAAAAGATTTAAAGTGAATTACTTTCAAACCAGGCTGGGGCTCTACAATCTCGAAATTTAGTACAAATGGTCATGCAAATGAAAGATGTCCATCATGATTATTAATAAAAATGAATGAAGACAATACATTTAGAATTTGTTATGTTCTGTCATCAAAAAGCCTATAAAAGACCCACTGAATGCATGGTGGATGTATGAGCGGATAGGAAAAATCAGACCAGTTAATTCATCCACTTTAAATGCATCACCTTCAGTACAAGTTAAAGCTCAGACTATATCGCCGTTATCTTCTAAGGAACGGTATTAGGCAAATCAGGCCTTATCAGTGCACAAGAGAACCCAGCATTTACCCTCCAGTTTCAACAGACAGATTTCAATACTATTGGTAGAAATATAACCGTGCTGCTTCCCTGTCTCGGACATACATTTATCCTGTCTGTCACTTCTCACATCCGAAACAGTCACCCAATCAAATGCTTTATTCTGAATTTCATGCCAGACTACAATTGATCCATTCACCAGTTAATAGATTTATCCTAGACACAATGTTTACCTGTCTCACCAGCCTCACACAAAATGAATGCATAAAAATACATAACTATATAGATACATAGAGGGGATCTGGTTCAGCCCTCTTTACCACTGGTCTGTTCAACTATCACTCATATTTTGTTTCCGACCACCACAGCAGACAGCATTGGGCATTAGGTCAGTCCACTTCAGTTAATGGCTCTATAGCATTGTGACAGCAGCTCACCTGATCACATGAGCACATCCATTTTAAGTGTACTTCAGGCCAGGGCTGTAAGGCTGATACTTTACTTTAGTAATGCTTTTTTTCTTTCTATTTTTTATTAGTTTTTTTAAATCATCCTTGCGTGTTTAAGCTATGGGGCTGATTTTGAATTTGGTGGATGGGATGCTCTGATGGAAATCCTGTCTTCCTTATTATAAGTGCCATAAGATATAATGCACTTCTAGTAAGCTGGACGAGATATCAGTCAAGTTTGTGACAAAGTAACCAGTCTGCCAATCTTTAAATTAGGTCGTATGTCTTGAGGTTACAATAATTCAAAGACGTTAGTACCTTCTCTTTGAACCAATAAAAATACTATTTTCCTGTGATGAGCATTAAAACTAAAACTGTTTTCTATACCTGTTCTAGGTATACCGGCCTGTTTGAATGCATGTGTACAGTTAAAATTACGTGTGATGGGCTAGAAGATGCCCTCGTAAATATTACAAAGTATGGAAGAAATTGTGGGACTATCATGGATTGGCGATCTAGCCACCATCTGCACTAATGTATGTCTAAGTGTGGAGGTTATTTTGTGCGACTCGCTCCAACTGTATTTGATGTTAATGGTGCAATTGATATAGCTTTTTCCACTGTACCAGGCAAATGGTTTATTGATAACCTATAAAATGTAAATAAAATGTTTCTATTAAAAAAATAAATGTGTAATGGTTATTTTTGTTCACATTTTTTATTGCAAGCAAATGGCCACCATGTTTGTCGTGGCATTTTTTTTCCTTATATTTTTGTGGCATACGAGTGTAATAATTTCTTTTTAAATGAAGCATGTCACTAGATTTCCAGGGCCAGATGTAATGGCTTTGCAAATGCTAATTTTTATAATGCTGACCAGCAGGGTGTCGTGCTGACTGTGGGTATCCATGTGGTGGCCTCCCCACTTCTCATTTCAATCTGTTCAACATTTGTATTCCAATGGTGCTCACTAACCTGTTCACTTCTCACACATTTCTCCCCTCCTAAGATGTCATCATTGTACTGCCCTGTGATATTCAAAGTAAAAGGGAGGCTCAATGAAAACAAGCTGTGAAGACCTGCAACTTAACTTGAAATCTGGAGCTGGCACGCAGAAAGTAATGGCGACAGAATTTGTGAGACAGAAATATCTATAACTCCTAATAGGTGCGCACTTTTGAATATCTACACATGCTGCCATAGTTGATGTAAAAGGAGCTTGACTCCTCTTCGGGAAGAAAAACCCTGACCCGAGTGACAATCAGAGATGAAGAGTACATTGCAATGATGAATAAAAGACAAGCATGCAGTTTAGGGTAAAAAAAAATGGAGAACAAATTCAGTTGATGTGGTGGCTTTGAAGCAGGGTGATGCGAGTTCACTAACTCTTTGCTGATGTAATAACTTCCCAAAAAGCTATCTCTCAAAAACTGCAACTCTAGTTCATAAGACAATGACTCAGACAGGAACAGTGTTGATACTGGAGAGACAAAATTTAGGGGAATTCTGACAACAAAAACACTTAAAGACTTACTGCTTCGTGTTGTAAGAAGTCTATAACGATCGCCACCAGATCATTTCTTTAACATCTTATTGCTTCTTTTTTAATTTATTTTTAAGATGGTGAATTCAGAAAATCATATCATACAGAATATTTAATTATAAAAGATTACATGGAAAGTACAATCAAAATGTAAATCTATTGTGATGCTTGCAACAACATGATATATAACAATGAAGATAGAATCTTAGTGGAAAATACACCATATTTTATCGTATACGTTTTCGTTGTGATTGCAGCAAAACAGAGCATATTCCAGTTTACTAATCTTACCCATTTTATTGTACCATTGGTCGAGTGAGGAGGGAATAGGGGATTTGCACAGAGTGGTTACACGTTTTATTAACACATTTTCATCGAGTCAGTGGAAGATGGCTTTTGGGGATGATGTAAGTTTAACGCCTATTTGTTCACTTAAGAAACTAAAAAATGTTGTCTCATGATTTAGCGATGTATAGGTAGTCAAAGAACATATGCTTCCTATCACCTAGGGAGTTGTTAGCACATCGCTGGCAAGAGGTAGAAAGCTGGGAAGAAAATGTATTACGTTTCTGAGGAGTGTATTATAACATCTATTTTTGGAAAATACCACGCATTGGAAATTGGAACTTCAAACTGTACAATAGGAAAAGCTATTCATTTTGGACCAATTGACCATCATTGAGGATTAATCCAGTTGCATTAAACCATTTCCTTTGAATTCTGCAGTGGTATCTGGTCACAATACCTTATATAAATGGCCCATCCGGACTTTACCTGTTCCAGTATATATATCTGTTAAGTTATTTCTTTCATTTTTATCATTAATGGAAATGGAAATCGTTTAATCAAAATTTAATTGGAAATAAGCAAAATCAATCCAGTCAGCCAACACCATTTCAGGCTGCTAAAAAAACGAGATTTTTTTAAGGCAAACTTGAAAAAACAGATTACCAATTTTAACAATGCCCAATTGGATCAGGTGTTGCGACCGTAACAAATTGAGACAATAAACATAGCGGAGTTGTGGCATGAATATCAGGAATGTGAAGCAATGTATGAAGCGGAGTTCTATTCTTACTATGAATGTTAAGGGTCTTATATCATACTTTTCTGGATACTTTATGTAACTGGAGAAACAAGGATATTTTAAATATATTGATTTCTCTAAGCATAAGTGTTAGTATTGCATTACCAAACAAATCAATATTGGTCATGAATCTTCTAATTTAGATTGCAAGAGAAGCCACATACTATGAGCGGAGATCAGAGAAGGCGATTCCTCCTGATTGTTTGAGAATTATTTTAGCTGGAAAAAATGCCACTGGTTTGGGAGAAAAACATTTGGTAAATAACATCAAAAGGTCAGAAAACGAAACAAGAATAGAGGTAGAACCAACATTTTCATGAGACAAGCATGACCAATTGTGGCAGATTCCCCATTTTGAGAAAAACTTTCTAATCATAGCTATGAGTGAAACATAATTATCGTAGAAAGCAGTACAATCTTCCTTATAAATTATTCCCAAACACCTTCTAGGGCTAGAAAATGGACTGACTTCAAATTACAGGTAGAGGGGGTTTCCTTTGAAGTGTTAAATAATAATACTTCAGTTTTAGTCCTGTTAAAACCATAACCCCTAAACTAATATGTTCCTGACAGTGCTAAACAAATATTATTGGATCACGATATTAAATATGACATTCTTCAATAAAAAATCTGAATCTGCATAGGTGGTCTAGAAGAGGGAAAGTATACAGCAAACTACTTCTACTGTAATTAGTATGTAAGAGAGCAATTAAGGTACAGCAGTAAGTATAGGCCATTTGATGTGCAAAAGCAAAATGTGGAACTGATAAGAGAACGTGGTTTGGGAATAACCATACACATTTACTTAAACTACTCAATTTTTTAACATCTTTTCGTTCTCATTCCGAATATAATTTAAAAAAGCTGTAATAACAAAGAATCTTAAATGATGGTCTGCACAGGTAGACAACATAACATCACTGATACTTTGAAGCAAACATTTCACTTTCTACTCCTGCAACATGTTTCTTTTTTAAGATCTAGTACAGAAAGTTTCTAGTCTGTCTGTTAAGCGAATTTTGGAAGTTTTAAAAAGCAAACACCACTCATCAGGCAGAGTGAAAAATGTCAGACTCCCTTCTATTCTATTCTATTTTTGTCTCAGTACTGTTCAATCATTGCCATCAGCAGCTTACTTACTACTCATTTTGAGCTCGATGATTACTCGTTTCCTGCTCACAACTAAGCCGTCATTGGCCTACTATTTACTCCAGAACACATCTACGAGTCTTCAATGTCATCTAACTGAATTGTTGCTTTTCCAATTTTGTTTATTCATTGCCCTAGTACAGTTCAGCAACTGCTCCTTCATAGCTGTATTGTAGCCCCAATAAAGTCAAGTTACTTTTCCTGTCTCAGTATAGATGATTCGTTCCCCAGCATAGGTCAAACATTACTCCCATACACATCATAAATTAATCCATTAAAGGAATGTACCCAGCATAGATATCTGAACAAATATTTGCAATTATCCATGTATGAATAACTACTGACCCTAATGCAGGTAATGTGTTGCCAGATCAGAGCAGAATCATTTTCTCATACACTTAAATAATTTCCCTGTACAAGCAATTGGGTTGCCCAGCATATAGCTCATTGCCTCATCATAAATCAACGTTACTTGCACCGTTATTTTTGTTTATATTATCCTATGATTCCCTCATCCCTATATTACCTTACTAAATTCACCACTGAAGGATTACTGGATACAAGTACAGAATAGGTCAATCTTCATAGCAGCTACTACGAGCAAGTGGCCTGGATGTAAGAGGCTTCTCTGGGAAAAGAACAGCAAGCCCAATATCGGCAATTAAGCAAATAGCACTATTTTTTTAACTCACACTGCACTGCTGCCAAGAATACACTAGGGAGTGCAGTTTACATTTCATTCTGACGTTGTTGGAATCCAAATTGTAGGCAATAGGAAAGGAATATCACGGACTTCATGAGATCCATGAGTGAGCTCCTACACGTCTTAAGCAGACGGCTCAACAAGTGTAAACCAGTTGTCCTAAGGGTATCAAAGCTGGAAGCATGATTGGTAGCCACAGCTGAGGAACACGGCAAAACGTTGGAGAAATGTGCATATGGAAGATTGTGTAACAATGCAATCAAACAACAATACAGTTAAACAAATCAAAAGTCTAGATCACACTGTATTAAAAAGACTGACTAAATACCACCAAAATTAATAAAATTAGTTAAGGGAAAACACCAATAAAATATTGTTTGGAAAAATTAATATTCCTTATTGAGTGTGTTTTAAAAATTGTTAAAGGAAAAACGAACTGTCCAAAACCAACACTAAAGAGGATTCGAGGAAAGCATTGCATAAGAATTTACTTAGAAGAAAATATATGCAAGTAGAGGAAACCACCAAATCAGAACTTATAAAAACTGTCCAACACAAGATTATTTTCAAGAGTGCATCAATGCTCAAGAATATGAATTGGCAGTCCGTTACTTTGATTAATGCATGCTATATTTCTGTGGCGATGTAGGATAGCAGCAGTAGAATATTACTGATTTCTTACACTCCTTCATAACTTGTTCCAATTAAGTCCACTGGAACAGTCTCAATGGTATTATCAAAAGCTGCAGTAATGGTTTCAAAGTACTTCAGATCATGAAGTCAGACAGGAAAAGGAGTTCTACAAGTGAATCTCAGACTCCTACATGGGAAACTCCTTCACGTTCTAGACAGTTTTCAAGTTCAGAATTCAAGCTCCACAGTAGACTGCACACCATAAGAGGTCAGAGACTATAACATCTTTGGGAGTCTGTTCAGGTGACCGTCTTCAGCCGTCCTAATAAATGTCCTTCTGAAAATGTCCTTTCACGCAGAGAATCAGTAGAGGTCAGGGCAGCTCTCTTTTTATTTTGCCAGCAAGTAAAACAATTATTCTGGTGTATTCTCTCTTTTTTAGCTTTAAACTTCAGATCAGTGTGAAGTATGGGTTGTTAAAGAAGATAGGCTGATATGTCATGGACAGATACTCCAAAATCTCTAGTTGTTACTCGTGTGGACCACTCCTATTTTTCAGCCTGGGCTGCAAGACTTGCCTTGCATTAATAAAAGTGTCACATGCCTTAGCCTCTTCAAATTAACACAGCAGAGACATTTCTTCCAGGCCAAGACAGATCCTGCATTGATGCCCAAACTTTAATAGTATTCCGCAGTTGTCTGCTGGACAACTGACAAGATACCTCCAGTGCTTCAATAAGCCACACCTTTCAATTAGTACCCAGTGGACAAAAGATGAAGTGTTAAGTGTATGCTCATACCTTGATTACAGTTTCCTGCCAAAGGCGAGGACATCTTCACCTACTCACTCCCTCTACTGCACATGGGGTTTCTGAAGCTGAGAGCCAAATTGGTTACTAGCTTTTTTTCAAAACATTCTCTCTCTCAGCCCGAAGGTATCATTAAGCCCGTAATAGCCTCTGACTGGATAAACTAAAAAAAACTTGTACATCTTATAGCTTTTTTATCCAAAGAACACAATTTAAATTCAATATCAGATTGGGAGTTTGAACTACAACCCATATATCTTACAGAATGCATATTTGTAGGCTCCACAAGTTTATAATTTAGAATTGGGTCAATGCAGGCAAAAGACCGATCAGCGGCCTGCATAACAGAACAAGCACTGTCAAAGCCAATAGGTCTTACCTTTTAGACCAATTGGCTTTGCCAATGGGTTTTAGCAATGCTGTACAGCATCCCAGATGATCCACCTTATGGCTAGAGAGGAGCGAAAATAAAATGTATAATGCTACTGGCTGTGTCATTTTTAAGGCATGCACACCACGCATGTGTGCACTTACAAACTGGTGTTTTATTCTCTCTAAACTGGGTTGGCAGAAGCAACACAGATAGTGTAGATGGGAGGACCCATGATGAAAGGCAGCGGTGGAAGCAACACGAAGGGTGGGGGAGGGTGGCAGCAACACGGAGGGCAGGATGCAGAAGCAACATGGAAGGCAGGGGTGAAAGCAACATGGACAGTGGGGGACAGAAGCAATACAGAGGGCAGGGAACTGAAGCAACACGGAGGGCAGGGGACGGAAGCACCATGAAGGGTAGGGGACTGAAGCAACACAGAGGGCAGGGGACGGAAGCACCATGAAGGGCAGGGGATGGAAGCACCATGAATGGGCAGGGGACGGAAGCAACACAGAGGGCAAGGGGCGGAAGCAGCACAAAGGGCGGGAGTCAGATGCAAATTGGAGGGTGGGGAGAAGTACACGACATGGGCAACGTGGAGCGAGGGGGGAAGAGAACCACAAAGGTGAGAGAAAGAAATGTGGAGCTCGGAGAGAAGCACACAGGAGAGAAAGCAACGCAGGGGTAGAAGGACACAAGGGTAAGCACAACACAAGGGTAAGCACAACACAGAAGGGGTGGAAGAGAAGCACATAGGTGAAAGAGCGCAAGATGGAGCGCAGAAGAGGCAGAGACATACACAAGGGAGACAGCTGACAAAAACATGCACTTTCAAAGAGTGCTTAACTAAAAAAAAAAAAGTAGTGCCTGAAAATTGAGCAGTGAAAGGACACAAGTATACTTTGACACCTCGCATCACTCAAGAAGTGAAAACAAGTGTGCCAAAAAGTAAAATATCCTGAGCAAGAACACCATGGACAGTAAAGAAGTCTTACATACATATATTTTGTAGTTTGCAAGTATTATAAAGCATAAAAGGGAACAACAGGTAACAGCCTAAAATAAGCACTCGAAGCAGTATCCAATTACACCCCCACCATTCGGCTATTAGCAGATGCACTATGCTTCTCATACTGACAGATCTTTTTATGTCCTACTTTTAGCTTGAATGGTGCAATTGAATGCACTACCCAAGCTAAGAGAACAGAACCAACAGAAGACAAATTAAAATAGTTTGTGCTGTGACAATGTGACACATAACTATTAAACTTGGTGCATAAAAAAACGAAAAATCGGTACTCTTCAATGATGATCACATTTCATAACATGTGCTATAAAATTACCTTTCGACCAAGATGGAATGGTACAACAGGATCATCTTCGGCATGAAGTATAAGAAGTGGGCACGAAATATAGTTCACACTGAGAAAAAAAAGACACAAGCTGATATTCACAGCATTCTTACATTCTCAGAACAGTGAAAATGGGCATGAGTGGATGCAAGATCAGTGACGTGGCAAACAGCACATATTAAAGAAGATACTTACAATGAGTACTCTTCTGCTCGTATTTTTACACAGGAATGTATGGTGATTAAATCTTTCTGTGGTTGTATGCTGACACCCACTTTAAGAAACAGATCCCCCTATGGTACCATATCAGACAGGCAATGGCAAAGACAGTAGGTCTGGCTTGCATTTTGAGTTTTGAATAAACATTTAAAAAGCTTGCTGTAGTGAAATAAATACTGCAAAACAAAAAAGATTGTTTTGTGCATACAAAGCATCTACGAGAAAGATAATTTAATTTGTAATGACTCAGTGTATTTTTGAGATGCAAAATAGAATAAACTGAGGCCAATACTCCGATAGACAGAGTCAAAGATTATTCTACGTAGGTTTTAAAGAATTTGAAACAATAGGTTACATTAGATGGATAACAGTATGGAGGCATTCTGTCATCTTTTATAATGCTATTGTTTGGATTTTATTTTCACTTAAAAAGTATGTTTGTATGCCTTGTGACAGACAAAAACTGCTGAACTCCAAAAATTGACAGAAGACTTTCAGAGAGTTCTCGGTATAAGCAAGGGGCATTTTTTTCAAGGTCATCCATCCGTTCTTTGGTGTATTGTACTGACCTCATGACATGCACTGAAAAACTTTATAATGACTTTCTTTTTTCTTTCCTCGTTTTCTGCAATCTGATTTCTCTCTTTCCACAATCATCCTTCAACGACACCTTTCTCCATCCTTTTCCCCAATTCATTCACCCAGAGGCAAGAATTGATTTGTGTGTGTGACCTGTGAACAACTCAATGGGAGTCTTGTCTGTGTCCATGTGAGGTGAATGGCAATATGCTACCAGTTGGTTCCGGAGTTTTCCCCCCCCAATCTAATCTATTCACCATGGCCAACTCTATACTCTTCTTCGACCATGCCATCCATTCTGGGATGATATAACAAACATTTCTTATGCTCAACCCCACAACCTATCAGGATTTCTTCTTTTTCCTTGGAACATAGTTAAACACCACTGTCCGTCAACAAAATTCTCAGGAAGCCGGCTCTATTTTTGGAGAGGCCAAATAGGCTCTCCAGAAATCTTCAGCTTCAGCTTCACTTCAGGCCAACTCGGAAAGAGATCCATAACTACAAACCGATATGGAAAGGAACAATATTGTTCATCAATACTTCTTTCTAAGTTGATAAACCTCTACAAACCATGGGAGTCCACTTCGACTGCCAACACAAAGCTCTATCTATGCCCGACCTGCTCCTCATGCAAACAATGACCTCCTTGCGGCCCCCACCAAAGAGAACAGCAGCTCCTTGCATGGACTTGATAAGGTAACTCTTCAGGGGGATGAATCTGGTCCCTGTAATCGACCCATGCTCCATTGCGGTGGTCTTGAACTTGTGACATTCCCACGGTCCAGCACAACCATATAACCGCGAGTGGTGCTTTTAGTTTTTTTTTTTTTTAAACAGATTTTTTTTTGTCAAAATAGCACATATGACGCAGACCTCTGAATCCCAGAGACAGCTGCCGCATGTAAGATACAAAAATTGACTTTGACCATTTTACATATGTAAAGACAGGAGAATATGAAAGGCAATACAAATAAAATCAATCCCTGCAAACAACCAACTACCCCTCCTCCCGCCCCACCCCCCAGCGCACAGTCTCCTTATTCCGGAACAACATATCACTGACCCAAACTGCCATTGATCTACACAAGAGCTCAACATCCACAATACCATTTTCTGCAGAGGAATTGCGAGCCACACATAAGGAAGTGCAAGGAACAGGAGAGGCCAACAGGCTTCTCCGGATCTCGGCCTCGGCCCCCCCGTGGCGGCTCCAGCTCCAGTCCTCGATAATCCACCCAGCGCCTCCAGATCTTATAGTGCTTTCGAGGGCACCCTCTAGCTTCAAAAATGGGGATCTCGAGGCCCATACAAAAGTCCAGACCATTTTTCCAAATCGAGACCGAGTGGGCAACCACCGCCTTCCAGGCTCTAGCTATATCTCTCTTCGCTAAGGTAAAGCCTAGGAGCATGAGATGTTGCTTATAGATGTTGCCCCCGATCCCTTCCATCACATGAAGGAGAACAAGCTTCGGTGAATGAGGGAGCTCCCACCCCAGAACTTCAGAGAGACAGGCCAGAACCCCCCTCCAGAATTGTGCTAGCACTATGCAGTGCATGTAGTGTGTATCAGGGTCCCCTCTTCGTGCCCGCAGCGGAGACACACCGGGGAAGCCACCAAGCCCGCCCTCCAGAGCCTAACCCTGGTAAAGTAAACCCGATGGAGGTATTTAAATTGAATAAGCCGCAGGCTCATCGCAATAGGGAGGCCAAAGCTTCTGTCCAGTCTTCCATCTGACCCACATCGCCCTCCCAGGCCTCCCTCAGACGCTGCAAAGAGGGGGAACAGTGCGTAACCAAGGACTGATAGATTTTGGAGATCTTATGGTCTAGGAGGTCCCCACTAAATACCTTAGCTTCTACCGGGCTAAACTCCGGCAGCGAATCCAGACCCTCCAAGCTGGGAGAAATAGCATGCCGAAATTGCAAATATTTAAAGAACTGAGTCTTTGGCATCTGGAAAGCCGTCTGAATGTCTTGAAAGGATTTCAGAATCGTACCCCGCATACCGTCCCCCAGAGTAGATATCCCAATGTTGTCCCAATCGCGAAACCCGGAGAGACTCAGCAATTGCGGAAAGCGGCCGTTGTGCCATAATGGAGTCTCCCGAGTCAATCTATTCCACCAGCCCATCTTCCGCAATGCCTGCCTCCAAAGCTGTAAAACAATCCGCGTGACAGACGGAAGGAGACGCCTCAACGGAGAAGAATAAAGAATAGTGTGTAGGGACTGGTCACCCATGCAGCGCCGCTCCACGGCGTATGCTGGGTCTGCCCTGTCTCCATACCACCACTCGTTTAAGACAAGTAGATGCGATGCAACATAGTAAGACCAAATATCGGAGGTTGCCAGCCCCCCGCAATACGTAGATAGGAAGCACGTCCGGACCGCCATCCTCACCGCCCCACCATCCCAAAGGAACTGTCCCAGAACAGAATTCACCTGCCGGAACCACCGTGGGGGAATCGGATAGGGATGATTTTGTAATTGATACAGTAGTTGCGGGAGCGACACCATCTTAAAAATGGCTGACCGGCCGTAGATGGACAGGGGCATGTGGGACCAGGTCTTAATATCCTCACGCACCCGCTCCATACAGGTGCGAGATTTCACTCCCAAGCCGTGATGGGAGAATCGGACAAGCATACCCCCAAATATTTCTTGCCCCCCTGTACCACCTGTACCGATGATGCCGAAGAACCGAGCTCGCCCCGACCTCCCAACACCCACAGGGTGGACTTCCGAGGTTTCATATAGAGACCCGACGTTTCCCCGAAGATCTGCATGATACGCAACAACCGAGGGCCTGTTCGTTTCAGGTTGGTAAGGAAGAACAAAACATCGTCCGCGTAAAGGGCGATGCGATCGGACAGTCCGTGCGTCCAGTGCTTTTAGTTTTTTAGTGATATTTTCACTTAAAATTTTAAAACTCATCTACAGTTTTACTGATTTGATGTTTGTTGTTTTGGTGTCATTTTATTCATTACCATTTACTTTAATATTCTAAATAGTTCTGTGATTTTTCTTGTGTTGTGTTTTTACGTTATTGCTATTTGAATGCTGCATAAATACTTTAGAAATTGCATCCAAGTTAAGCCTGACTCCTTTTGTGCCAAGCTATCAGAGGGTTAAGCACAGGTTTATTTAGTGACTTTTGTGGTTCACCCTGACAAGGATTGTGTTTAGTAATGGAGTGGGGCTTCCAACCCTCTCAACTAGTAACCCAAAATCATTAGCGAGACTACAGAATTACTCCACAAAGAGCAATCACAACTGCAAACCACCAAATGTTAAATCGAATGCCATGGATGACAGATTCACCCATATACTGTTGTTCAAGGAAATGCAATATGGCCTAATAAATACCTCTTCTTACACCCAACATGTTCATAAAATCAAAAGCAAAAAATATACAAAGCTATTAGATTGACGTCCTGTTGAAGTTTTCTACCTTGTTGTAAACAGACACAAATGCTTTCCACCTATAATCCTAACTGTAAAGATAAGCAGATGGTTCAGAACACCAAACAAACCAGTGACCAGCCAGTGCCCATATAGATTTAAATACTGATGCACCTGTCAAAGTGGCAATGTGTAGGCACCAAAATGATAATGACATTGGTGCGCTCATCAGTGCTAGGTTCCTTGATTGTAGATTAGACACTCACTTAGGAACTTTTGCATGCCGTTGTGACGCAACCACTTAGAGGCTGCACACAAGTACTGCAGTGAAACACACAGCTAGTGTTCCACCACCCGTTCAGCCTGTACTGGTCAAAAATACCTGCAGTCTGACATCACAGTTCACAAAGCTCCTATGGAATTCACCATTGCGTTCCAATGACTGACTGGCTTGTGACAATGATGTCCACCTCCACTGAAATGCACTCTTGCAATCCAGTGAATGGAGGGCTTGGGTCCATGGCATCTTCATATGTTTTTCGCCTGCCGGTGCTTACACTCCTTGCCTTGGACAGATGTCAGCTGGCTCATGGTCCCAATAGCTGACTCCTGCAGCTTACGTTCGAAAAACCAGTTTGCTTTGCTGCGGTACATGCTAAAGGCCTTTAGTTTCAGACTTTCCTAAAGCAATCACTCGCATCCATATCGCACCCTGTGCATACCGCTTTGCTCCTGGACACCTTCCAGAAGCAAAGGAACCTGTTGAGGTGTAGATACTAGCTCCTTAATCCCGTCACTTGTCACCAGTGTAATGAAGCACACTGGAGCGAAAACTGGGGAGCAGGAATGCTTTATTGCACCTTAGCCACAGTTCACGCAGGAGTAACTGTCACTTTCAAAATTCTCCTCAAAAGGTCCGAAAGGCATTGCATTCTGCATTTATAATTACAAAATTAAACTACAAGCTGCAGTATGCAAAGAAAAACCCAAGACTAAATAAGCCACTCACACCTCACATTTAATAACATTAGAACACTACATCTGATAGAAACACCTATTTATTAAATTGAATGCTATACATCTAACCGTGCATTAAAAATGTTATTTCCAGTCACCATGCAGTTTTGTTCCGGCCAACACACTAGTGCCTCCATATGGAAATGAGACTTCTCTGTGTCTTGCAATATTGTTATAATGTACAGTTGGGGGTACAGTATGCCATACATAATGACTTTTCTTTGATGGTTATATATAAAGGGATTAGAAAGCAGCCCCACACTGTTGCAGGGGTTGTCACGTGGCCATCTGGGCCACGTGACAACACTCTTCGAAGAACGTCTTTTATGTGGAAAATATCTGCTTTTGTTGTAAATTCCCTCTACCAGTTGTCTACTGAACAGACTATTCTTAGAAAACCATTTTACATTCATACTAGCTACCTACAGTATATACAAGCACACAGGCAAAAAGATTGAAAAACTAGAGTAAAACTGTGCTCTCAGACAGTGGAACACACTTGTGGCGGCCACTAGGTTTTGTGTTGTGATACTGCTTAGAAAGAAGTTCAGGGTGAAACCAAAGTGCAAAAATCATTCTAGCTTGCCCTCTCCCTATATGTCTTCTCCAGATTAAGTATCAGTAACATCATTAACCTGCCGCAACTGATTAGACAAAGGCTAAAAACAGACTCAGGAAACAAAGAACTGGAACTAAATGCAACTCACTCTCTACCTCTCTCTCCTCCTTTCTAAATCTTGTTATGAAGATTATGGGCATTGTCACTGCCAGAAATAAAGAAGTTGCCCGTGTTACATTTCTGTCACATTACTGTTTCCAAAAAACCGCACCTAAAAACAGAAATTGGTAAAACACATTTACTTCTTTCTTTCTAAGTGAAATCACTTTCTTTACCGTGGCAAAAGAAAGCAATCTATGTATGGGTAGCATAAGAATGACAAGACATTATTCTGAAATGGACCTCTCAATTGCTTTCTTGCATTGAGATTCAAAAGCTAGTCTAAAAAAAGCAAACAATAACGCACATAACTGTCACTATTTACAGCGAAAGGCAAATTAGACTATGCGACGGTGACAATTTGTGACCTATGGGAAGCAAAGACCCTACAACTGGTGCCACAACTAAATGAGACACCTTTGTCGAAAAATAACACTCACCTGTGTAAAAGAAAGAGGCTCAGCTCTTTATGTAATCTAATCCAGAGTGGCAGGGTTGTCATTAAAATATATTTCAATGCAATATTATGTGGGCAGTCTATCTGAAATGAGGCTACAGAGCCAGACAATAATTTATGTTTTATTCCATTCAGCAGCACTTACTTCTCATCGCTTGCGAATTTAATTCCACTTTCTGTGATGGGATCAAGGAAGAACCAATCAAACCCAGGGAAGTATCTGTAAATCTGAAACAAAATGTAAGCGGTTTAAAAACTATAACTAAGTGCAAGGTAACATCACACAGGGAACACAATGGAAGTTTAACAAAGCAGAGGGGAAAAAAAGATTCAGCATATACCCGGTAATGTAGCGCCTGCACTCCATACACCACATGTGGTGCCAAGCCGCTACATTAATTAAAGATTATAGCTAAAACTTATTGAAATGCATGAATACTTTAGTGAGAGTGAAACAAAATATTGTAACGAATAATAAATGTGCATCATCAAGAGGCATTACCAATTTGTAACGAGCGAGGCACAGCAGATAAAAATATAAATCTGTTTTATTGTCCCCACACAACCCTAAAGCATTTGATTTTGTTGGCTAACACGTAGGCTGTACTTTGCTGAGCTGAGAACTAGGTTTTGAAATTTACAGTCTTGCTGGTCCCACAAGCACAATTGCTCTGTTCCTTAGACGTTGGTGTTGCTGATTTGCCTTCACTTTGGCTGCCCTCATTTCATTTCTTAGTTGTACTTGTTCCTTTGACAGTTCTGTAAATCTCAGTTCAGGATAAGCATCAATTTTACCATGGACAAGCAATAGTAAAGATTTATAATAACAAAAACTCCCCCAGTTGCCATCTTGGGAGAATCAGACTACTATACCACCGATACAATTTAAAAAATGATACAAGATCTGCCTACCAATCATCTCTTTGCTCCTATTCACATCTCAGGTTGAACAAATAAATATTTTATAGCAAGCATACTTCCAAACAAAGGATTACCCCAATGTTGTGTACATCTCGCCAACAAAAGATCGTGCAAGGGCACCAGGTGAATTTCCATGTAAGCTCTTTGGGTTTTACATTGTCTGGGTGCATTCAAAACAAGCCAAATAACCTAGTTCTAATAAAACCCACCTCGATCATGAAATGGAAAGCCATGAGAACCCTATCACAAACCATTGTGAAAGCAAGACCACTGAAAACCTTTTACAATTCAGCTCTTAAAACATATTACTGAAGAAAACCTCCCTGCCCCTATCAATTGGGGTTCAGCATTCAGCTAAAACAGTCACTGAAGATAATTGACAACGGCCTCCACATTTTAAGCAGAGGTTCTCCTAATTCATTGACATGAAAAATTAGTCTATTTTTATAGTATGTCTTTATTAACATTTTCAGACAATAAGTAACAATACAATAGCATAGGATGGCGACTGCAGATTTCTCTAACTCTCATTTGCAAGGATACAATACAATACATCCCAATTCCAAGGAAAGGAATCACGTCGGCGTAGGAGCGGGACAAGAAGGGAAAAGAAGGGGTACAAAAATCAGTATAAGCAATCACATAATATCCATCAACCGTGGGAGGAAAGATTAGTCTTAACCCTGAACTTGATCATGGGCTTTCACAAAATGTGCTTTAATTGACACACCTCAATCCTGAACAACTATTCAGGAAGGAAAATTGAAATGTAACCTCTGAATCTATCTGATTCACATTCCATTAGCCCCATTCTCCCTATTTCCATCTGTACATGGAGCTGGTGGAAACAGATTAAACAAGCATTAGAAATGCAATAAGTCTCGCATTTGCTTAAATTAGAGCTTTTGGCGTTGTAAATGACAATGTCTTTTATCACATACAAACATTTGAAATGAAAGACCATGACGATTAACCCTTCGCTGTCAAGCTCTTCCCAAACTACAACGTTTAAAACTTGGCCTATTTGGGAAACGTCGTCTGTTATTGGGGAAAAACCACCACGATCGCCCAGTGGGTTTGTGTGCCTGCTACAGAGGTGTGTTTGTAATTTGAAGAACAAATAAAAATAAATACTGAGTTACATTTTAGTAATATTATTAATTTTGAGTTTATACAAATAAAGAAGTTCCCTTTTGTTTTTTGTGCATGTGGGGGTTGCTGTGATTGTTGCTGTGATTGTAACTATCTGGGATGTGTTGTTTGGTCTGTTTGGTAGGATTTCTGAGTCAATAGATCACTGTGGGTATGTTGGGTGTGTGTGATGGGGATTGCGTTCTGTGGATGTGTGAATTGCTGTGCGTGTCATGGTTGTTCTGCCTCTGGAGATTGTTGTGTGTGGTTGTGTTACACCAGGAAAAGAATAAATAAATTTAGGCCGTTTACAGCATTAGCAGAAAAAAAAGATACGACTTACCCGCATGACACGTTTTCTATTTAGTCCAACAGTATTTATGGCTATGCCCCTATACATGTTTTATTAAGGTGCATTTTTACTTGAATGCCTTTAAGAGTTCACTATTGTAAAGAGAAAGGCGGTTTTAAAGCATTCTTCCCTCCGAGCTCTTGTGACATTTCCCCAGCCCCCCAAACGCCTCCTTTTAAACCATCACTCTCCTCCCCATCGTCATTGTCTGACATGATAAGAACCCCTCTCCCAGATATCTGCTTATTTCATTAAAGGGTGGTGACGGACATGCAATTCAGATATAAATGCATGAATAATTCCAGTCTGAGATGCGCTTCAACTTTGACATGTATTGATGTGATTGGGCGTACAGTGGCAGGAACCCTTAAAATGAGAGGGATCTTTTCCAGGGTGAAGTGGGGAGAAAGCTAGAGCAACATAGCTCAGTGGGTTAGGGCTCATAGTTTACATAAGTGTAACTCACACATCACGGGCATATGTTCCAGTGCCTCACCTCAGGTTTTAATGTTTCATATGCTGATACAAAGTGTAGGTTGGTCGGAGCTATCTCAGAGGCATGCATTCATAAAAACTAGATTTTGGAATAATGGGGTGACTTAGCAGCATTGAAACAATACCTGGTGGTGTTATTCAACTTTATTTTAGTCAATCTGGGAAGGATGACCATCTGAGTGGGCCCACAGGTCTTGATCCGTGCTGCTTGCGTGCCGATGTCATCAGCAAACCCGTAGCACATTGATCTGTCACCAACAGAACTGACAATTAGGGGAGAGGATGTGGCTGAACAACCAGAGCTGCTGACTTTCGAACTGGGGAACCGGGTTCGAGTCTCGGCGTCCTCTCAACACCCTGTGATTCTGGGCAAATCATTTAATCTCCCTGTGCCTACAAAAAAATTAATGTGTACTCCTATTATGTAACTGGTGCTAATCTAAAGTGCTCCAATACTTTCGGGTCGAGTTCGGCAATGTTTGATAGCACTTACATCTATCTGCCAGGCATTGCATTCTATACTACCACAAAGTCGTAAAACAACAACACATACAGATGTTAAGATGCAACAAAGACGAATCTTTGTGCTGTGCATATTGATTTAATGTCGTGGCCGTGAGGTGGCCCATGTGCCTAGACTTGGCATGCCCTGATCTAGGCACTTGTGCTGCTGCTCCAACCGCTGCTTGCCTGCAGCCCCTCAGCAGCAGTGATTCCAGCTGTCACTGGCAGCCTCTTTGATTCATGCTTTTAATCAAAGTCCCCTGAGTGACAGCCCAGTGCATCACCTCCGAACGGCTCCTTCATCTCCGGGCCCTGTCTTGTCCTTCCTCATCCCTCATTGGCTCACAGAGGACAGTGGGGAGCAAAACCAATTAGCAGAGGAAACAACTCGGCTACACAAGCGATTAATCTTGTAATCGCCTTGTGTTCAGGACGCAGTCAAAAACCAGAAATACGTTAACTACGAATTTGTTTTATAACGGTTTCCCTGCCCCGCCTCTTTCGACGCCTTTTTGTTTTCCCGCCCTTAATGTTCGCTCACACCCAGATGCTAGCCACACATTGCGGGGCGAATGCCGGCTGGCAATGGCCGTGTTGTAAGCCACAGAAAACCGTCCGCTACTGCCAAACATGGGAAATCGTTTGCTGTACCGGGGATGTCTGAGAATCTGCTCCCAGGGGCTTTGGTCTGGACGTGACTTCAGTTCTTCACGGTGAAATGGCGCCTCAGAGGGCTCTGCCTATGACCCGTATTCTTCACAGTGCAACGGCGCCCCAGAAGGCAGGCTGTCTCCTAATGTGCCGTGACTGTCTCACCAGGCTCCCCTCGAACTCATGTATGTGTTATATACACTGCACATACTTCAAGTGGCCTCGCGTCTGCTATAGTAACTGGGCCATCAGGGGTTTGGAGAGGAGGGGACTTTCAGAGGCGTAAAGCAGAACTGTCCTAAAAATAAACAGCAGTTGCAAGAAATTGTTGCACTGTCACGACTTTCTGGAACTCTCCCTGCTGACCACTTCGAACGCACTCCTAATCTGTGGCTGCCCGCGGTGCACCAAAACGGCGTCCTTAAATCCAATTGTCCTAACAGATATTCTCTTAATGTGTGATGATGGTATATACATGGCGCATGAATGCGATTTAATGCATTTTGTTTTCACAGCACCAAATAACTGTTTCGTACCATTTGTCCGAAGCTTGGGGTCTAAGGGACAGACGCTGCCCTAGAAGAAAACACCCCGCAGCAGTAACTGGATTACAGGCTCGTGCTGCCTTAGTGCAAACAGAGTACCCGGGCAAAAGACAACAAACACGTTCAGCTTCTGAAGGAGGCAAGCGTCAGAAGCTGAGGGTGAGAAAGGTGTGCACTTAGCATGCCCTCCAGAAGGGGGTGCGGTTAGTGTTTCTGCTGCTCCTGTGAGGAATGCCAGGAAGCCAGTGCCCCGAGAAAGTCGTACTGGCTCCTGTGATTGGCGGTACAGGCAGGGTACATAAAGATGTCACTGTGACAGATCGGGGCTATTCAGGGGCGCAGTTTAACATATCATGTGGAGACCTGCGTCTCGCCTCGTCCGCACACTGACTTTTCTCAAATGCTGTAGGACCCGGAAACCACGTCCACACTTCAGCGAGTGCCACTTACTGTCTGTGAGTTCATCACAAAATGTACAAGGAGCATAATAATCATTTTCAAAACTGAAGGTTCAAGAAATATTCTCGGGTGCTAAGAACTGCAAAACGAGCGATGAACTAATTAGAAACAGATGGCCCCCTAAAGCTCGCTCTGCGGAATGAAACAAGCGATGAACTAATTAGAAACAGATGGCCCCTCTAAAGATAAGAAAGTGCTTCACGACAGCCGTGAAGCAGACGATTCAGTCCGGACGAAAAGGGAAAGGGCGGCAACCAAAAAGGCTCAGTTCCAATCGGCTGCCAGCGTTTTACATAAATGATGACGCCAGCCAATGAAATTGAGGGGCGGGGCTTCAAGTCCCCTTCTGAAATCTCCTCATCAACAATATGTCTCGCAGAGCGAGCAGCGCATGCGCGCTGCAACGCTAGGCGAGACCTAAAAACCTGATGTCACTATTGAACAATATTTGGAAGATATCAGCCATACAAGAGTCCCATAAGCATCAAAGATATAACTGCATCTAAATACCTATCGCTTTAAAACACAACTCTCAATGGCATACAAATTTCATATGCTCAAACTTCAAGAGAAAGAAAAAAATTCTCCTTCTCAGGCTAAACACTTCAATGGATTTCGCAATTTTAGGTGGCCTAGCCCTCCATGGCTGGCCTCGCACAATATCGGAAGCCGAGTCCTCAGGTGTCCTGCTTCACTACCATTTTTTTCTCGACTCATGTCACACAAAAAGCTAAATCTGCAAACATCTATTTACACCTGTGCAGAAAACTGAAGCTTCAGCTACCCGCTAATGACTTCTCATCAGCAGTGGCATATTCTTGTAGGCTCTTAGATACACTCTGGAAAGCCTGTACTTACAGCCTTCCAAGATACCGCATAACCAAATCTTTATTTTAAAAAAACAAAAAAAAATACTTCAGAGTGCACCTCACTTCCAGGTCAAGAACACCAGAACTCCCCGCTCCAGTAATAAATGGGCTTTACTCATTTTTCTCTTGTAATGCAAGAACTTTTAAACTTGCCTTCATCACGCTTTCAGGCTGAACCTCCTCCACCTGGATTTCTCCTACCTGCTGCACAATTTTAATTCCCCTTCCTCTGCTTCCACAAAAAACTTTCCACCCTCACTTAGCAAATAATGCTACAGAAAGTCATTATCAGTCTTTTTCAATATGGAAGTGTTTTTCTCCTCCTGGTCAACCATGTACCCCTTCTGCCCCGCCACCCCACTTCCTGCCCTTGAGTCAACCCCTCCCACTACTTCTAACCCACTCTAATATGGATATTCTTTATTAGAAAGTAACATTTTTAATGCCACGTACAATTGAAACTCTATCCCCTGACCTTCAAGACGATTGTTCTCTGTACAGCACTCCGAGGCACTGGTTCAGGAATTTTTATCAAATTTCTTGCTGTTTGTTGACTCTCCCAAAGTAGAGATGTTTATTCAGATGTAGACCTCTTACATCAATCAACATCTCAGTGACGATGATCAATAAGGCCGAATTTTGTGGGGCTACTTTTTGTTTCTTGCAGAGGGGACGTTGCGTAGCAGATCAGGTAAGACTGCTCTGTTTGGATTGATTACTGAGCAAATTTGCTTAAGGATTTTCCCTTTCTTTTAAAGCACAGATGAATTTAGAAAATAATAGAAATGTTGTCTAAAAGACTTCCCTGTTGCTTGCAAGGATGAATTAAATAATTTTCATTCCAGTTTTGTTTTATAGCAATAAGATCAGGAAAATATGGACATCTTTATGAATTCTATACTTTTCATCAGCAACAAGGTCTGTGCTGGTAAAACTACTACACACTACTCTGAAGCTAACACAAACTAATAGACATACGCCATTGCAGCCTCCACTCCTATTTGCAGCTGTAAAGTAAATGAACGACAACCACCCCAAACTTAACACAGCAAAAAGTGAAATTCCCACAGGTAGGAACAGGTGGACCATCCCAGCTGTGTGTCTAATGGACAAAAGAACGTGTAGCCCCTAGGACCTCGGTCAGCAAGAGGATTGTCCTTGGCATCCTCATGGACACCAAAGTCTAATAAACCGTGCAAGTTAAGTTCAGAAGACAGCTGGTAAACTACTCTTCCTCCTCCCAATATGGGACCCACTTCATATTGACCTTATGTGTTCTGCAATGGCTTCCAGTACCCAGACGTATCTCATTCAAGACACTGTTAAAATGCCCTTAACCTCTTTTCCCACAACAAAAGCTCAAAACCTGCCAATCAAAGAGTAATTGAGATATACAGCAGCTCTACAAATAGCCATCATTGGGTTCATGAAATGACAAATGGGTGATGCTGCTTTCTATACTCAGACAGCCAAGTTTTGGAATACCCTACTAATCAGAATGAAAAAGCTAACATGCATTCCAGAATGCAGTAAAAGCTGGCTTTCCCCTTCTCAGGTGAGACCTCTCCTACATTTTCTACTTTGAACCCTGTCTTTAATTGTTTTCCTACACTCTTCTCACTCTGATCTGAACTGCACAATATGATTGGCGGGCAATTAATCAACACTTACCAACTATAATTGCTGCATGAGGTGCATGGCCAGGAAGATGATGGAGTATGACTGTTTTCCTGAGATCTTAGTCTGGGTCTAATAATAAAGTAAAGAAATAAGCTCATTTGAGGGGTTCCTTCACTCAACTCCACAGTGCTGTGTTGCAGAACTGGTCTGGTCTCCACAATTGACAAGCAGAGAAAAAGGGCTTGGATGAAATCGCTGACAAATAAGTGCACAGCAATCTCCCTCACTTCTGTAGGCACCTGAGTTGAAGAGTGATCAAGCGCAATGAAACTTGCATGCTGTTGTAGTGTACACCATCATCACTAAGATTGCAGCCTGGTGCAACTTAGATCTTGTACAGGACCTCCGTGGGGATAGTGGGAAGAAGAAGAAACTAACTCAAGAGGGCCGAAATGTTGGATTTCTTGCTGCCATCCTCAGTGCAGGCAACAGGGAAATGCCGCCTCTCGAATGGCGAGTGTTGGTTGTAAAACACAGCATCATACGCAGGTTTTTGTTTGGAGTCAGTGGACACCATGAGGGGGCGAGGCTTTAGGCTCCTTTGTCGTGATCCATCATATCTGCCACCTGATGCCTTACAATAGAGGATTTCCCAATCCATTATGGTTTCTTTAATCCTTTCGGTTTGGATAGTGGTTCATTTTCTGTGAGTATTGAATTTAAGGTGCTGTGATCACCAACATTTACGTTTCAGCGCTACCAGATAGTTTTTTCAGTGTTGTTTTGATTCCAGCTTTTTCCTGCCTTGCATTCTATTTTCCCCTTTTTCAGTTCCAGCTTTTTCTTTGGCCCTTCTTTTCGGTTTCCTTGAGTTCCTTTTTCTTCTACCCAGAGCACTGTTGACTAACCCATTGGGTGGAATGGCTTTGACTAGTCACAATAATGCTACTGTCATTTGCACATCCCTATTAGAGGTTATTTGTGCAACTGCTTTTTTCTTCCAAATGGGCAATATCTTTAGGGGACACTAAAGCTTTAATCACTGGCTGGCTGGCAGAATGGCTAAAAAGAGGGATCGCCCAAGCTTTAAAACAAAGAGCTTAAACTTTAAGGAACAGCTGTTGCATCCCACACTCAAGACATACCAAGCATGAATCACATAGCAAGGTTTATGCCTATTTCAGGACAAAGGTGGCAAAGATTGCAGAGAGGCAGGGCATTTCCCTTTATACAGAAAGTGCCAAAGTGGAAAAGGTGAACAATCCTGGAGGTGATAAAAGTAGCTTCTGTACACATTTCCTCCAGTCAATGAGGTCTTCTGACAGCCTTTCATCCTTGCTAGTTGTCGACATATGAATATCCTCTGCTGGCATCCATTCCTGTATATTTCTTAGCAGTGCTTAAATTGAGCCGGTGGTTTCCAGTGCTCAGCACCGACTCTAGTGACAGTCCACCACATGGTGGTGCTGTCTTTTTAATTTTGATATGAGCACAACAACTGTGTTTATTAAGTCAATATATATTGAAAATGAATAATATCAGCCTCTCACGATATTATTATAGCTTTGTGTGGCCTCAAATAGTCTGAATTGTGACACCTGTAGGAGTGTGATGGTTAGGTGTTATGTTGGTACTGTCATTGGCAGCACTGGCTGGGGCATTGTATGGTGCAGGCTGCAGTGGCCTTCCGAGAAAGGCCCTAGCACCTATTTATTTTTTACAAATTAAGCACAGTTAGCCAGTACCTTAATGTGAGTATTCTCAGGTTCAACCAATTGACCATTGAGTGTCAATTAGCTAGCAGCAAGCTGGGGGCTGCTAATTTTGTTTTATTTTCCACTCAAAAGCCAGTAGTCCAGTTTTAACATCACTTTGTGACTCTTCCCCAGGACCTCTCCACTTTAGGGCACTTTCAGGTCAGATGATAAAGGTCTGCTTTGGAACTCCCAAAAACAATTAAAGTGTGGGCCTTGTATTCCCAGATTAGCCGGTGGTGTGCCTTTCAAATATTTGGAAGGCTAGAAAGTGACATCTGTTTTGTACAGCAGATGCCTCTAACCTGGAAAGACCAACATAAAGCATACCTAAGTGTACTCCTTTATTCAACCTCTTTCATTTTATAGTAGAAGCTTAGTTAAAGACAGTGAAGGTGGACCACAGCTCGAAATGGTATTCATATGCACCACTCTCTCAGGGTAGAGGTTACTGATACATGTGCAACAGGGGCCCTGCTACTTGGGTGTGAATTCAACTTAGTGACATGTGGGAAAATGAGAGAGAGAGAGAGAGAGAGAGAGAGAGATCGAGATCCAGTGGAGTTCACTTCTCTAAAGAGGAAGTCCTCAATAGCAGGAATTTAAGTGTGTGGTGACCTTCCCCCACCCCCAATTGGCCAGTCAATCAGCTTCAGGTTCTGGGTCCTCTTTGCATTCTCCAGCTCCTCCGATTTATATTCAAGGATCAGAACTGACTTCATAACATTCTGCTGGAAGGCAGCCAGCCCCCTATTCATCTTTTTCTGTTGAGCGCTAAAGTCCTTCATGACTGTTTCTCTAGCCTCTATTATTTTACCCACTGTTTCATTTGAAGTAATTTTTGCAGTCATGGTTTCTGATCTAAACATCACATCCATCAATTTCGACTCCATCACATCATTCTTCGTGAGGAGTCTCTTTAGAGATGTTGTCAAAGGTTTCTCCCTTTGGGCCTAGCATGTAACTGTTACTGTCAGCCGGTTCACAAGAGCCGCTGATATTTACACCATCTGCCAACTGAGGTCTGAAATTAAATTGCTACCGCAACAATTCCTTGCTGCTTGTGTGTTAAGAGGGTCCTTCTTATCATTTCTGCCCAGTACTAACTCTCCTGTAGTGCGGCTCCTGCCACTCATCAATGGAGGCCATACAGTCTCTGCAGACTCAGCAATACTTAGCTGTGCTCTGTGGGATCCAGAGCATCCTTCATCCACAAGCAGGTATTAGCTTGGTAGCCTCACTCGGTAAAGTGAGTGAGGAAATCACATCTTCACAGTGCGGATCAGGAGAAGGCGCTGGAAGGCCCCTGTGAAAGCCTCACAAGAGCTAGGAAGCCTCCCTGAGACTATCCATCTGTTGTGGTGGCACCATCCACAAGCACCAGTCTTCCACATCTCCCACATGCATGCAGCTCCTACCGCTCTCCAGTATGGCTCAGATGCCTTCAATGTGAGTGTGCTCATCTTGTGCACACTTTGGGTCGGAGAGAGCAGCGGTGATCTACTGCCGATTTCACCACCGCAAGCCTAATTCGTGAATTGTCATTTTTCACCACTGAGGTGCTGGGACTTCCAACGTCATTTGTATCATTCAAGAACACACAGCAATAGCTGGAACTTGTGATGAAGGATGGAAACGGCCTGAATGACGCAGAGCTTAAGAGAACGCTGCTGTCCTATGGCTATTTTGCCATGGTGCCTGGGTCTAGATTTTAAATGCTGGCTTAGTTGATCCGTCTTCTTCCTTTTTGCTCTGCTCTACTTGTCTGAAGTAATCAAAGAGAGACATAGTGTAACTTTGTAAATCTAACAAGGATAAATCGAGAGTTACTCAAACAAATGTTCAAAGCTTCAAGGTCTCACACAATGAGACCAATAATTTTGTTCTTAGGTCTTCATTATTTGAATATTTCTTTAAAAGTGATACAGCCAATGCATAACTTCTTCCAGCATGAATATTTTCATTGGTCTAAATAGGTGTAGTCCACCAAAAGGATAACATACAAAGCTGTGGAAACTCTCCAGACACGTAGTCATGAACTCCTAATCATATGCGGGAACCAGAGTCCGTGGCTAACACTGCACGCCACAAACGGCGTTTTGAGAAATATTGATATTACGATCTAAGGCACATAAAGCCATTCAAGCTGGAAGGTCTGAACATTTCTACTTCACTCCCAGAATATCCAGAGCATATGTACTCTTGATGCAACGAACGTAGGTCGTAATCTGAATGCATCTATTTCAGAATTTACCAATGAGGCATTAATTTCTCTGGTCTCTGAATACCCTTACAATATAACCTGGTCTGATAAAAAACAGACTAAAAGGAGGACTAAAGTTAGGATAAAATGTGGTCAAAAAACCTTTTTCCTTTGTTTATGTACACACCAGGCACCTTGCAACTGAGAAGGTCAAACAAAAAGGGAATGAATGAGAATGGGGAAACAGAAATGAAAAAGTGTATTTCCCTTCTAAGCATCAGTTTGTAGTGTGCAGTGCTATAGATACACATGCTCGGCATACTCCAGCCATCTACTATTGGGTTCAGACGGTCAAGTTTTTTTTCTTTGCAGAAGTCTTTCGAGTCTTGGGGTGTTTTAGTGACTCCTCCTTTAGCGGGTATTGCATATATGCATAGACTTCAATATTAGATTGTATTTCGCACAGCAGGGAGCGTAAGTATAGAGTGGAGGGTAATATATGTGTGATGATTTAATGTCGAGGATAAGGGCATGCGCCATCGACACTGGCTTCCGGGGAGGTGGGTGGACGCATGCAAATCTACAGCACCTACATGCTACAAACAGATGTTTACAAGGTAAATAACAATAACATTTTCCATTTGTTGCATTTATGACTATCCATACACATGCTCTGCACAGACTGTAAAGCAGTACACCCGAAAGCGGTAGTTAACCAGTTGAGGATGCAGATGTCTGGAACAAGGTACTCAATACTGTTTGGCTGACTCTAGCCTGGTGGCGGGCCAAAATATCTACACAGTAGTTTTTAGTGAAAAGAATGTGGAGTTAAACATGTAGCTACCTTGCAAATATCAGCTATGGGAATACTTTCTAAGAAAGTCATTGTTGCACCTATTTTACAGGTAGAGTGTGCCCTAGGAGGGATAAGCAGTGGTCTTTTGGCTTTATGACAGCAGATCTGGATACATTTGACAATCCACCTAGCTATGGCAGTTTTAGATATTGCCTGACCCTTATGGGGGTTGAAAAAAGTGACAAACAGTTGCTCGATTTTACAAAAAGGTTTAGTTCTGTCAACGTAATATATTAGAGTGGGGTTGAAAAAAGTGACAAACAGTTGCTCGATTTTACAAAAAGGTTTAGTTCTGTCAACGTAATATATTAGAGTGGGGTTCGTATGAAGAGCTCTTTCAGCTACCGAGTTGGGGTGAAGGAAAAATACTTTGAGCTCAATTCTTTGGTTGAGGTTGAACGGACTTAAGGGTTAGTTCTAAGGATGACCCGATCATTACACACCTGAAAGAAAGGCTCTTACCTCACCAATAAGCCTTAAAGGTGTAAAAAGGCATAAGGAATGTCAATTTGTTCGAATGTTTGAAAGGAGATCCCATTAGCGTTGTAAGAACGACAAGGAGGTTCCAGATGGGAGCAAGTGGGACCATTGGTGGAATAACTCATTGGAGGCCTTCAATTAAGCCTTAATGACAAGAATTCCAAATAGTGAAGAATGAAGCAGCCACAGCAACTAAGTGTAGGTATATAGAGGTGGAAGCTAACCTGACTTCTGAATGTGAAGTAGGTAGCAGACACGTTCTGGACAGTGTTTTTTAAAGTTTTTTTTTTAAGTTTAAGTTTATTTTGCTTGATTAATTAAAATCTTTGCAAATACATAACAAAAAAAATTCCCCTTGTACACAAATAAATACAATTAAAAACAATTTAAAAAGCACATAATGTAAAAAAGGTCATCATTTGCATATTCCTGTTTTATGGTGTTAGCTGTTTAAAAGAGGTTCTCATAGACTCTTACGTCTCATAAAATACTGGCTAGCAGTGACAACCACACCTTCTCAGATCGGATGCTCAGCATAACCATGTCCATTGTCCATATTAAAATTTGGGTAAATAAAGTGCAAGTAGGACTAAAACAGAGTAAACACTTAGGATTTTTTTAGCGTGTTCCTGGTAGCGACAGAGTTTTAAGTTTCTTAGTTACCATCTCAAAAAATTTTGTTAGCCGACAGTTAAGCTGGACGTCAGTAGAATTGAAGCAAAGCTTCACTGCCTGCCTACAGGTCCGGATCCCGTAATACCTAAAAAAGGGACGTAACAAGATGCATCTTATGTCCTTTAAGTTGGAACTGTTGCAGATAACATGAGTGATATCTTCCTTACCACTTCCACATAGACGACAGGTCGGACTACCGCCGTCCCTTTCCCATGGGGGAAGATGAGGTTTGATCGCAATTACCCCCATGCGCAACCTTAAAAAAATTTCCTTCCTGCTTATCTTCATTCCAGCACTCAAGTAGGCTTGAGGTTTTGGCCTTACATAGTCACTGAGCACTATCCAGCCGTGAGCCTTTTTGGTGAGAATTGCTTTGTCTTCTAAGATAGATAGCATAGATGCTGTTTTTCTCACTGCTTTTTTGAAGGAAAGATGATCCGTAGATACAGCCCAGAGATCAGACAGGCCCAGTGTCTCAATTGAATCAAACAAATAATCCCTGGCTGGGCATATTTCCTGATTTTGCAAGGCTTTCCAAAGATGGAAATTTAAAGACCCCGCCTCAGCTCTTCGGATTTTGTGCCAACTTTTAACGTAGGTGCTCCTTCTTTCCACCGTTTGTCTTTGGATCCCAAATTCTAACCGGATTTGAGCCAGAGAGACGTATTTTGGGAGATGGAAAATAGCTCTGTAAGAATTGGCTGTTATGACGTCTAAAACTGCTGCGTCTTTCCCTTTTAGAGCCTCACTCCCATATGTCAATGTAGGCAGCAGTTTAGCCCTCAGGACCTGTAGAAAAGGACCAAGCGTAAGGTCGGGAAGGCGTCTCTTCAATGACTTCAATGATAGATAAGTTGTAGTCCCCTTTCTTCGCATGGACTCTAGATGACATTTAAATGAGCTTGTATGATCCAGTAGTATTCCCAAGTATTTATAACTTTGTACTTGTTCCAGACGTTGGCCATCAAGGAACCAGCTATTGATCTTCTTTTTGTGGTAGTTGACTGCCATAATTTTGGACTTCTTAAAATTTATTTTGAGGGAGTTCCGGCTCGAAAAACTGGATGTTGTATTTAATAAGTGCTGAAGGCCAATTGGTGTCCGACTGATTAAAACCAGATCATCGGCATATACCAGATTTGACATTAGCTTGTTCCCCAGGTTAGGAGCATGGGATACACAGCTGTCCAGCTCCCCGGGCAGATCGGCCAAAAAGAGATTAAAAAGAATCGGGGCAAGGACACACCCGTGCTTGAGGCCTTTCGAGGTCGTAATTCGTTTTGAGATGTGTGACCCTGCACCTAGTTTGACCCTGATCCATGTGTCTGTATGCAGTTGTTTTAGCCGATCCAAAAGTGTGATTGGTATACCCCATTTTTCCAATTTTCCCCAGAGTTTGGATCTATCGACATGGTCGAAAGCAGCTGTGTAATCAATAAAACACAGGAAGAGTGGTATTTTTGATACTTTGGCTGCGTCCATTAGCGACGTGAGAGCCAATATGTTAGTTGTAGTTCCTTGGCCGCTGCAAAACCCAGTTTGATTAATGGGGATAATAGAATTGTCTGAGGCCCAAGTTGTTAACTCGTCCAGGAGTGTTCCAGCGTAGTATTTGGCATCAATGTCGAGGAGGGCGATCAGTCGATAATTGTTTGGGTCATTCCTTTTACCTTGTTTAAAGATTGGGCTGATGATAGATCCTTTCCAAGAGTCTGGAATAATTACTCCGGTGTTTAAGCCCTTGAAGACTGATAATAGAGCCTTGCTCCAAAAACCGGCGTCATGTTTGTATAATATCGGGGGGATCCCGTTAGGGCCGGGCGCTCCCATGTCTCTACTCTTGTTTATTAGGCCGTTCTGGACAGTGGGTTTAAGAGGATCGATTTGTGTTGGAGTACAATACAGGACAAACCTTTTTCACTTAGTGGCATAACAAGCATGTGTTATAGGTTTGTAAGCTTCTTTGAGGATGTCCTTGCACTTTAGTGGCAAACTAAGGTATGCACTTTAGTGGCAATCTGAGATAACCAAACTTTAAGACCTTAGGTGCCAGATTGCCAAATTAAGTTGTCTGGGAACAGGGTGTCTGATTCTGCCTTGGTTTTACATGAGAAGGTCAAGCATTGTTGGTGAGCTTCTCGTTGGGAGAGACAGACATCTTGAGAAATATTGAGAACCAGGACTGTCTGGCCAAGTTGGGAGCTACCAGAATGAGTGTGAGGGATGTTTGTCAGAGCTTCCGCAACACGTATACGTCAAGTGGGAGAGGAGGAAAAGCATAGGCAAATATCTCCGACCAGCTCCAACATACAGCACTGCATTTGGGTTGCAGGTGTAGGAACCTGGAGGCTAAGTTTTGACATTTTACATTTTCGTGTGTGGCAACCAGGTTATTTATTGAACACTCCAGCGATGGAAGTACGGAAGCAGGACTTATGGGTGGAGTTCCCACTCATGGTCTTGATGATGCATCCTGCTGAAGAGGTCTGCAAAGTCATTGTCCACTCTCAGAAGATACTCTGCTAGGAGGTATATTTGATGGTATATGGTCCTGTGCCACATTTCACTGTGCTGGTACGGAGAACTGAAGACAGTGGATGCGCCCCAGCTTCTGTAGGTAATCCATTGCAGTTGTTTTCTATTTTGACAAGTACTACCTTGCCCTATATTTCCTGAAAGAAGGCTTTAAGACCTAGATGAAAAGCAGGAAGCTCATGGTGACTGATGTGCAAACCCCTTTGGTGAGAGGACCACAATCATAGGATTGTCAAGCTTTAGAGACGCACTGCCCACCATGAGATGGAGCCGTCTATGGTGATGGTCCCTTACGGAATGGCAGCTATGAAGGGCCTGCACTACAACAGGTTGTTACGGTTACACCACTGCAAAGAGTGATGGGTATTGGCCATTATCAACACTAGATCTTCCCAGAGACCCTCCGCTTGTGACCACTTTGCAGAGAGGCACTCGTGTAACAGGCGCATGTGGAACCTGGCATGGTGAACTATGGTAATACCAGAGGCCATCATGCCAGTAAGGCACATTACTGTTCTGACTGAGTTGACGATGTGGCTAAAAGAGAGGCAGCAGCTGCTAAAAAGCTAGCATTCTTTGTTGGTTTGGGTACGCCTTGCCGTTAACATCATTTAGGATGGACCCAAGAAAAAGTTGCGCCTGGTGGGGCTGTAGACAAGGTGGCATTTATGGTAAACCCCAAGCTGTAGAGGAAGAAGATGGGCAGTTTGGGTGTGGGCTAGGCACTGTTTCCTGCCTTCATTTTTGCTCAGCCAGTCGTGTATATAATGGAACTCGTGGGTGCCTCTTCTTCTGGGGAAGAGGGGATACCAGAGATAAACATTTTGTGAAGACCCTTGGGGCTGTGGTAACCCATGAAAGGCAGCACTTTGAATAGTTAGTGTTGACTTCTTACCCAAAAGTGGAGATAGCGCTGATGAGCAGGGCGGATGGGTACATGAAAGTAGTTGACCTTGAGGTCTAGTGCCGTCATGAAGTTGCCTTGCTGGCAGAGATGTTTTAAGGCATTGGCAAAGTGGGCAATTGACCAGGGCCCCCACCTTCCATGGAAGCTCCCCAGGGAAAGTGAACTTTGTTTTACTTCTGTATATTCTATTTCTCTAACTAAATGTCTCTAGTCAAGTCAAAGAGATTTATTGAGCGCACATATCACCCAAGGGTCTCATAAATGTCTCTACATCTCTGCCTACCTTTACCTCTGACTCTATCAACCCAGTGTAATTTTACTTTTTGTGGGGTCCCAGGCAAGACATATTTCAGTTATTTTTACATGACCCTGTAAAGTTTAACATATCATTTAGTGTTCTTTGGCATCCTGCGTTCTTGAATTAACATGAAATGGGTAATAAAAGTCAAATTTTTTACGTACAGAGGCCCCCAAAAAATGTCATGCCCAGGGTCCCCAAAACACTTAAGATGACACTGCTTGCTGCAGCAGAGCAATGACATCTTGCAGGGTTGTCATCTGGAAATTTTCTGAGATGATATACTTGTTGAGGGACCTGAGATCGAGGATAGGCCGGAGAGAGCCATCCTTTCTCAGGATAGGTACATTTTGGGAGTAAACCATCTTGCCCTGGTGATGATGAGACACCAGCTCTATTGCTCCTTCTAGGAGAAGGTGAAGGGATTCCAAACTCACAGTGCATAGAATATTTGATGGGGCTGAAAGATATTCTAGGCAATACTCATGGCAGATGATTGGGAGAACCTACTGGTCTGAAGAGATTTCCTCCCAGTATGAACAGAAATCTTGCAACCCCCCCCCCCCCCAACAGGTGTCGTGTGATCAGCGGGGGTGGGGGAGGCAATGTCTGATGGTAGAGGGTCCCTTACTAGATACCCCTCTACACCTAGCTTTGTTGAAGTGTTACCCCTGTACACTCCATGCCAGCAGCCCTTACTGGCCTGGTGGTATGACTGCTACTGCCTCTGTTATGTGTGTTTCAGCTCAGAGAAGTGGTCTTGGCTCCTGCCCTGTATTGCTGCTTATGAAATTAAAGCACCCACTGCTGGATGAGATCTGCACGGCACCCATGGATTTCACAAAAATCAGTGTCCCTTTAGATTTGTTCTAGTATTGCATCAATTTGGTTTTCCAAGAGGTGGTCTCTATCAATGGCAGATTGATGGGATGCTGCTGGACCTCTGGCTTGTAGCTGGGCATATCAAGCTAAATGTGATGGCTGAGAATGATGGAAGTGTTTACTCCTCCAATAGCCATGTAGAGCAAAGATATCCGGAGCCGCCTTAAGCATTCACTTTAGTATACATAGGAATTGCATTGAGTGGTCTGATTTGGAGGGAGTCTGAAATAGGAAATCCTTCTCCTCAGGTGTGACATGCATATCTACCTTGTCATAGGCAGCCACTCGTATTGCCCCATGATAAGATGGAGTATCGTCCGGAGGGAAGCCTCGATTGGATGTGATCTAAGTCTGGATCCCCTGAGGGACCGATGTTGTTTCTTACCATGAGTCATCTTAGGCTGAGGATAGAATGGACCCTCAAAGTCCTCTGGAGGGGTGTAGGGAGTACCCTCATCTAAGCAGGATTCTGGTGACCCCTGAGGGGAATATGGTGGGGAGGAGGAGGTGAAAGGAGGAGGTGACGAGCACTGAAGGGAATATGCTGTGTTCTTGAACCTCTTGGGAATTGGTGTAACCTATGAGGGGATGTGCAAAGCAGGTTTCTCTTCAAAGCTAAGCCTTCTTTCCTCAGTAGGATGCCCACAGCCTTTGGGGTAGGGGAAAAATTTAGTGGAAATCTTTCCTTTGCAGGTGGTGAATAAATATCCGCTTTTGTCTCTAATAAAGCTTTTCCTGGAGCTCTTCGAAGACTGTTATTTTGGAGTCAGCTGTGGAAGGAGGTCTCGACACAGATGCTGACTGCTGCGCCAAAGAAGTTGCAGGCATGGACGATATCTGTGGCCTCAGAGTGTCAAGGCTCGGTGTCGGAAGCTGCTTTTGGATTCGAAAGCTGATGGGGGTCGACACCCTTTGGTGGATCCTGTTTCGGCTCTGATGCCTTACTTAGGTACAGACCACAGCCCGAAGTAATCAGAGGCCCTGTGGTTGGCCGCTTCGTATATGCAAGGCTGGATTCCTGACTCTTTCTCTCTCAAATGCAGTGCTCTGACTCCATGTGGGATCTCTTTTGAGACTTACGGAGCAGTTCGGCTTTGACCATACTCATGAGTCTGGGTGTGGGGGGCCAGTGTCAGCTGTGGTAGATGGAGCCCCCACTTCTTCCTCGTCATCAGTCTCAGACACGCTGGAGCCGATGACTTCCAGGCTCTATGGTAAGCCCTCCCAGTACTATTGGCCCTGATCAAGTTCCAGTTATGATTATGAAAAGAGACAAAAACCTACTGGAAGAATTCCTGCAGTCAGTTTTTGAACACTGCTACAGGTCAGGTTTATTCCTAGCAGTTGGAGGAGTGGTATAATCATGCCAATATACAAGAAGATACCTTTAGCCCTTCTTTATTCAGTTGAATATCTCTCTCACAGGTTTTTTAGACAAGGTGTAGGGTAAAGTTTTATGCAGTTTTTGAACTTTGTGTCAATACAGGAACCTGACTACCAGGAAAATTTAAAAGGATTGCACAGTTTCTCGAACTATGTCTAGCACCTCGAGAGAGCCTGTAAAAATAGAAAACAATACATTTTTTGACCAAAAGAGACAACTGCAATCTAGTTTATATGGAGCCCTTAGAATCTTCTCAAATTCTCAAGAAGATTTAGCTGGATCAACACTAGTAGATCAAACAAAATGGGTATTAAAGGATAACATTCTGAAGAACATGTTACTTTCAATATCACTCTTTCTGGTGAATACTCAATCTAGCTGCAGATTTATTACCTTATATCTACCAGGCACAGACTGGATCCAGATATTTTTTGTAGCAGTGCTCCTGTGCACCACTAGAAGGTATTGTGCATCTCTGTGTTGACTCCATACTGCACCGGAAGTGACTTGGCAGAGCAGCTTATAAGTGCCACACTTGCATGCTGATATTAGTTTCTTGTCTTTTCCCCTTCTGTGTCCTCAGACATAGAGCGTGAGCAATTGTTGGTAAAAGTGTGCTGATCACTAACAAGGACCCCTTTTTGAAGGTAAAAAGAGATCAATCCGCAAAACGAGGAGGGCGGGCAATGAGAAATATGTTGTTGGTAAGAGCATCCTTCAGAAAGAGTGTTATGGAAGGTAAGTAACTCGTTCTTCTGATACTTCTAACCACAGATTCCTCACCTTAGAATTGACACAAAAGCAGTACCTCCCCCAGGTGGTGGGTCTGTGGACTGGACTCAGACCAAAAAAGTGTGGCAGAACTGAGTGGGTAAAGTCTCCTTCCCGCCAAACCTGGCAGTCAAGGCAGTAGTGCTTCCTGAAAGTATGCACCCATGCCCAGGTTGTCACCTGGCAGGTATTAAGGACAGACACCCCCGCGCCAACTCAGCAGTAGTGACCCTGGTATTTGCGGAATAGGCCCTCAGACATTTTGTGGCTGCTTCTTCACCAACGCAAAACAGATCACAGAGTACTATCCACCTTAACAAGGTCCTCTTTTGCATAGCCTTCCCTTTCTTTGGTCTGGAAAACTCCTCAAAAAGTTGATCTTTCACTGATGGTCCTTGGTACAATCTATGTAAAAACTTAAAGTCCTTTTGAGGTTCAACCGATGGACCTTTCCCCCTCTTTCAAGGGATGAGACGTAGCAAAGAATGCTGGTAGTGATGGACTGCCCAGTGTGAACAGGAGTCATGACATTTGGTAGGAAGGCCACCCGCGTCCTCACACCAATTTGAAAAAAAAATAATACGGTGTAGGACAATTGCACTGACAGTGCCTGCAATTCACTTATGCAACAAACTAATGTAATCACACTGAAGAAAACAGTCTTCAAGGTCAAGAGACACATCAAACAACAATGCAAAGGCTCAAAAGGCATACACATGAGAAATGTCAAGCCCAAATTGAGGTCCTACTATGGCATCACAAATGATTTGGGAGGAAATATATCCATCAAGCAATGAATACATCTCATCAATCAACAGGTGATTTAAACAAGTATCATTGGCCCGGCAAATGGTCGAAAGGACTGCCAAATAACCTTTTACAGTGTGCACTGTAATGCCTTGCTGGGCTAAGAATAAAACAAACAAAAGAACCATCTTACAGCTTCGCTTTGTAAGGGGTCAATGTCCCAGGCAACAAACCAGGTTATAAACTTGTCCCAGTGTAGATGGGTTTCGTGGAGGGGCATCTGCTGTGGAGGATGACAACTAACACCTCAAGTGGCAGATCGAAAGCAGTCAAATGCCACCACTCAATTTACACACATGAAAGTGTAAGTTGTGCAGATTCAGATTGAGGGCTCTGCCCAGCTGCTCGGACAGAAGGTCCTCCTGAAATGTTAGCCTGATCGGTGGACTAATGCAAATACTCAGCAGCTCTCGGTACCACACACTTTTGGCCCAATGCAGGGCCACCACGATGACTTTGGCCCAGTTGTTCTTGATCTTCTTCAGAACCAACCCAGTAGTGATGCATGTTACAACTGACTGCCCAGTCTGATTGGTCTGCCACCACTGCAGATCTTGAACCATCTCTTTCAAGACCTGGATTGTGTTAAAAAGGCGACTTCAATGCTGAGCTCACTGGTGTTTCAGGTTCCACTGCAGGGCTCTCACCTGGTGTGGTTGACATGGAGGATTCAGAAAGCCAACAACACAAGATAGGACCTGGGCCAATGTGAGCATTTTGAATTTGCTCTTCCACAAGAAGGCGTTTAGGAGTTAGAGTCCAAGATAGGCCTTAGGCCCCTTTTTCGGGACAAAGAAATAGCGACACTAAGAATCTGGAGGGGATCGGGAAGCACACTCCGTTCATTGCATCACGGCACCAAATGCATTGCTCATTGTAGTGGCTGATAAGCCTCTTGTGTAATGCACAATGGGAACACGGGATCCACATACCTACCATCGCTGCTGTGGTGGGATGTCATCTAACTTATGACTCCCGGTCATTTTATCATTGGATTCTCTACCGTGGACATCTTCCATTTATTACACCGGGCGGACTCATATGCACCGCATGGAATTTGATTTTAATGTACATAGCATGGCGTATGCCCAAAGGCGTCTTGGCGCTGCTTGCAAATAAAGGTAAAACTAGATCTAGGAATTAAAACGGGAGGTTAAAAAGCCTAGTTTTAGGAAGCTTTCTAAAAGCCAAAAGACTACAGCAATTTCTCAAAAGGATAGGCATTGAATTCCAAAGACGGGATGTAGAAAGTGCAAAGCTTTTTCCTCCCCAATTAACTTTATTAAAGCGGTTAACTGACAAAGTCATGGAATTTGTAGACCGCAAAGTTCTGTTGGGAGCATACCAGGTCAGTTTTTTTCTAAGAAGTTTGGGGCCCTGAGAATACACCGCTTTATGTGCTATGCATAAAGCTTTAAAAGCTATTCTTTTTTTAAGGGGCAACCAATGAAGCTCATTTCTAGCTTTGGTCACGGACTCAGATTTTTTGATGTTAGTCAAAACTCTAACAGCTGCATTTTGTATTCTCTGCAGTCTATTTATAATGCCCTGCTGTGTACCTACCAAAAGGGCATTGCAATAGTCCAATCGTGATAGAACCAAGGAGGAGATTACTGTTTTCTGTAGCTCCATTAGTAAGAAAGGGAGAATTTTCCGCAGAATTTTAAGTGTGTAAAAACAAGATGATGTAAGATGATTGGCATGATCTCTAAATGACAATTTACTTTCAAAGATCGTTCCGAGATTTTTAGATTTAGTCACTGGACTAGGAACAGTGCCCAATTCCTCAGGCCACCAGGATCTGATCCAAAGAGAAGAATCTCTGTCTTAGCTGCATTCAGTTTCAAACAATGGCTCCCCATCCACTGAACTACAGCTCTAATGCATTTTTTTAAACGCATAGCTACTTCCTCAATATTGTTAGTTACAGGAACGACAATCTGAATGTCGTTCGCGTACGAAAGTGTAAAAAATCCAAAGGATCTGATTAAGCTCATCAGAGGGGCCACATAAATATTAAACAAGGTGGGACTTATAGAGGAACCTTGTGGAACTCCACAAGGCAGGCAGAAAGATTCTGACCTGAAGTCCCCTAAGCTAACAGACTCTGTTCTTTCCTCCAAAAAAGAGGACAGTAGTTGCAAAGCTGTGCCTTTGACACCTATATCTGATAGCCGTTGCTTCAAAATCGCATGGATAACAGTGTCAAAAGCCACGGATAGGTCCAATAGGACCACCGTAGCTCTATCTCCCCGATCCAGAATCACCCTAATCTCTTCTGCCTCAATAAGTACGGCAGTTTCCGTCGAGTGGGCCTTCCTGAAACCAAATTGAGCCTCATCTAAGATGTCTTGTTGGTCCAAACTGAGTAAGACAAAAATTAAGATGTCTTTCCAGTACTTTCGCTGGATAAGGCAGTCTTGATATAGGGCGATAGGCAGTCTTGATATAGGGCGATAGTTCTGTTCTTCGGATGGATCTAAGGATTGTTACTTAATGAGGGGTAAGATAGCAACGTTTTTCCATTCCAGGGGAAAAGTTTCCGTTGTTATGATATTATTGAGCATTAAGGAAAAAGGATGCAAAATCCAGTCCACTATTTTGTGCATCAACTTAGGAGGGCAAGGATCGGAGGGAGCACCGGATTTAGTTAATTTAAGGAGCTCCAACATACGTTCTGGCGAGATAGGTGGAAAACAGTCTAAGAACTGTTGGCATAGAAGTTGTGTGGTGACATACAGTTGGTTATTTGAACTCATATTTAAAATAAGTCTTTATAAACCGCCTCAATTTGTTTTTAAAAAATCTAGCTAAATTCTCACAAATAAGCTGTGAGGGAGGCTGAGAAGGCGGACTAACCAGATCTGATAGATTAGACACTGTCTTAAACAGCTCGCGTGGCGCGTTGACCGCTGAGCTAATTTTATTGGTAAAGAAATTAGTTTTCTTACAAATAATTACATTTTTATATTCCTGAAGTTGTTTTTTGTATCTCTCTTTTTCCTCCGGGGCATAGTGTTTTCTCCATTAGCTTTCCTGCAAACGGCACATTTTCTTTTTAAGACGAAATTGCTCGGAGAACCAAGGAGCAGATGGACTTTTTCTATGCCTAATAACTTTCTTCTCTGGGGTAAGTGTCATAGTTGCCTCATGAATTCATTTGGAATAAAGCGCAGCAGCCTGATCTGGGTTACCTACTAACACCGGTTGTGTAGTCTCAAGTTTTTAAATTAAATCTTGTTCGTTTATTTTATTCCAGGGCCTGATCAACTTACATTTATGTTCTGATTTTATAGCTGTTTTTATTGGCTTGAAGCAAAACTCAAACTGGACTGCCTTATGATCGGACCAAATAACCTTAAGGACTAAATCCCGAAAATTTGTAAAATACCATCAAGCGTGTGACCAGCTTGATGAGTGGGAACAGTGACCATTTGTTTTAGGTCAAAGCATAACAAATTATCCACTAAAGATGAGGTTTCTTTGGTATTCAGCTCCTCGAGATGAAAATTAAAGTCTCCCAAAATGGTAAAATTTTCTTGAAACGCATTGCTTTCTAAAAAATCATTTAAGGCTTCTAAGAATGCGGTCTTTAGCCAGGAGTTCTATAAACTAAAAGCCCACGCAATTTAGTTTGATTCTTCACGTTACAACTAAACTCAAGTGCCTCACATCCCGTAATAGAGACCGGACTGCATGATATCTCAAGATGATTCTTACAAAGAATCGCAATTCCACTCCCTTTTTTAGATTCCTATCAAGGAGGGCTATCTGATAACTTGGAGGAAGGGCCGCTATGATATCTGGGCCTGAGTTTGCGTCAGCCCATGTTTCTGTAAGAAACATAATATCTGGATTATGGGCTTCTAAATATTCAAAAATTTTATAGCGATGCTTGATCATCGACCGAGCATTAAGTAGCGTGCATGAAATAGAACAGAGGTGGGTAGTACTTTCCGCCTTTTTCCCTCATAAGATACTAAACTGACAATTAGGACATGTAAAGAAAGATTGTGTCGTGTTGGATAAATCATGTTCATAAATACAATTAGAATGGCTACCTATTTTCCTGAGTTTTAAAAAAAAATCACTGGAATACTTACAAAAACCACCAGGGTCCCTGGCACAAGGCACAGTCCGGGCGCAGACGGGCTTGCCTTTGCCGCGCCCGCTGCGCGCAGACGTGCTGGCATGAGGAAGTTATAGTCCTCACCAGCGAGGGGGCGTGTCCAGAGGGCGTGTCCAGCCAGCTGCCGGAGCAGGAGACCAGAAACAGAAAAAACAGGTGAGGAGAAATAAATATAAAACTGGGGTCCAGCAACCCCCCAAACCTCCGTAGGCTCGCCTGCGAGAGGTAAGATACTGGAAACTTAGATTTAAGGAAAATCAACAGTGAGAAAAACAAAACATAAAATCATTAAAACGGGTGTAAAACCCACTAAAACATGGCGCTTGGTCTACAGGAGCCAGGCAACTCCGGAAACGGCACGAACAGTGCCTACAAGGAACTCAAATAGCGCGATGTCTTGACCATTCAAATTGCAATTTGATTACATAACATATATTGCTTTTGCCAGAGGGAACCTGAAGCACACTAAAAATGTGCATTATGGCTTCTTTAAAGGCCTTGATCTACTGCAGGGTAGATGATGGCCAAGGAAACTCTGGGAGCTTCTGGAACAACTAAGGAATCAAAAAACCGTTAAACTTTAAGAAGTGGGAATTACATCTTGACACCCTTGTGCCTTCTTTTTAGATTCAGGGTAGGGGGATGGGTTTGTGTCCCATTTCGCTTTTTTATGCTTGCATTTGGATTTGGATTTACCAGTAGACTTTGAACAGGAAGTGGATTGGTCATGGGAAAGGTACCATGATCGGGACTGCAACTTGGAGAAGGATCTACGCAAAAGCTGCAACTTTTCTTGTGTTCAGGATCACACAACTATGCCTCCTCATCTTGAATTGACTTTGGGTGTATGTTGGCGCACTTACCACATAATACTGTGTCATAAGGCCAGGTACCAGAGGCACACCTCTTGTATATTTGTGAAAAACACCTGCTTCCTGACATTTGTGGGTGCAGACATTATTCTCTAGCATTCTAAAGAAAAGTTTTGCAGTCATCAGGAAATTGAAAAAGTTGGGAGCAGAGCTCTGGGTCTGCAATGGAAGGCGTGGGGAGAAAGGAACTGATATCAGCGTGCAACCATAGCACGTCTATGCAGCTCTGCTTCGTCACATCTGGGACAGAGCCGCACGATGCCGCACTGCTGCAAAAAAATCGCCAGTTTGGTGCCTGGGGCGGTTAGAAGTATTCGTCATAACACAAGTTAAAATCTAAATATTGTATTGTACCAGATTAAAACATATTTGCCTCTAGTAGACTCAGTGGTCTTGGAGAAAACTCACTATGATACATAAACACAGGGTGAGAATATCTATTTCTTAACCCCTTAAGTGCTTCTGTCGGCCAACGGCCGTCGCGAGCACTACCTCGGTAGTGCTGCGCACGTCCGTTAGGCCGACGCGGCCCCGCCCGCTTAATAGAACGTTCCGCACTGGCGCGGAACGTTCGAAGCAGTTAAGCAGTTAATGGAAATGAATTGTTTACCGCTGAGATATTTTCTTGGCATATGGGTGGGTCTCCCCACTATGGATCCTATCAGTCAGATTTGCACACTGACCATCCAAGATCTAAATTGTGTTCTTTTTTCGTGCTCTGTTCTGTCAGGGTCCAAATCAAAAAGTTTGTGCATACAGTTTCTCTGATACATTAAATCCTTGGAGGGTGTACATGAACTCATTATTTCACCATTTGTTGCAGCTTTTTGCTACTGTAGTTTTACATTTTTTATAGTTTCTTACCACTGTTTCAACTATTGTTATATATAGTGTGGGCTTGTATTGTAAGGTATAATTAGCTATTTATGGCTAATTTAGGGTTGTTTAAGCAAGTTTGTTGATGAAGCTATGATGTTCTCTTGTCGAGGATAAAAACACTTATAGATAAATGTGTACATTTAAAAAGCATGTTATGGTTCAATAATGCCATCAAGGAGCAGTATGGACTTAATAAACCACAAAGCCAAAGGCAGGGTGATTGGTAAATATCACAAGAACCATGAAATTGCCTCGCTGGTCCACAAAGCACGTTGCCCCTTTATGTTTTTTAAATTACATGTTTCCTTTTATGCAGCTAGCAAGGAAAAGGAAATTGTTGATTGAAAACAATACATTTGAATAATAGGCTATGCTGTTGGATTGTCTGCAGTATAAAAATTAAGAGAAAGATATTTAATAATATTTGGGTTTTTTGGAAACCATGCCTTGCTGTGTTAAAACACATTCTGTATGTAGAGGTAAAAGTGATGTCTAGATGTTTCAGCTAACAATAGGCCCTGGTTGCAATAAGTATGTTTAGGTTTTATTTACCTCTCAGGAGGATGGCACTAATTAAACAAGGAGCAGTGGTTAAGCTAAGGAAAGTGTTTTGGTGTTTTCTTAATCTAAATGAAGTGAGATGCCTAGATTTTATTTCGCTCGCGGGAAGAAAATAAGGCTGACACTACTCTAGCCACCCCAAAAGATAAAATTCAGAATTAGTGGAAATAATGCATTCTTATGAATTATGGAAAAGATTTTGTGGGCATGACATCACATGGTAAAATAATTGCATTTATAACTACAGTGCAAATGTTCCTTGTTCTGGTTAAATACCTTTGTTTATGACTGCTGCACATGACATCACACCATGGTATAAACCATATAAGCAGATGTGTAGGTTAATAAGCTATTTATTGTCACTGCTGAGTGAGGCTAGGGGCATCATGACCCATTTGAGGCTTCGTCTCCATGACGTATGGGCCCTCCACACACTCGCACTCAGTCAGGATGGGTGGCAGCAGGGCTTATGGTAGATGCATCTACAGCGATAATGAATAAGGAAAAAACCCATTTTGACTGACTCGCCAGAGGCCCTGCCCCAAGACTATGGGCCTCATTACAATGTCAGTCGGAAAGCCTCCGACCGGCGGTCAGAATCTCCTAGACCGTCCCGGAACCCATCCACCCGACTCAGTCGGAAACAATTCTGACCGACCGATTACAATGCAGGGGCACCATTAGGTCATTACGAATCGGTTCCGACCGGCATTCGGAGAGTCTGAGTTGGTCTGAGCAGATTCGTACAGCTCTAAGGACCGCATTTCCGACCGACTGATTACGGTGTCAGATTCCGACAGCCTTTCCGACTCAGTCTGTCTGACACAAAAAGGCTGTCGGAAACTGACTTTAGGGGCCCCTAGCAGGCCCCCCTTCATCCTGATACCTCTAGTTGGGGGTTGAGGGGGTACCCAAGGGACCCCCCTGTAAAACCATGCACAGTGTGGCAAGCACCATGGGGTGCCCGCCACAGGGTACATGGTTTTCCGCAGAGACCCATTTTCCCCGTAGGAGCCTGTGTTGTCGGTCAGAACCGCCTACCACGAGTCCGCCGGAACCGAATCCGACAAGGAGTCGGGTGGTTTGGTTTCCACCCGACATCGTAATGAGGCCCTATGTGTACATATATAATTTCAAATTAGCAAGAAGATCACAGTGGGATCCACTGTAAGGTAATTCTTTCTTTATATTGCCCTCACAGATTCTTTACACACTTAAGAGAACTATGGAGAAAGCATAGGACACTGGTTAGACAAAGAATGCATATAAACCATAGGGCAATCAAAATAGGAAGAAACATGTTGACCAATATACATTAGGTAGGAAGGGTCCTTATAATCTTACCCTGTACATTTTTAATCTTGTTGCTTCATGAAAATACTTAATAAACAGATGAACTGTTTATGTTACACACAATTTTAACAAAAATAAGATACCCCTGTGCACTCATAAAACCTTGCACCCAAACAATTTGAAATAAATAAAAAAGAGCTCAAGGTGAGCCCACCCTCCCAAGAGCACCTAGCTTAACACAGCAGAAAAGCAGAGTCAAGAAATAAGCCAAAAGTGTAGCATATCACAACACACGAAGGAAGACAGAAAACTGAGAAGAAAATCGGCTGATCAGTGAAATGAAATCTCGTGGTACAGAGTCAGATCCGTTACAGGGCTAGTATGGAAGTTCATAGACAATATCACAAAGGTGAACTGGCACAAACAGGGAGTGCATTATACACCACACTAGGCCCCCAAGGCGAAATACTGAAAGAAGAACATGCAAAACCCAAGGCACACAAGTAACCCCAATAAGAGGTCACATAATAGTAATTAAACTTCCAGCCACGGGTGCCATTCCGGCTACTACACATAACTAGAAGGATACACAATATTGCAATTAATATCATCTCGTCTACCAGCACTGTCTTCGATACCTCCAGTGGATCATTTGGTTTGTATAAACATGGTTTAACTTTAAATAAAGAACCGTTTAGAAACACCATCATCACCGCCACGTTTCAAAAGGCGCGGGTGTAAATTCTAAGAAACACGGTTTACATGAATAAATGCATTACAGTTATTTATGTTTAGCTTGCAATGATGACACAACACGATAGGAGCATGGAAAACCAAACAATGCCAATGAAAATGGTTTAAAATGAATAAGGTGCGCCTGCCCGGAAACATTTATTGCAAGATAAGGCATACCACCTTGTATGGGCATGTTGTCTCCATCCTTTTTAACGAAAACCACTTACCAGGGCTTTCCTTTATACAAGAGTTCGCAATAAAAGAAGGAAATTCCTTTCCACACTTCATTGGCCTTAGTACTTCTGTTTTGGACTTAAGGTTTCAGGAGGTGCAGTACATTCTACTCCCTCCCCTCAACAGGTACATTTTCCCTCAAAACACTCAACAATAGTAATGAATTGAATACTACACTCTGCAAATTTGATATTTAGGAAAGATATGTGGGTACATAAAGTTTTATGGGGGCCTAAGTAAGATGATATATGCATTTAACATTATATCATGCTCTCCACCATCTATATGCATTGTAGTAATTATATTTGCAATGCTTCAAACTGATATTATTGAAGAGTCTTTTACATAAAGCAAACAGTCATTGAGAAAGAAAAAATAAACCTTGCCTAGAGCTCCTTCATTATGGAAAATGGGCAGGCAATTCACCCAAGGCCTAACCATGCCTGCTAGAGTAAAGCATAGGTTCTGATTCCATTGGTACAGAATCAAACACAATTAACCTCCACCAAAAACAATGGAAGTTCCTCCTACCTATCAGGGTAGAAGCACTTGGGAAGCTTTTGTTGACCAATTGAGATAATCCGGTGTTATAAATGAGCAAATCTATAATCAAAGTCTACAAATAGCAAAGCATTTAGGAACATCTACTTTCATCACCCCATCACTGTAAGGTTTCAGTACCTCACCAGTTCCTAGGTACATTCGGACAGTCTGACTGGAAAAGGGTCAAAAAATGCCAGAAGACCATATTCCATAAAATCTTTAAAGATCTTTAAATAAGAAATTTGAAAGCGGATTTAAAAGAACATATATACCCATCACCACCTATATAGTTGCTTCAGAGACAAAAAACTAACTATACCTACCACTGAAAAAGGGTGACTTTTAGCCTCTTCACGTATATTGGTGAATGGAGATTCCAGTATCAGAGCTTCTGGAGGCGTTTCTGAAAAAAATTAACAGTCATAATTGAGAAAACAGAACATCCTTCTATAAAATCAAGTAAACTATGAAGGCTAACGGTTTAATATATTTGAGAAACATGATGCAAAGAAACTTTGCATCATGTCAGAAACCTGATTTACAAACCAGGGTGACTCCAGGGTGACTCAAAAGACCACACTGTTGAGAATAGGATGTCGACAGAACAAAGAACAAATGAAACATTTTGTATGAAATGTTTTAAACAAATGTGTTTTCAAATGTTTTATCAGACTGCGCAATATAGCTAGGTAGGAAACCTTCTGGCATTCAATAATAAACACATTCTTTTCTTAACATGTTCACTGTGGTTTGGACTGGTTTTAATTAACCAGAAACAACTTAAAGTTCAAAGAACTCCCTCAGAAAGGCTAAGTGGGGTAGCAGGAGCCTTTCCTACCGGGCGGCCAAACTTTGGAATGCCTTGCCTTCCTCTATTAGATCTCAAACTAACAGACGTTCTTTTAGGAAGCTGCTTAAAACCTGGCTCTTTTCCTTTAAGTAATTCTTCTCCCAACTTAGTTGAAGCATTGCTTTCAAGCGCCAAGACGCCTCAGCATACGTTGCACTTCAGAAATATTTGTACTTACTTACTCTACCTGCATAACAGGATGTCCCCAAATGCAGTACATCTTAAGGATACAGTGATCAACCATCAAAGAACTGCAGTCAAGGAAGAGCAAAATTGCCCTTTTTCCAATGCACTGTGTTACTGAGACACCAGAGAAAGTGAAGAGGGGACTCCGCCCAGTTGGGCCTGATCCAGGGCTGACAATTCTTCAAACTGCTTATGTGTGACACTCCTACATGTGCAGTGTGGTTACGTAAGACATTTCCGTGATCTATGTGTGACACTTATTGTGACACTTTATTCAGAGCAGAAGTCAGATATAGTTAGGTTTTAAAAAAAATATTTTTTACAACATTGAACACTTCCAAAATTAACTGGTATGTAAGGGCGCTACACCTACCTCACTCTTGTTGCATCCAAAACTCCATTGGAAATTTATGTTAATTTCCCTCCCTCTTCGGACAAACTCTTGCCTCCATTCTTTCCTGGAGCTCTCTCTCCACAACTACTAGTCATAGTCTCCGACCCATCATGCGCACTTCACTGTATCTCCTACAGCTGCATCATGTACTATTTCCAATGTCATAATTAAGAGTTACTTGCTCATCTCCACCTAAAATGTATTTTCCTTCATCCCATCCAAACCTCCCTTGTATATCGTCACTAACTACTCTCTGCTCCCCAGCCACTTCGTGTACTCCTTCTCTTCTATTCTCCTTCACATACTCCACTGCCTCGCTTTCCCCATTGACATTTCCCAGCCTCATCAGACATGACATTTTATTGGGGGCTTTAAGGAAGTACCCGTGATGGAAGGACTAATGCTATTTTTATAATTCATCCTCGCTGGACGTCATTGGGTCTGCTTCGCTTACAGATTATGTTTGATGGTTACTTGATTTCCACCACCTCAGACTAAGGTAAATCACAGAGGAGATTAGGGCGCTCTCAAGTCCTTTACAGATTTAAAGAGTTGTCTAGAAAGCACAATTACTGAGTTTGCTAATGAAGATACCTTGTTGTGTTGTCAGTTTGTTGAAAGAATCTAAGTGCATTTGTATCACTTCGTCTCCAACAAACTGTAACATAGAAGACAAACATACCCGTAGCTATGAGAAGCTGTCACCTCGGCCCCCAAGAAAGGGCTGTTAATTTCACTGAAAGACTTCTTGTTTATGGGCAGTTTTAATTAGGGGCCAGGTGCATCACCACAACTCTAACGTCCAAGAAGCACGAGGCTCAAGGATCTAGAGCCTTACTTGAAAATTTGCATGACTATCTCAGTAAATGTAGTAATACCTGGAAAAGATCCATGTAAGATAGTCTAACCCAAGATGAGTGTCACCAGGCACGGCTACTATACACGCGAATGGCCGTCTCCATGCCTGAGGCACTCATGCTGCATACACGCTATTGCTTCCCTGCAACATATGCCCAATTGGGGAAGGGTTAAGATTTCTAGAGGTTTAATGGTGTGAGGAGAAACAAAGGGCCATGTGCGTTCTCCACCACCACAGAACATCTGTTGGTTACCTGGGCGATGGAAAGTTTTGTAGATTTTACAAAAATGGTTTTAAATTGTTAGCAGAAAGATCAATATAGCTACCAAGTAGACTAGAATAAATTTAAATTAAGACAAGCATTAGTAAAGCCATTAGGACTGGGCTACCTCAGGTGCACATGGTTTTCTTTGTTGTAACTGGATGTGGTGCTGTATTTGTGGCAGTGGTGTTTGTTTTTGTGTGTTACAGTGGTGGTGGGCAGACACCGACAATCTGAGGGAAGAACAGAATGGCTGGTGAGCAAAGGGTTTCAAGTATGGAGAGAGAGAGAGAAGTGTGGGGCATGGAATGACAAAGAGCAGAAGGGTTAGGCTGTAGTGAGGCATCATTGCACTGGGGAGAGAGAGAGTGCATACATGTGCATAGGGTTTAATATGTGTGTTTATCAGCAGTGTGTGTGGTAAATGTCAAGGGCAGGCCTTGCATGAGAAGTATGGGGGCATGGAACGACAGAAAGAGCAAAAAAGTTAGGGTGGAGTGGGGCTTCATTGCACTGGACCAGGGCAGAAATAAAAAAAAACTTATGAAATCCATAATTGCTGTCTACTAGCTAAAGCCATAATCACTTGTATGCTAACACCTCACAATCAATTACCAACACACTTAGTCAATGAAATGCATAATTTTATGTTATAGCACCAAAGTAAGTCATCTTGGTGCTGTTTTGGAAGAGGCCCAAATGGAATAAGGTAAAACCATCATGATAAATGAAGAGTGCTAGACATACAGAGAGAGAGAGAGGTGAGAGCTAGAGAGAGAGAGAGAGAGATGAAGAGAGGGCAAGTTAGCGAGAGAGCATGAGAGATAATGAGTGAGACGAAACGAAAACATTGGCCAAAATGTCCAAACCAGACCCACAGTGCAGTGATAGTGGTTAAAAGCAAACGTGTCTTCTCCAATGGGTGTTCGTTGGGTTCTCCCCTCCATCAAATGGGTCAAAGCAGTGCGTGTTACACCAACATTTGTGACATATATTAGCTTAAAACCCGAGATTGTATAGGATTTAATGGGTTACTTATGAATTATTTAATCACTTCATGATATGCCGCAGTCGGCAGAAGCAATATTTTGGCTGAAGTATAATAATCATGAAGGTACGTATAAAAAAATTGTGTGCCACAAAAAAATAACAAACATTGGCAAAGCCAATTGGTCTGACCTTGGCAAGTGGGTGCGATGGCTACATTATTTCTAATTATTTATTGCAAGCCTATACGACAAAAATTAAAAGAAAAGAAAAAGAACACATGCTTCTACCTAAAGATGGTGGCCATCAATGTAAACCTGAAATTTAAAAAAATTAACCAAGACATATAGTTTTTATAGAAAAGCATGAATGCTTCCTAGCAGCAGGTGTACTTTACAGAAATCTTAGTTAATGAACGTGACAGGAAAATATGATTCTTACTGGAGAAAAGAAAGAGTACTATAGAATCTGAATTATGATATCATGTAGAAATTGTTTAAACACATAAGGCTGGCTTAAAACAAAAATAAATAAAGGATAAAAAATAGAAAGAAAAAAAGCACTAACATAGTAAAGTACTGGCCCACCACCCTCGCAGTGAGGTGTCCTTACTTATTTTTAGTCAGATATGCGCATGTGATCAGGAAAGAGACCATAACTCACACAGCAAGAGAACCAATGGCTGAGCTGGGCTCAACCAATGCCCCATGTCGAATGATATGGTGGCCGGAAACATGTGATTGACAGCTGAGAAGACCAATGGAGGAAGAGGGCTGACTAAAGGCCCTTTATGTAAAAAAATATATACTTGTATTATATATTTTTTATCACATGAGGCTAGAGCAGTTTGTAGGCTAGACCTAAAAAACTGGTTGTAATGCAGACCAATATTTGTACCCCAGAAGATACCATGCCAATCAGATACAGTGTTGCCCAATAAGCAAATGTTCGTATTGAATCATATGAAAAAACAAATATGATCAGTTTTAAATTCTGTGCGAGGATATGATGCCCATCACTGTTTGTGTGCCAGTTAACAGTCTATCAAAATTACTTTGGTTGCTTTCAGGCCAGGGCTATGGCAGCCCATCGAGCCAAAGATGCAGCCCTATTCCTTGCAGCGCACCGGGAAGCACCAAAATGGCCAGCCTTGCTTGTTCCTGCAGATGTAGTACCACGTTGTTTGAAAAGTCCATTGTCATTATAATCTCCGAACTATCTAAAATATTTTTTAATTATACTACAGAGAAAATCGGCATGAATAAGAAAGTGTTACATACAATGGTCCCGATTCACAAAGCTAAATATTTAAGTCTATATTTACTTCTGTATATCTACTACTAAGCCTAGGCGTAACTCTCCCCTTTTTTGCTATTCACGCTTTCCGACAGAAGATTTACACATAGGTGCAGACTTACATGTCTTCACCCCACTCCAATGAGGGGGTGGAGTCTCCCACTTTATGATTGTATTGTATGTTCTACCCAGTAGGGCGAACATATCTGCGACTGCAGCGGAGACCACCACCAGGAGATAGAGAGCAACCTATAGGGAAGCGTATGGACATTTGATAACATTTAATTTTTTATATATCTATATGTATTTTAATACATAATATGCATGCAGATTAATTTAAGATATTTATTATTATTAACCTGGAGCCATTTTACAGCATATTAACTCCTCAAATTAAATGTTCATTGAATAATTCAATTAATATATTAATTAATTTTATAAATATTTTTAAACAATAACAAACATATTCACCCTCACCAGCATTTTTATTTGTATTCAACATTTAATAACCTTGGTTAAACGTTACATATTTACTTGAGAACATTTAAAAAAAAATTTAAATAGCTTACAATTTAAGGAATTTTTTTGTTTAATAATAGATGTAAAAAAAATTAATGCTTATACATCGTTTTAATGCATTTAAAATATAGTTACCTTTATAATTTTAAATGTTGAACTAATTTGACAGTATTTCCTATAGGGTGTCATTTCAATTCCCCGTCTCTGTTGGTTTCTATGGGATTGTGTGTTGCAGTGCCAATGGTTGGCCATGTGTGGGGCTCAACTTACTCCAATGCTGGGCTGATGTACATTTACACATGTTGTGACAGCTTTAGGGCTGTAAAAGGGGTGGGGGTGGGGTGGTGTATGTGTGTGTGTCTTTTTAGCATGTCCCTCCAAAAACCCTCCTGAAATTACTTAAACCCTTCCCATAGGTTAGCATTTCCCATTCATTAATCCTTGTTCCTCCCACATTTACTGTAAAATGTATACATAAGTGTGTGGAGATCACCACATACATGGCAAAGACCTCTACACAGAAAAGATAGGGGGAAGCAAAGGTCTCTGGTTGTAGGTTTGTGAATTGCATTTTGTAGTAAGTTAGTACTTTATGTGCTGCAGTCTGTCAATCGGGCCCATGGCGTTCCTAGACTAAGATTAGTTTGGAGTCAGAGAGGATGTTTGAACTGTACAGAAGTCAGAACTGGCTACTGTCCACTTCGCTTAAAGCAGTGTGCTTACACTGGACTGAACTGGCATACGGTGGTGCACTAAAAAACCGCTCACTTGATTCATCGGGGAAAAATTCGGAATCTCCTCACATGGTTCCACTGGCCTACCATTAGCTCGCTACCTTTTTGCACATACGTAAGTTGCACTAGGGTGGACAAGCTTCCAATTTCCAGGTTTGTCCCTCATTTGGTTTGTCTGTCCCATTGGCTGCACTTGGCTAGTGTGGTGCTCCAAATATCCTGCTTTTTGCTGCCCAAAGGTAGCTGCCTGTCAGGACACAGGCAGCCAGTGTTTTCATATAAAGGGAAAAAGACGGAAGTAGAAACGTTTTCTTTAGGCCATGGGGCAATAGGGGGCTACTGGGCAGGATCCATGGTGGACAGTGTTGCTTACCATTGGTGTTTCAGGTTTTAACACTATCTCAAAACATTTGCATGATGGAAGTATTTATTTTGGACACGCGTCTCTCTAAAAGTGCCAATACCAAGCATTCAGTGCTTACCCCAGAATGTGGATAAGGGGCTATAACTCAACTACAGTATAAGACAGTAATAAGATATAAGTCCAAATATAGGCAATGTGATATGTTACCTGTTATATCAATGTTGTGTTGCAAGCAACCTAATCCTATGTTTATCAGGTTCATGAATATAAATTGAAAACACCGGACTTAAAAAAAAAAAAAGAAATGAGACAGTAATAAGATTTGATAGGCTCAATATCTGGCCCAGTGATATATTTTAAAAGGACCTCATTTAGAGGAGGGGGCTACAGAATTAAACTTAAAAATGCGGTTTGCGACTTATAATTTCCCCGCTCTCCAACCAATGTCTGCGTCTGTGCACCCAAAGAGTCTACATGCGCACAAAGAGTCCGGCAAAAAAAAAAAAAACAGGAAAAATGGTCATCTTAAATTGCACCGACTGCATCTTTGAAAATATACAGAAGGAAAACTCCTTCCTATTGTTGTGCAGTTCATGCCTTGCACAAAACACAAAATTACAGACTTGAAAATCTAATTTAAAACTTGCGAAATATTTTGTAAATTTAACCCTTCTGCTGTGAGGATTCCCACTTGCTCAGGTGTGAGCTCGAGCAGTCTGACAAATCCATACGTCAACCTCTTTCTTATTTTCTGATTTCGTCACTTGCAATTATTCTATCAGTGGAGACATCTGCATTATGTGCATGGTTTAGAAATTCAGGACGCTCGGCATAAAGAATGTGGCCAAGGAGGTTTATGACGCTATACATTTACTACTGCACAGTTTTGTAATTGTATTTATATAGCGCTTTCTACCAATGATGAGGCATTGAAGCGCTTTACGGAGAGTAGCATTTTACCCCGGAACCCAGGATTAGCGGCTAACCCATTGGATATTGAACACTGTTGTTGATTTAGAATTAGTCATGTGCTCTCGGTAAACCATTGCAGGCATTTTGCATACTGCTCAAACGATACGGCTATTTTGAAAGTTGATATTTAAAATACATCTGAATGTGTTATTGTTGACGATGAGTTATGTATCTGGGCATATGTACTAATATTTTCTGTAAGTAAAGTACATTGCGCGTGAGCTCAAAATCGAACATTACAAATAAATCAATATGTAATTTACTGCGCGTTTGCATTTTTTAGCTCTACGCAGCACACTTGAATATAATTATCCCTCGGAACTTATTTTTATAGTGCTGTGAGATATACAGCATACTTCTTAAAAAGCAATGCCTGACAAGCTGTTCAGTTTGACAGGATGAAACCGATACGAATAAGTAACTTTGATATTTAAGTAGGGTTTCTAGATGTCATGGAGACACTTTGTTTCGAATAATGCGCTACTAATTACCAAATGGATGAATTCTGGGAATTGTAGCCCTGAAAATAATGATTTATCAAACAAAGGTTTTAAGAAATTCTTTTAGGGAGGAAGGATGACTCCTCATTTAAATAAGAAGGAGCAAGGTTCTCTTGGCTCTAAGAAGGGCAGCAACACGTGTCGAGGTCAAGGAGGACAGACTGTCCTATAATTTAAATCTGGCGGGCAGCAGTACATGGGGGCCTAAATGCGTTAGTATAACGCCTGGTGCGTGGTAATTGGCAGGACTGGAAAAGTATTGGACTCGCATGAAGGTGGGGAGCACAGAAGGGTAACACGGGACAGAATGATTTGTTCTTATGCAGCAACCCTATCTACTTTGCCTCTCACGGTCGCACGTGCAAAGCGCGAGTCTGGATAGGAATTGAGCCATGACCTAACTAGGGCTCGCCCAGTTGGTACTCGCCTGCCTTTGGAAGCCAGTGAGAGCATGAGAGGGGCTTTGGGTGGGAACCCCTGCTCAAAAGTATGCCCTTCTTTGTCCTACAAAGTAGAATCTGGGCGTTTTAAAGATTGTGCCCAGGTTACAAACCTTGAGTGTGCTATTATATTTGTACAGCAGTTGGCAGCATCCCCGTCTGTAAAAAGATTCACAGCGACTGTTCATGTCAGCAACTCCCGTTCTTGCCCACGTGACATCATTTTACTCATTTGAACATCATTTACCATATTAGTTCTGCTTAAGAAATGTTTAGTTCAGCTTAAGAATGTTTAGTTCTGCTTAATAAATGTACATACTACTTATGGGTATATTATTCTATGTTTAACATGTATATAGGCCACTGCATAAATAAGAACATTTTTATCATAACTATCTACAATTGCTTCACTATTGGAAAATATATATATATATATATATAGATATAAATCATGAAACCAAATAAATTAGCTTAAAGTACAGCAACACTTGAAATTCTGAGTTTATTAAATACAAGTTAAATCTGGATATATTACCTTCCTTAGACATATATACCTTCCATGTACTTGTGTATCTTTATATTTATTACTTTAATCCGGATTCAGCATTTCCAATGCACTACCCTATATCTCACCCTATACCTCTCTCAATATATCCTCTACCTCCACTCTCTGACTCATCCCAAACCTCATTCTACTACTCTTTCCAATGCACTACCCTATTTTTCACCCTATACCTCTCTCAATATATCCTCTACCTTCATTTTCTTACTCATCCCAAACCCCATTCTTTTACTATGATCCCCAGAATAACCCTTTCTAGACTCTTCCCTTTATTTACGCCTCCTTGCATCATCTCAAACCTCTTTTACTATTGAGATCCACCAAACAAGTCTTTCTAAACCGTTCTCTCTGGCTCTTCCCTCTCCACCTCCCCTTTACTCATCCCAAAACTCCTCTTACTGCTATGATCTCCAAAAACACTGTCTAGACCCTTCCCTCTTCTATCCCTACACTATCCCTTTCAATCCAACTAACAGACTCGCATGTCCACAGCTCAAATTAATTTCATATTTCCCTAAACTAATTCACTACCAATCCTGTTTTTAAGTTCTGGAGAAGCGTGCTTCTCCCCGCCTCATCAGCTGCAACAAGCGCTATGTAAATGCAAACCTATCCCTCCACTATCCTTTTTCAATCCAAATAACAAACTCGTATGTCCACCACTCAAATGAATTTCATATTTCCCTATACTAATTCACCACTAATCTTTTTTGAGTTTCGGAGTAGCGTGCTACTTGCCAAAAAGCACTTTGACGCCTCGTCAGGAGTAGTAGTGCTATATAAATGCAATTACAATTACAATTTTTGCCTTGCGAGTGAAGCCATATGGATTAATGACCCTTGTAATTACCCCTTTCTTGGTGTACACGCATAAACAAGCGCATATAGCCTGCTCTGCATGCACATCAAGCGTTCTGGGAAGACCATGTGTCGGTGATGGATACAGATTGCAGGTGTGCAGCGAGGACTATACCCCACACACAGGCTGCAGAACATGCATGTAATACAGCTGCTGTAATGATTTGGAGACACAACGTGCATGACTTAAATAAGAAGCCCGCCACACAAGCTGCCAAGCCTGGGAGAAAGATTCAAAGGTGAAGAAAGCAAACATGAACAAACTAGCTCTTAGGCTTTGCTGAACATGGGAGAAGATGGTTCCAGAAGGCAGAATAAGGTAAACTAAAATGCTTGGCAGACATGCAGCACTTTGGTTATAAAGTACGCGGAGCAGCTTCCAGTTCTGCCTCAGGGTGGTGTGGTACGCACACATGGAGAAAGAGAGAGAGTCGGAACATAGGAGTAATCTTAATTGCACTCTCATAATATTGCTCATGTTGCATGCGTCAAACTTTTTAGAAAAGTTCTTACAAGTGAAGAAAATAACTTTCCGATTACGCGCTTACCTCTTTCACAAAGACGTCTCACTAAGTTCGTTGCAACGCTAGAAGAAAACAAAGCGGGTGTATTACACTTTGCATGCACAGTTAAGATACACAGCTACACTGAAACAGGGGCGCAACTAGACTCAAACGTCAGAGGGTGGCGGGGGTTAATACGTCGATTAGTGGAGGCGGAGTCATCATAAGAGCCAAATCAAAATTACTTATGGGGGCTCCCTTCGTTTTTCTGATGCCGTGCATAAAAACACTGAGTTATTCTGTGAGACTACATGCGGAAAATAGTGCATTTCAAAGCACAGTGGGTCAGTAACATTGTTCATAATTTTGGGGCTCTCCCTTAAGGAATTTTAGCACAGTGAATTACAAATGTTCTATTTCAATACACATTAGGCCAGTAAACCTAGTGCAATGTGAAACACCAGATTCTATTTTACATAACAATCTCTGGCAAATCGCACACTCCAAACACTCTGGGCCAGTTGTGTCAACCTAACTTGTCCTATAAAAATCTTTTACAAGATATCTGAGCATCCTTCCCCCAAAGGAAGGTTTGTAAAAAATAATGCAGTTTAAGCACATTTATTTAGTTACTGCTCTGTTCATGCTTCACTTACCTGTAGACAATACTTTTATGTTATTTTCCGAACATGAGTTTAGTATAGCAAACAACTTTGTTGCTGTTTGGGGGAGGCTGTCAAATATCGTAGCTCTATAGCACATAGAATGTTGAATAAATATTCTTTGGTACTTTGCGACAACTCCCACCAAATATTTTTGGATTTGAAATGCTTGGGTAGTCATTTAGCGTGAAACACAACCCCTGTTTGATAAGATTTGCTCTAATATACGTTAAGGATAGAAACTGAGCGCACACGTTTGAGTGTCCATCATAGCCCCATATCACACATAGGTGTCAATCTAGGCTTACCAAGGGTAAGAGATGTTGACCTAGTTTTCCATTTGATACTCATCACACTGCACTCAGTACCCCTTGCCTAAGTGGAAGGATGAATGAACGAATGAAATATGTTTGCATAGCGCAAAACAGCTGCTCCAAAAGGAGCGCCCCGGCGGTAGGTGAGGTTAAGGCGCAGTTGAAGAAATAAACAGAGGAGGGACCAGCCAACATTAGGTCTCTCTAAAGAGGCAGGTTTTTAAGAGGCTCCTGAATGAGTTCTCTGATGTGGCACCTCTAGTACAATCCGGTAGAAGATTCCAGAGCTTTGGGGCCAAGAAGCGCCCACCTGCTCTGGTCTTTTTAATCTTGGGAATGTAGAGCAGGTTGGCTGAGCGCAGAGCTCTGGGAGGCAGGTATCTTTTGATTTTGCCACAGATATAGACAGGGCCTTTCCATTGGGTGGCCCTGAAAGTTAATGTCAAGGCTTTGAATTCTATTCTTTGCTTGACAGGAAGCAAGTGGAGTCGTTTTAAACTATTCCGAAAGGAATGTCTTTTGGAATGTTCAGAACTAATCTGGCTGCCACCTTCTGGACTCGTTGTAGTCTGTTTAACAATACTTGAGAAGATCCCAGGAGCAGCACATTGGCATAATCAAGTCTCGACATGATTAATGCCATAAACAAGGATCTTTCTGGTGCGTTCTGGCAAGTATTTGAGAGTCTTTCATAATGTTTTCGGAAGGGAGAAGCAGACTCCTGTGGTGGCATTAACAAAAGGCTTAAAAGAGAGGGCATTGTCTAACTTGACCATCAAGAGTTTTGCAGTAGTGGATGGTGACGGGGAAGGGAGGGTGGGGGGTATGAGTCCCATCTCAGGAGGCAACAGGTGGGACAGATCTTGTATGAAAGGGGAGCCTAAAATCAGGATTTTAGATTTATCCCAGTTTAAGCAAACGCAGCTTTTGTGCATCCAACCTGCAACTGCAGAGAGGCAACCCTGAAAGTTGGCTGGGACTGAGGCATCAAGGTGTTGAACAGAGCTTAAACAGATGTTAACAGGTGTTAAACAGAGCTTAAACAGATGTTAACAGGTGTTGAACAGAGCTTAAACAGATGTTAACAGGTGTTAAACAGAGCTTAAACAGATGTTAACAGGTGTTAAACAGAGCTTAAACAGATGTTAACAGGTGTTAAACAGAGCTTAAACAGATGTTAACAGGCGTCAATCAGATGTTAAATTGGTGTTAAACAGAGCTTTAAAAGATCTATTTATTTTCTTTAAACTACATTTCAGTCCCTGTACCTAGCCACTGGGCAGCAAATAAGTAGCTGTTGTAGAGCTAAGCATGGGTCAAGGGATCAACATGTGATGCCCCTTCAACTATTTCTGGCAGTTTAGAGAATAAATGCCATGGCACTTCAGGGCTAATATCCAAACCTGCAACATGTCCTGAGCACAAATGGGAGCAGATATTTAAATAGTAATAACATTCTTGAAAATATTTTGAAACAGTGCTTGAAGAATGACAATGTGTTTACTGATAATAATGTTTGCATATTTGTATTGAATTCTTGTGTGAAGCAAATGACGTATGAAATAAGACTTCTTGGGGTGGAAGCTTAGTACCAGCATGACGAAGTAATCCAAGAAAGAACTTTGGATGCATAAGACTGCCTTCTAATAAGAAAGATGGGGCTACATTAGAACAATTGCAAATTTTTTGGCGTAATCATAGTGAGAGAAAAGACTAGGCTTCAGACAAATTAGTCCCTACTTTGTTGTGGCATGCAGGAAATTGGGCACAATTGATAGGCCCTGCAAACCTAATCTCAGCCTCATCTGAAGTGACATATTGGCTCATATGAGAAGGAAGCAATTAAGCAGAGACGGAAAATATTTTCACTTAGTATTACCCATTTTAAGCACTGCCCTTCCTGCTAACATATCCTTCTGCCTTATAAACTACTGCTCAAGACAAGACATATCTAACCATGCTGTCCTCTTTCCTCAAAGAAGCTATCTTTACCTTCCACGTTCTCGGCTGCTGTCTCCTCAGCTAAATGTAACTATAACAGGGAGGACATGAGAGGTCTGCCTTGAGGCCCTGTGTAGAAGCTGGGTAGCTGCTGCTTCCAAGGGGCTCTTCTTGGCCGGCCCTAGTATTTCCTGCTCTCAAAATACCTGATAAGTTGTTCCTCTTTCAAAGCACTTTTCATTACCCACAGGAGAATCTAAGTAAAGCTTCACTGATACACACAGACTAGAATGCTAGCCTTTAAATTGGCACCCCAGCCCTCTGTCATATCCTTCAGGAAGATACACATTGATGGAACTTCCTTCTCTGCCCATAAAGCAACATTTTAAAACTCACTCCCAACAAAGATAAGAGACATCCCAAACCACCTCAGATTCAGTGATGCAGTAAATACCTGACTGTTCAGTAAAAGGTGACACCCGTACTGCAGAGCTGTCCCAGATCCTAACAATCCCACAAAGTTGAGTCACTCACCTATGCACTAGTAGTAGGTATTCGCATGTCTCACTCCTCTTGGCTCCAAGCTTAAGTGCATCTGAAATATTGCTTGCATTATAGCAACCCTCTGGTTATCATGCCCCACACCAAAATGCCTCCTTGTAAGGGACAAACACAACAATTTTATCTATGGGCATTGCTGACTATGTGTCTTACTGAACTTTGCTTCACTTCACATACATATAAGCTGCATTACAGCAGGAGCGCCCGAGGAGACCCAAGGGCTGATACCAATACTCTTTCCATTCAGGTCACACTATAAACCAACAGTTTTCCAACAAAGCTCAACCAACAGAATAGCTTGCAACCTGCCCACAAAGAAGCACTTCAGGCCACAATATAGTGCAATTTGTCTATTACTTGTCAAACGGAACATAATTGAATGTATGATTCCTCAAACTAATGTACATTTGGAAAGGTAAATGTAGATTAATTCAAAATAATGACCATGTGAACCAACAAAGTAGATTTGAACCTGTGACTATACCATTGCATCAAAGAACAAACATTTAGATCAGTGAATGCCCATTCAGAGTAAAATATGCTTTCAGAAAATACTGGCACAGCCTCACAAATGTATGAAGCAACTAAACAAGTACGAAGTGAGCAGAACATGGAAAAGCCATGGTCCTTCAGGAGAGACAATATTGCATGCATATATCTTTTCCCCAAAAAACATTGAACATTATGCTCATTAGGACTGCACAATTTTGTACTGTGCACTATGTAATTCTAATTAGGCCCGATTACAAATGCCCTGGAAGAGAGTGTGATATCTATTGCACATGTTAAATTAGATACTAAGGGGATCTGAATTTATTAGGTTTGATAAATAGCATCAATTATGAGTTTTGTCTGAAAATGGACATAAGATACAGATTTTAGTGTTCCATGCAACAAAAGCTGCATGCCCTGTTATCTACAAGGCATTTATCCCCCAACAAAGACTATCCCAGGTACATTTTGGCAAGGCAAACCTGTTCGACTATACCTGGGAAAAATGTTGTGGGGCTTGCGATTCGGATATGTGCTGTACCAGGAGTTACCATACATTTCAAAATTAACTAGACCAAACAAAATCGGGGGATTAAACTACTTAAGTTCACATAACACAAAGTTTTAAGCATGGTACAAAGGTGTGCACTATAAACTACAACACTTAAAAAATATCTCTCAAAAGATTTCGAAAAGCATCATTGATGGTGCTTTTAAAGCTGTACCTAATTCTAAATGACTAACCATTACTCAATAGCACACAACATAATTAACATAACTGTCGAGTGCAGTGATTTAAAAAAAAAAAAAGCAACATAACTGATGCCCTTCTGCACTTTTGAGACTTATTTATAGGGGTTCTAGAATGCAACACATTGTAACCTTAGCATTGCTTGAAAACTGTTTAATTTAAATATATAAATTTGTGTTCCACATTACACAGGCAACAGGATATTTTATAGTTTTGCAGGATTGTAAATGTTCTGAGATGTTAGCTATTTTATCAGTTTCAGAAGGATGAAAGGGTAAAATGCCCTTGTTGGAATTTGAATTCAAATAAATATCCGGCATGCTTTAGGTCTCTGTTAAAGTAGAGTTGGTTGAAAGACTGAAGGTTCAAGCCAGGCTCAAGACAGGTGGCTTGCTCTGGCTCAGCTCGAGGTCATATTAGCCCCATATGCCCAAAACGAGCCAAGCTCGCTTGAGGCTTTTCACTGCAACCCACACTCTAACCTCTTGCAGCAAAATGTAACAACAAAGCATTATTCTGTGATGTAAAACAGGAGAAAGTAATAGCCATATAGTTGCTGAAATTCACAATGTGAGTAACCCGTCTGCCGAGATCTAAATCAGGCCCTAAACCTTAAAAGGATACCATTCACTCCAGCTCTTCAGCAGGCCTCCAGTCTGGCCTCTAGCACAAGTCTCCTCAGGTCATGGACATGATATCAAGACTCTCCAGATCTGTGGCTACAAACCCAGAACAAGGACTCAACTCCAACACGGGCCCTGACTGTCATGTAGAAAATGCACACTTGCTACTGCACTCACATTAAGATTGCAAAGGGTTACACACCGTGGCAATACAAGGCAGTAGCCCAAAGCTTCAGTCCAGCAGTGGTTCACCGAATTTTGGCAATTGCAGAGGGCCAGCACCAAGCCATGGAATGAACACCCTTTAGCAGTGACACTAAAGCATGTGAGAGTGCAAGAGCTGAGCAAACGACCAATGTCAGCAACTGCACTGAGACACCGATGAGTACATGGAAGATGGTGGGTTTGTGTATGGAGGGTGAGCTAACACACCACATCCAAGTGGAAGCCAGAGCTCCAAGATTTAAACCTTTATTTGGCTTGTGGAAGTGGAATTGAATATGCTGATACCAATGTGTTAAAAAGCCGTGCTCCCCTGTAAAATGGGGATATTTTTGCAGTGTGTGACCATGCACAGAACCGTGTGCAAGAGAACAGCTATTTTTCCTGTTAAAAAAACAAGTTGTTTTGGTCATGGCTTATCTCCTTTTGATACCTAACATTTAAATATATAGGTCTGTATAGACTTCTTTGCATGGATACTTCGAATAAATGTTCCATTCTTCAATGTCATTTGTAATGGGGTAGCCTTCAACTATTTTTAATATTGCTCTACACACAGGTTCACCCTTTATGCGAGGCAGATGCATCCATATATTACTTTCAGAAACCTTGTGCACCTAAAAGTTAATGACTGTGAAACTATGAACAGGAATTGTCAGCATTTACACACTGTAGCTACTAGATATTTCTGAAAAACCGGTGGACTGGCTCTGGCCCTCAAGGACTAGGGTCATGCTCGATTTTCATGTTGTCAACATAAGATACTTTCACATTTCGACATAAAGGAACTATATGGGAATCATTATATAGTCTTTAGTAATATTAAAAACTAGGGGCAGTCTTAGACATATTGCTGTGGGGGAGCAACGGGAATGTGCATCTGCTTTTTGCACCCCCAGGGCACTACAGTATTACAGACGAGGCAGCAAACGCTTGGCAGCCTGTTTTGTAATACTGATCACGCTAGAGTACATTTAGCACAAGCTCTATTCAGAGGTTGTTCCATCATTTGTATGGGGGCATGGCCCACGCAACTGAGGTAATCCCTTTGCCTATGGCCCGTGCCATATTATTGGTGCAGAGGCAAACTGGGTCTTAGGAGGCGCACTGCCAGTGCTCTGGCAGAAGGACAGGGGGTTCCTGTGCCCCCCCCCCAGACATTTCCTGAAGGCAGGTTGCAGCCACTCACTGCACCAGCCTGCTAAAGGATCTCTCTTCCCTCTTTAAAGTGCAGGCGGAATGCAGCCTGCAATGTGAAAAATTGAATGGCTTGTAAACAGCTGCTCTGTATTTCACTGAAAACGCAACCCCTAGTGTAGCCGTGGGTTCGTGACTGCCCTGAATGCGGCATGTTAATTGTTTAAAGGTACACCATGGTGTAAACAAGGATAGTGCGCCCTATCTGTAATAAGGGTCGAAGTGTGAACTTGTAAATGTAAGTCCGTTATTATATAGCACAGCTACTCACCCTTACCTCAAGGCGCTGGGGGCCGGAGTGGAAATTAAGTGAGCTATTGCCCAGAGTCACATGGTGCTGAGCTGAGCTGCCGCCGGAACCAGGGATCGAACCGTGAACCCTGTGCTCCGAAGTCAGCTGCCCTGGCCGCTGCACCACACCTCTCCACAGAGACTTGTCCCTTGAGAACTGGTGTTGGATCCATCCATCCCCCCTATAAAATGTTTGCCTGGAAAAGCAATGCATTTCTGGTTGCAGCTACACAAGAAGGATTGTTACTTGTACATTCGGGCTTTATTAAAACATATTCGTGGTTAAGCTAATTTTTATTTTAGAAATAAAAATCATTTCACAAGAAAGACTTTTAATACATGAAATTCTCCTTAGAAATTGTGTGCAGAGACATCTAGGTAAACCAAATGTAGGTCAAGAAAACTATATCTGTAGGCTGTTCTGACCTTAACAGATGCATGTGCTCCATCTGTCTTTTCTTACCCAGTGCCCAGTGAGTGTCCCCACACATATACAGGGTTGTCTCCACTGCGTGCCTTTATCCAGTCAAAAACGTGGAGGGCGTCGTAGGTCATGCCTCTTTCTGATGGCGTACCTAGTGAATCTCCCCAGCCTGAAATAAAGACACATGTAATTTGAGTTTGACATGCAAGGTACACGGGAAACAAACTGACAAGCAGGTAAAACATACAGATGAAGAAACTGAAAAGATGTATTTGTCCCATTATGGTCACACCGACATCACAATCACCAACACCGGTATTTGGATTGCAGAGAAAGGGAGACTTTAATATCTGGCCATACGCCTTTATCCCTTCCACCATTGAAGATTTCAGCTAATCCCTTACGTTTTACCACGTATGACAGGTTGTTAGTTTTAGAAACAAAGCCTAAGTTTAAATACTTTGCATGGACTGCGAAGGAAACAAAATAACTGGTAAAATTCATCAATTTACCTGATCCTTGAACAAGAGCAAAATATTCACTTTTGAAAGTTGGAGCAATTTCACATTGACAAAACAAACCTTTTTCGATAAATAGCACACTAGATAATTTATAAGAACAGAAAACACTTTTTGACATTCTAAACATAATTTCTTATAAGATTTAAACCAACTGTTTAGCACTCACACAGGACCAAAAAAAAAAGTCTACTTCGGCCGGGTGCTCTATCCTTTAATTGTACCTTGCATTAATTATAGTAAAACATGGAAAGGTTCTTCTTTGTCCATCCCTGGAAAATTGATGCAACAAGTGGACACTGCAATCATGTAAACAAACTGCAAATACGTTATGAGAGGTTGACTGTGGTTAACTTACGGGAACCAATGTATCATGATCGTGAGATATCACATAATAATAAAGTGTGTCAGCGGTGAATGTATGACGGTATTCCGCTTGTGTTTATCAAGCATGCCTTGGGAATGCCGTCATTAGAACAAACACGTCTTTAGCACGCATTCGTTCTGCATGCAAGTTGTTATAACGACTTGCCTTAGGCGGGTGCTGGCTTTTGGAATAGTTTAATTTACTATTCCAACTCCAGTCTGTGCAACAGCAGGGAAGGTGTTGGACTTTCAATCCAACACCATTCCACCAATGCGCTCCCCTAAAGCAAGCCCTTGTAACGACTTGCGTGCAGAACAAATGCGTGCTGAAGACGTGTTGGTTTTGATGCAGGCGCTGTGAAGGCACAGCCTGGTTGGGGCTTCGTCCTAAAGGACATTTCCCATCAGTGGTGTATGTAATAGAGTGCATACTGTTCTCCCTCACATAACATCCCCAAACTCCATAGCATCTTGGTACCTTGTAATCTCACAGTACACTTCTGCTCTAACATTAGCACAAGCAAGAACAAATAAAGACTCAGCAGCTTTAAGTAATATGGGTCTGGTCTTCTGACTGTAGGTGGTAAAAACAGCAGTCACTTGCTGTATACGCGCAATGAGACAGAAGGCGTGTTTTTGCTGTGCAGAGCCTGACTCCTGCTAGGACAAGCCTGACCGTTTCACCCAGCCATTCAGTGCAGCTGTTATATTTTCTACCTTTATTAAAAACAAATAAGCTGTGTGAGATTAGGAGGTGTGGCTGAAGAGACTACTAAAAGTGGATACCGTTGTGTTTTGTAGTAGAAACCTGGGAAAAGCCCAGAGGTCTTTAATCTATGACCCCTGTAGATACTAAAATCCTTAATGGAGCTATGGCAAAGAGCATACCGGTTGTCATAACAGAGGTCATGCTTCTGGATAAAAATGGATTTATTGCGATGCAATACCATAAATAGCTTGAAGAGACTGGCAAGTGTACAGTACTCCCTAAACATGACTGAAAATAAATATGCAGTGGCCTTCTTGAATATTGAGAAGCCATTTCACACAGTGGGATGGAAACATCTTCTCAATGCAGAATTACAAGCGCTGGTCAGCATCCGCTAAGTATACAGCTACCACTGCCCTATTGATGGAGTCTCTGTATCAAACACTCCCAATGGACCTGGGGTGGGAGGACTATGATAGGGTCTACCCTGCATGTAAAAGCACAGTATGGTGCCCTAGAGAGGCCTGCTGACTCTGTTCCTCAGGTGTTCTGAATACTAGATGAAGATGGCAAATTGTCTGGACTGTTAGCAACTAATTGGTCCAGTCTAGATTGCTACCTTTTGGGATGGGGAACTAGGGCCTATTGGGCAGAGGTGGCCCTTCGTGATTTGAGACTTCAGTGGCACACTGCTTATTTTAAATATTCGGGTATTAGACTAAAGCATAACCAAGAAAGCTACCTTAAATTAAACATGGGTCGAGTTGTAACTGAAATACGAGAATATTTGTCATACTGACAGAGATTGCTCCTCTTCATGCAAGGCAGAGTGGGTTTAATAAACATGGCGGTGTTGCCAGATGCCCTTTATATTTACACAGTGCGTTTTGCATGTTAATTCTGGATGTTTTCCGATAACTACATAGTATAATAACCACTGTGTGAGTTGGATTTAAATTAAGCTCTTTGAAACTCCTGTACGAGGGGGGGGGGGTGAGAGTGACAGATATGGAATGTTGCTCCCTGCCATCTAAGCTACAGTATCTCCCAAAATGGCCAACTAACACACACAGTAAATAGCAAATTTATTAGACGGATGTCAGGGAGTCAGGTGTCTTGTAGGCAGTTTCTTGCTGCAATGTGTGTTCTGCTACATAGTTTCTCTTATGTCACTGCTTTGAGGCCTGGATATTCAGATGTATCAGGAATAAGATACCATTTATGAGCCTGGCCCCCTAATAGGCTCCCTGTTAGTTTTGCAAATTATATCCGAAGGCAAAAGTGTCAGGAAGTATTGATAACAGATATTCAACAAAGGGGGTTCATTATAAGGGGGATACTTATGCACTTTTAAAGAAGTTAGGACACAGGTGAAAAACAACGCAGGACACTTCCTTCTTTATGCCAGACTTACTAGGGCCATGTACACTGCAAAGGGAGGGTTTCTGGGCAGGCTGGTGGTAGCTGGAACCCTAATGGAAATGCTAGAACTAACTCAGGGATGCCTCCCCCTGTAAGCATGGTATGGGGCAATCTGTCTGAGCCAGGACTTACAGGGCAGGGCAAAATGAAACTGTGACTGTGGTACGCCTACAGATGATTAACAGAACAGAGTGAAAGCATATGTCCAGAAAGCATCAAGCTGTCTTACTCATTTTAAATATTTCTATAGAATATACCTTACACCTGAATACTCCACTGTGTCTGTGGATTGCCCTAGATGTGAATCGGACAAGGCTGATTTCCTACACATGACCTGGTTGTGCTTTGTTTTAAAAGAAATTGGAAAAAAGGGTATCACTATCACTGCACCACATAAAGCAGTAGGTAATATGGTTAAATTGGAGCTTAAACATTGTATGCTGGGGCTTCACGTGTGCCAGAAGAGGAAACCCATGCAGTTCCGACTCATGACAATGGGGCTCATTTTGGCGAGGCAATCCACTGGAAACATGATAGAAACCAACTGTTCCCATCATGGCATCAAGACACATATTTGTAAATGCTAATGGATGAGCTTTGCTTAACTCCTGGCCGAACCGACCCCAAACTGATGGAGGACTTGGAGAAACGGAGAGATGCATAAAGATATTAGTGCCCAGGTTGGAAAAGTTGACTTTGATTGAGGGTCCCAAGCCGCTGTTTACTGAATGCTATTCACGTATGAAAGTAGATACTACATGGATCTGTCTGATACTGATACTGTCTGTCTCAATCAATCTTAAACTGTGTTTATATTGAATTTGATAAGTTATTTGAATGTGTTTTAATGGTTTCATATTGTGAACATTATTGTACTTTCAAGAATCCCATAATTAAAACTTTTGAGTTTTTTCATATCAGGGTCGGAGTGCTTTTTGTGTGGCTGTTTTAAATATTGCAATGATTTTAATTAATCTGAGCAATTAAGTATTTGTCTTGACTTGACCCCCTCTCTGCATCTAAGATGGTCTTTGATAATTAAGCCAAGCACTCACTGATGATTTTCAGACTGTGCGGAAATCCAATTGTAGAACAAAACAACATCTTTGAGAGGATCTTTAAAATAAGACGTGTGTGATTCTTTTATTGGATTAGAGACAAATACAAACGCGTAAAGCTACAATTCTACTTAACAGGGGGAATTCTAATATCTTCCCCCTCCATAGAAGGGCAAGTAAGGGACCTCCACTCTCCATGTTACGAAAAATGAATAAATACTTTATGATCAGAATCCAATTAAACCTCTCTGTTTATCTGCAGATAAACCAGAGAAATCCCCTTGGCTCTTATGTCTGAACTGGAGAAGTTTAAAACATCGTCTGTAGTTAAGGTAAATAGTAATAAATCTGAGCTCTTGATGTATCCCTGGTTCCTGGAAAGACAGCCAAACTGAAAGAGCTCACCCATTTTAAATGGACAGTGATTTCAATCAAATACTTGGGTATTTACTAAACCAAAACAATGGATTCAGTCTCTGGGTTAATTGTCCAAGACTAAAGAAGGAAATCATATGTGACCAGGGGAAATGGAGTTCACACTGTATGTACTGGCTAGGTACTAATTTTATAGTCAAAATGAACATACTTCCCAGATTACTCTATCTGTTGAAGTCTGTACCAACCATCATTCTTCGACAGGAACAGGACATGATAGTCAAGTATGAATGAACAATGAAGATACCTTGACTACCAAGGCAAAACCATGGCAGCACACATACATGCATGTCTGACATTTTGCAATTTAACTGAGGAGCTTATCTGCACATATTGGGGAATTAACTAGCTAATAATGCAGCAAGCAGTTGCTCGATATGGTTCATGCTCCTGCTGGTAGGGCCTTCGTGACTTACTGTGACTACCGAAAGGAGCTAGAGCACATAAACTTTACTTTTGTAAAGTGACTAGAGACGTTTTTGAGAGACGTTTTTGAGATATGAGGTGAGCTGGTAGCTCAACAGTTGGTAATTACTTTACTGTTCACTAGGATACATTTCAATCCCAACTTCACAAAGGCTTGAAATCGGGTACCTTTCAGAGGTAGAGGGCAGGGAACAGCAGGATAACTGGATATCTCTTTCTAAGGAGGTCAAGCAAGTGGATCCATGTAAAGAGTACTGTTAGATCTGGGGGTCTCTAGTTGGCAGAGGTAAGTACTTTTGTCCAAATAGGGACCCTTGCTTCTAGTCAGGGTAAGGGGGATACACACTGTTGATAACCCCTGCTCACCCCCTTGGTAGCTTGGCACGAGCAGACAGGCTTATCCCCAAGGCAATGTGTAAAGTATTTGTACCAACACTCACAGTAATATAGTGAAACACCACAAATGGACACTACACAAGTTGCTTATAAAAATAAAGTTATCTTTATATAGATTAGGCGGATCAAAACGACATAAAAATCACATACACAATTAATCCTTCCTTTAGAAATGTTCTTTTGTGGCAAACGTTCTCTTTTAGGAATGTTCTCTTTATAAAACGTACTTGTAAGGATAAGGGTAGTGGTTGAGTCCTTATAACTATAGGACTCCTGCCCCCAGCGTAGGGAAAGTCACTAAAAAAACAAATGGTGCCCTTAACAACCAAATGCCCCCCGCTGTACTCCTAGCACAGAATGTGCTACCCTCGTTTGTCCACTTTCCCTTTTAGAAAATCACCCTTTTCAAAAGCGCAAGCGTGCGCCAGTCACACACAGGACACGGTCTCTGAATATCGCCCTCGCTGTATTATGGATCACCAACCGGACACTTCCTTATCTATTGTCCCGCCGTAGCATGGGATGTGCTCCACTCGAAATCACCCTCTTCTCAAATGCACGGCCGGCAACAGCGCGTCAGTGCACACAATTCCCCCAGCGCCGACTTCGGTCCCAGATGGGAGCCGGTTACCTCTTTGATGCGAAGGGGGGCTTGGCAGTCCGTGCGGGTCCCAGGCTTCGGTTACAGCGTCTTCGTTGAAGAGCGAGGAGACGCCTCGCGCTTCCTCCAATCCTAGCGCGGCTCCGGCCTGACGAGCCCCTCTGTTGCTAGGCGATGCACCGCGCTGAGTCCAATCTCAGCGAGGCTTTCCCCTGACGTCGGCACTGGCTGGGAGCGGTGCTGGCGAGGCTCCCGGGCCGGCGGCAGAGATATTTCTTGACACAGCGCTTCGTTTTTCTTCTCTGTACCGGGCCGGCGGCGGTGATCTCGGCCCTTTGTTGTGACGGCCTCGGGTAGTGCACGGACACGCACTCTCGAGCGCCGAGGCAGTTCTTCAGAGGATTCGCGGTGGAGGCACGGCAGGTCCCACGCTGAGCCCCGCTGTGTGCCGACAAGCACACCAAGTCCACACCACGCGGCAGGCAGGGCAAAGGTCACGGGGCTACCGTCAATGCGCAGCCACACGCGCTCAGCGCTAGAAAGATGGTTTCCTCTGCAAACTTTTGTGTCCCTGAGTTTGGTAACAGGAGGCCAGCTCTACGCAGGCCCTTGGAGTTAGGTGGACTTCAGAGGAGGCAAAGCACACAGCACAGCTCCTCTTCAAGCAAGGGGGACACAGCACACAGCAGAGAGTCCCTTAGTCCTTCTCCTCAGTAGTAACAGCAACTGTAGGTCAGCTTCCAGTCACTCAGTAATGGCAGCACTTTTCCTCAGTCTTCCTGGCTGTTCTTCTTTGGCAGGGATTCCTTCTTGATCACGAAGTTTCCTAAGCTAAAGTTCAGGGGATTCAGCTCTAGTATTTATACCCCAAAAGTCTTTGTTCTCTATGTGTGAGGGGTCCTGGACCCAGTCCAAACGAGTTCAGGGTGTATTCTGCCAGGGCACCTCTCCTTCCTTTGTGAGTGTGGGCCAGGGTCATCAGACACCGCAGGAGGTGGAGCCAGCATTGTGGAAGGCAGGCACAGCCCTATTCAGACCCAGGTGCCACTCCTCCCACCACTCTACATGTAGATAGGTCTATTCAGCCTAGTGCGGACTCACCCAGCCTCCTGCAGCCACCCCCAGCCCCTGTCACTCACAAACCAGACAGTCAATTCACAAACAGGCAGAGGCACACAGAAAGGTTGAACATGAAAATAGCCACTTTCTAAAAGTGCTTTTTCCAAACTTAGAATTTAAAAACCATCTTCACTAAAAGATGTGTAATTAAATTCTGAGTTCAGGGGTACCAGATTCCAACTTTCTATCTTGCTGCTATGGGAAGATATGCAGGTAGCCATGTTACACAGCATTCCCCATGTTATCCTATGGGCAAGATAGCCTTTCAATGGTGAAAAACGAAATTGGCAGCATTTCACTATCAGGACATGTTACCCACAGTAGTACATTTCCTACCTTTCACATACACTGCACCCTGACCAGGGTGGTACCTTGGGCCTACCATAGGGGTGTCTAAGGTGTAAGAAAAGGGAAGGGTAAGGCCTGGCAAGTGTGTACACTGGCCAGGACAACATGGCAGTTCACAACTGCGCACAGGCACTGCAGTGGCAGGCCTGAGACACCATCTTAGGGCTACTCCTGTGGGTGGCACAATCAGTGCTGCAGGCCCACTAGTAGCATTTGAATCACCAGCCCTGGCACACTCAGTGCACTTTACTAGAGACTTACTGGTAAAGCAAATATAACAATCATGGATAGCCAATCACAATAACAATTTAACCAGGGAGCACTTGCACTTTGGCACTGATCAGCAGTGGCAAAGTGCCCAAAGCATCTAAACCAGCAAAACGAAATCCATCACAGTGTCAAAAATGTAGGAGGTAGAGGCAAAAAGTCAGGGGAAACCACACCAAGGATGCCAGGTCTAACAAGTACAAACAGAGTAAGAGGGACAGACTGATACTTTGTGATGCACCCTACCAATTGTCAAGCTACCAACAGAAACCTGACCTCATGGAAAAAGTAAACATATGTGCAGAACCCAGGGGCAGTGGACACATCAACAACAATGGGAAATAGGCTTGAATAGACAAAATTGCACATGAAGGAAGGGCTGAACTTTGGGGTAACATTCTCCACGTTTATTAGTGTCTTCAATATAGATAAAATAATTGCAAAATAATATTTCAATGGTGCCTGCTACCTGAAAAGCTTAGATGTGTGTTTCCTGGTCACTTTGATACCTACTGCGATGTAGGGAGAAAGAGAAAGGCTTTCTATGTGTGTGGTGATCCTGTACAAGACTACAGTTTTTTTTGGAAAGGTATCCTGAGTACTACAAACGTAGTGGAGAATTACCCCATTTAATCTGACTCATGGGGCCCATGCCACCCTTGTCCTGTACCTTCTTCCTTTGCCATCCTAGTGCCTTCCATTACTCTGACCTTAACGCTAACACAACTCCTAAAGCAATCTTAACCCAGTTCCTTACTCCGGCTTTAACAATAACATATTTACTTCCCACTGCGCTTCCACAATCCCTTACTCTAACCCAAACCCAGCCCCTAGACTTAACTTGGCCTGGTCCTTAGCCCCAACCCTCTTATCCCAATCATAATCCATACACCTCACCTAACCCATACAAATTACGTTACATCATCCTTTTCACCATACCGTACTCTAGCCTTAAGCCCAACCCTTAGTTAACTCTAACCTATATATATTTTTACATCTTTTAGGAACATTTTTGTAGTCTACATTTAGTAATCTAATTTTCTATTTTTTTGTCTTTACTTTTTTGTTACTCTACTTTTTAAACTTTTTTAATGCAAACTACATTTTTAATTTCGAGCATTTGATATATAACCCCTCTTGACACCCAGAACGTAGGGCACTGGACAACAGCTATACAATATGTAGAGTAAAAATGCAAGCCCTAATCAAAAATAAATCAACACAACCTAAAAGTAGAAACAACAAATGATCAAGGATTGGCATTCAATGGAATAAATAGCAAGTGTGAAAAGATGAGTTTTGTAACAATTACTGAAATTTTATTAAAGTGGAACTGAAAAAGATATGGATTGAAAGTTTGTTCCAAGAAAGGCTATAGAAAATGACACAGACGAATAATTGTAACAACAAAACTAGGGATATGCAAGTTTGGATTACCTGTAGTATCCAAACACCTGGTGGTTCTGTGGTCCAGTGGTCCAGTGGTCTGTTTCTTTTCCGCCACGTAAGCAGGCTATCCAAGGACAGCATCTTATGGTATATGCATCAAACCACCAGGCAACCAGTGAAGATGATTGAAGCAGGTGTGATGTGATTAAACTTTGGGATCATGGGGGGCGTGGTCTCGCCGGCGGCAAGATGGCTGCACTTTAAGTGAGCTCTGCCGACCGGACGAGAATAATCCGGCATCATCCTGGACTAAGGCCTGCCAAAATGGCCTGAAATACCTGCCTGTGGTGCGGGCTACTCTGAAGCCTGATCCGATCATTTTCTAGGAGCGGGGCTGCCCGGGAGGGCGGTCGATCGACAGCCTCTGCGGCGCTCGCCGGACCTGGCGGGCCGCATGGACGCGGCGGCTGGCCGTCAAGTGTACTGTGGGGCCGATCGTGGTGTCGCTGCTGCTGATTGGCGCCGTCCACACATATCCTGCCTATGCTGACCCCAGCGGGCGCAGAGAGACGAGTGGGCCCGGGGGGGGGTTGATTTTGATGGCTGCGTACTCCTGGGAGCGGTCTCCCGATACAGGACCCTGCCTGGGCGTGGCAGATCCTACCCGTGCTGAATGAGCACCGCTGCGGGCTGTGCGCCGGCCCCCTGCTGTTCTGGGGCTACGACTGGAGTGCTTACCGGAGAATCCCTTCCTCGCGGCGAGGTGCTTGGCTGCCTGCCCGACGTCGATCCGGAGAACCCCTTCCTGACGGTGAGGTGCTGGGCGGCCTGCCTAACATCACTATCAGCCTGCCAGAGCGGCGCGACCCCGCTGCCCCCCCTGTGGCTCTGATGCGGTGAGGCCTGGAGGGGGAATCGCCGGCCCGCCGTGGTGCGGCAATGTACGGATCCCTGGGGCGATCCCTGAATGTAACTAGGGGGAGAACAACGACCTGCCTGCTACCGCTGACTCAGCTGCCTCTCCTCGGGCTGGCGCTGCATGGCCTGGAGGTGAGCTGCTTAGCCTGCCTACAATTTGCTGCAAGCGGGGAGTTGTGGGGGTGCTCGGCTGCAGGCAGGAGGACATTTGTGGCTTGCATGCTGTGTTTGCCCCTGCTGCTTCCCCCCTGAGTCGGTGTGACGCTGCCTGTGGGTCGGTGCTCTGGCCTGTCTAAAGACTGCTGGTATTGACTGCTGGGGCTGGTTGGTGAGTGCCTTGAGGGCCCTGGGAGCGCCACCCTCGGATCCGCTCTGACGCTGGGGGGGGCGCTGCGGCCGCCTTGGTGGAGAGTGTGGACCTGATACATGCTTTGATCCCTGGAGCAACATCGCAGGTCGGCCATGACAACGGCGCGCGGGGGACGCCATGATCTGATGATAAGACGCGCCCCATGACAAAGACTGCCCTTCATTAATAGCAGCAACTGGGTGTCCCTGCTACCTTGTGAAAAGTGCACTACCTGAACCACCCCAGATCAGTGCTCTCGCCCCCTGGTCGCCATGGGGAAAACAGACCAGAAGCAGCCTAAATTGAATTTTGAAGGTAGACGTGCGGGCCGTGGCGGCGACGCGCAGCAGGATTCTGGCGATCAGGTCACACAGAGGGCCCCACTGTGCAGGACAAAGACATCAAAACTCTACTCCTGGAAGTCAAGACAAGCCTGAAGACGATCGACTCTAAAATTGACCACTTGGCGCTGCGCCTAGATCAGGTCAAACAACGCGTGGACTCCCACGAGAACCGTATCACGCTCTTGGAGGCGCGTGTGTCAGATGGCGATGACTCTACTGCTGAGACACAGCAGAAGTTGCTCCAGATGGACAAGGTCTTAGACCTTATATGCGCCAAAACGAGGACCTTGAAGCACGCTCCCGCAGGAACAACCTGCGCATTACGGGCATTCCTGAGACCACAGCGATGGGCAAAGTGGAGGACTGCCTATAATCGCTGCTGCGAGAACTCTTTGGTTCGGTGCTATCTGAATGCCTCATTGTGGAGCGCGCCCACCTCTCTCTAGGGCCTCGGCCTCCTCCGGGAGCTGCGGCAAGGGCAATCGTCGCCCGTATCCTGAACTATCGCGACCGCGACGCCATTCTGAGGAAGGCGAGAGAGATGAAAAAAGTACGACACCAGGGCAGCACTCTCGCTTTTTACCCAGACTTTACTCTAAATGTCTAAAACGCCAGAAGAGACTTCTTGCCTGTGAAGCAGCTGCTTCAGCAACTCAACACCACATTTGCCCTTCTGTATCCGGCAAAGTTGCGAATCGACATGGAGGGCAAACCCCGCTACTTCACGGACCCCAAGGCGGCTATGGCCTTTGCGAAGCAACTGAACAAGGACCGCTCCCGCGCTTTGCCGCTGGAGAGTGAAAATGGCCACCTAAGTGATAATGATTAGCTCTTATCTCTTTCTTTTTATCCTTTGTTGTCCTTGTTGACTTCCGGGGGGCATATATTCTGCTGTACTTTTTTGATGTTGCTTGCTCCCCGCTATATTCGTCTTTCTTTGCATTCCACAGGTGAACAATTCTGAGACTGTTGGGCCTTACGCTATTTTCGTACACTCTCGCCCGGTCACCCCGCCTTCAGACGGGGGATGGTCCGACCGAGCCCTCGTTCCCAATCGGGATGAATCCCACTTGTCTCTTGTTCCTTATAGTTTTGTTGTTTGGGGGTGGTGGGGGGAATGTATCTCAACCTGACAGGGGTTTGGAGTGGGAGGAGGGAGGGGCAGGGTAGTTGCAATCAGAGGCCGGAGACTCGGTCCTCTGCTATGGGGTTGTGTTCCTTCTAACAGTTTGTTTCGCTCAGCACGCGGGATACAATGCCACATTCGACAACAACACATAACATGGTGGTGCCCCCCACTAACAGGGTGGGCATTACAGCACCAGCAATACACCTCCACTTGTCACAGGCCAATGGCATGGCCGAAGTAACGTTTGTCACCTGGAATATTAGAGGCATCAATGATCACCGTAAATCCAGGCTCGTCCACGCCTTCTTAACTAGACACAACACCGACATATGTTTCCTCCAGGAAACCCATCTTAAGGCCCGCCACTGGGGCGATTATTACTCGGCGGCGTACTCCAACTATGCCAGGGGGGTCACTATTCTGATTAAACGAGGCCTACCATGGCGCAGTAACCAAACATACACAGACACTGCCGGCAGATACGTCATATTAACGGGGACACTTTACTCCCAACCTGTCATACTAGCTGCCATTTACAGCCCCAATCTAGACGACCCAGACTTCTTCCTGAGCATCTGGAGGCAGCTCTCCTCCCATGGCTCACATCCAGTCATATGGGGCGGCGACTTCAACATTGCACAGTTTAGCACTCTCTACAGATCAGGTGCGCGAACACAACACCCACTTGCCACCGCTACCCTACACGCACTGTTGCAGGAAAATACCCTAGTGGACCTCTGGCGACATATGCACCCCACCAAAACTGAAGGTACTTGTGTCTACACTACGCATGGCTCTTGGTCGCGTATTGATTTATGGCTCACTACCAGAGACGTGGCCTGCTGGGCGACCTCGGTCGAACACATGCCCCGCACCTTATCTGACCATGCTCCTGTGCGACTTACGCTAAAACTGCCACAAACCCATCAGCGCATGTTCTCGTGGCGCTTACCTCCTCACGCCCTGCGCGACACGGTATTTAAAGAAGATTGCGTAGCGCCGTCACTGACTTCTTTGAACTCCATGCCGGTTCGGTCGACTCTCCCTCAACTCTCTGGGAATCGTTTAAGGTGGTGATTAGAGGGGTATGCATCGCTAAACAGGCCGGAGTCCTCCGGGCCATACGGGACACTCTGAGACGCCTAGAAGCTGATCTCCGAGCCTTAGCGCAAGCCTACTGCTCTAACCCCAATCCAGACACAATGGCGAATATTAGGGTTAAAATCACTGAGTACAACTCAGAAGCTGATCGCGAGATCAGCTGCCTTGGCCGCGAGGCGACTGCCCGCAGATACGGTGAAGGCGAGCGCCCGGGCAAAACCTTGGCTAATCTGCTGCAGCAACCCCATGCTTCCACTTATTTGACAGAACTACTCACCGACTCAGGCAATAGAGTTACTGCGCCTGACGACATCACAAAAACAATCCCTAACTTTTACTCTCAACTCTACACTGCGGGATCTGAGCAGGACCCAGACTCCCTACAACAATACTTTGACTCGATTGAGCTGCTATGGCTCAGTCCGGCTCACTGTGAATATCTTGACGCTCCAGTCAGAAATGAGGAAGTCACTCAAGTCATTATGGGACTCCCAGCGGACAAGGCACCCGGCACGGATGGCCTTACCCCGGCGTTTTACAAAGAATACGCCCAAATCTTAATACCCCACTTTGTGGAAATGTATAACGAATCCATTGAAGGCGGACGCCTTCCTCCGTCGCTACGTGAGGCACTCATCACCCTAATACTGAAACCAGATAAGCTGCCAACATCATGCGACTCCTATCGCCCACTCTCGCTCATTAACACGGACAATAAAATACTGGCCAAAGTTTTAGCGAATCGACTACTTCCCCTCATGCCGCTAATAATACACCCAGACCAATCTGGCTTTATTCCGGGCTGCGCCACTTCACATAATCTCAGAACCATCTTCTCAGTAATACATCAAATAAATCCCACCCTTACCGCAGTGGCGGCGCTCCTTGACGCCACTAAGGCGTTTGACTCCTTGGAGTGGCCCTTTCTGTTCTCTCTCCTGGCCCGCCTTGGCCTCAGTGTGTGCTTCATCCGCAACAGACTACTATACACACTCCCACTGCGCGCATAAAACTGAACGGACAGATTACCGAACCCATTATGATCACTAGAGGCACAAGGCAGGGATGCCCCCTTTCGCCCCTGCTTTTTGCCATTGCCATGGAGCCCCTCGCTGCTCGGCTCCGGCAGCATCACACTCACCACGGCATTGGGTTCTCCGCCCGGGCTTTGGTTACCTCTATGTACGTCGACGACGTCACATTATACATACGCGAGCCGCACAAGAATTTAGATCCCATGACCAGGGAAGTCATACGTTTCGGCGGATACTCGGATGTCCACATTAACTGGAGTAAATCCATATTATTCCCACTTACGGATGCAACGCTACCTTGCTCGACCGAGTTTCCACTTAAATAGGCAACTGAGCCGATTAGATACTTGGGCATTTGGCTCAGCAGAAATACGGACGAACTCTGGTTGGCGAATTATAGTAGGGCCATGGAATGGCTAGAAGCAAAAATTCCAATCTGGAATAAACTTCCGCTTTCCTTGTCAGGCCACATCGCCATTACCAAAATGATAGTTTTACCAAAATTTCTTTACTTGTTTTTAAACATACCGCTCCCCCTCACGGTGCAATTCTTCAGCAGGTTGCGCTCCAACTTAATTTCTCTGGCATGGGCGGGATGCCAGCCGCGAATTGCTTATGATATCCTGACGCTCCCTTTTGCACGAGGCGGACTCAGCGCCCCTAATCTACAACTATACGCCTACTGCGCTCAGGCTAGCTTCCTACATTTCTGGCTTCACCAACACCGTTGCAGCCCCATACGGCTGTAGAGGCTGACCGCACCTCTCCCTGGCCGCTCAGCACGGCGCTGTTTCTGCCCTATAAAAACCCTAGAAAAGAAATCAATACAGTCGAATGCCTGCGATGGGCGTGGGAGGGTCTCCGTAAGCATGCGGGCACAGATACCCTATATGCCCCCTCCATGCAGCTCGCCGAGAATCCTGCCTTCCCTCCATTACAAAATAAAGGTATGGCGTGACGCGCAAAGACTCTAGGAATCTGCATAAATGCGGACCTATACCCGGAGGGCCACTTCCTTCTCTCCCCTGAACGCACAGAGACATTAACACCAACATTTCTAGACAGTCTGCTGTACCACCAGATTCGCGCAACCTGCAAAAATGGGAACAGCGCGTTTCCGGAACCACCCCCACCAACGCGGCGTTAGAATACATGCACACAACTTCCTCTCATCGGAAACTTGTTACTAGATTATATTCACTATCTATGGCAACGGCATCTACTGATACGGAACGTGCGCGCGGCGCGTGGTGGGCGGACCTGCTTGATAGCCCCACACTTGAGCAATGGCAATACTGCTGCAACCAGACAGAGAGACTCTCCCCCAATTATAGGTTGAGGCAGATTCACTTCAAATTCTTCACAGACTTTATTGTACCCCTGTAGCATTGCACAAAATGGGCCTCAGTGCGGACACGCGCTGCACGCGCTGCTCGGAGCTTGACGCCACTTTCACGCATTTGGCCTGGTCTTGTTCATAAGTGGCTTCTTTCTGGCTGGTGGTTTGCAAGACTACCAGCGCTTTTACCTCAATCACCATCACACCTGATCCCCTTCTCTGCCTGCTTGGGTATGTTAAAGAAATCCCCGATTCCTGCCGACGCCTGGTGGCAATGCTACTGGTTTTGGCCAGGCGCAGAGTGGCAATACACCAGGAGTGGAAACTGGCGCCAATGCCCAAATCCTGGCTCGCTGACGCGGCATATTGTCAGACACAATTGACAGAATTCTGGAATCTCATGCCGACAGCGAGTAGGCCGCATGACATTTGGAGACCGCTAGATACTTACCTCGATGGCTTGACGGATGCTGCCTCAGACCATCACACCCCCACGAACAGTCCTATACACACGCCGGTACGCTTGACTGTTGCACGCGCGGATGAGTCTATACTTCTATGGATCATGACTGATGCTGTGTGCTAACATGCCACTATACGATTCTTTCCTTTTTTTGAATTATTGTCTGGTGTGAGGTTTGCTGATGCTGACTATTAATGGTTACCCTACATGCTTGTAGATGAATCACTATCCCACTGTATCTTGATGATGCTACTGCTGAGTGTTTGTACTAACATGTTCCCATTGAAAATGTTCACTAAAAAAAAACAAAAAAACTTTGGGATCATAGTAAGTCTTGCTACGGTTGTATGACACAACCACACTTTCCTTTCCCACGCGTTCCTTAATGCTGGCGGGACAACGAATGCATCTTAACCACGCATTCCATTTACAATGCAAGTCGTTACAACGACTTGCCTCAGGTAGGTGTTGGACTTTGAAATAGTATAATTTACAATTCCAACTCCAGTAACCGGCAACAGTAGAGAAAGCATTGGACTTTAAAGTCCAACGCCGCTTTACCTAACGCATGTCGTTGTAACGACTTGCGTTGTTGCAGGGATTCTGCACATACACAGAACTATGCGCAGGAAAATGGGACCTCGGTGTATAGGGGCTAAGCCTTCCCAACACCTTAGTACCCAGGACCGACTAGCTATAGTGTCTCACTCGCTCTCCTACTCACTCATGAAGAAGCAAATGATTAGACACCCCAGAACACAACACTCCTGGATCTCTCAGGAATCGCGGTAACAAGACACACCTTTTCGCTCACACTCTCGTACCTGTCCACAATAAGAACTGACTGAAACACGAATGTAGTTTAAAATGTTTATTTCAACTATCGTGTTCTAAAACGCAGTATACGGGCCACAACCAGCAGCAAAATGCATAATATCAATACAGTTAGCATTGCAGCAAGACCATATATCATAAAGGGAGATGTCATCATATAAAGACAGTGGAGAAAGGACTATAAGGCCTAACCACCCTCTCCTTGGTAAGAAGAAGTATTATTATATAATAGAAGATCTCTGGGCTTTGACAGCAGACCCCATACCTTAGTGCCTAGATGGTATATCTACATCATAGGAACTGCATTGCTTTTCTCCCTGGAAAGCTACCTCTCCAAGTGTGTGTTACCGAAACATGCATCCCCATAATATCAAAGCACGAGTCTCCAGCAGCAGCTGTGTTAGCCTGTTTTGTCTAGATGCTAGGGACTGACAAAAACAGAATAACAAGGGGCATTGTTTATCGACCTTGCTCACAGTGTTCAGACTAAACTCCAGGAATAAGCAGAGAACGAACCAAGCAAACGGTTCTCATGTGAAAGGCATAACCAGAGTGCTGTAAAAACAAATCCATGTAGTAACGCGCGAAAAGCAGCATCATGGCTGCTGGGCTCATGCTAACTTAGCGGTGACGACAATGTCCCTATCGGCCACGTGACACCCTCCTGTTGTAATTTGGCAGCATTTAAGTTAAGCATTAGCTGAAGACAGCCTGTATTTAGAGGCTAAATTGTCCGCTTTGTGGAATCCATTTTGTATTTCTGGCAGCCATTTTGGCTGCCATGTGCTACCATGTGCTCGCCATGTGCTCTGTCCTACCTTCCTGTCAACTGCTCTTGAAATCTGCCTAGAGACAAGTTATATTTAGTTCCTCTTGCTTTGCACATGCTCAGTTGAGCTTGCAGCTGTTCCGAGTTTATAAATGTCAGGATGTGTCTACTAAAAGTAGAAACTGTTAGCTCCACCCACTTGTCGACTGTGCATTCTCTGTATGACCTTATATGTGCCTAAAACCAGCATTTGTGTTAGTACCGCCTTCATTTGAGCCCCTGTGTGGGTATAAAAGGACCAGGATCCTTCCATTCAGTGTGCTACTTCATGCATTACTGAAGGGTGATGTGCGAATGTTAGCTCCACCTCATGAGGTTTAATAAACTCTGTCTTTTCTATTTCCAGTTTCTGTGCCAACTTCTTCCTAAGTGTCTGAGGACTCTGTGCAGAGAAGGGAGAACCCCTAAGCACTGGTAGGCCTTGCTGAGGCTCACTACAACAAATTGGCGCTTCCAACGTGGGACTCATCAGCGACTCGGATGGCCGAAGGACTGGTCGCGACGAAGGATTGGAATCTCGCTTTTGGACGCGATCGCTGCCTGAGGAGACCAGAGTCTTGGCACCCACGGCATTTTTCCTTTCTTTCTGATCTGACCATCTCGGCGGCGCCGGTCCTTGACTGAGATCTCTTCTGTTGATTCGCCGTGCAGTGACCATTTGGTCGATTTGAGAACTTGGCAGTTGGAACCTGGACACCATTTGATTGGTAAGAGCCGTTTTGCGGCACTTGCTGTTGGTTTGATGCCTTTGATTGGTAAGGTAGTTTTAGTAACACTTACTGTGGCTTTGTTTGTATGATTGGCCAATTTTGGAATCTGTTTTGTAATTATATATGTATTGCAATACATATAGGCAGGTAATGAGGAGAATTTTCTCTATTTAAAATTGTTTGAACAGCGCAACGTACGAAGAGTACCTTAAGCGCTACTTTGATTATAATACTGCATATTTTGCACTATTTTTTGGCATGCCTGTTTTCAGCACACTTCGTAGGATGTGTTGCTTTTGTAGTGGTACCAATTTGAGACTTGACGAAGCACAACCAGCCTCCCCGGAGGGGACGCCTAATAGGGATATGTATATTAAGTATGGTATTTCTTCTATAATGTACTGCACGTTATGGAACAAATATACTAGTAAAGATCCTGAGTTGCGTTGGCCTATGTATGGGTCATTTGATTTGCGAAAAATTCAGTATGTGGAACAATGTATGTTTAAACGAAAGACTAGGCAAGATATGTTTGATTGTGTGCGAATGTGGGAGAAAGAAGTGCGTGAGCGAATGAAGCGTGAGCAAGCCTTGATTGACAAAGAACAGCGAAAGACCATTTATGCGAAAGCATTAGAGTTAAAAAACAAGGAGATGAGAGAAATTAAAGAGAGGGAAGATAGGGAACGCCATTTACAGGTGACTGGCCAATACGCTGTAAGGCAGCCCCTTTATCCTATCCTTAATAAACCGCAAGATGATTTCTTGTTATTAGATCGTTCTCCACCTCCGTATATTTTTTCTTCTGCTCCTCATGAGTCAGATGAGGACTCTTTTTCAGACCAGGACAAAGCTCGAGAAACTCGTTCCATGCTATCTGCTGAGCGTGCATCTGACATCAGATCTACTGCGCGTAAAGCCGTTCGTAGTACTACCAGTGCTTCTGAACTTTTAGATAGTATAAAAGGATGGCAGGAAAGGGAGCAAATATATTTTACCGATACATTTGCTGCAGAGGTTATTGAACAATTTAGGAAGTATTCGGTAGAAGTGGAGCCCGATGATGTAGCAACTGACTGTAAACAATTACGTGACGGTCTTTTTGTCTTCTCCCAGGTGGCTGACACAATCAGACGCTTGGTTAAACTGCGTGTTGAAGCAGCCCGTTTGCGAGAGGAGAAAAAGGCAGCAGAAACAGCTGCACTAGCATCTCAGATCAGCATGGCACGAACTTCTACTCCTGAAACAGATAAGAATGTTGTAATTCATGTGAAACCCATGCGGGAAGCCGCGCCTTTATATGTTCCTCCTAAAGGAACGGGTACAGAGGATGATAAGACTTCTCTTAATGCGAAAGGGTACTTTATTTATAATTGGGTTTACACTCCTTGGAATAGAGCAGATGTTATGGCCCTTAAAAATGCATTGCCTGACCCGCGAAAGAATCCAGCAGCCTTTTATGAGGAAGTTGAGGGTGCAATCAGCTCTTGTACTATGACTTTGTCGGATATTGATTTGTTTTTTGGATTAATATTACCACCTGATATGTGGAGAACTGTGCGCAAAATAGATGATAATGCGACATTTGGAGCATTGTGGAAAGATTTAGAGCGGTTAGATGAAGATAGAGAACCTGCACAGAAACCGTGTCAGTTAATTTTAAATCTTCCGGCAGCTATATTAGTTAAGTTAAAGACGATCATTCCCCCTAAAAAGATAGATTGGACAGTGCTAGCGTCTTGCAAGCAAAAGGTAGATGAATCAGTTTCTGACTTCTTCACACGCTTTGAAGAAGCATTTCACGATTTTAGTGGACAGTCATTGACAAATGACACGGGTAGGCATCTGTTTGTCGATAAATATGTCGCAAACCTTTTGCCAGGAATAGCTAGTTGCTTAAAGGCCAGTGAGAGTTCATGGACTACATCTTCTCCGGTTTCTCTTTTAACTATGGCCCAGTATTATGAGCGGCAAGAATTAGAAGCCAAAGGTAATGAGGACAAAAAGTCTAAAGAGTTGAAAACAAAGGTTATGTTGGCTCAAGCTTATGGTCCGCCTTCTAGAGATAATGATAGAGGTGGACGTGGATCTTATGGTTCGTCCTTTCCTTCCTCTGCCCGTTCGAATTTGTCTGTTGATCAGTGTGCGTACTGCAAAAAATTTGGACATTGGCTTTCTGATTGTCCAGTGCTGCGTGCTCAGCAGAATCTACGTGGTCGGGGACAAATGAGAATTGGTTCAGGATATCAAGGGCCTAGAGGAAGCGCGAATGATCGTGCTCGGTTTGATGCTAATACACGTGGGCAGAATGGGTTTAACACTTTTGATAGAAGGAACCAATATCAAATGTCTGACTATGCGCCCTCTGATTTTCAAGATTCTGCTTATGCATAGGATTGCCTAGGATGGGGTAAGGAATCAGTTGAAGTTCCAGTAGATCAGAGGGGTCCCTATGTTACAGCACATGTTTTGGGTTCTACTGATCAGTTTCTGGTTGATACAGGAGCTACTCGTAACGCCTTGTCTAAACAATTGGTTCCAAGGGCTCCCCTGTCTGGCTTAACCATTACATCGATAGGTTTCGATGGAACACCTTCCCTTAGCCCATTGTCACAACCACTTGCATTTGATATTGATAAGTTTACTGCTCCATGTCCGTTTTTGCTTTCTCCAAACACACCAGACAATATTGTGGGTCTTGATATGCTTAAATATTTCAGGGCTACGATAAGGTGTTCTCCGGAAGGAGTACGGGTTATTTTGAATGACAACTACCCTATGATTGAGAGATCTTGTATTGTTAAAGAGGACATTGCACTAGCCTCACTCCCTAGTACTTTGTGGGCTACTTCGGATACTGATGTAGGGCAAATGGTTATTCCACCAGTACATATTAGTGTCAAGGAGGGCGCTTTATTGCCAAGACTGCCTCAGTATAAAATTTCTCGAGAAGGAGAAGAAGCACTTACACGTATTGTACATGATTTAATTAAGGTGGGGGTTGTGGAAGAAGTTCCTTACAATATTTGCAATAGTCCGATTCTTCCCATTTTGAAAAAAGATACTGACACTAGGATTTATAGATTTATTATCGATTTGAGAGAAGTCAACAAGATTGTAGTACCACAGTACCCTGTAGTATCTGACATAACGACATTGCTTACCCTGGTCCCTCCAACAGCAACTACATTTTCTGTAATTGATCTGAAGAACGCTTTCTTCTCGATTCCTATTCATCCTGATAGCCGATATTTGTTCGGTTTCACTTTGAATAATAGATCATACAGATTTTGTAGAGTTCCTCAAGGCTATACTGAGAGTCCTAGTATTTACAGTCAAGCATTGAAGAGACAGCTTGATTCCTTTACCTTGCCTAAAGGAGTGGCTCTCATACAATATGTCGATGACATCTTGTTGGCAGCCGATACACCTGAGCAGTGTGAGAAATGCACTTTGTCTTTGCTTTCTTTTCTTGCTACACACCACCATAAAGTATCACGAAAGAAATTGCAATATTGTAGACCGAAGGTGACCTATTTAGGACACCTTCTGTCTAAGGAGGGCCGTGCACTGACACCAGATTGCATTCAAGCAATTTTAGACACCCCAGTACCTTCCACGCAGAAAGATGTCCGTGCATTCATTGGTCTGACTTCGTTTTGCAGGCAATGGATATTGGGTTTTTCACACATTGTTAAACCCTTGCTAGCACTTTTGACTAAAAACACTCCGATCCCCCTTCCATGGACAGATGAATGTCAAAATGCTTTTTGTCAGTTGAGACAAGCTCTTTGCTCTGCACCAGTGTTAGGCACACCAGATTACACGAAGGCTTTTACACTCTATGTACATGAGAAAGAAGGATGTGCATTGTCAGTTTTAGTACAGACACACGGGGACAAACAGCGTCCTTGCGCATACCTTTCTGCAGTTCTTGACCCTGTTGCTCGTGCATTACCTGGGTGCTTCCGTTCAGTTGCAGCAACGGCTGTGTCCATACGTCAGAGTGAAGGGATAGTTTTGTCACACAAACTGTTGGTGCTAGTACCCCATGCAGTAGATGCCCTTTTGAATCAGACTAAGACTCAGCACTTAACTAGTGCTCGTTTGACAGGATACGAATTGACACTGCTAGCACCTCATATTACCTTGAAGAGATGTGCGACACTGAACCCAGCTACTTTGTTGCCATATCCTGCGACTCAGTCTCAGTCAAAGGAGCCTCACGATTGTATATTCCTTACTGAGGAACAGACAAAGGGTCGCATCGATTTGCAAGATACGCCCCTTCCAGATGTAGATGGGGAACTGTGGGTTGATGGGTCCTGTTTGAAGTTACCAGATGGCACGACTTCAGCTGCTTATGCAATTACCACGCTTGAGACAGTAGTGGAAACAGCTCGCATACCTCAGAAGTCAGCTCAAGCAGCTGAACTAATAGCTTTGACACGAGCGTGTGAGCTTAGCACTGACTTGTGTGTGAACATTTACACGGATAGCCGCTATGCTTTTGGAGTGGTTCATGATTTTGGCCTACTCTGGAAGGAAAGAGGCTTTCTTACATCCCATGGGATGCAGATAATGCACGGAGAGTTAGTGCATAATCTCTTGACTGCACTTACATACCCAAAGAAAGTTGCTATTATGAAGTGTAGCGCACACAAGAAAGTGACTGACAAAATAGGACAAGGCAATGCCTTTGCAGACCGCGTAGCCCGTGAGACTGCGATGCAGCGAAGCACTACACCCATGTACGTAGTGAAATCACAAGCTGAGCGTTGGCATGATGCTAGAGAGGAAGTATTGGATATACAGAGATCTGCTTCTGTGGAAGAGCTTGAGCAATGGTCTAAAGAAGGAATATTAGATGATGAGGGTTGTTGGCGTAACAAAGAAATGAATAAGTGGAAATTGCCTGCGGCCTATTTACAACCTATGGTTCAAATGGCACATGGGCTGGCACATGTTGGAGCTCTAGCAATAACTAAATTGCTTACACAAGTTTGGGAGCATCCTGAAATTGCTAGCACAGCCAAAAGGGTAGTACAGTCCTGTTTGATCTGTTGGCAGTATAATCCTGGAAAAGGGACACGAACTCCTACAGGAGGGTTTGCTACACCAACCGCACCTTTTGAAGTTTTGCAGATGGATTACATCCAACTCGAACGCTGCAATAATCTGAAATATGTCCTAGTGGTGGTATGTGCCTTTAGCAAATGGATAGAGGCATACCCTACGAAGGATAATACTGCTCTCACCACAGCAAAGGTGCTTCTAAAGGAGTTTTTCCCTAGATACGGTGTTTGTAAACTTTTGTGGAGTGACAATGGACCTCATTTTATTGGGCAAGTTGTTGAGCATGTCCTGAAAGGATTAGGGATCAAACAGAAATTCCATACAGTTTTCCACCCGCAATCAGCAGGATTGGTGGAAAGGTATAACGCTACTTTAAAATCAAAGTTGGCGAAAATACTGGCTTCCACGTCCCTAAAGTGGCCAGATGCACTACCTTTGGCATTACTATCCATAAGATCGGTGCCACATTCACGATCAGGTCTTACCCCCTATGAGGTGGTGTTTGGGAGACCGATGAACATTTGGGGAATTCCTAAGCCACGCCCCATACATGATGTTCCTTGTGTTCTGATGAATGATTATTTGGCACAGTTAACTGACAGTTTGATTTCTATTCATCAACAGGTTCGAGAAGCTCTTCCTGACAGATCTACAGGTGAGGCCCACGAACTCCGTCCTGGTGACCATGTAATGGTCAAGGTCTTCGACAGATCGAACAGCTTGGAGCCAAGGTGGCGAGGACCAGAGCAGGTGCTCCTTGCGACAAGGACAGCAGTTCGAGTGACAAACAGAAAGAATTGGATCCACAGCACACACTGCAAACGTGTGTCACCTGTCTTGGTGGAACCTGCTGTGTTGACCGACCATCGAGAGATTCTGGAGACGGAGAAAGGCCAAGCTATCTCACCTGACGAATCTGCGGAAGTCTTCCCGGACCACACGATCACTGGAGTATCCAGATATCAATTGAGACCGAGGAAAGGATCTGCAGTTTTGAAAAAGACTGGTTGAGCTACCGCCCTGGGTTAGTGAAACGGAGAGCCATTGTGGCAAGGGGAGGGGGATCAGCCCTGTATTAGTGTAGTGACACCCGCTTTGGCCCATGGTGAAGAAATCAGCGGCTGCCCAGGGAGAAGAGCTCCAACGACTGTTTTCAACAAGTTTTCAGAAAAATCAATCATTACTGCTGCTAAAATGACTAACAAAAGAGTCATTTATGCTGTAGGGTTTGTTGTTGCTATGGTGGCTATGGCAGCAATTACATGGTACATCGAGAAGGTGGCTCCTGTTCGACAGCTTTTTGTTGCCACTACGCCAGTACCCGTGGAACACCACTACTTTACTCTTCCTTACCATGAGCAAAAGCATCGACAATCTTACCTGAACAATACTTTTATCCAGATGTTGCACCATACTCACAATGCTACGAATACTACCAACTGTTGGGTGTGTGGGATGATACCTGCACATCAAAAGAAAGGAGGAACACCTTTTATTCCTCTTCCATTTTCTCACAATGGTTCTTGTCAAGCTTGGTATGCGCTCTTGTTTGCATATGGAAAGCCTTCAGTAGGTGGGATTATTTTTCAACTTAATAAAGTGTGTTATCAAAATAAAGAAGGTTATCCACAAGCCAAAGGGACTAAATGGGAATGGGAAGAGTATCAACCGGACAATATTTCAACACCATATGTTTTCCCAAATGTGAGAATAATAAAGAACATTGGACCTTTTGTGATTTCTGTGACAAAAGCTAAAGCAGACTTGTGTATTTGTAGTGTTGGAAGAATTCCAGTGGGGAGGAGCGAGTGTACTGTAATCCTGACCATTGAAGGTGCCAATAAGAGCACTTTCACAGCCTCGCATAACACGTATTTTGTGTGTGGAAATAACGGATATTATCAATTACCTGTTGGGTGGTCAGGAATCTGCTATGTATCTTTTCTGTTGCCCCCTGTGTTTCTGGCACCTGCATTGTATCACCGTGATTTTAAACTGTACAATGACATTTCCAAAAACAGAAATAAGAGGACAATAAGTATGGATGAAGTTGACCAAACCGACACTACCCTACAACAATATGTTGATTTCAACTTGGGCTTATTTTTCTTTGTGGGTGCTGCATTAAATAGCAGGAAGATTAGGCGACTGACTCGTGTTGTGGAAGCTGTTACTAATCAGACAGCTATGGCACTTGGGAACATTACAGAGGAACTACAGATTGCAAGGATTGTAGCACTCCAGAATAGGATGGTGCTAGACGTGATTTTGGCTGATCGAGGTGGTGCATGTCGCATCATCGGTAGCAGCTGTTGTGTATTCATACCAGATCACTCACCTTCAGTATATGACGCAATATCAAAATTGCATAAGATTGCTGCAGAAATTCATCCAGAGACTGGAACTTGGACTTTTGCTGGATGGTTTTGGACTCTTGTTTCTGCTTGGGGCTGGAAGCTACTGACTATCCTGTGTGTAATAATTATAATATTTTTTACATGCTGTGTATGTATCCAATGTGGTCCAATGCTTTGCTCCATTTGCATTTCTGCTTGTATACCTGCCAGAGGGAACATTGTGAAACAAAGGCCCAACAAATGTTGAATAAAGAGGTGGCCGAAATAATGTTAATAGATGTACGGGATGAATATCTAGATTACCCCAGATAAACGAATGTCTTCAGCCAATGCTGAAAGGGTCGTCTGTTGTAATTTGGCAGCATTTAAGTTAAGCATTAGCTGAAGACAGCCTGTATTTAGAGGCTAAATTGTCCGCTTTGTGGAATCCATTTTGTATTTCTGGCAGCCATTTTGGCTGCCATGTGCTACCATGTGCTCGCCATGTGCTCTGTCCTACCTTCCTGTCAACTGCTCTTGAAATCTGCCTAGAGACAAGTTATATTTAGTTCCTCTTGCTTTGCACATGCTCAGTTGAGCTTGCAGCTGTTCCGAGTTTATAAATGTCAGGATGTGTCTACTAAAAGTAGAAACTGTTAGCTCCACCCACTTGTCGACTGTGCATTCTCTGTATGACCTTATATGTGCCTAAAACCAGCATTTGTGTTAGTACCGCCTTCATTTGAGCCCCTGTGTGGGTATAAAAGGACCAGGATCCTTCCATTCAGTGTGCTACTTCATGCATTACTGAAGGGTGATGTGCGAATGTTAGCTCCACCTCATGAGGTTTAATAAACTCTGTCTTTTCTATTTCCAGTTTCTGTGCCAACTTCTTCCTAAGTGTCTGAGGACTCTGTGCAGAGAAGGGAGAACCCCTAAGCACTGGTAGGCCTTGCTGAGGCTCACTACAACACTCCCCTTGGCCAGATCGTAGCAAATAGAAAAACAGAGTGCAAAAGTAAGCAGAGTCAAAAAAAAAAAAATGATTGTAAAAGAGCCGAATTAAAAAAAATTAAAAAATCGAGTTTCAAATTTTATCAAGGCAAGTCCGTAAAAGTAATCAGATTACGTGAACCGAGGAATGCAATTCGTTACAAAAGGACATACTTGTCGTTCATAGCAAAGAGGGATGCCATCCAGTTGAGCAGTTCGAATGAACATACGTGCTCATCATAATCAGAGGCCTCCAGAAGCATATCCGGGCAACTTGCGTGATATTCGATGAAACTCCCTTGCAAGAGGCGCTGTGCAGCCTCACAGGTATTCCAGTCCGCCAACACTCCGAGTGCAGCCGCACGCATCACACGGCCGTCCCCAGAACAGGCCTGGTCATGGGCCAGTAATGGACCCATTAACAGATCATAATCCGGGTCAGTGCCGGACACATTGGAGAGGCATAAATCCAAGGCCAAATAGAAAGGGCACCGTCGGCAATAGAACACAGGTTGCACGCAAGTGAAGTAGGTGAAGTGGAAAGCAAGTCCGTAACTCACTCCAAGCGTAGCCAATGGCAAACATCCAAACAGTTGTTGCATTCAGTCACAGTACAGTTGCAACTGGCCGGGTCTGTGCAGTACCACAAGATGGGCAGCCATTGCGTAACAGGAGCAGAAGTACCAGCATGCCACACGCCAGCAAGAGGATTAATGGGAATCCTCCGAATGCGCTGGAAAAAATAGAATGAATAAATGCCGGTATTACTCCGAAAAACATCTGAAAAGAGGACACATGGCCGGATCCCACAAGTTTAAAAAAATGAGCAAGGCCTTCAGTATCAGACGCATTGAATATTTGGTGTATTAATTCTCCAAAATGGAGTAGTAGATTGGTGTTTAGCAGTGAGTGTATCTCACTTGCGGTTCTCGCCACCTGCAATTCGAAGTCTCTCGCGCTGATGTGAGAGCCACTTCTTGTTGAAACAATAGCGCTTTGAGTCTGCTTAGTTTATTGAAATCTGTTTTCAAAGTTGGAATGGAAGGCCAAAGCGAACTATCTACAATCCCATGCGGGGGTGGTAAAAGGACATTGCCGCAACAAGTAACATGTTGCGAAACCGTTACTATATATGGAATGCCGGCTCATAAGCCACAGCAGTCTTAGTTATTCAAAATAAGATAACTGCCATTTGAAAGCAACGTGAGCGCGGGAATAATAGCTGGGACTGGCGTTCCTTAAAAACAACAAGCTAGATTGGGCGCTGACACGTTACAGGCGCTGTGCAACTTAACTTGTTTACAAACAAGGGAATGTCCTACCGTGGAATCACAATCCTCCCCTGTTAGGAAAACCTCCCTATCCGCGCGCTGACATCTGTATGTGAAGGGTAAAGACCACAATTCATGAATAAAAGCACTGTCCAGGGGTTCAAAGCGGCCAACCAGGAAGTGTATCATGCAAGAAGTGAACTGAACTAGTGAGAAGGGTAGGGAAATAACACCATGTATTAACCACACAGCTGAATCAGTCTCTGCTACAGAAAAAGACAATTGTTCAATATGTAACAGTGTGCAAGTTGCGTCTTTCATGGACATAAATCTCTGTTTATCAGTTAAACTAAACGGCAAAAACAGCGCAGAAGCATTCAAATAATCCCATGGAACTTTTCTCATTTTGAGCGTTTGTAACGTCCATGCAAATTGAATTACAGAGCCCAACTGATTTTGCCCATGATACAACTCAGAAACATCATTTCGTACAATATCAATAATAGAGGCTACAATATTATCCAAGGTGTAAATACAGGAAGATAATGTATTGATGCTGTTATCTATAACAGCAAGGACTTTTTCCAAATTAGCTTGGTCAATTTGGCGCAGACGTACCGCAGTTTAAATCTGCGATAATTTCCATAACTCATTATATGCCTCATAAATAAATCGCTTTGATCTAGGTGATTTAGGACCTAAAATAAAATCAGCCAAATTGATGTCACTTGACAAAAGTGACAAGTGTTGTTGCTTCACTGACGCCAGTGTGGAGTGTCCCAACCACTGCTGACACAGTTCCTCCACCGAGTACGTGGTTACTGAATGAGAATGCGGAAAACGTGGATCAGCAGGTCTACTATGTGTGAAACCTGTGGTGGTATTAAGAAAACGTAGTTGACATGCATTGGAACTTATGGGCCATAACAACCATCCCAAAGGGTCGACATCAGAAACATTTATACTACCATTTCTGAACAGGGCAAGCAGAACATCAATAGTATGATTGGTGTGTTTACGCCATGTATCATACTCAGTCAATGAAGGAATGGAAGGAACATTCAAACTTTTGGCCGTAGCCAAACCAAAACAAGTAGTCTGCTGCACCGTGTCATTTAAAAACAAAATTTGATGCAGAGCTTCAGTACTTTGGACCTACCAATCTTTAGTGCCCCAAATGGATTTCAAATCAATGGTATCTTTCCAGTGTTCGTAACCACCTAAGGCTAAATCAGTCCTAAAGGAATTAGAATAAATCAATTTTGTGTGAGTTAACATTAATTTAGATTGAGATGGCAATTTTAACTTATAGAAATAGGACTCTGGATTGGACGCATTGTAATCTGAAAAGTTATGTGAACTTACTCCGGAGAGTATTAGAACTCCCCAGTAAAGGAGTCGGACAATGTTCCCACTGGGTAAAATTAAAAATCGGTCTTAACGTGTTTGTTTTATGCAAGAAATGATGGCCATAATGTTGGTAACAGAATACATCTGCATAATTGTCCGAATTCAAATACAAATCTTCAGCATCAAAAGCAGCATAATATTTTAAATCAGATAACAAAGAATAAACTGCCTGAACATCCCAGTTATCTGAATGTATGTCCTGTGATACCACATCTCCTAGTGAAACGCGGAACACGCATGGAATGTTCAGGACCTCCGTCGGACCATGGATATCGAATGCAACTTTATTTCAAACGATGCCATCAGCAACAGGCAGAAATGTTCACCAGGGCTTCATCACATGTCATGATATGGGACGATGTATGGGGAGCAAGAATTCCATCAACCAACTTCACAGTAGAGCGTTCCGCCAAATAATGACCATTGATGAGTAAGAAAAACACAGTCACAAACCCAATACACATGAAAAGGAAGATAAGGGTGAGCACTATCCAGATGTATGTCCAGGGAGGGACCAGGTAAGTCTTTTTGAACCAGGTGCTGAAAAGACTGCTTCGCGTCGGCTGAGCTGTCACAGATAAGGATGAAGAATCGTATGAAAACCGTATACAATCCATGTAATAACCGTTTGCTCCCAAGCACAACATTGGGGGCTGTGCAGCATCAGATAGAGGATGGATAGTACTGTCAGGGACTTCAACGAGGACCTCAACAGGGGGAGAATCATACTCAACGTCTGCATTGGAGGAAGATGAAGGGACAACGGGCAAGAAGTCAATAGAAGTTTCCATTTCCCCTCCACAATGCAGGTACTAGTGGAAGAAGCCGGAGCCATCGGATTCAGCGGTACAGCTCGGCTTGGAATACTGGGATTCACACTATTCAGTATCGGCCATATGGTGTAGCTTGACATTATTGAAATAAATCTGGTTTCTTTGCGATCAGGCAAAGGAGGCAAAAATCACTGTACGGGTACCCTTCAAACCAAGGACTGGGACAGGGACACGATAAGAGGGACCAAATTCTTTTTTGTTCTCCAGCTTCTCTCGTACCAGATTACCAACTTTAGGAAGCCAGCCAGCAACAGGAATCAGCATCGCCGCTTCGGTGGACGAGGGTGAATGATCTTTAGCCAGTGTGTCACGGGTATTTTGTAGTTCCTGCAACATAGTAGAATGGTTATCCACGTCAAGTGTTGCGGCAGCCGCCACAACGTCTAGACCATCAAGGTCTGGCACAAACATTTTGATGCCAAAGAGCATTTCTAATGGGGTCCGCCCACCCAGAGATCTTCTTGGGAGATTATTTAGTGCACGTTGAACCCCATACAAATGAGTCAGCCAACCCCTGGCAGTACCTAAGACTCTAGCTGTCAAAGATTGCTTTAAGTCACGGTTCATTCGCTCCACTATAGAATTGCCCTCAGGGCTGTATGGAGACGAAAACTGCACCAGCACCCCCAGAGACCTCATTGCGTCCTTGTACGCCTTAGAGGCAAATGATGGACCTTGGTCAGAATGGAAGGTGCCACAGGCAAAAGTCCCGACAAAGACACGCAAATCTCTAATGACATTTTGAGCGTCAGCACTGCGTTGTGGCCAAACCCAAAGGAATCTAGTGCACGAATCAACTGCAACCAAAATATGTTTATATGCAGTGTCGGAAGTCAAAGGACAGCAGTGATCAAGATAAATACAACCAAACGGTTGATTTGAAATGTATAGCTGTGTATGTGGTGGACGTGCGACCTTAGATGATTTAATCTGTTGACAAATGTCACAAGACAGTACATAATTATGGGTTTGTTTGTATAAACCACGCCACCAATAACGTTGCTGTAAAATAGAAACAGTCGCAGAAACTCCAGCATGTGCAGAAGCCATGCCTTCATGTGCGGCTATGATCAAAGAAGTCTGCAGTCCTCGTTGGGAATCAGCCGATCCCCAACGGACGGTATTGTAGCAAAAGGGACTTGCTCAGGTGATAAATGATAAGAATACTTAGAAAGGAATCCTTGTGGGAAGTCTGTCCCACTCTTCGTAGCAGTTACCACCGCAAGAATATCATTATCAATATTAGTCATGGACCTTGTAACTGCTGCTACTGAACATGTGGCTACTGCAGATTTGGCTGCCTCATCAGCCAAAGAATTACCAACAGCATGTGTTTCCACACGCTGATGGCCAAGAGTATGAATAACCTGTGTGAGCGGCAAACATTCTTTAAGTTCTGCCACTCGGACCCAAAGCATTTTATGCTTTCTTGCGCTACCTTTAGAGTCTCGATAATCATTCGGAGACCAAAAGAACAAATTGTCATTGGAAGCCTGCACACAGTAGCAGGAATCGCACACAACAAGAGTGTTCACATCAGGATCTGCGAATTCTAGAGCTAAAATCAAATCACGCACCTCCGCCAATTGAGCCGTACAATCTCCAAGTACCTGCGTATGGACTATAGAAGACTTAAATTATCTATTTACTATTGTGCCAGCTACAATAGCGCAAGCGGCTGAATAAGCATGCTTTGTCCCGACGGCTGGTTGAGCAGACCCGTCGGTATAGATGATACATTTATACTAATCCAAAGGAAGCAACAACAACGGAGGAGGATGTACATGTTCGTATTGTAAAAACTCCTGTGTCTGCAATGAGGGATCAAAAATAAAAATGACATCAGCCGATGTCAAAGAACTCACCCATTGTATCCAACGGGGATGCAAGGCTTTAGAATTCGGTACACTCGCCTTAGTCACTGCTTCTAGAGTAAGTACAGGTGAAACCATAAGAATGCGTTTTCCCTGCGCCAGAGAGCATTCCTTCAGAATCGCCATCTGGACCGCAGTCAAATTTTTCTCAACTGTGGAAAATCGCATTACCGCTGCAGTGTACAGATGCGATTTGTATGCAATTGGTACTGTGTCGCGTTCATTGAATGTCAAATAAGTGAAACCTACTGTCCCTGGCACAATTCTTATGACCAAGTTTGTAGAATTATCACGTGTTAGCAAGAAGTTGGTCGCAAGCAGATCAGACTGCAAAGACCGAAGAATCGTGGTATGTTCCAGAAGCCAGCTGGCAGACGAAAATAGCGGTTTGATACGCTGGGCATAATCAGGAATGTAAATCCTCCCAAAATTCATAAATCCCAGCAAAGACTGTAATTTTTTCAATGTAGACAGAGGTTGCAATTGTGCACACTTCTCCAGAAAGTGGGGGGCCAACACCCGACCTTCATTATTGAGCTCATAGCCCAAAAAGAGAACAGCTAAACAAGCGATGTGTGACTTGACAAAATTAAATTTGTAACCCAAGTCTGCAAAAGAGAGGATGATGCGATCCACTCGCACAAGATGCGGGATCAATTCGTCGTCTGTCAAATAAATGTCATCGACGTACAAGAACGCATCAGGGTCTATGTCGTGTAACAGAGACACAACACGTGCAGCAAAAGCCCTGGGACTGTTCTTATAGCCCATAGGCAAACGCGTAAAGCGCTTCTGATTGCCGACAGCGGTAAATGCTGTCAAGTCACGACTACCAGGTGCCAAATTGTGGCTATAAAAACCATTGGAAATATCCAGTGTCGTTTTGTATTTTTTGCGAACAATAATATTCACTAACGCAGAGCTGTGTGTGTTTTGTACTGCAAATGTATGAACGTGACTATTTAAATGTCTGTAATCCAAAACTATATGATATGAACCATCCGGTTTCAATATCAGAAAAAGAGGATTATTCATGGATGAAACACAGGGTTCAATGACACCCTGATATTCCAATTGGGTCAAAATGTCACTTACGGAAGCTTTTGCTTCATGCCTGATCGGATATTGAGCCTGCGGCTGTGGCATAGACCGTAAAAGGTATTTCATGTGCCGGCGAATCACTATCCCAGCCCACCTGATTACGATACACAGCCGGCGCTAACGCCAAAGCCCATTCCGTAGCGTAAGCAAGTTTAGTCTCTTCAGGGACGTAACGGGAAAAACTCGGGAGTATCACGTCTTCCCCTCGGGAAGAAGACAAAACAAATGGAGGAGGCCAATCTGTCTCCGCCAACAAAATATCATAAGAGGAGGTAAGGTTGTCCCAAAAGACTCCCTTAATAGTAAGTTTAATATCACCCTCAATTTGGAGGTCTATCTCATAAAGCCTATCAGGGGGTGCAACTCGTGTGTCTGCTGTTTCCACTGTGATGAAAGCATCAGTTGCTCTCGCCTCCAGACAAGGATGGAGTGCCTCCCGCACTATGGTAACTTCCGCCGCGCTGTCGAGGAGTGTCACTGCCCATATCCAATCGAGGAGCAGGGTTCTCACTGTGTGAGGCATACTTTGCTGTCAAAGCGGCAACTTTCTTTTTCTGAAACGGGGCTTGAAAAGGAGGTAGTCCCTCTGGTTTGGCTTTAAAGTCAAACTGGTGTGGCGGATCACGTCTCTGCTGAGCGGTCTCGCCTTGTCTGCGATCCTGGCGCTCTCCACCACCGAACTGTGAATCCGATGAGTCCTGTAAAGAACGAGGAGAGCGCGGATCAGGAACTTGAAACCTCTCCAGTGTCTTAATATCAGAGCGGTCACGCAAATCATATCTATGCTCAGAAGCTTCAGGTGTCAGTGAATCAGCACGCGACCCTTGCTTCTGTTGTTGCTGCTGCTGATTTCTATTCCACGTCTTTTTAGGAAAGACAGGACGCCCGTCCTTTTCAGGTTGGGTTTTTTTTTGCGTCTGTGTAAAAGGCTTAATCCCTTGATTATTGCGCCCTAAGGATTTATATACTTTAGCAATAATCTTCGGTAACTCATGTTGCTTATCGACGTCTGCAACCGCCTATAGGCGCTGACTCACCTGTAAGCTAACTGCTTCCCCCTTCACATTAGCAAGGATCATATCGCAAACAATAGGGAACACCCCTACCAATCTCATCCCCAACTCCAGGGCAGCCTCAGCCCCGTGTTCGTCTTGAACCTTTTTGAGTACGGACGGAAGAACAGTCATGGAGGGGGTGCCAAAGCACAGTGAATACACTGCTGCAAACACTTTCCCCCAGGTGGTGCAATCAGCTAGATTAGGAATAAGTCCTTCAGGCAAACTCATGGTAAGGATCCTGTGTTTCTCCACAGGCTTAGTATGTGGAAAGACAGCTTCGAGTTGCTCAAATTCTTCTGCAAGCCAGTAAGGGAAATCATCCCTATTCTGAGGACGTTTACTCATCACTGAATTAATTATGATGGGACTAATAATAAGACCACCACCATGTCCTGGTGGTTGAGCAGTGGCCCCAGCCGGAGCCACCTGAATATTACGTGACATAAACTGTATTACAGCTCTATGCATATGTATAAATGATGTATGCAATTGTCTTAGCTCTACGATAGGCACATGTAGGTAATTTGGATGTGGTGTAAACCCAGCCAAAACTGGCCAAGTGGCCCCATCGACTGATAAGGGGCCTAAACGGACCACAGAAACAGGGTGAGAAAGGGCGCCATTAAACCATATGGTGTGCTGCCAAGCCGTCAACGGAACTTCAAGTATTTGATACGGGCGATATTCCCGCGGAACCGCAGAGGCAGTATATTCGTAAAACAAATTGTCATTCCCATCCACTGCCGGAAAGGTAACCCAAGAATAGAAAACTTCGAAGCGGTATGCTGCATCCGCTTCTACAACAAAAATTAAATCAGCCCCTCCATTAGGGATTCCATGCTGTGACAAATAAGCTGTGACCGCAACGTGGTTCGGCGCCGCAATAGCGACCGCCATAAGAAGAAAAGAATCAAAAGAACAGTAGCGCACCCGCGGGTCTATATAGAAAGAAGAACCTTTTAAAATTCAAGCTTGAAAAACCTATAAACATTAAAAAGGAGGCTAAGCCCTCACACCACGGACGTCTCCGGAAACTGGTGAGAGGGTATTGTGGACAAGCACAAGCACTACTCAGGGGTCTCGCAAAGAAGTACCAGACCAAACGTTGGTAACGTCATGTTGTAGGGATTCTGCACATACACAGAACTATGGCCAGGAAAATGGGACCTCAGTGTATAGGGGCTAAGCCTTCCCACCACCTTAGTGCCCACCAACCCAGGACCGACTAGCTATAGTGTCTCACTCGCTCTCCTACTCACTCATGAAGAAGCAAATGATTCGACACCCCAGAACACAACACTCTCAGATCTCTCAGGAATCGCGGTACAAGACACACCTTTTCGCTCGCGCTTGTGTACCTGTCCACAATAAGAACTGACTGAAACACGAATATAGTTTAAAATGTTTATTTCAACTATCGTGTTCTAAAACGCAGTATACGAGCCACAACCAGCAGCAAAATGCATAATATCAATACAGTTAGCATTGCAGCAAGGCCATATATCATAAAGGGAGATGTCATCATACAAAGACAGTGGAGAAAGGACTATAAGGCCTAACCACCCTCCCCTTGGTAAGAAGAGGTATTATTATATAATAGAAGATCTCTGGGCTTTGACAGCAGACCCCATACCTTAGTGCCTAGATGGTATATCTACATCATAGGAACCGCATTGCTCTTCTACCTGGAAAGCTCCCTCTCCAAGTGTGTGTTACCGAATCATGCATCCCCATAATATCAAAGCACGAGTCTCCAGCAGCAGCTGTGTTAGCATGTTTTGTCTAGGTGCTAGGGACTGACCGAAACAGAATAACAAGGGGCATTGTTTATCGACCTTGCTCACTGTGTTCAGACTAAACTCCAGGAATAAGCAGAGAACGAACCAAGCAAACGGTTCTCATGTGAAAGGCATAAACAGAGTGCTGCAAAAACAAATCCATGTAGTAACGTGCGCAAAAGCAGCATCATGGCTGCTGGGCTCATGCTAACTTAGCGGTGTCGACAATGTCCTTATTGGCCACGTGACAGCGTTGTAAATGGCATGCGTGGTTCAGACGCATTTGTTGTTCGACCCGCATTGCAAAGGCAACGCGCTGTTCAGCGGTCGTGGTATTTGCTGTTTCCCTCTTGCTAAGGAGTGAAGGACACTTTTTTGGAAGAGCAAGAGATCAAGGTAGCAGTCTGGCCTGTATGGCATTTTATTTATGCACTTTAAAAAAAAAACAACCCCTAGATGTCCACCTGAAAGTCTGACAAGAGAGGGTTTGGCAAGTGAGGCAAAGTGAATCACATCAGTGGCCCAGCTCAGCCCATGAGCAGTGAAATGGGAGCCCAGGTGTATCCAGTGACAGTTGTGTTGTGGCCCATGGGCCAAGTCAGTTCTGTTAGAATGTAAGCAGGACTGTGGAGGTATTGTGGTGAACTAGAATCTGAGCTATTTGGCTGGGCTGCACAAGGTGGAACAGGAAAAAAAAGGAAACCTGTGGCAGCAGGCCCCTGTGTCCTTACTGCAATGACAAACTACATAGCAAAGCAGGGCATAGAAGAACAGACAGAGAGTAGAGGGACAGGGAGATGAGTAGTAGAGCGGAACGGCACAAGAGGGGTTGTGGAGCCAAACTGCAGAGGAAGAAGTCCTCACACACTACCAATTTTCTTCTCCAAGCTGAAGAACCTCAAAGAAATGCCTCCTAGAAACTAATACAACCAGGAGCTTCATGAACACATGGGGGTCTAGAGATGGGAAGCTGTACATAAAGTCCCAGAATAAAGTGCAGCATGGATGCTACTTTATAGGACAAAGGGACGATCATGGGTTCAGAAAAGCAATGGACTAGGGAAGAAGATTTGTTTAGTGTGAGATTAGGCTGTTTCAGGGAGTAATGCAGAAACTGAGATGGTGATTCCACATTTTGTCTGTCAGTCATCTTGTACTTTCTGAGATGGACAAGTGTAGAGAATCAACAACTACTGAGCACATCTAAATTTGGGGGTGAAATGTGTCATAAGGTAGAGGCAGGACTGAGACTAACTAAAAATGTGCGTGCAATGCCCCATTCAAAAAAATATCTGCTGGGCGGCCATATCTGCAATTTCACCAGTCTTTCGTAAGATTATATGGATGTCAACTCTGTAAAAGTATGGTTGAAATTGTCTTCATAAAATATTGCTTGTGCTTACACTGACCCGCTAAGCTTTTTTTCTCTGCTTCCTACTTTGCTCCCACAATCCAGAGTTTGAAGAGAGCTAGCTGCAAAACTGAGAAGTTATGTCTCTTACCAATCTCTCACACCCTCCCCTCCAATAACTACAAGTCTTTCTCAACTGGGATCAGACAAGATCTCGTTGAAGCTGCTCTCAACTTTAGAGAACTAAAGATAGGTAAAAAGGCAATAGATGGCAATGGATGATGGGAGGCTTGTGAATGTAGCGCATGAGTGGCTTCAGACCGACCTATTCCTATTTGAACATATTTCTTAGACTTTTTAAAAGAAATGTTACATTTCATCACTCAACAGTTTGCAATACTTTTCCTTACCCTTACTATTCTCCTACCCTGCAATTAGCATACTATTATGTAATCTCAATGATATCAAACTATGTTTTGTGTCATCATTCGCAATCCACTAAACGTGTCTTAAACAACCTCTGCAGGATCATTTATCTACAGTTTTAAGTACTCGTTCTAAGCGTTATTTTTACTTTAGCTCATCATTTTACCTAACTTTTGATGGAAACAAATGCTAATTTATCTGTGCCCAGGACAAACGCAAATGGCGCACACCTTAGATTGGGAGTTTATGTTTAAAAAAAACAAGTTTGGCCTGTTTATGATGGCTTCAGGTCTTAAAAGGCAGCACCGTGTTCAAATAAAAAAAAAAATCCCTTCACCCTTCAAAGCACAGCAAATCCTCAAAGAGATTACTGCAATCAACAAGAAGCCATCCACGAGATTAAATGGATTTTGTTTGTGGCATTTCACTTTCTACTTCGCAGGTTCATGTGAGACAGTCAGTCCCACATCAACGAAAATAAATATGTGGCAAAGTAAACAAAAATCGGAATTTAAAGGATCCAAAAGGGTGAGTGTACTGTAAACAGATTAATAAACATTTGCAACAACATTTTCCATATCGTTTTCTACATAGCCTGGTTGGCCCTCAAGGGCCTTCGATCATAGGACACCACATCATGTACCAGGGAACAAGAAGATGTTGACTGTCATTGGTACAGTCAGACGTAAACATTGGAAAACTGCTGGGAAAAGCTAAAGCAATGGGTAACAGAGTCAAAAGCTGCTATTCATAAAGAAGACACAATGCGGCTACAGAAATACATTTGCAAAACTCCTACTGCGGCTGATTCGCAATGTGACTGCGCGTATTTTACGAAGTATTAACACCAGTTTTCAACAATCTGCACAGAGTTGTTCATGAATGGTCAAGGAACCAACTTATTCCCTAAAGAGCGACAAAATATAATAATTATTTTCATAGCGCGCACAACAAAATGCTTTAAGTACTTTGCTACACTATTAGGTCTAAGTATTACTAAACTCACCTGTACCAGAGGTCAACCATCTCTCCTCTACGTCATTTATCTAAACCCCATGAGTAGATTGCTTAACCTGACATATTAGAACTATGCAGACAATAAGCAAATCATTCTAAAAATGCAGAGCCAGGGAGACCTCTACAAGTCAAGACTTGGCAACTGGCTTGTGCCTTAAAGGCATGGATGTTGAGCAACCACCTAAAGCTCCACCCCACAAACACAGATTATGACCAGTGGACAATGGCACAAACACATGCTACTAACATAATCACATCCCCACAAGTTTTAGGCTTGCCGTTAGCCAAGACCTTTCGGATTTACTAAAAATAATTTAATATACTTGCATAACGGGGCTTTCAGGCAGCCTTCTTAATCTATTGGTCTGTTCACCTGCAATTTACATTTTGCTTCTGCCCTCCATAGCATACAATATAGACAATGGGTCATTCTA